>JADMLL010000006.1:3732048-4388016 GCA_016920875.1 Columbicola columbae
TTTAATTCTTTATAGTATAAGATGTTATACAAAGTTTTGCAGTAGAAAAGTTTACTCCTTCGTTCGAATTTACTTTGCTTTGATATTCAGAAGTATTGTATCTAGCTATCATATTTTTTTCTATTTCTAAAGAAAGATTTTGTTAGTTTTAACTTTTTTTGGGTTTTTAATTATAAACACTACATGAGATATATCGGAGTAGACTTTTTAACTTTGTCTCAGTCTCTATTAAGATATTAGCCTAAAATTGCCAACCAGTGAGAATCAACTCTGATGTTTTTTTATGTAAGTTGTAAATGAAGTTGAAGTATTTAGTGTTGGATTTGTTTTTAGGAAGAAGTTTGGTAGGTGTGGTTGATAAATCAGGTTGTTCTCATTGGATCTAAACGGGAATAGTTGTTAAGAATGAAATTCTAATTTTTTTTAAATTTAAACCAACGTTGACAAAAACTTGCGGCCATTTTTAGTTTTCTGTAATTTATTTTCCAAGGGTGTTTTTTTATTGCCGACGGATGGAGTGAAGAATTAATGAATTTATATATACAATTGTTATTTTCAAAGGCATTCGCAAGTTTTTTTCTTTTGATTTGTGTGAAGAAAAAAAGGTTTGTTGTGTTTAAAAACGCGGGGTTGGAAAAAAAAATTGAATTTTCGAACGGGTTAAAAAGTAAACGTTACGTAGAAGGCGGTGGTCGCTTCAACGGTTTTGCTTTATGACGTCATTCCACCTAGTTAACCGCTTGAGTTTGTGCAGTTAATTTTTGGAATCATAATTTTTTGTGTTTCCAGAACTTTTGTTTTTTTTGTGTTTGAATGGGATTTTTAAAATTTCAATGAATCTTTACTGCTTTTCTCAGTTTGTCGTGTCTCTTTTGTTGTCGGTATTGAATTTGTTTTTTATGTAAAAAAATTTTGAGTTGGTAAGTTCGATTTAAATTTCCGAGTTAAATTTTTTTTGTTGTTGATGTTAAATTTACCCAACACGGTTTTTGGTGACGAAGTATTTAAGTTACAAGTTAAAAGTCATTAATTTGATTGCTTAATTACAAATAAAAGGAGCTGAAGAGCCGAATATAGCTTACTGCTGTCTTCTTGAACTGTTATTACATAAAATATCTTGTTTTCCCCCTTTTTTGTTTTTGTATTCTGTGCAAACGATTTAATCTCAAATTTAATTAACTATACGAATGATCCCATATGTTCTTTTCACTTATGCTAAGAGTTTGTTTTAATTGAAATCCTAATTAAAAGAATGTGAAGATCGAACTTCAATAATTGTACTCTGATTTTGTGTTTTTTTCTTCACACCCAATGTTTGGTTGTATTTGTTAAGAGTTAATTTGAAAACGACTTAATTCTAACATTTAGGAGGAGAAAACTTCTACTTTTGATAATGGTTGATTGTTTTTTCCTTAGGGTCATATTTTCCTTTTTCCTTTTTGAATTTGATTTAAGAAAAAAGTCTGTCCACTGCTTCTGAGGTCTCAGTTTTGGGCCCAGAGATTTTATCTAGGATGTGATTGAAAAAATCATTTTTGTGTTGTTTATAATGTGGTTAGAATTGGAAAGTCAATTTTTTCTGTATTTGGAAGGAATTCATAAATTGAAACTGTAATTGCCTGGTACTTGTGTTAAGGAGTTTTGATGAAAGAGCTATTAGAAATCAAATTTGAAATTGGTTTTGGATAACTTTGTTGATCTTGAACTATCTACTATCGATTTGGTTGTTTAGTTTTTCACGCTCATTTAAAATCCAAATCTTTCTAAACAACCAACTCAAAAAGGTTTACCACAAACAAACCCCTACTTGTTAGATTCAGGTGTTTGTTGTAAGACTGATGGCGGAGGGCAAGATGAAAGCTCCTTCTGTGGGTCGATTCTTTGCTACTCTTGCACTTTCTAAGGGATATTTTCCAAATCGTATTCGTGAACAACTTTCGTTATAGATTCTCATACTCTAGGACTTATGTCAGTTATTGTTTTTGTCGTTTGTTTTCGATATGGCTTGTGGAGGAAGCCATCAAAAAGGAAAAAGTGGACAGACTTCAGAAAAGTATTTTTAACAATTATAAATGTCATAGATTGTTTTCTAGTTGAGTTTTGGGGGAAAATTTGAGACTTAACGCCTGATTCTAGTTAATTTATAGTTGTTAAAAAGTGTTTAGGGCATTGCCATGCGACTGCTTACTACGAATAGACTTGGAAACAATCGATGACCACTAATCAGTGATTGTATTCTAACAATAAATAAATAAATAGAACAGTGTAATCAATTTTATTTTATTTTTCCCCTCACTAAACTAAAATAGGTCTTGTATGTGGTTAAGTTATCGCTCCTGAAGTTTGTATTTCAAACTCATATTTATATTTATATATTGTATGACAGTGAAAACCGATTATGATTAATCTTAATGAAACCTCAACAATTTCTTTCTATTCCTCTGATCGTAAGTCGGTTTAGGTTGGAGGAGGATCAGTCGAAGAGTCTAATTCTCAGTAACTCTAAAAGTTAAATGATGTATTTCTCAAAATATTTTATTTACACCTATTACAGCTTACTCAATTCATTGCTTATTTGACGACTCATACATGTGACTAATTATAAAGCTGAGAATGTGCCTCTGAAAACGTGAACTCTGCGATTGGTCAGATGGGTTCTTTACAACCAAACGACAGGTTGTCAGGAAATAATTAAACATTCTTATCACTTGAATAGCCATAAAGGGTTGACAACAGGCCGAAACTTGCTATATAGTCTACTTCTAAAATTAACTGACTTCAGTCATTCTTGATATTTTCTATACTTCGTCTTGTATTTCTTGAACAACTTAACAACAACCGCCAGAATCAGAAATAGAAACAGTGCAGACTTGATGAGGCTTGCATATCTTGTAAATTTTGAGATTTTTGTAGTTTTCACTTTTTTGGGAGTTTCTTTTAGTATAACTATCAAAGAGTTTTTGAAACATATTAAATGGTTATGGGACTAGATTAAGAATCAGAGAATTTAAATCAATCATTTTATGTAGTCTTGTAATATGATATAGAAATGATTCCTAAATGCTTTGTTGTCTAAATTTGTTTGTGTATTGAAAAGTCTGAAAGTGATTTATCAGCTTGGCATTCAGCTGAATTGTCTTGTATATGTTCTTGGCTCAGTAGAATCCTGCTTCCTTCTTGCTATAAGTTTTGTAAATTCAACCACCATAATCTGTGAAAAACAAAGGCAAGCTTTTGGAAATAGGAATAAGGTTTAATCGACTTCTTCTTCCAATGGCATTACAGCTCTGTGAGAGCCTTGGTTTTCACATTCACTTGTCTCCATCTGTCTCCAGCCTGGACACCCAGCAGTTTCAGAACTTCTTCCTTCAGCCATTTTTTCTGAGGCCTTAGTTGACTAGTCAGTTCAATAATAAAGTAAAAAACCTCAAAAAAATTTATTCTATTTATTTATCTTTATAAACAGAGCGTCATACAAACAAGACAAACTATTAATCATATTCCCAAGGCATTTCAAAAATTTTGCATTTTTGTGCCAAATTTTCAATCAGTAAATGAGAGAAAAAATTTGACAAACATACTTAATTTCTAAGTTAGAGTGTTTTCTTGACAATCATTTATTTTTTACTTACTCCTGATGCATTTGTGTTTACCAAAAAAAAATTGCAATCATACATTAATGATTCTATCGATTCAATATTTATATCTCTTGCAGTCTAAACAATTCCTACTAATTGCTGTCCTTCCCATTTCTAATTGTAATTTCAAAATACAAAAAAAATCCATTGGAATATATAAAAAGTACAAGTGTAAAAAACCAAACTTTTGGTACAAGACACACTGCTCAAGTGCATAAGGCACATTCATACTGATGTGACATTAATTAAGCAATAAAAAAAAGCCTTTTTTTCATTTTATTGCTTAACTTTATTTTGAATAGGTAAGAACAACTTAAATTCAGCAGGTAACTCATCTTCTGAGTAGAGTCTATCAGAGAAATATACTCTTCGAATCCTGCAATTTGCATGGATTTGTACCCGAAGAGTTTCAGTATAGTTTGTTCCATAGGCACGTCTAGTGAAATCGGCTAAATTAAATTGAATTTGATTCCAACCATCATCCAACCTCATGGGCATTGTGCATATGAATGGTTTCACACGAGTTGTTGACTGGTAGTTTGAAGCTCTGAATCTCCTTCTGACATTTTTGTCATCCAATACCTGCAACAATATATTGCTTGATTATAATAATCACTATCACTATTAAATAAGATATAAACAAAATGAGTTTCAAATTACAGCCATGAAAATCCATGAAGGACACTCACCTGAACTTCAAATGTGAAGTATTTTTTCAAATTCTTTATTATCATCACCAAAAAGGGTAATTTGATACCTAAAGTTTTCTTCGGATCAGCCGGACATGTTATGAATGTCGTGCTCACATTTGTTCCCACCACTTCTAACACTAAACTCTGGATATCATTATCGGTGATCCTTTTTATGTGACCATTTCTAACTTTTTTATCCCATATTTGCAATGGTTTACTACCTATACTGTAAAGTATCGAGAGGAAGCCGCTTTGAAATGTATTTTTGAACATCTTCAATGAATATCTCAACAAAAAGCCGGCTTCAAATATACATCATAATTCCACTTTTCACTTAGAATGTCGTACAACATCCAAAAAATCTTCAAATCCACTGTTAGCGTATTCAATTTGGATTATTATAATTTCGATTATCTCCTCAAAACATTTAACCAAAGAAACTGTTTGTTTTTATCGATGCGAGAGCATTCGTCGGTAACGGTTGGTAAATTTTTTTCGTTTCTTAATTAAATAAAATTGATTTTATTTAAAACAATCGACTGTCAAAAAATTCCTACAAATACCCTATTAATATTCTTCGTGCTGTTAAACTCATGAAAACGTCTATAATATAAAAACTATCAGTCCATTCCCTCAGAAGTGATAAGTACTTGACAAGCATTCAATATTCATTTAATGATTTTCGAATTTCTACGACATTATTATTATCACGGTGCCAACCTTTGAAAATGAATTTCTCCAATTTTAAATGGTTAATCATCTATAAGCTCATCATTGACTCAAAGGAATTAAAATGGTCGACACAGAGTTTAAACCCGAGTCGAAAATCAATGTACAACTTCAAACCTTTGTTTCCTGCCGGCCAATGGCTGTCTGGAATGTAGTTTTTCATGTCCAGAAGATTTAACAATATTACAATAGTGTTGATAGTGTTATTTTTTATTACTTTTCCAAATATATTGAAGCATTAACTAAAGAAACGCCGAAAATGGCGAACGTATCGTATCAGATTGCTAATCTTTTGGAGAAGGTAAATTTTTGTCATGATAACTATATCCTTTGTTTGGAATTGCAAAATTTTTAGTCTCAATTTTTATTGTAATTTTCTTCTCAAACCTAAGTCATTATACTAGATTTCGGGTCATCAACCCTTCCCTGTAATTGTTAATAATTCAAATTCAGCCTCGATTGTTTAAATGTATTGAAATTATCAGTTAAACAAATTGTTACTGTCGAGGTACCTCGCCGCCATTTTCGATCGATACAGCATTACACCTTTGCAGATTTTACCTCTTCTCTCACATCACCGTGATATTTTCCGTGAATAGATGTTCATGATTTGTTTAACACTCACCATCTTTATTTAAAAATGTACATTGGACTTGTTTTAATCGTGGTCAGCGGTGTTAAATACCTTATTGAATCGTTGCACGTATCAAAATTTTTTAGTTTAGCCACCTTAGTCAGTCCCAACCTGATTATAAGAATATGTCGGTTTATAGATGACATCAAATGACAAGGACTTCAGATTTATGGCCACCAATGATTTGATGTCAGAACTTCAAAAAGATAGCATTAAATTGGATGATGATTCTGAAAGGAAAGTTGTCAAGATGTTGTTGAGATTGCTCGAAGATAAAAATGGAGAAGTTCAAAACTTAGCTGTTAAATGGTATGGCATTGGTTTATTGTCAAATAGGTTTGATATGTGTGGATGTGGGTGAATTGGTTATTAATTTTCTTTTTGTATTAGTTTGGGGCCTTTAGTTAACAAAGTTAAGGAGTATCAAGTGGAGACTGTAGTCGATACTTTGTGTAATAATATGGTGTCTGAGAAGGAACAGTTGAGAGATATTTCAAGTATAGGGCTGAAAACAGTTATTAGTGAATTGCCTTTAGGGTCCTCTGCACTTGCAGCAAGTGTTTGCAAAAGGATTACAGGTGAATAAAGTATTGCTAAGAAATTAAATTTTTCAATATAATGTGTCACACCTCTTTTTAACATATAATTAATGTTGTCATTAGGTCGTCTCAGCTCAGCCATTGAAAAACAAGAGGATGTATCTGTTCAACTAGAAGCCTTGGACATTCTCTCTGATTTGCTGTCAAGGTTTGGAGGTCTGCTTGTTTCTTTCCATCCTACTATTTTAGCATCATTGCAACCTCAGCTGTGCTCTCCAAGGCAAGCAGTTCGTAAAAGGACAATTGTTGCTTTGAGTCATTTAGTTATGTCCTGCAATGCAGCTTTGTATGCCAAGTTGTTAGATTTCCTGGTGGATGGTCTGTCCCGTAACAATGGAACATCAGCCACAAGAACTTACATTCAGTGCATTACATCAATTTGGTGAGTTTTTTAAATAGAATGTAAAATTTGAAGGCTTGAAGTTTAGGAACCAAACAAATATTTGTTTTCTTTTAAGTCGACAAGCTGGTCATAGATTTGGGGAGCACATGGAGCGAGTTACTCCCTTGATAGAACAGTACAGTCGTAAAGATGATGATGAATTGAGGGAGTATTGCCTTCAGGTTTGTGTTGGAACTCCCATTCGCTGTGAAGTTTGTAATTTGGGTTATCATTTGATTTTATTAATTTGTGATTGAATTTGACAGGCATTTGAAGCGTTCGTTCAACGATGTCCCAAAGAAATGACACCACACATAAGCACGATCATGGATTTGTGTTTGAACTACATAACCTACGATCCCAACTACAATTACGATGATACAGACGTGGATGATGCCGTAAGTTCACTTAGTTTGATTGATGATGACACCGAAGGTTAATTTTCATTCGTTGAAATCGAAATCGAGCTCCAAACTCACCTTCATTTCCCTGATTTCAGAATTCTATGGAAACAGATGAGGTAGAAGATTCAGAAGATGAAGACGAATATTCAGATGATGACGACATGTCGTGGAAAGTGAGAAGAGCTGCAGCGAAATGTCTTCAAGCCGTAATCATATCAAGGCACGAAATGTTAGCCGATTTTTACAGGATTGCAAGTCCGATTCTAATTGCCAGGTATCGTGTCGCCTGAACTATCTGAGTTTCGGAAAGTGTGTGTCGAAGTGATGTCTCGCATATCGGTGTTTCTTTGTTTTTAGATTAAAAGAAAGAGAAGAAAACGTGAAATCGGATATTTTCCATTGTTACATAGCATTACTTAGACAAACAAAGCCAACTGTTGCTTTAGGACCGGACGTGATAGAAGAAGAGGGAGCTCCCATCGTTCTCCTTCAAAGTCAGGTACTTGATTCTACATAGATGGTATTAGTGAAATTTATTTGCTATCGGTTTCTAAGCTGGGATTTTTAATTTTTGGGTTTCAGGTTCCAATGATTGTGAAAGCGGTTCATCGGCAAATGAAAGAGAAGAGCACGAAAACGCGACAAGATTGCTTCGCTCTTCTTAAGGAGTTGGTTCAGGTTTTGCCGGGAGCTCTCACCAATCACATCCCGGCTCTCATTCACGGGATTCAGTTTTCTTTGGGGTAAGTCTGCAACCGGTTTGTGTTCTTGGCTCTAATGTGTCGTTTTGGTGTTGTTATTACATTTTTCTTATTTCCACAATTGCAGAGATAAGAATTCTAGCTCGAACATGAAAATAGACACTCTATCATTCATTCACTGTCTACTTACTACTCATCCCCCTGAGGTCTTCCACGTTCACATGGGTGTCTTGGTGCCGCCGGTGGTCGCAGCCGTTTCCGACAATTTTTACAAAATCACCGCAGAGGCTTTGCTTGTTCTTCAACAGTTGGTCAAAGTGATTCGACCTCTAGGTAGGATTCTATCTAGAATTTGTGATCGATTGTGATTGGAAAGAGCCAAAGGTTCCAAATTTGGTTTTTCCACGATTTCAGATATCCCTTGTAATTTCGACTTCACGCCATGGACAAGCGAGTTGTACAACTGTACATTGGTGAGACTGAAAGCAGCGGACATCGATCAAGAGGTTAAAGAAAGAGCGATTTCTTGCATGGGTCAAATTATCTGTAACTTGGGAGATTATTTGCAGGTGTGTGACTCGAGAAAGAAGCTATAAATTGTTAGCAGGAGGAATGTTTGTGTTCATAATTCTGATTGTTCATTTAAGGGTGAGCTGAACACGTGCCTTCCGATCATGTTGGATCGACTTAAAAACGAAATCACGAGGCTGACAACTGTGAAAGCTCTTACGAAAGTCGCTGCCAGTCCGTTGCGTATCGATCTGAGACCGATTTTAGGCGAGGCCATACCGATGTTGGGCTCTTTCTTGAGAAAGAATCAGAGAGCTTTAAAACTAAGCACTTTAACACTCTTAGACGTACTCGTGACCAGTTACCACAATTCCATGAGTCCTCAGCTTCTTAACAAGGTGAGGGAAGAGAATTTCATTCGCTTAGGATAGTTTTAGGTTATTTGGTTTGGTTTGAATTTAATTTCTTTTTTTGAAGGTATTGCAAGAGCTTCCACTTTTGTTAAGTGAAGCCGATCTTCACATCGCCCAATTGAGTTTGAATCTTCTTACTTCAATCGCCAAACTTTTGCCAAACGCTCTCGTCAACATTTCGGACAACATTCTCCCAGAGATATTGACTCTGGTGAAAAGTCCTCTTTTGCAAGGAGCCGCGTTGAATTCCATGTTAGAATTTTTTCAAGCTTTGGTCACGGCCAATCTCCCAAATCTCGGGTACAGAGATTTGTTGGCTCTTTTGGTCAATCCGGTCGTGTCACAGGGTAACATCGGACCGAGCGGGATACCCATGCCCTCTCTCCACAAACAGGTGAGGTTTTGAAACGTTCCGGCGATTGCGATTCTGACCTTATCACGCTCGACTTCCGAGTTTTAATTCTGAATTTTTATTTCTTGGTCGTCAGGCGTATCATTCATTAGCCAAATGCGTGGCTGCGTTAACTGTTCAGTACACGGAGGAAGCGATTAGTGTTGCTCAGCAATTTTTGCATGACGTACAGAATCCTATTAATGATTCTCAGTATATATTCGCCCTTCTCGTGATCGGGGAAATCGGTCGCCACATGTAAGTTGTTGTCAAAGTCTTGGAGAGGACCATGAAAGAGTTTGGTGTGTAAATTTAAATATTCTGATTTTCAGAGATTTATCTTCTTTGGAGAATTTGAAAGCAGTTATTCTCCGTTCGTTATGTCCACTCTCAGAGGAAGTCCGAAGCGCGGCGTCATACGCTCTCGGTTCTGTAGCCGTAGGGTGCCTCAATCAATACGTTCCCTTTATACTACAAGAAATCGAAACTCAGCCAAAGAGACAGTACCTGTTGTTGCACTCTTTGAAAGAGGTTGGTGATGCATTTCTGTGTCAGTCTCCGTGAGATGGAAATTGGATGTTGGAATAAATTTTGTTTTTATTTCAGATCATAAGCTGGCAGTCGAGCACGCAGGGTGGAATCTTACAATTACAGCCATTCGTGCCGGCTATCTGGCAACAGTTGTTTAGGCATTGTGAATGTGCTGAAGAAGGAACCCGGAACGTAGTCGCGGAGTGTTTAGGTAGTTGTCGTGTCAATAGAGACCAAAAGTTTGCTGTGTGTTATCGTTTTTGATTTTTATTAAAAGCGAAATAAATTTTTTCGCAGGTAAATTAACTTTAATCGATCCTCCGAATCTTCTTCCAAAGTTACAAGCTTCGTTGTCGTCGGAGTCACCTCTCATGAGAACCACTGTAGTCACGGCCGTCAAATTCACTATATCGGATCAGGTGAAAGAGATTTTGAATATGGTTCTGTCGATGGAGAGAGATGGATGAAAGGTGACTGATTAGGTTTCTCTTGTTTTATAATTTCAGCCTCAAGCTATCGATCCCCTTTGCGTCAGAGCATCGGACAATTTCTTTCCGCCCTCACGGATCCTGATTTGAACGTGAGGCGAGTTGCGTTGGTCGCTTTCAACAGCGCCGCACACAACAAACCTAGTTTAGTGAGGGATCTTCTCGATACTATCTTACCTCAATTGTATAGTGAAACTAAAGTGAGGGTGAGTATTTCGAGGGTGTTTGTAGGGGGATTAATGTGGATGGTTACTTTGATGAGTGGTTTGATCTTTGTTGCAGAAAGAACTGATCCGGGAAGTGGAGATGGGTCCTTTCAAACACACCGTCGATGATGGATTGGACATAAGGAAAGCCGCGTTTGAATGCATGTATACGTTGTTGGACTCATGCCTCGATCGATTAGATATATTCGAGTTTTTGAATCATGTCGAAAACGGACTCAAAGATCACTATGACATCAAAATGTTGACGTATCTTATGGTTGCCAGGCTCGCACAGCTTTGTCCAACCGCCATGTTGCAAAGTAAGCGATTTGGATATGGTTTTGAGTTTTATACAAATGAGAGACTAGCGAATAATGGGACAAATACTAATGGACACTTTTTTACAGGACTGGAGCGACTAGTGGAACCATTGCGAAACACGTGCACGATGAAAGTGAAAGCTAACTCGGTGAAACAAGAATACGAAAAGCAAGACGAATTGAAGAGATCTGCTATGAGGGCCGTGGCTGCTCTTCTAACTATTCCAGATGCTGGTAAGTGGTCTCTTTGACTTCTTTTTTACATTCCCCTTTTGTTTATTCTACTTATACTTTAATTCCAAATCCGAGGAAGGCATAGGTGGGTTTGTTGGACATGTTTCACTCCTTCTGTCCTCCCTTAAAAATCGAAAATCTGAATGGCTGATTCCTTTCCAGACAAAAATCCTCATCTAAGCGAATTCGTTTTGCAAATAAAATCTACTCAAGAATTGCAACTTATCTACGACTCTATTCAAAAGGATTCAACCGTCGGAGTGAGTCAGGAATCAAGCTTAATGGATCTCAGCTGAATACAAGAAAATTTACTAACGATGCATTTTTCTCTGTCAGTTATAACATGATAAAAACGAATTTTGCGCAAAGGACACTCACCTACATGTTAATAACAGTAAGAAGTGTGCGTTTTATTGCCGTGTCGGCTTGTTTTTTTGATGGAATTAAAAGAAAAATTAATTTTATTAAATGAAATGGATAATAACTAGATACGGGTACGGATTCGTTTTGTAAATTTTTAAGTTGGGAGGAGGAGGAAAGATGGAGTGGATGTGGGTGTAGGTTTAACTCTTTGAATGTCGTTTTGTTATGCCAAATTCAAACACTAATTCCGTGGGAATGTTTTTAATTTAGTGTCGTAATTAGAAGAAAGACGATTTTGTCTTTAGCACTGTACTGACCGCTCATTTAAAACTGAATTCATTTCTATAGCAACTTAAACGTATCGACTACCGCATCTCGAAAGAAGAAATTGTAATACTAACAAAATGAATTGCGAAACCGTTGTAATACTATCTACCGGTGTAAACTGAAAACACTGTTAGTCAAAATGAAACGGGGAATAAGTATTTTGGTTTATAAATAAAGTGAATAAAAATGAAAATTGTTGGTGGGGGATGTTAATTGCCGTTAAAAACATTTGCCATTTCGAACGGAACGAGGCGAACTCTATGAATGAATCAGTGAACTAATGGAGGAGAGATTTTTGTCGCCAAAAGGAAGTGAGTTGGTGCCAAGTCGAATGGTTTTTTGAGTTGTTAACGGTTTTTTCCACGAATTCGGTTTTATCTTTTGATTCTGGTTCTATTTTACTCAGATTATTTATTTATTTTGTTTTTGGAGAGGGGGATGTTTAGAGCGGCATTCAAAGTGTTAAAACCATTCATTGGGTTTAATTCTAACACGATTTCTGTATCCGTGGCGTTAAAAACAATAATAATCTTCGGTAAAGGCTGATTTGCTTGGTAGTGTTTCAAAATAATCGCTTCTCAAATTCTAGTATTATTGGATGAAGATTTTTTGAAGACCTTTTCGGTTTGTATTTGTTCTGTAGTTCTTTTTTTTAATAATATCCCGATATTTCCGGTTGTAAAATGTTAGCGGTTAGCTCATTAAAGACTTAGCGTCACTGATTTGAGTGACCTGGTGTGGTTATCAATACTCCAGGTTTGTTTCCTTTAATTTTTAAAGTTCTTTAGCGGTTGAGATATACAATCGAATATTATCTAGGTTAAGGTTTAATCGTGATTTCGTTAACTTTGTAAGGAAAAAATCGTTTAAACAGATCGGTGATGCCTAAAAATCTTTAGTGGTAGGTAGATTCAAGGAAGCTAATTTAAGACATTATTTTAATTAAATTAATTAATTTATTTACATAACTAAAATAAATAAAAACAAATATTACAAATAAAGGTGTGAAGTAGGAAGAATAGCGAATCTCAGGATTTGAAATTCAAATCAGAAACGGCGAAGTATAAATGAGCCGTCGAGAATCCGATACAGGCGATGTTGGAAAACGCGATGAACATGTGAAGACGACGGAATCTGTTGTGAACGGTCACATACTCCTGAGACTCGAAGAGACTGGAATCGTGAGCCAGTTTGCCCACTTCCATGCCCAATCCGTGTTTAGCTTCCATCTCGTTCTTGACGCATATGAGACGGACGAGAGGATCGCATAGGTACAGCCTCACGATGAGCTCGACGAAGAAACAAGCGGTGAGAACGGCCGTCGTTTCGACGCTTTTGGTCAGGTGGAGATGAGTCAGGAGCGTTGCCAGACTCAGAATACTGGTTATTGTGAAGTAAAGTGGGAATAATACTTTTTGTACTTCGCCGAAGTGGTGGCGGGGTAGCGAGAAGTAGAGGGAAAGACCTGGAAGAGAGAGTCAATTTTGAGCGTTTTCAGTGCTGAGGTGAGAAAGAGAAGGCGGTGGATGGGGAAGTGGTTTGCTTACCCGATGCGAAGGTCATCCAAATTTGAGATCCGAAGTGTGCGGCCGTCGTCGCCGCGTAAATAAATTTACAAAGTAAATTATCTGAACTATTTTGCGTCGAGTGAAGTGATGCTGCTACCAGAAGAGCTGCTACCATGACGGCAACATGTGCGGGTTGTGTCGTCGTTGTTAGAACGCTGTCATAAAGGGAAAACCAAATTAATGAACATAGCAAATGATTTGTCCGGCAACATAATCTTCACTTCTTAGTAGTACACGTGTTTATACACGTGGAAATGTTTCAAAAAAAGAAAAACTCACTTACCGATAACATTTAGTATTTCTTATTTTCTCATAAACGATTCTAATAAATTTAAAACTTGATTTTAAATAGTCAGTCGATGTGGCAAGAATGTCTTTCTCCATGACTGGAACTTCTTCATCTTTTCCTTTTGGAGCCAGCTCTCTGGAAGAACACACAGAACATAATTTTCTATTTAAACCATCTCAAGATGATTTCAAATCAGTGGAAGGTCTTTAAGTTGATAACAAGTTACTCCAAAGCCTTGTTGGAGAAGTTAGAGAGAAATGACCAAAAAGAAAATGGCGAGTTGGACAAAGAAGGTAAGGTCTTAAAAATTAAACCAAACTTCCTGAGAGAGATGGACAACTGAAAAATCGACCAGACAGAGTATACAGAAAATTGTCTCCTGCCTTCATATTGATTATGCCGTTTACAACTCTCAAAACTGGTCAAGATGAAAGGAAAATGAGGAGGAGGAAGAGGAAGAATAAAGAGAACATTAACCTGAATTGAACATTATGAGAACATCACCCAGAGAAACTGTTCATCTTTATAACTCACCCAAACGTTCGTTAACACGTTCATTCGAACGCCTACCCGACTAACTACCCCACTAACTCTCTTGTTTCATCCATTTTCTCCTCCTCCTTCTCCTGCTTCTTTTCTCTCTCTCTTCAGAGAAAAGTTTATGATTTAAACAAAAATTACATCATCTTTCAGTGGACCGCAAGCCCCTCCTCCTCTTCGGATAATATTTTGCAACAGAGTCTTGCCAAGTTTTCTTTTTCCCTCTCTCCCTCCTCCTCCTCTCTTTCACACTCTTTCCTCTCGATTTCCATTTTGTTTTTCGTTCAAAATACAAACACCTCGTTGGGGGTAACAGAAAAAAATTTGTTGACTTTCGGAGTCAAATTGAACAATTCAAGCTGTCCCTCAGGACTTCGTTCACCACGTTTGTCGATACTAGAAACACGTGTAAAGTAACACGTGTGGTAGGAATTTTGGAACCGTTATCTTATAACGCCCCTTCCAGACGAAAGTCTCCAAGTTTGAGTCCCCTCTCAGACTGCTAGATAACCCATATCGAATCAACATGTTTTGGTTTAGAACTACAGCACGAATAATCCAACAAAGACAAATAGATAAATAGATAGATAAATAAATAAATAAACAAACGCGATGAAGATTTGGTTGGCGGAAGTGACGAAACCGAGATGTGACCATAGGTCGTAATCGAGTTCATCCAACGCGAGACGACGCCGAAGGAATTCGAGTCTCAATATTAAATTGAAAACCAGAGATTATCTATAGCTAGATTATTTACTCTAAGAGTGTTAGAGGTAGGATTAGGAAAGTGAAGGATAAGAGGGCGAAGAGGCCAACCCCCCTTAGACCAACGACAACAAACTAACAAACAAAAAAATTAGAAAGCTTCTTTCATTCAAATTGACGGCCCCTCCCTCCTCTTCCGACTCCCAAACAAACAAATAGATAAATAGATAGATAGATAGATAAATAAATAATTATTTCAAAATGAATAAAAAAATTAAGCGAGGGTTACGTGAAATTTGAAAATGTTATCTAAATGCCTCTAAAACGAACGGACAAACGAACAGACGGACAAGATAAATAGATAAATAAATAAATAGATAGATAAATACCTGAAATATAATATGGAATCGAAGTCGTGATGTTGAAATTTGAATTTCTTGCACATGGTTCAAGTGAACTGAGTGAGCACGTAGCATTGAAACGAAGTCAAACGCGAACATCTTTTAAATATGTCGACCGACCCAAAGGCCTCAGGGTCGTCAATAAGTTCTAGTCTTACTCTCCTGTTCGTCCGTCCGTCTGTCTGTTCGTGTCTGTCTGCTTTTTCTTTGATCTGCTGTCTGCTTCCCTTCTCTTGTTGATGGTTTCGCTGTCACGTTTTTGTTTGGTTTTGTGTCTACTTCCTCGAGTTCATATCGACCACCTGGAGATGAACCTTTGCTATCTGTCACGTTTTGTCTTTTGACAGCCTGATGGTGGTTCCAGGATGGTGTGTGTCACTATTCTTTCCTTATCAACAATCCCCGTTATCGTGTGTTTGGGTGATTTCAGGTGACGTTCCCTTGGATATGTTTCGTTATCGCAATCATGCTCGTCATCTGTCTTCCTGCTTTCTATTTTTAGCATATTAGCAGGCTATCTCCTCAATGATCCGGTTGGTGAGGTGTTAAAATTGGTCTTCTTGTAGCGTAGTGAGGGTTGAAGTGGAGCTAGGTCTTGAGAAGGGTGCGTTTTCCTTCATAAGATGAATGGCCATCTTGTGTAACCGGTTTGGTGACTACTGTATGTGAGGGTAGCTTGTCCGTTTTAGGAAGGGTGGTTGCATAGCAGGATGGGTGTTAGGGTTGTGTTTCTAACCCCTCCCTCCAGTAGCAGCGAACGTTTATCTCTATTTGCCTGTAATCGAGGACGTGCAAGTTCATTGCCATTGACAGGCGGACACCCAAGTCAAGGCCGGCTGTGTAATCTTTTAGACTTCTTTCACCTCTCTTCTCGGTTTTGTAACACCCGACATCTGGCTCTCATCAGCAAAACGTTCGGGGAAGTCGGTTTCGACCTAACCCGTCCTCTCTAGGTGACTGCAACTCCATCCTCCTTCCACATCCGATCATTGTTGTTCGGGCCAGGAGGAGACGTGACCAACTTGACGTTTGACTATCATTGTTGGTACCTCGCGTTCGAACGAATCGTCTGTTCTTTCACTTGATTCCTCCTCGTTGTATGGGTCTTCGAGGTCGGTTTGGTTATTTTTAGCTTTATTGCCTCCGTTTTTATCGCGCGCGATTCGTGGAATTTTCTCTCTCTGGTGACGTCCATTGACCTCAATTTCTTCTCTATAAAACCAGGCGAATGGAAGTCATTTTCAAAACTTCTTTCCGTCCTACATTCAAACGAGTCCGAACTTTTTGCCTGAGTTTCTAAAACCGTTTACACTGGTCAGTCAGTGCGTGACTCCATTACTGCTTCTCCATCTGTATTCTTCCGCCAATCGGGAAAACAGTTCTTCGTCTAGAAGGAAGCTGCTGAAAAGAACAAATCAGGCTGACAATAGGTTATGAAGGAGACGAACTCGTGAGTGAGGAGATTTATGTGTGCGGAGAGTATGGTAGGAGGAGGAGGATGCTGAAGAAGTCACATGACAGTAGAACAGAAGCCAATTAAATTTGGCTGCCGTTCACTTTGAAAGGCGTTCACGTGGCGATTATGGTTTCATCGGATTCGCTCTTCCAGGGATTTATGTTGCCATGGCTTCACCTTCTTCTTAGTATCTCGGTCGCTGACTTCACGACTTCGCTCCATCTTCAGTGCTTCATTGCCAGCTCCTGAAAGAGTTAGACCAACTTTAATATTCTTAAATTTATATTCTGGGTTATGAGACTGCAATTTTGCTCACCGTCATCTACTTCCTACCGCCCAGAACTCTAATCAAGTTACCGACCAGAACGTCATGAAGCACCTCTTGACGAAGCCATTAGTCATCTCGGATAATTCGTTAATTAAAGGAAATCAACAATCTCAACTTTTGCGCCGAACGGATGGATAGACAGACGGACGGACGTACGGATTGACATTAATTGAAACCATCGTTCCAATGTCACGCGTCGGTCTATCACAACTATGGGCTCGTGACCTAATCCAAAAGTTATCAAACAATGTTTCTGTCTTCCTTCCTCCCCCACCTTGCATGTGATTATTGGCGTGGCAGAAGAAGAAGGATCATGTACTCAACATGTCTTCCTCACCGCCTTGTTTGGGTTTGCCTTTTTCACCAAAGCGTTCAAATCTTATTCCACCAGTTTGGGTGGATATAATGACTGAACCGAGTAGAAGGAACCAAGTTTTCCGGTTTCATGGTCATCTAAACAGCCTTGATTTAGATTAGCCTCCAGAATCTTTAAAAATTTGGCACAGGGTGACTTAGAACCAAGAGAAGGTGGCAGTAGGTAGTAGGTAGGGGGGATGGTGGCATACCTTTATCACCTCTCAGGATCTTGACAACAAACCACCACACCCACTCTCTTTCTGTAAATGTATAACTTAAAATTTGCCATTCGGTGGAAGTTGTACAAGTTTTTGTTTGGCTTTCATCAGAGTAGTCTGAACGGAGGCCATCAGCCCACCACAATATGACTGAGTGAAGAAGTGTGATGGGGAAATGGTTAAAACAGCATCCAAAACACAAGAAAAATGTTGAAAGAAAAACAAAACGTGAACCCAGGTAATACAAAGTCGGGGAACGGTGACAGAGAGTGTTTCGAAGATAATAGGAGGGAAGCCATCAACCTAACCTGTAACGAGGAGTGATGAGATGAGAGGAGAAGGAGAGAGGATGAAACAATGACGAAGATCGTCCAAAAGTTATGGACAGCATGCGAGCGAACGTGATTCTCGTGCGCGTTTAGCTTTTGTCACGTCGTCATGGCGCCGTCGCGCCACAGAAGACCGTAAGAACTACAGAAACAGAAGAAAAACACGTTCGAACATATTCACGGGAAGGAAAGCGGAAAAATCTTGGGAGAGAACAGAGAAACATTATCGGATTGAGAGAACGGTCGCAATAAATCAGTTTTCCTCCTCTTCAATCAAAAGTTAATAAACCCGTCGACTGGTCACGTGACCATTTCCAACAGTCACGAGGATTCCATTAGGCAAGACAGTGTCCACTCACTTGGCACTTGGCTCTTGTGTGTGTGGCTCTTGCCCCTCCTTCTCCTCCGATAGCCTAACGTCACATGTACACCGTTATGAGTTACATGAAGTCTCTCTCTCTCTCTCTGTTTTTCTTTCCCCCGCCATCCGAGGATTGTGTAACTTCATTGAAACAATAATTAAAAATGGCGGAGATTTTTCTTCGCGATTCATTTCCGTGCTTTGAGTCCTTACTTCCGGTACCAATTTCAGTTTAAGTGCTTTGACTGTTCTCTTTCTCTTTTCCACCTTCTCTCTCCTTCCCCACTACTTTGAGGCCTCCTTTCAACTGATTTGTAGGTTCGGTTACACGTTTTCCTCTTCCCACCGCCTTCTAAGCCCTTTCATCCCGACACATTTCCCTGTTGATTTAGGTGGTCTATCGTACAGATCGCTTTTGAAGGTGTTAGCTTTAATTATGCGAATCGGAGTTTTTTATATCCTTCGGAACTGGTTAGAATTTTGGGAAAGTCACGAATGTCTGTAATGAGACCATTTGCGAAATGATGGGAGGTTTGCGGGTTGGGAATTTTGCGCAAAAATTTGCCAAGAGCTCCTATTAGCCTAGCCGAAGCAAAAGAGGTGAACGTGCGTGAAGTCAGGTTTCACTTTTTTCTTTATGTAACGATGGCCAGACGGACTGTTGTTGAATAAAACTTAATCTTGTTTAGACTTGCAAATCAAAACATTCAAAACGGAATCGGGTTTCGTGTCTTTCCTTACTTGTTCTTCATTTCTTCTTCGTCTTCTTCGTCTGCTCTTTTTAATCACATTTTGGTGGGAGGAGGAGAGGGGTAAGGATGACAGAATCTCAGAATTCAACCCGTCCTCTTCCTCCTCCTTTCCCGAAGGTGTTGGGGAATTTTTATTAGATTTCAGGTTCCAGGTTCGTTGATTTATAATTTGACAAACCCGAGACCTTGTCCATCGTCTCGTTCACCGATTGTTAAGCTTTGACGATTTGGTTCGACTACCATGAAGTCAAGGTTCCTCGCGTTTTTCGGAACATTCTACTGGTCTGATAGCTGATCGTCTCTCTCTCTTTATCTTCCTCTTTCTGATTTTAAGCTTTATTGCTAGAATGCGAAGCTTATTTTACTTTTCTTGGTTACTCCATCTTTCAGCGGCGTGATAAGGAAACAGCAGACAACCCGTAAAAAGATCAAACAACTGAAAATCGATGAGAGAACTTCTAAATGAAGAAAACTTGACACCGACTATCCACTTCTTTGATTTTTCCTTTGGCAAAAATTTTCTAAACACTTTTCTTTGGTTCTATTATTTGACAGCTCTCAAAAGTTACTTCTTCACTGTTTCAAATTGAATTCCTGTAGCTACTGCCTCCAAAGAACTAGTAACCTAACTTTAGAGAGTAGATGAGCCCTCAAATGGGGACTAAACCTGAAACCACTAATCAGACTTCCGTTAACGACAGCCAGGAGTCGATGTTTGTTCTTAGGTTCCAACCTTCCGAGAATTATTCTCTGAGATCTTATCATCTTCCTCTCTGAATGATTTGAATTTTAGACTGAACCTGCGTGTTACACCCGAAATTTATAGGCTAGCTACCTGCAGTTCGAACTAAAACGTTTTAAAACACATAAGATCCTCTTAAACACTTGTAGCTTTCCCCTCCTTCCAAACTCCCTACAGTCCATTTCTATGTTTACAGAAATTCCTGAAGAAAACAAAAACGTGGAAGATATGAAAGAAGGATGAGGAAAAGGATGATTGGTTGACAGGTCAAAAGAAAACAAAAACTGAAACGTAAAAACTGTCTAGAGAGAGAGAGACAGAAGATTTTTTTGGGTCGATGCCAAGGTTGGAGAGAGAGAGAGAGGCAAAGACAGAGATGTTGAGAGAGAAGAGGAAGGGGTGGTGGTTTGTTTAAACCAACAAAACTCCATCACCCGTTGTTGGTACCCATTGAAAGGGAAGCTCTTGAACCATCTTCCAACGATAGAGAGATGACTCGAAGGTGTGATGACATGTGTGTGTATTACTCACCGAATGTTTGTACTTCCATTTACGAGAGGTAAAGTTGACGATGACCTTGAACGACGAGGATTTGATAACCCAAAAATTTTTTAATCAATGAATCTGATCAATTTTTTCTTCTTTTTTCCACGATCACCATCGAAGAGGAGGGCTGTCATTCATTACCAACCGGAAATGAAAGCTTCATCCTCCTCCTCCTAATCTTAAACACGTCACCAATCAAAAATCTCAACATTCAAACACGCAACACGTCCCCATCCGTCCACCCATCAATCCATCCGTCCGTCCATTAGACACACATCAACCTTCCAACAGATTGGAACACGAGGACGAATTCGGAAGAACAAAAACATTGTTAAAACATTAATTATTAGAAGCGTGAGTGTTCCCTCTCTCTCAGGGCTACATACCAGGCCCATCAATCAATAAAAGGACATAATTTCGCTTATTACTTAATTAGAACGGTTAAAAATTCTAACAGCGACAGATGTTTCTCTGCTGACATGTTGCTTACATCATTGTATTTAGGGTTAGCGCGCGAAGTGCTAAATGCAAAACCCGCCGGACTCGTTAAATAGTTTGTGCGTCATCATTATTCTCGCGGCTTTTTTTTTTTTTCCTCAAAAAATTTCCCCCGAGGGATAGTTAAAAAGTAAAGCCCACGTTTTACGGGGTGTTTTGAAACTCTAATCCGTTAATCCAGGTTATAAGCTTAATTAATCAGTCTCACCTTAGACTCTGTGTCTGACGACATATTCACGGTGGCCACCTTACACTGGCTAAATACCGACGACTACTACTACACTCTTAACATTCTGTACTACTTACTAACTGTTCAACGCTCGGAGAGTACTATTTATACTGTAACAAGGATTACAAGGATGCAAGGGTTGGAAATATGTGTCTCACTTGTTTTCCTCACCCTTGACCATCAGGAATTTTATTCCATCTTCTTACTAGAGAAACAGGACGAGTGATTCATGGGGTCATCACAAATTTAGAAACCTGAACACGGGCGCCTACAATATTGTTTTGATAGAGGGATTAACAGTCAGCTGCTAATCATGTGTAGTTGTTAAGCACTTAATAGCTTAATAGACAGAGACACGCTAAAAATAAATTATTTTTCGAAAAGGAAATTTTAGTCTTATTATTTTTATCACTGACATGAAGACGCTTTTATATATAGACGCCATAACTGACTTTTTGTTCTTTTCAGTGGTACCAACTTATTATAAATACAGACCCTAACACCTACATAACAGAGACCATTTCAACCGTGGTCATCCATCTATATATAGCGTGTCCCAAAATTAACCCCCCAAAACTTGAATTTGTCGCCATTTTCTTAGTAAATTGTTGGCAACCCTGAAAAAAGAACAAGTTGACAGCTGAGAGCCTGACAATTTACTGCAAAAATGGCGGTTTTAACTCAAATCTAGCGTGAATTTGACGTGGTAATTTATCTCTTTATATACAAATAATATAAAAAATAGATAATAGCTATTAATAAGTAGATAAATCATAACAAATTAATTAATAATAATATATGAGAGGTGGCTCCAACTCCCCAATTCTTACTTCTTTATTTAGGACTTTTGACTACTCAATCATAGGCCCTCCACCAATTTTATAAATAAAAAAATTCTACGGATTAGGAGGTAAGTTGACATTTTCTTTTAACAAATTAAAGGTAAGATAAATATAAGAAAACAAGAATAATTAAGAGAGAAGTGAGACATGGCGGTGGATTTTTACAATGATAGCCATTTTCCTAATCCATAAGACCATTACACAAATTCAACTTGAGCTTTTCGGTAGCCATGAAAAGCCATGTTTTAATTACAAAATTCAGAGTATTATGTAATAAGGAGTCAAAAACCCACTTCCTCTCTTTTCCTCATTTTCTCAAGTCTTTGATAAATCTCAAAAAATTTCCCCGATTGATAATCGACATTTTTATAGTCTTAACACCTGTTTACTTCTTTTATCAAATGAATTTTTTTTATTTATATTTGCTCTCAGTATAAGTAGCTGATACTAATCAAAAGGGCGGTTTTTCTATTTTCAAAACGTGGGAACTAATGACAATTTGACATCAGTATCAAATCAATCCCCCTGTTAGGGTACTGATCATATCAAAACAAATTTTTTTTTCAAACATATGAAACCACTTGACTTTTAGTCATCTTTCCTTATCAGATGAGTGAGATGTTAAATGAATGCTTACCAAGCAACGCATGACATGAACAAACAATTAAAATCAGTAGCTTGAGGGCAAAGTCATAGACCGTACCTTTCATCACCAATTTATGTTAAAGAAATATTTGACAGACGCCATCTTAGGTCATCAAAAACGAATCTTAATTTAGGATTATGAATCACGGGAGAACTAACGTTTTCTAAACCACATTTTGCGGTTGCTCTTAAACATCATACAACTTTCTAAATCTCATGATGAGTATTATTAAATCCTAAACACGTTAAAGTACAAAAAAAAGATTTATGGCTTTAGTTCTAGGAAACCGTTAAAGAAAATATTCGGGGAATTAATTAAACTCAAACCTCGCAACGGTTATCGCTTTCTTCAAATGAAAATAACTTCGCAAATCGTTAAATTAAGTTATTAACTATTCAAGAAAAAAATCTTTAAAAAAAACAAATTAAAAAGTAAAAGTTTCAATTCGCCAAACAATTTTTCTGCAAGCGGGAAGATTTAACGGTCAAAAGCGTGGTAGGAGACACGTTTCGAACGCAATCCGTCCTCCCATTTGACTTATCTAAAGACCCGACGGAGAGATGAACTTTAAATGAATTCTCTCAATTTTGTTGAGTTTTATTTTTGTAGCGGGTTTTAAACTCTTTAAAATGATTTATTGAACCAATCAACAGTAGGATTTTATTAAATTAGATTAATTTAGTCATTAGAAGAATTTTATTTTGTTATAATCGATTTTATTGTTTATTTTTGTTAAATGAAATAATTATAATCGTCATGTTGATGACACAATAGTTCGAGTTCAAGCAATGGAAGTATGGTACAAAGTACTACTGAAATCTTAACAAGACTGCTATCAATGATAACATATCTATATTAGAAAATGTTTTTAAGAAATTCGTTTAAAATTCAAACCAAATCATTCCTTGAGTCTCAGGTTTTAAGGTGCGTTTGTAAAAATACAAATAAAAAATATTTGGAATTTTTATATAAAAGTGAAAGTTTTGAGTTATTTATTAATTTATTTTAATTTTCTGTTTGTTCTTAGGAAAAGTACTGCAGCAACACAGCTAAAAGTAGCGCCAGATCAGTGAGTTAATGTTTTGTAATAACATTAAAGTATGATTGACTAAAAAATGTGAAATATTTTTTATTAATTTGAAAATATCTTCCAGTGCCACAGAAGACTATCAGTATATACAAAGAAGCAAACTTCAAACACTGCATTTCCAAAAAAGTTTACTTAGACTTCCTATTCCAGAGCTGGAGAAGACTTGTGAGAGATACTTGAATGCATTAAAACCTATTCTCACTGGAGAACAGTATAGCAAAACAAGCAGTGTGGTAAATTATTCAAATCCTTTTTAAAATTTATTTTATATTCATAACAGTTTTGTTGAATCGTTTATCTAGTATTGATGAGATAAAATTAATGTATTTATAAATTTTGAGGGCTTAAGAATCTTGTTAACCCTTAAATAATTGAGATCTTTAATTTTGAAAAAGTACACCATCAAAAATATTTATTTGAAGACCTTAACTGTTATAACTTTGAAACTATTCAGTGATTTGTATGTTGTATCAGGTAAACAAATTCAAGGAAGGAGATGGCAAAGAACTTAACGAGATACTAAAAACAAAAGATTCAATGAACAAGCACACTAGTTACATTTCGAAACCTTGGTTTGATATGTATCTAAAAGATCGCACTCCACTTCCTTTGAATTACAACCCAGTAATTGTGTTCAACAAGTCAGTTCATCCAAATGCTGAATCTCAGTTATGCAAAGCCACAAACTTCACCATTTCCTCACTTAGGTTGGTACAGATCATGTGATTGGTTAGTTTAAAAATGAAATTCACATTTTTGGCAAACTGAACTGAAAAATTTTTATTTCTGTTGAAAGGTTTATGAAGTCATTGAGGAAAAACATTCTTGCCCCTGAAGTGTTTCATTTGAATCCAGCCAAAACGAACACTGAGTTGTTTGCTACTTGTATGGGGTTATTGCCTTCGATGATTGCTTCCTATGGAGCTTACATGATGAAGGTTTGTGTTTTATGAAGTTAAAATAAAATTATTTCATCTGACTGATGTGGCAACTGTGTTAGCGAGTGATGGTAAAAATTTTTATTTTGTGTTTAAATTCACAACAAACATGGCTGCCAAAGTCACACACTCCTGAACTATATTCTCTTGTTAATTAATTGAGTTGACTTAAAAATGAATTTGAACTCTAATTCAGTTAGGTCTTTGAAATGTATTTTTAAAACGAAGACAAATTCCCAAAACTTTCATTACTGAACATTATGATTTTTGTTTCAGGCTTACCCATTAGACATGTCACAATATTCAAGTTTATTCAGCAGTACAAGAATTCCTCAAGAGGGGAAAGACATTCTTGTTAATGACGAATCAGGGAAACATATTTTGGTTTTAAGAAATGGTCACTTTTTCACACTCGACGTTTTAGATGATGAAGGTTAGTCATATCTCACTGGAGTATTACACTAATTAGTAAATCAAGATGGTGTTTAATAGGCTTATTGACTAGATAGTTTAGCTGGTGCAAATAAACCTTGTGGAAAATATTGGGCAGGAGTTAAGAACCTATGAATGGATGCAGTTGGCACACACAAGAACCTGTAGACTAATAATTCAGTGCTACAGATCGTTCTTATGTATCAAATAGCTTTCACAATCATTATTTAGATAAATTTTTTGTTCAGGTAACATTCTACCAGCTCAGGATATATTCACATGTTTTAAATACCTTCTGGAAAAGGATTTGAAGCCGGATAACGAATCAATAGGCATCCTAACTACAGAAAACCGGGACGTCTGGGCGAGAGCAAGAGAGCACATGATTTCACTGAAACCAGATAATTTCCAATCAATAAAAGCAATCGATTCTGCGTTATTTGTGATATGCTTAGACGATGAGCCTCTTGGCGAAGACCCAGTTAAAATAATGAGGTCTTTTCTACACGGTGATGGGTTCAACAGGTGAATAGAATCCTCTTTTTCCGTTATGGTTTCGAATTAGTGCCGAATCATGATTTCACTGTTTATGTTGGCGCAGGTGGTTTGATAAGTCATTCAGTTTGTTAATTGCCAAAGATGGTCTGTCGGCAGTTAATTTCGAGCACAGTTGGGGCGATGGCGTTGCCGTTTTAAGGTATTTCAAGGATGTGCACGCGGATGTTAACGAGAACCCGTTCGTCAATTCGGATACGAAACCCTCGCGAGTTTCTCCAGAGAGTTTTGTGAGGAAACTCGGTGAGTGTTTTGATTGATCAAGTCATAGCAAGTTCTCTCCTGATGGATTGTCTGTTTTCAAATGACTGATTAATTTATCAGAATTCGAATTCGACGACAGGACGAGGAACGACGTGAGAACGGCCAAGGAAAAATTTGAGAAAACTTGTCACTCGTTGGGTATCAATGCTGTCGAACATCAGGGTCTTGGTAGAAACGTGTGTAAAACGGCAAAAATCAGTCCAGATGCCTTGATGCAACTTTCCTTCCAGGTAGGTTTTCAGTTTTCGAGTTTTTAGGTTAGTCAACTTGAGGTTGGGAAGGTTTTCCAGGTTTTGATAATTGGGACAAGTCACAAAGACATGCAGAAACTTGCATGACGGCACGTCGGACTTGTAGGGAAGAGTCTACACGAAGTAGATAAATAGAACACACGACCAAATGGCATTCGGTCAGTGCAGTACAAGGAATTGGCAAACTAACTCGAACGGCTAATACACCTAATTGAGACAAAAATCAATCAACATTCTTGCATTCTCATTTTAGTCAAAACTTTGGATTCGGATTTCAGGTTGCCTATCACAAGGTTTTCGGCAATTTCGTAACTACTTATGAATCATGTAGCACAGCTGCGTTCAAACATGGGAGAACAGAAGCTATCAGACCTTGCACGGAAGCAACACAAAAATTTTCATTGAGCATAAACAGTAAAAACCGTCCTGGAAAAGGCGAATTGTTGGAAATGATGAAGGAGTGTTCGGAAGTACATAAACTCTTAACAAAGGATGCCGCCATGGGTATTTTGATTTATCTATTTATCTATCTATCTAACAGTTTGTTCTTGTTTAATTATCTGTTAACCTTTCCTTAGTTATCCTATTCTAGGCTGTCTTGGTTCCAACCCAAAACCCTGATCCTGAACCTGTTCGAAGGTATCGTATGTCAAAAACATTCTTTTGAACATCCTCCTCTCTGTACCGTTCTTTAATGGACGTTTTAAAAACTTCAGGACAAGGTTTCGATCGTCACTTATTCGGATTGAAACATACTTCCGAAGAAGTGGGACGGGAACTTCCGGAACTCTACAAGGATGAAGCTTATAAGATAATCAACTACAACATTCTTTCAACCAGTACTCTAGCAGCCGATGCTGTCATGCTTGGAGGGTTTGGACCTGTCGTACCTGACGGTTATGGTGTAGGGTGAGTGTGTGGGATATCAACCAACCTTTCAGTTTATTTTCAAACCCTAATCAGCAATCATGTTCGTTTTAGATATTCAATTTTGGATAATTTTTGTGGTTCTATCGTCACGAGTTATCCTGCCAACAGAAACGGAGCTGACTTTGCTGATGCCTTAAAAACGACTTTCAATGAACTCTCATCCATTCTTATTAATAAATAATTAATGAAGTGATTTATTCAAAGGTAATATTGTTTGAGTATAATGAATTCATGAGGAAACTTATTTAATCGATGGAAAATTTATTTTTTTTAAAAAGTTTTTGAAAATATAAATTTTTTATTATTATTTATTTTAAAGTAAGCTGACTTCAACGCAATTTTTTCTCTTATCTCTCGTTATTGATATGATCCTTATCTTGGAGACTTGAATAATAAATTTCCTCGTGTCTTTGTAAATTAATTTATGAGGTTATGGTTTCATAGTTTCGTTGGGAAAGAGTTTCGCGTTCTGTTTCTGTTTGTGCGGGAGATGAATTCGGGTTGTAGTCACGTGATTTATACATCCTATAATTGTAGGTGAGGGGTTTGGCTTATTTTGAATGTTAATTTCATTTAATTCGTTTTGTTAAATTTAACAAAAGTTTGTTGTCGATATTTATGCTGATTGTGTGGCTGTTGGGTTGAGTGACGTCACCGAATGATGAATCTTGTAGAAATACTTCTTCTGCGATCGTGAGTCGATTTAGGTATCAATTTGAATGATTCTTGTTGATTTATGTATCGAAAGGTATGTCTATATGTGATTTAATGCCAGGTGATTTCGGTTTCTTTGCTGACTCACCCATCCGACCAATCACAAATCTCAAAACCAACTAATGGCGCTTTTATGAAAAATTAAGTACGGCTAGAGATTACTCATTTCATAAATACTGCACACTCTTACACGAACATCTCGAACACTGCACATCTTCTCATTTCTTAAATATTGCACATTTGACACGAATTTAATTCTGAAACAGTTGAAGCTAACTAAAAATTCTACAAATGGCGCTGTCATTGGTCGCATGGGTATGATATCCTTAATACCTAAATAGATTTGAACAGTAGCGTAGATGTGAAATATTCATGATGCCCAGGTGATGACAGTTAACTTTACAGTTGTACAAAATCGCAAGGATTCTTTCAGTTTTTTAGGGGACTTGGGGGAGATTCTTGGACATTTATGTAAAAAGTCGGACATGTAATCCTGAGTTTTTCATCCTTGTTTTACATTACTTTTATGTGATGTACTTTTGTTAGACTTTATCCGCCATATTGTTGTAGTTTGGAGAATATCACCCAAACTGTATATCCTAAACAACATAACAAAAATAAAAACGCCATTGTTAAGGACATTTGAGAAGAATCAACCCAGGAAGACTGACAGATAGGATCTTCCAGTACTTACTGAAGAAAAAGACAAGACCGACATGTTTCTTTGATGAAAAATATCTTAAGGAACTGTGGTTAACAGTTTGACAGACGAAGAACAAACTGGAGCTACAGAGGCTCCTGTCGAAAACCAATCTGAGGATGAGTAGAGCGTGGTTCGAGGAGAGAATAAAACCCACAGCAAGAAGATGAGAGAGTATTTGATGAGACGAAAAAGGGAAGCAGTATTAAAAGATGTCACCTACAGCAAAAAAATTTCGTTGAAAATTTTGAATGAATCGTATTCATGCGAAAAAGGAACATTTCTGCCTTCATTTAAACCTATAGATTCGCGAATAGCCGTAGCGGAAATGTCCCTGCGACTTCCGCTTTCATTCATAACTCGGTTTCAAAGATTCCCGGAATTATTTCCTCCTGAATGAATGACTTGGGAATGAATGGGTGACGTCAATCGTATCAACAGTTTTTTGTCTTCTTTTAGATTTTTATTTTTATTAATTTATTCACTCACAGCTATGTTTTGTACCCGGTTTACCTTTTCTCTGTAACTATTTTGTGTTGCCTTGATATTTTCTAGTTTCGTTTTGTGTAAAGTAAATTTATTATTTTGTCTAAATTAATCCATAATTGCCCTGTGGTGAGAACAAGATAGCGACATGACCCCCTGCCTGCACCTAACTCCATGGAAATCGGACTTCACCTCTTTCAAAATAAAGATATTTTTAGTTCATTCATAATTTAGTAAAACTGGATTGGGAGTAGGTAAAAAAAAAAATAACAACAAAACGACAAACATGGAAAAAAGTTTTTAGTTAAAAAAATGGCGAAATAAAAAAAAATCCGTTAAACAACTGACCAGTGCTGCACTCTGGTGAAATAAACTCGAACCAAGTTATCGACGCATGCGCGACTATTTTATTTAGTCTGTAGTCGATCGCGAATGTGACTGCGGGTGGTTTGTGCTCACCGATTTTCTTGAATGAAGTTCTCTTATTTTGTGAGTTTCTTTTATTTAAATAGGTGTGGTGTGACATTTTCAATAAATAATAAAATTCGTTCGTGATTATGTATGATCAGTGAAAGAAACCCCTCACGTTTGGATACATAACAAACATTTCAAATCCACCGAGGAATTTTTTTTTCTTTCCACCAATTCACTCTTGGGATTTCAACATCTTAATCGCGGGCGAAAGAAAAATAAAATCAAAATCGTAAGTCCTACCTATGTTCTATTAATTTATACCGTAATTTCCTTAGTAATTGATTTATAATTTAACGGAGGAGTGGATCAAACCGGAGTTTATAAATGTTACAAAATTATATTTTGGAGTTTTGTCTTCTCTCTCTCTCGACTGACCGATTATTTTGCTATCGATTCGTTATCGTGCATGTTGGGGAGTCAGTTGAACATAACGGTCTTTTTCAGACTTGGGAGAAATTGTTTTCGGATATAAAATCCATTCTAAAACGCAACTAAACTCCAAAATAGTCTATTTCGACCTTTTCCAATTGATATTCATTCCTAAGTTCTTTGGGACCCCAAAAATATCGCAAAAATTCAGCAAAAAAGTTCAAAACGACCGTTTGCCATTAAGTCATAACTTGTTTCAAATTCCATTTTGTAATAATCGCTTAAACTTAAAAAAAAAACATTTGATTACACAATTAAAAATCTCCAACATCAGTTTTAAGTATTAAAAAAAAAAGTAAAATTTATCTAATGTTAAATCAAGTAAAAAATTCATAATTAATAGAGTAAAATGAAAATGAACATGGAGAATGATTTTGCTGATTCGATTGGGTTATTTATGTCACTTTTACTTGCTCATTTGGTAAAAAGTTGGGTTTCTTATTTCACTCCCCTTTTCACCTTGCAGGTTATAAAATCTCTAATTATTATGTTGGATGTGTGTGTTATGTGATGTGTTGGAAATTTTTTTTTCCTAATCAATTTGGTGATTGTGTTAACAATGGGTTGTGATATGTCATCACTTTTTTTCGATGATATCTAGTGAAAGACTGGCCTCATGTTATTGTAAGTGAATCGCCCTTGATTTTGTTGTTTTTATCTTGAAGTCACTTTGTGTCGAATTAATAATTAATTTTTGCATAATTATTATTCTGATAATTTTTCTCCCCTTGGATGGAGAGTTTTGGATTGAGTTTGTGGGAATTTAATTTTTTTTTAGTTTGTGTTTGTGTAAAAGTGCAAGTGGTAAAGGATTTATGAAGTTGTTCTCGAGTAAGTTACCAACTGTCAGTTGGTTTGAATCTGAAATTTGAAGAAAAAAATTCTCATTTCGGGATGTGAATGAGTTTCTTTTGCATGTCATCATCATCATCATTTGTGGACATGATATATGAGTTGTAAACATGCCTCAAGAGAAAACTCAAAAGTTGTCTTAAAATGGACAAAATTATTATTTAATTTATTTTTTTATGTGGCAGGATGGTTTGTTTTTAAATTATGGTTCCCTTTGAAGTGACCTTGAGTCATTTCATTTCCCAACCTGTTTGAAAAGGTAACTGTTATCGAGAATGAAAGTAAATGGGAATCCCCCCCCATCTGAAAGGAATGAGAAGGTTAGTCTTGTTGGGCGATGGGTTTTGGGTGGTTGTCATGTTTTTCGGATTTACTTTTTGGGTGTTTGCTGACCATTTATCAAATTTATTTATTTTTTCTAAACAAAATTCTTCCCTGAGGCTGTTTGTTGAATAATGGCTATCTATTCAACAACCGGCACCTCCCAACAAACATTTGTATTAATCAGTAACCTAACTTAACACTTAAATGGACGGTTTTTAATATTTCATTGTTGTTGGGTTTGTGCCCATCAGTTGCTGATTTCAAAAGGTTCTGTATGATTTTAGCCGTCTTACAAATATTACCTGAGACTATGGTAGTAGTTCTTGATTTTTGGGGGAGGCTATTAAGCCAATTGATCAAAATAAGGAGGCTGCTCAGACCTTCGTCGGTTATATTTCAACCAATTAGGATATCAAAAGGTTGTGAAATGGGCTAGTAGCTGGTAACACACCTAATTCACTCACCAGCACACCTATGAGAGAATGGAGGCGAATTACTATGTCAAGAGCTCGATTGGGCCTAATATTGTCTTCCAAGTCGAAGCTTTTATGTAATCGAGATGTTAAAGATGGAGTTTGGCTTTTGGAGAGGGATTATCACTTCATAAATCTCTCACCTTTCTAAACTCTCAAAGGAGAGGGGGTGGTGGTGGTGGACAAAGAGCTTTGGATCTCGAGAATCATAACTGTTGACGATGATATGCGATGTTATATCCGGTGCGTGTTTGTTGATTACATTACGGGAAGGGGCAGATTTGTGTGATGTGTGGTATGTGTAAACATGTTTTCTTCTTCTTGTTCCTCCTCCTCCTCCTCTAAACTCTTGAAATCCATGACCGGGAGCGTAGATATTTAAGAAAACAGATGGCCGAGATGTTTAAGATGAAAGATGAAGAAACAAATAAATATTTATACAGACAAAGGAACAAACAGGTGAACAGACGAGAATGGACAGAGTCAAGTGCCTTTCGGTTTTTTCTTCGTGTTTTTATAATTGAATATGAGGAAGATGGAAAAAGAAAAAAATTTGTGCCGGGAGTGAAGATGAGTTTGTTTTGTATTCAGTCCGAGTCGAAGGCGATAGATAATAAAAGTAGATGAAGAAGGTTGTGTATAATTGAAACGAGGCTTTGGTTTGTAGAATTGAAAATGTCGCGCGTGGAAAAGCCGAAGGGAAGCAAAAGGAGAAGATGGTCTCCCTCGTTTTCGTTTCTTTCTTCATCTGCCTCCGCCTCCACCATTACTCAGCCCTGGTCTTTCTCAACCCTAAACCTTCTCGCTGTAGTCATAAGGGAAAGAGAGAAAGGGATGGAGAGAGAGAAAGTAGGGGGTCGTAAACAAGTAGATAAAATTTTAAATGGAGAAGATTTTTATTTATTTATTTATTTATTCTTCTCTGGCTGGATTTAATCAAAAATGAATCTTTCGAAGTCTCGAGATGTTTCTTTGTGGGACGATAGGGTTATAGGTCACGAGGCTCTGACCGTAAGGTCTGCTAATTTGATTTTGTGGGTGTCGAGGGAAAGGATTTCGGAAAATATAGTTGTTGAGATTAAACGTGGATTTGGTTGGATTGAGGTTGGAATCGGGTGATTCTGTCTTTCGGGAAAACCTCCAACCTCAATGAAAGGTGGGGTGGGGGTGAGAAAATTTTGATTTAAAGGAAAAAGTGTAAAAAACTTCGACAGAGCAATCACCTTGAAAGGCAATATGACTGTTGTCAGATAAAGTCTAACTCGTATCAGATCTCAGCTCACTCTCACGGAGGAAAGGACAAGGGCGGGAGAAAGCGGGGTAATGAGAGACGAAGAAGGCTGTGAACAGATCGATTTTAATATAAAATATTAATTTTAATAAATGAATCCTTCGGCTGGCGAGGTTTTTCTCATTTTTAATGCGAAAATTAATGGACGCGGATATCCTCGAATCAAGTAAAGACACATTCATCAGATTCGGACGTCGTTTTATGGGAGCATAAAGAGTTTCGCAAGGTACACCAGGGGGTAATGAATCAATTCGGAAAGAAGTAGAAAGAGAGAGAAAATAAATAAATAAATAAATAAATGAAAACGCGGAACGAATTACAAGGGGACGACCTCGGCATTACACTAATTGTTGGAAGGCGATGAGATTGATTGCGAAAGGTAGTCAGGGAGAGGAGGAGGCGGCGGCATTAAGAAACCTGAAATGGACAGAAGCGGGGCTTTTGAAACAGAACCTGAAAATGAAAAATCACCTCAGACAGAAATAAATGTATATAGGAGTCTGTTTAAGACCAGATTCGGGAGTCATTAGCGTCTCTCATTAGTATAAATGGAATGACATAGAAGGATGAGAGGGTTTGTAGTCGTGACGTCATGATAAAAACGGTTGGAGACGACACCTGAGCTGTTAGACGTTACCGGAAGCTAAATGGAAAACATGAGGAGTCACGGGAGTTTTGATAAGTGGTGGTCGGGTGTCGAAATGTGGTTACCAGGGAGAGCAACACAATGGCAGGTCGAGTTGCAGGAAAAATTTTTCGAGACAAAAGGTTCGGTGGTGTGGAGGAATCTCCAAGAGTTCACCGAATGCAATACCGACCATTGTTCCTTCCCTCTTGTCAGGTTCTCATGTCTCTTTTTGATGAGAAAGGTATGAAAGAATCGAGAATCGGTTGCCTTGTGTGTGTTATTGACGTGAATACGTAACGCAACACACACATGTAAGGAGACAGAAGAAGAATGTGACGAAATAGTTGTTTGAATGAACGGTTTCTCTGGTCTTCTGGTTTTCGAGTAATGAAGCGTTGCCGATACCTTAAAGTCGACGATGGAGATTTAGGTTGACCACAAATTTCCTTAAGAGAAAATGAGTTTCCGACATTTTTCATTTTTATGGTCCCATGACAAAATACAATGGGAACGTATACGCAAGCGTACGTTTTTGACTTTTTTTCGGTTAATTCGGAAATTTTTTGTATGTAAGGTGAGTGAGTGTTTCAAAATGGAGGAACGACCCGTGGGAGAAGAGGCGGAGATATTTCAGGAATGTATTTTGAATTTGTTTCGTTATCTGATTGTCGTGTGATGTTTATGTTTGTCACTTCCTTGTCTCGTGTTGGTGGTCACTTGTTTGATTATGTTTGGTTACTGCCCCGTTCTCAGGTAACTCTTTTGGTTTTTTTCGTGGTTTGTGGCGGAGGAAGTAGGAACATTCCAGAATCCAGTGGTTATAACAAAAAGCGGTGATAGGAAATTGGTCGGGTTTATGGTTGTGGCTTTGATCCCGGTTTGTCTAAGCGTTTTAGGAGGACTTCATTAGACTCGGGTAACATACCGGATACTTAACTGGAGGACCGGTGAGACCATTGTCTTCGTCTTCTGCATTTTGGTCAGGTTGATTCTTTGTACGGTTTTTGAGGTCCCTTTTCCCTTCCAGTTTAGTTTTGTTTTTATCTCCTCTCGGTTCTCAACCAATCAACTGCCCAACAAGAAAGAGAAGCAAAATCTTTTAACTCTTTTACTGTGATATTAAGGTGAAGGGAGTGGAAAGTAGAAGGCGGTGGGAGGAAGGAAAGGAAAAATGGATTTAGAGTAGCAAACATAACTCAGTCAAGGTCACGGCGTTTTAAGTTACGAACAATAAATTTTCCCGGAGAAATTTTCCACTAGACTAACTGCCGCGGATTTTTGTGCTAAATTGGATTTGAGAGGTGGTGAGGTGGTGGGAGAACGTTTTGGGCTTAGAACAGTTCTTCCACATTTTTTTTGTTGTTTTCGGCGTGAGAACCGTTCATTGTTTCCGCGTCCATATTATAAATTATCTGGTTAACATTTTTTTATTATGGTTGCAGGCTGCGTACGCACTCAGATCAAGGTCAAATCCGATTGTTTTCATTGTTCTAAATTTTTTTTTCTCTTGGGTTTGATATGAATTATGTTTTAAAAAGTTTCTTAAACTGTTTTTTTGCAAAATCACTCAGTGGCTGCGTTTCTGGGTTTGCCGGTGGTCGACTACTTGCCGTTATCAGATTGGTAGGTGTTGATGTGTTTGAGACTACCGTGGTCGTTGTACAAACTATAGGATTTGCTGATTTGTAGCCTATTTGGTTACTCAGTCAAAGTCTTGTGGATTAGTATGGTTGGTTGTTCCTTCTAACGTGTATTGTGATAGAATGAAAACTAAAGAAATGTAAAGGCGACAAGGTTTGACCTAAAGCTGTGGGTTAGCATCTCTCCTCCAAATCTTTGATTTGAGCCGAGAGTAGTTGAGCCAATTTTAAGGACGTCGATCCAACGTCGGAAACGTTCTTACCAAACTCGTGAATTCCTCTGCGTCGCATATTACAAAGAAGACGTGGGTGGATGGGTGGATGATTGAGAAGACGTTGAAGATATTTCCTGACATTTCGGCAAACAAAATGACAAAGATAAAATAAAAAGGTGAGAAGGAGGATGGGAATGACGAGGAAATTCACTGAGATGTCTTTGCAGAGACTCGTCTCTCGAGGATGACACGGAGAGAACGCGAGTCACCTGCGTGATTTTCGTGACATCTTTCGAAAGACCCGAGAGAAAACGCATAATTTTCGATCGCGGTAATCAAAATCCTTTACATAAGTCGTTTATGTATCGAACGATTTTTTTGTTTTGTGTCCGTATGTGTGAGTGTGTTACGTCTGTGTGACGTTTTCGCTGGTTAAAATCTGCCGATAAAAACGAGGATCGTGCACGTGAGAAGGGATTTTAAGTCCTCGATTGCTGCACGTGTTGGATCGGTTTCCATTCTATCGAAACTTGAGGAGTCGGGTGTGGAGAAGGAGGAAGGAAGTTAGGTCAGGGTTTTGCGATATGTGATGGATGTGCTGTAGGGATTTGTTGTGGGAATTTTTCGATCAAACGAAATTCATCTCAAGTGTAGAATCCAGCGCTTCTAGTTCAATTTCGAACGGGAAACGGAAGTTGAATTTTGTTTTTTCATTGGAGTATTGTTCGCAACAAAACAAGATGCAAATTAGTTCGGAGGGACATGCGAAAGGGCCCACAGGTATTAGTGAAATGAAAGGAAATGGTTTTTATTGCTACACTAATAACGAAAAGGAAGAGAAGCCGGGGGTCGGAGATGTAAGAGGGATAGAGTTCACTAAATCATGTTTCTCGCTGTCGCTGTAGGGTAAGGCAAATAGGACCGTCGCCAGAAAACTAGGAAACAAGAGGGAATCGTCAATCCAGGGGGAAAGCTTTCGCTCTCTCTCTCTCTTGCTCTCTATTAAACACAAAAGCCCTCGGCGGCTCGAAATGAGGGTCATAACGAAACGTTAACAATGAGAGAAACAAAAGGACTTTGGTAGAACGAGGACCGGGAGGAGGAAAAGCATTCGCGTGTCGCGTGTGTGTTTAATACAGAAGGCTGCGGAACTTCGGTCCTGGGATAAGCCTCAACCGTGTGATGAGAGCTGTTTCCAGGGTCGTGTCGTTTCATCATTAGTTTCAGGGTCGTTGCTCAAAGTTTTTTGGAAGAATGATAAAAATCACGATAATGAATCAAAGCAGAAAAAAATGGCAAAGAACTGATGAGATGTTTGCCCTCGAGGATGCGAATGTCGAAAAATATTTTGACAGCCAAAAGTATTTTCGAGAATCGTCATAAACAAGCTCGGCAGGAGATCGTGAGAGAATTGTTAATTTTCACCCCGAACTTTGGGAGGGGATGATGGAGATGGACTTTTTTGAGGACGGGAGGTCGAGATGTGCGAAGAATATGCTAAGAGTTTTTTTTGGAGCAAAGTCCTGAGGAAAATTTCCGGACGAAAACAACATGGAAGGAGTGGCAAGTGAGAATCTTCGTCAAATTGTACTCATCGCCGGATATAGTTTTGGTCGTGAAGTCTAGAATATGGCGTTGTAGGTGGTCACGTGATTGGGATGACTGAATGTAGAGGATCTAACAGGGTGGCGGATATGTTTCGCTGATATTTCCTTTCGAACTTTAGGGAAGATTTCAATTGATTGAAATGAAAATTTGCTGTCGTCAGCTTTTGCTACAGTCAGCATTTAATGTGATTACCTGTTGTTTTGTTGATTTTGAAGGTTTTCCTTTGCTGACGATATTTTTTCTTACACTAGTCCGGATTTGCTGTGATTAAGATCTTTGGAATTTTTCTTTTCTCTTTTTCCAGACTTTGAGGTGGTCGTTTTGCTGCAGTGTTAATTGATATTCATAATATCCAGGTTAGGGAGTCGCATGATTAGTGTAATAGTAGATGGGAGAGCTCGAATGGAAAGACAGTACTGGGAGATTGTACTGAATCTCTGATGCTGGACTGAATAAAATCGAATCGATAATCGAAATAAATATCGGAACCCATTTAAAGAGCAGTTTTCCGAGCGGGAAATCTAGTCCTTCGAATGATTTCCATTATTGCTTTCCTGTTGGTGTATAGTGTCAAAGACATGAATAAGAATTGAGAAATAACACTCGAAGTGACGAGAGGGATGGAGGAGGCACTTTGGGAACAGGTTGAAGGTGTAATAAAAATTTAAACGTGAAGTCCTCTCTGTCCGTTCGCATCCCTTTTCCCAAGGGTAGGGGGTTCGGGTGCAAAAAGCTGGAAAACTGAGGGCAGGGGGAGGGTTTATGGTTTGTTTTTCGCACATTCACAATTTACCATATGGGAATGATTCGTCATACGTGTGAATGATATCGACAGAGTGGTATATTGCGAGTTTTGATATATATTTATGACAGCTCCGAAGGGGTGAATATTTCAACCCCCTTAACTTATTTATTGGAATCGAAGGAAGAAAGGAAAAAAAATTTATTCGTGGAAATGGGAAATCGGGATATCGAACGGTTTTCTCTCTCTCTCTCTCCTCCTCTTTGCGTTCGTTTTCCGTTACTTTTTTTTGCTGAAATAATCTTCATCTCTGAATCGGAGATTCGTTTTCGAACTGGATCGAGAACTGGTTAAGATTTCTAGATTAAGGAAAATGGCGGATGGAAAGTTTTCTCTGGTTTTTTTTGCCGGGGGTGAGAGGAAGGTGGTGGTCGGTTTTTGATTTTCAAAGTGAACGTGTTTGACTTTTTTTTTCAATTCTGTTCTGAGTAGAATGTGGAAATATGTCGGGAGTTAAAACAAGTCTGGTTGTGGAATCTAACTCCGGTAGCCTCCAAGGAGAAGAACAACCTAATTAAGATGGCGAGGATCGAAGGTACCTATTATGAACTTTTTTTTTTATAATAATAAATACGGGTGAAAAGATCAAGGTGAATTGTAAAAGATGAGCAGAAGACAACCATCGGCAAGTCATTATCAAACCAAAATCGTCATTTTTGCTCGTGTTTGTCGTTAGAGAAAAAAATTTTTCTCTTCGAGGATTAGATTGAAGCAGGAGTTTGGGGATTGGATGGGAGGAGGATGGTTCTTAAAAAATTTTTTTGGTGCAAGTTTAGACATGAATTTAGTTTTTGTGTGGTTTATGAGATGTCACAGTGTCCAGAGTGTGATTGGAATTATTCCGAAACCGGAAATAGATCGTCTAGATCCTTGGTACTCAAGCATTTTTCTCCCCGGGCCAAATTTCCATTGTTACCATTGCGACTGGGTCACACGACTTATCAATAAAAGATTTGGCAAGTCCGGCTTTTGATGCATCATCTGTATGTATATCTGTCAGTCTGTTTCTGTATGAATTTTCTGTATGTTGCCTTATAAAGACATGTTGAGGCAAACAGTGTTGGCAGTTTCTGAGCACAGGCCCGAACATTTTCGTACTGGTCCGGCACTATAGTTCAGACTCAACAACGAGCAATCGACCTTTCACAAATTTTCGCTCAATCGGTTGCCACTGAGCCACTCAGTAGGGCTTGGTGGGCCGCAGTTTGAGTCCAAGGGTCTAGATAAAGCTTCGATTTGTCTTTAATGATGGAAAGTCCGAAGCTAGTTTTAGAAACAAAGCTTCATTGATGACACCGGAAATGATTAGTAAAAATGTAAGATCAGTTTTAATAAAGGAGGGAATAATTTAAAAGAGCGGAAGTGAAGTCAAATCTCACAAGATGGCGCTTCGTTTTAAATGAATTCCGTCGATTTAATTGAAAAATTGTTTTCGACATTCTTCTTAACTTGGAGAAGAATTTTAAATAAAAATTAAAATGGCGAAAGCTTACGTATTTGATTAATGTCACGACACTTAAGTCAGAGGAGAGGAAATGACTTGAAAGCTTTTTTTTTGGTCCCGAGAATGGTTTGAGTATTCAAAGTGGATTATGATAAACGTATCGTTGGTACCAAACTGAGAAATGGTCCAAATATTTAAAAAGTCGAAAGTTTGTCGGTGTTGTACCTTTCGCCCGTCGAAAATTGGCATCCATTTTACCTCCCAAGAACCGACTTCTGGCAATTTTCTGACACAACACACAACGTAATCTCGGTAAAACGTTCACGTACGTTAACGTCACGTTTGTTGTTGCATTGTGTTTTGTGTTTGTATGTGATTATTGGCCTTTTACTCAAATTTTTATTTTTTTATTATTTTTCCTGGGAAGTTTTTTCCTCAAATGGTCGAAGAAAAAGATGGCGGCCAGGTTGTCCTTTTCCTGTTTTTTATGTATGTAGTTAAATTTGAGTTTTTTTGTGAAATGAGAAAAGTCGGTTAAAACCGTCAAATTTATCGATGACGTATTGACCCGATTCGTACTAATTGAAGTCGCAGTCACTTAACCAAGTTTCTCATTATCAAGATTTTTCTTTTTTCGGTTGAAATTGTCGTTTTTAGGACAAATCCGTCACTGAAAAAATAATGCTAATCAAATGTGGTCACGTGATACGGTGTTCGAAGTCCTTGGGTTTTGGATCTTTATGAATGCTGTTGCTTTCCTTGCTTGAGTTTCCTTTGATTTATTGGGATTCTTGATTTATTGTACTGTTTAGTCTAAGATTTGAAAGAATGAGTGTTTAGAATATATTTTAAAGCCTTTCAGTACCTGAGACAAGATCAGGTTGATTTCAGATATGTATTCTGGGCTATTGTGTCTTCCCTCGGTTGGTAGAACTATCGGAAGGTGAATTTGAGTTAACATTCCGTAAAACCTATTTGTTGTGCCCATCTCAGTCCAGTCTCAGGTCGGTTTGTTAGCCCAGTTAGACGATGCTTCATCTAAGGAGCATTATTCATATACTCTCTTTTATTGTCGATGATTAAGAATGTCCTGATTTTTCGATGACGTGTCTGATTTTGTTTTCGTTCTTATAAAAATGATACAGGAGAGGTATGTAAGTAGGTGTGGGGACAAGAGGAGAAGAGGAGGAGAGATGGAAGGCTTTCAAAAATTAAAAGAAAAATGTACCTGCTTTTACGGATGATTTGGTTTTATTCAAGGACCTAAAATGATTCGTAGACTATTCATAATGCCAAAAAAAATAAAATAGGTGCTGACTGATGGGATACCTGAAATGAGATGTGTCACGAAGGAGGAGAGGAGAGGGAAATGTGTGGGAATAAGAGAAACCTTTTTGCATGGATCAGGGGCATCAACTAAGTTGACACGAGAGGTTCATTTTTAATTCCAAAGGCGAAAGAGGTGTGTATGTGAGTGTGTGTAAGGTCATTTGGAGGTTTTTATTATTTTCATTTGTTCCGCGCTCGGTTTTTTAGGGCTAAATTTAAAGGCGTGCCTGATTTTCAAGGTCTCTGATGATAAAAGACGTAATTTTTCCGAGTCAGGCGACGTTCGGGTTTTGCGTTAATTAAACTGGAGCTTGTTTTTCGGTTTGAGGTTTTTTTCCACGGTCGGAGTCGTTTCTCGAGAACAAATCATCTCTTAATTACCAAAGTAATAGCCGGGTCTACCCGCTTAAGAAGGTGGGCAATGAAGATGGGAAATGGATCAGTAATTAAAGAGTCGAATCAATCGGACAGCAGAAATATAGCCGGATCGGAGAAAGTTAAATTCGAAACAAGGACATATCCTCCAGGCGAAGTATCGAATGATTGACTGATTGATTTATTCGATCCGTTGATTGTGAAGCAAATCCAAGGCACCGGCACCGATTCGACAGGGGTGAAGGACTCCCCGAAATGAAGTTGTTTGAATAATTCCTCGTGTCATAGTGGCAGCTAATAAGTGTAACGGAGCGAATGACGAATTTTTAAGACAGATTTTCTGATCTGACAGAGGTTAGGTGTTAGTTTTAATGCCTGGAAATGTTAATCGTATGGAGAATTTGTTGTGAGGGAAACGAAAGCAAAATGTCATGTCTGAACTTATTAAAGAAGAAAAGTTATCTCAGGAAACCTGATTGTTAAACCTGTCGTGAGTTTTTGCGGAGTTAAACTGATTACTGGTTCGAGTAAAACCTGACTACTGGTTCGAACTTGAGGAACAAAAATGAAGCTAAACTTCTACCTCATTTTTATGATAGCAAAAACCATTTTTCGCAGCAAAGAGGTCATCTCGTTTAGGTAGATGTTATTAACAACGGAAATCGGAACGTAGTAAATGTTATCAGTGATAACAGTTCAAGGAGCTCTTGGTGTTGTGAGTGATGCTAGTCACTTTTCTCTTTCTCCTGCTCTTCCTGAACCTCCTGTATCCGAGCCTGTGCCTCTTTTTCATTTTACCTTCGCTTTTCCATCCTTGTAAGGTGGAGTGTGTGTATTATTCTGAATCACGTGACTGTTGGAATGACTCAGTGCGGCTTTATAAAGGAAAACATGGTTCGAGTGTATGAATGCCGGTCGGGACCCGCCACTAAAAACGAAAACTTTTCACTTTTAATGAAAGAAGCGTTTCATCTCATCTTCACATGATTTCCCATTTTTAACCGATTCGGAATATCTCCCCGAGAGATCTTAATGCGAAAGAAACTAATTTCACGATTTTTTTTTGTTTTAGAATCGCCTCCAGTCAAAAACTTTTTATTTTTGTCTATGTATTTGGCAATTAGGAGATAGAAACCAAAAAAAAAGAAAGTTTCCAGATATTTGGATTTTTTTTTGGCGGGAGGGCTCGCCTCTGGGGGAGGGACCACTGACCCTGATGATTTTGCTTTTATGGATTTCTACAGTCAACATTTAAATTCTTTTTCTGAAGTTGGTAGCTGAGGATTTGAGTTGTAGTAGAGTGCTTACGAGTTTTTAACGGATGAGGGTTGAAGACGAAGGGTGGAGGATTCATTTTGTGCGACGACATGTTTGAAAGATTTTCTTTAGAATTATGGGATTTGGTCACGAAATGTTTTTTATTTAATTTAAAGGGACCAGATGTTTAGGGGTTGTCAGCAAACTGGAGGATGCTTGAATGGGGCCTTCGGAGGTAAGTTTGAATGTTTTGGATTTAGAATGAAGAAGAGGAAGGTATGGTAAGTTGGTGGGATTCCCTGGAGAACTCGAAGAGATGTTTAAGGAAGGAAAGGTCATTCAGGAGGAAGTCGTCCATTGATACATCCGACAGTTTGAGTTTCCTTTTACTTCCTTCCTTTAGTCGTTTTGGGTTTCTTTTTACAAGAAAAAGTGACTCTTGTAATGTTTTAGTTGTTGTTTGTTTTCTTTCTTTAATTGTCCTGGTTTCTTCTATCTCTACCGCGCAGTTGTGTATAACCATTTTTGATTATTCTTGCGCTTGTGTCCTCATCAGTCCTCCTTCGCCCTCTCATCCCACGTTTTTAAGAGTATCGTCTGATGATGTCATGGATTTGATGACAAATGCCGTCCTAGTTTCTCGTTTCCCAAGCCACCGTTGTCGATGTTCCAGTTTCTTGGCAGTGCTTCTCTGGAGATTCCACCCACTCGGACATTCCACCATCTTAATTTAAATTCCGGGCAGGAAGTCGATCGATAAAACCGCGGGACTTTCTCTCAAGCCTTTTTTCCCAGTAGAAGGTATAGAAAACAATCAGATAGAAAGAGGAAAACCGACGGTAGAAGGCCAGTGGAGGGAAACAAGATCAAGGACGTGGGTATGTGGACCAATCGACCAAAACTCGGAAATTGGTTTCTTGCGGATTCTCCGAACATCAATTTCAGGATCACGTGTCTGTGGGAAACTTAAAGAATTTGTAGGTTCGGTGACCAACTTTTGTTAGGAAATCGGTTTTGTCGAAGTTGAAAGTTGGCAACGCAAAACAGATTTGGATGGAATGCGTGACACGAAGAGACCGAAAAGATAATTGCGATCGCTTGCTATCATCCTCTTCCTAGTTTTTTTTGTTTTTGCTTCTGAGCTTGCGCAATCGGGTTCCGCACGTACCTAATGTAGAGAGGACCATAATTTTCTTTCTCTCTTTTGGGCGACATATGACGTCATCGTTTATTGTCTGATTCTTTGGTTTATTCGTTTTCATTTCGTTTAGAGAAGGCTTTTAAGGGGTAGCTGGATGATTTGTGGGTATGGCGCTCGTTGTTTTGTCTTTCGCTTGGAATTGAGTCGAAATGTTTATGAAACTTTGGTTTAAAATTGTTTTATCTACTTATATATATTATCTGTTTATAAAAACCACACGATTCCGTTATTTTCCCAAATGTTTGTTTAGTGGGATTTTTGTTTTGAGGATAACGGGTGCAATTCAGAACTAGATGTCCGCCCAGAAAGTTGTCGAGATGGTTTTTGAAGGACGTAGAAGGGTCAGTCAATCAATCGCATTTTCCTGGAGGAATGACTAACCCCGGGAAAACTAGAAGTTTTTTTTGTGAATCGATTATGGTTGTTGTTGATTCAGGTTTGGGATTCAACCTTGTTGATGAGCATAATTATACGAGGAAGACACACCGGTTGTTGCAGTTCGTCTCTTTCAATCTTCTCTCGTCCATCTTGTTGTCTTCCTTTTTTTAAGTTTGTGGTTTTCTCTGTATTTTTAATGTTAATATATAAATATTAATATAAACACTGATTTGCGTAGGAGATCATGACGCTTTCTTCTCTCATCTAAACTTGAGATTTAGGTCTGGGATCATAAGTCCCAATTTTTGTTTCTGGCTCTTTCTGTGTAATCCTGTTCACAGTTTGCAACTTTTTCTGTTTGTATTTGTATACTTTTGTTAAATATACTTGCGCTTAAAATCATTGGTGTTTAGCTCACCAGTCTGCAGTTCAAGAAGCGAGTTTAGAAGAAAAAATTGTTAAAAGTTCATCTCGGATGATTCATTTTGTTGTTTCATTTAAAAAACAGAAAGATATACATCTCAGGTATGAAATAGATATATTTATACATAAGTATGCGTGATAAATATATTTTACTGTTGGGAATGCATAAAAAAGTCGTGGAACTAATCTCTCGTTAGTGACTGCAATAAAACAAAACCGTAAATCATGTTGTGAGTGTTATAAATTTGAAATTATGTTTTATGTTTGTGTTTATCTATGTATATCTTTAACTACATGTTTAATTTATATACACATACCATAAATATATTGCGATATCCTCGGAAGAAGTTACACCCTTTCATGTTAACAGTCGGCTGAAAGGGATGATCCAATTGTCAGACTCATAATCAAACGATAAGGTATCGAACCTGGATCACCTATTACGTGGGACTAACTGTTCGCGTCGAGGTAATATCAATCTGTCAGGTCTTACATAAACCGGTGTCTTTGATGTTGGGTTGTCGGGTGTCGACCCGCCACATAAGAATCTCGATGTCGGGAACCATTATGATTATCTAAAAAGATTCCGTTATCTATCATTCAATGTAAAGTAGATTTTGAAAGTTTTTTTAAATATTATTTTTCAAATTTAAATTTATTCAGGTACTATTTTGAAGGTATCGCGTCTGTGTGTGTTACGAAATTTAAAAAGGTTTCCTTTTCAGTTTGGTCTTTTGCTTTGGTTTTCAGCTTTGTCACTTAATAAATCCGCCAAATTTGCATAACAATTTCAAATTTGGTTGTTTTGTTGGACGATTAATTGAAGATGCACGCATGTGTGATTTGAAACCCATGTTTGGAACTCTCTTTGTACCCGTAAACCAACAAGAAGTATTTTGTGGTGAAGTAAATGGGTTGTAGTCTTCTGCCACGACGAATAATGAATTTTGATGTTGAGGTTGTTGGTTTGACTATTAACTGTCCTAGCTTGTAGACTATCGGGTTAGTTTTAGGCTCAAAGATAGAGGACATCAAACCGAAATTAGTCTAATCAGGTCTTGATACAGGCGGAGGTTGTGGATTTAGGCTCGTGTCTCTCCTCAAGACTTGGACCAAATCTGGTGTCAGGCCAGAAAGTCGGTTGGTCGTTAAATGGGTCAATCACGAGTGGTTTCAATTTATAACCGTAAAAGATTTAGGAAACAGGATGAGAGGTCCTAGTTTAGAACGAACCCAACACCTGGGTCCCTCCACGAAGCCCTCTAGGATGGGCATTCATCATTCATTAACCCGATAAAATACCACAGCCGGGTGGCGATCGCTGGTCAGTGCTACCCGTGAGGAAGTTTTGAACACGACATGGAAGACCCAGAACAAATGACCCGGCCATTAATTAATCCGTCAAGAATGAAAAACAATGAAAAATGAATTTGGTTGTTGTTGTTGTTTTGCTCCTCCATCTTGTGATTAAAGTTAGCCTTTAATAAAGGATATCGTTCCTCCTCTCTCCCACTACCACCCGTCCGCCTTGTTGTTTCTGTTTTAGAAATTATCATTTGAGTAATATTTTACGTAATAATCAGAACATCCGTTTTTTTAGACACCGTGCCGGGGGAAAACTTTTTCTTTTCGGGTTCTTCTTTTGCTTGATTGACTTTTTTGGGGCGAAACAAACCGAGATGAGCTCAAGTGGGTGTGCGTTGTGGTTCCTCCGACATGATAATAACGTTCTTGTTATGTTCGGTGGAGTTACGCTCAGAGTGTTTCTTCATGTTAGTCAGAAGAATGATGATTTCAAGTGCTGGACAAATGAGGAAGTTTTTGAAGTCTTGCGTTTGGGAGGTTTGGCCTACAGGAAAATGCTCCCGTGGTTTGTTGTTATCACTTGCTGAACTCTTCGTAGTGTTGTTGAGAAACTTTTTCTTCGGTTATTTCTTCGGTGATTTGATGGTGGCGAAAATTTAACTTCACCAAATCAGAGACAAAAGATTAGTTCATCACATTTAGAGGGTAGCAGAAAATTAATTCATGAAACCTTGACCATAGCAAAAATTAGTTTTGCCTTGGTCATAACTAACAGCCACCTCACAGAAACTTGACACGTAGGAAAGGCTTTGGGCTAGAAAATTGGGCGGTTTGCCATAAAAATGATTGTGGCGGCACTGTCTATGCATCCAAATCTTTGGATTATAAGTATAGGACCATTAGCGATTTTAAAATTGGCCGCAAAACCGAAAAAACAAATCATCAAAAGGGTAGGAAAATGTCGGTGACGTTTCCACACCCATAAGTCCTGACCCTACCATCCCAAGGGAATCGAATTAAAATCGAATTAGTGGGAAAAGACATCTGTTTAGCCCTTCACAAAAAAAGGAATTTAGAGAGTGGATCAAGGCGAAACGAAAAAACCTTTTAGCAAAATAAAGTGCGAAAGTTAATTTTATTTATTTATTTTTCCTTTCATGATGGCAAAGGTGATAATAAAACGGTCGTTTTCCAAATTGTGGGACCGATTCCAAAAAGAAAAATTTTTTGTATGCGTGTGTTCGTCGAGATCTAAATGACCTCCAGAAATAGTTAGATATCTCACATTTCCGGAGTGTAACTGCTTAGCTGGAAAAGTTGGCCAATTATTCGCCCTCAGCCATATGGCCTAGGTTGTTGCGAGTTAGCAAGCGCGAGCGCGCGCGCGCCCGGCTCAAGAAGGTCGCAAAACGATGTGCGCGCGCAGTGAAAGTCCCTTATGTAATTCCGATATTGGGCTCTCCGTTAACATCATAATAGTCTATAATAAACGAACCGTTAAATTGTATAACAGTATGCCGGGAGTCGAAAACGGTTGGCGCCCCCCTGTGGGATGGGAAAGAGAGAAGAGGTCATGAAGCGCGAATTTTTGTCGCCGCGAAGGAAGTTAATTGAAAAAATTTTCCTGTCGTGTGGACTTTGGTGGAGGAGAGGAAATCGTTTTGGAAAGTTTTTGGCACCTTTTCCGGTTTTTTTTTGCTTGTTAGGCTCCACCCAAGGGTGACTTATTTCCAGGAGCTTTTTATATTTTGGCGAATGCTACCCTCCGACGGGGATTTTAGTCAGTTGCTAATTAGTTTAATTAGTCCGAGATAGTTTTTCTTTAGGTAAATAATTGGAATTGCTTAATCGGTCGGTTAATTTATTATTTTGTTTACAAGGCCGTGGGTTTCGATTTGTCGGAGTCAATTTATAAGGTTTCGCACCTTTGACTGGCGTAAGGAATGTTTGGTTGGCGCAGGAGGAGGAGGAGAAGGCGGTGGAGGGATTTAGAAATAAATCTTTTCTTGTTTCCATTAGTCGGAAGTTTAATTTCGAGGTTCACCGCCTTAATAAAGATATTTGAGATTTCCTTGGAATGTGTGTGATTGGATTTCGCGTCTCACTCTCAGTGGTAAAGTGCTTTCGTTTGGAGAGGAGGTGGGAAGGAGAGAGGTATAATTAAGATTGATAATTAGCAAAGAAGTCCTTTGAGGTGTTGTCGACTGAAATGGAAGTGGATTAGGTTAAGATTTGGGAAGCATTCTGATGAATTGTTCAAAACCGGTAAAGAAATTTCCGTGTAAGCATAAAAGCTGAAGAGGATTGAAGTGGAGTTAGAAAAAAGTTAACACAGCAAAAGAGGGACAAAACAGAAAATAGAGGAAAAGTGAGGATAGGAAGAGGAAATAATGGAGTTGTTTGAAAGGATATAACAATTATATAGAACGGGAGAAGGACGGTAGAAGGAAGGAACGAGTGAAAGAAAGAAAGCAAATCATCTAAGACACGTGCGAAGCGTTTAAAATTTTTGTTTACGCGTTTTTTTATTAGTAAATTCCTTCATCGATTTTTATCTATTTTTCCAACGACACCACTAAAAAAGAATCCAGGAAGAGGAAAAGGAGATGGAGAGAGAGAAAATCTCAAGTCATTCATTGGTTCATCAACCATCGACAACTTGATGTTCGCTTAAGTAAACTTATAAAAAAGAAAATTCTCCCTCGCGAATCTCTGTCTCTCTTTCCTCCTCCTCCTCATCCTCCTTCATCTAACTCTCATTTCCTCCAAATTTATAATTTTCTTCCCGGGGATAAGGAGGATGAGGATTCTTTTAAATCGTTTCCATATCGGAGTGAATGGTTTGGTTGGTGAGTTCCATAGAGTAAGAAAACACTTTACGGAGTGTGTGTGTGAAAAATTTTGGAACGTAGTTCAATACCAATCGTGATTATTGGGTTTTTCCGCGGTACCGTGCGGTCTTAGTCCGGTCTGGAATTTCTCAAAAACCTCCAAGAGGTCAATAAATCTCGGTAATTGCTCGAGCTATTAAAATAAAGACCGAGAAAATTGTATCTCATTCTCGAGAAACTGGGTTAACAGTATTAAATTAAAAATGAGAGAAAAAATCTTATTGAAAAAATATTATTTGGAGTGTCAAGGGGTGATCAAAATCTTTGTTTCTTTGTCCAGCGCCTTATCATTGGTGTTTGGAAGTTTGTATACACCTTTGGCGTGAGCGAGGTCAAGAGTTTTCAAGGGGTAGAGGTAATCAGGGTCGTTTTGCGGGGTACGGGGGTGGCCAAATTGGGTTTCTAGACGGTTTCTCCTTTCGTTTTGTTTTATTTTTATTTTTAGGCAGTGAGTGATATCCTTGGTAGAAGAGTGTGTTTGGGTTTTTGAGATTATCCCTTTTTTGTTGGGGATTTGTGATAATCCGTTAATCTCAGTCTGTGTTGGTGATGAGCTTGTAAGTGTTTTTGGTTGTTCACGGCTCTTGTTAGTATTTCTTAATAGTTCATATACCTCCTGGACTGTTTCTTGTACACCACCCTTCCTTTTGTTCTTCCTTATTCTTTGTGCTTTTGCCAGAAATGCGTTTCATTGTAAACGCTGTCCAGAGGTTGTATTTGTTATTTTCTGTTGTGGATAGTCTAAACTGGTAGTATTTACTCCTCCTCTGTTTCTCAGTTGCGAGGAGTTGTTTTGACTGCGTGACTCAGCAGCACGCTTCTCCTAATTGTGTCTAGTCTATCCCGTCTCCTTACCCATCCAACCTATTTCCTATCTGTCTTTCTGATTACTATACGCCCCTGGGGTTACGACGATGGCCCGTATCTCACATCCAACATAAAAATTATAAAATAATTAGGACTGGTGTTGTCAATGTGGACCTCCACTGCTGAGTTACTTTTTTTTCTTCTGCTTTTCTGAATAGCTTGATTTTGAACGTTTCCGGAACTTCGAATGTGGTGAATCGCCGTAACATCATTTTAAGATGGTAGAAACAAATTTTTGCTGAACTTAGGTTTGATGCTGTTATCAGTATGTTGTTAGGTTGTTGTTCGACGTGACTGTTGGACTCGGTAAAAGATAGTGGAATCTGTGAATCTATTCTATAATCTAATCTATTGTAAAAAAAATTTCAGTCCGAACTATTATGGTCATTTTGAATAATGTCTGGCATCTTCGGTAAGTTTGAAGTTGAAAGTGATGAGCTCTGTAGCAGTGGTTTTCAAATTTTATTTTTCCACGGCTCTTTGAAAAATATTTGATGATATGGCGCTTCTCTCCCATTACACTACAAACACACATACACACACTAAACCATTACTACAATACTACAAACACAAAAAAATTTAATTAAATAAACTCTATAATCGTTACTACAGGAAAGGCTAGTATTAGCAGCCTGTAGTCTCTTTAGGGAGACGCACCTTCCAGTTTGGGCTGTAGTGGTGGTGGTGGTTCAATAAAAGAAACCGTTTTGTGGAAAATATTTGAGGGAACCGCAGTTCAGGATTTAGCGCGAAATAGGGAAACCCGGGAAATTGAAACAGAAAGCACGTAGTCCGCACAAATTAAATTTCAGTATTTAGGATAAAGGGTTAAAGACCCGAAAGGAACTCGATACCGTGTTATTAACAATTACAAATGACTCAAAAAAATAATAATAAAAGAAAAGGAAAGAAATGGTTGCTACTTAAAATTATTATTGTAACCACGGGGATTTAATAACATTTCATCAATAAATAACTATTGTTTTACAGGCACGATAACTCCATAAAACAAAACTTTTAAACTTGATGCTCGGTGCTCTAATTAAAATTTAAGCTCTTTCTTTCTTTTTTTTATTTCCTTTTCTTCGTGTCAAATCAAACCGTAAAAAAATGATAGCGTGAAAGAGTTTGAAAGATAGAGGGAAGGAGGAAATAGAGAATGAGAGAGAGAGAGTGAGAGAGACGAATCAGAAGAAATAAGAAAAGAGAAGAGGGAAAAATTGTTGTAGAGAAAGAAAAGTAAAGAGAGAAAGAGAAGGTACAAAGAAGAGAAAGAGAAGGAGAAGGGGAGACAAAGAAGGAATTCAACAAAACCAAGATGGGAAATGATGAAAATAGAAGGAATTGGAAGGAGAGAGAGAAGGAATTAAAAGATGGGGATGACGAAATTAGAAGGAATAAGAAAGAGAGAGAAAGAAAAAGAAAAACTAAGGAAGAAGAAAAAGGAAGAAAAAGGTAATTGGAGAGAGTCCTCTTCTTTACTTCTCTCTATGACAACGATAAGAATTTTTTTTCTTGATGTTGGTAATCCAAAGACTATTATTACCTCGTTGAAAGTGATTAAATCATAAATAACATCAAGAACCGGGCGGATGAAGAGTCACGTGACTCTGAAGAGAGTCATCCTTAGAATTCATAAATTCGAACGCTTGGAAGTGGTTTCTCGAGGACACAAGGGGTAGTAATAACCACTCGAGAAAAAAACGAAGAGACAGAGAGAGAGATGGTTTGTTGAATTTGTGATCGTTTTACGCGGGAATACATACATGTAAGGCGGTGGAAACCGGGTATAATTCTTTATGAATGAAGATGTTATACTCATACCAAGTGATTGATTAATGTCGTTAATTAACCAACCTGAAAGTAATTAACCGAGTTTTGAGGGTTTGTTTGTGTTTGGTTTGTGGTCAATGGCGGAGAAAATTCTCGTGGGTACGTTCGTACAGGTTTGATTCTCTCAGGTTTCCTTTCTTCGATAATCGCACTTTCTAGAATCTCCGTCTTTTTCGTAATATTCATTATATGTTGCGTTGGTGGAGCTGGTGTGTAATAGTTTGCAAGATGTTTCGTTCTCAATTCCTTAATCCTTCCCTGCTGCTGTGTTAAGAAGGTGAAACTTATTCGTATCACTTATGTTTCCAAGTTTTTATCTACCGAAATGACGTCACTCCGTCGTTTCCTAAACCTAACTACCTGTTTGTGCTAAACCTAAACTAGTCACGTGGCAAAGTCCGTTTATCACTTGCCGGTATAACCATCTGCTTGTGAGGAGAAGTTGGGGAATTGAAGGGTTTCTGTCGTTTCCTCTGTCGATAAGATGACTTTTCTAAAAGTTGAAGTTTTGTTAAAGTATTGATTACATCGTGAAACCTCCCAGTTCGCTGATTCTGGGTTCACATAAAAAAAGAAATTAATTACGAGCATTGAACGCCTGGGGGTAAGAAGTCAACCTTCAGAGTCTGATTTTAGAATTTTTAATTTAAATAAAAAAAAATTGGAATTTAAGAACTCAGGTCTTGATGTCATTTGCGTGTCCTTGGGGAAAATTGTTGAAGGTGTTTGGCTAGTGCTTTACTGTCGAAGTGAGTGTAACGGTTCATAGTTTCCTGGATGTGGTACGTTTAACTGAGGTTTCAACACCAGACCTTCCGATATTGTACTTCGTTCGTGCTTACTACGACCTGGTCGCTCTTTGAATGTCTTTACAGTATTTTGTCTGAGATTATTTTTCCAATTTCTTGTCGTTCTCATTTTCGTGGCTAGTTACAAATTTTACTCTTCTTTGTCTTGTACTTGTGTTTACAAATTTTTTCTTGGTCACTAGCGGTGCCATAGTCACTTCCAAACTATATGAAATCGTAGCTGTTCGTGGTCGTTCCCTAAACTCTGTCAACATTTGACGGTTGTGAATCATGTTAAGTTGCATAAATAATACACAGTTTCATGAAGTGTTCATTTCATAAATATTGCACACTGTCAAGAAGGTTTCGTTTCAAAAATATTGCACACTACTGTCAAGAAGAATTCATTTCATAAATGTTGCTCACTGTCATGGAGGATGCATCTATAAAATAATGCACACTGTCATACAGGTTTAATTTCATAAATATTGCACAATACCATGAAAGATTCATTTCAAAAATATTGCACATTAACTTGGAGGCTTGATTTCAAAAATCTCGTACACGTAACGGATTCATTCAAAAAATGTACACTACCAAGGATTATTGGTTTCATAAATAGTGCACACTGTCTTGCGGGTATCAGGCATATTGTTGCTGGTGTGTGATTGACGTCAAAGTACCCGTGTCGATGGAAATGATCAAATTAAGCAAAGTGCGACCATTTTATAGATGGCAGAAATGAGTTTTGGTAATTTTTGTACTTCAACACACATAAATGCAGCGAACGGTCAGGTGACCAATACGGTAGGTTTGGTGTTAAGTTACTGGAACCATCGACATCCGAATTTTATTTGCACCTTACCGGTGTGTTGTGATGTACATATTTCACTTCCTCCAGTTCGTTTGTTGTAAGATCCGTTCAGAACAGGTGGAATCTTTCATTTGAATACCATCATCATCACCGATTACGTGACCAAGCTCGCCGGTAACGTGTCGACCAAACGCGTAACGGACTTCAAAAGGTCATACACATACTCTCACACATACACACACCCACCTTCTCTTCTTCCTCTATCCCTCGCCTGATTTTTCTTTGTGAATAATTTCTGGTAAGATGAAGACAAAGACTTATGGATGGATTACGTCACGGCGAAAAGACCCAGAACTAATCTCGTCCTTTAATTGTTAATGTTTTTATAGACGAATTTTTTTTGTACAGGGAAATTAATTGGCGGAAAATGAAAATAGATTTTAAAATTAAAAACTAATTAGGATTTTAAGAAGGAGGAGGAAGGGGCGGAGGACAAACAGCGGGACACCAAAGTCAAATTCGCATGTCAGATGGTAATATCTTGTGGGGTCGATGAATAAATTCGAATTTTTTTGTTGCATTTTTTACTCATGTTGATTGTTGTTTTGACTCAGAAGAGGATTGAAGGTTTGAACCTTTTTGTTGTTCTGTCTTTTGATTAGTTTTGAGGTCAGGGTAAGTGTTCCTTCGACAAAAAATTTTGATCTAAGTTGGTTGGGATCTTTTGCTTCTCTCACTTCTCATGTATTCACCGGTTGGCAGATTTGTACAATGGTACTTGCGAACACAACTGCTTGGAGGACTTAATTTTGTTGCAAAAGTGACAGAAGACAAGAATGTGAGAAAACTTTGGTTAAAGTCTCCATTCCGGTTTTTAAGAGATTTTATAAACTAGCCGGTAAATGTGATAAACACTCAAAATTTATCACCTTTACCAAGCTTAGTTGGTGATTATGAATAATCGCCGGGAATATATTGTTGGTCCGATTTATCACGTTTACTGTACTATACATATGTTATTACTTGAGGTTGTAAATTCGATTTTGAGTTTACTCGCGGATTTGGGAGAATCCGGACCTGACTTTCCTCTCTTTTGGATTCTTTTTGCTCTTCGTCCGTTCTTTTGATTTTAAATGTTTAGATTATGTTAGAATCGATCTTTTGTTGTTATCAGTTTGGTGGATGAATAGTTTGTGTGTTCATGAATGGGTCTTCATTGGCGTAACACTAAAAATTTTTAGAGGTGAGGTTCAAATTTGTTTCTCATCTTGTATAACCCCTTAAATTTGAATATTTCTCGTTTTTGTGAAAAAATAGAAAAAACATCCAAAAAAGGAGGTAAAGGGAGGAGATAATTACAGAAGGTTTAAGGTTTACAAGTTTGTCGTTGACCTTTACTCAAGGAAAAATAGATTTCCGATGTCATGGCGCCTGATTTTACAAAAAGTATCCAAATACAGAAAGGGAATCGGAGAGAAAGATAAAACGGAAGGACAGTCGGATAACTGAAAAGATGGAAAGCATTAATTAAGTTTTCTTGTTGTTCAAAATATTTTCATAAAATGGGAAAACTTTGTTTGGAAGGGTTTATCTGGTTGGAAATCTCTTCCGCATTTATGGTGGTGATGATGGCGGTGCGTGTGTGTTCGAGGATGGTTCGAACGTGCGTGAGGAGGAGGAGGAATGTTCGAAGAGATTCAGTGGTTGGTGAAATGATTCGTCTGCGTCGGTTATTATAGTCATCGGAGGGATCGTAAATCTCTCCTCAGTCCATTGGAAAAGATTAAGAAAAGAAATATTTATGTTTATATGAATGGAAACCGTTCGTTAATTAGTGTTTTCTTTCTCTATGGATTGCGAATTAAGAGAAATTCACGTTTTGATTCTTCCTCCGAGAGGAAAATTTGCATTCAAAAGGAAAGATGAGAAGAAAAAGACAGAAAATGGAGTTATCTCGCCAGAAGCGGTTATGTAAGAACGAGAATGAGAGGAGAAGTGGGTGGAGGAGGAGGAGTGGTAGAGGTTGTTGCATACTCTATGGGTAGTGTCAAAGCGCGTTTTATAAAAGTCATTTCCAAGTGTTTCGCTTATCTGTTTTGATGTTTTATTAGGCGGAGTTGAGAGAAGGTGAGGGAGGAAGTAGGGAGGTTTTCGAATCGGTAGCTTAGCCTAAAGCACGAAGAAAACATGGCTTAAAGTTTGAAAGGTAGCAAACACTTAAAGTCTATTTCCACGATTTTCGGAGTCAATTTTGCATTTTTTCTTACAAACACGACACGACTTATGTGGGTCGGTTGATTATATTCACCGCGTGTGTGATTTCTCCTCCCTTTTCCTCCACCCAGTCATTAATGCCTCTTGTAGGCTTAAGCAACTCTCGATGATCTCTCTCTCGGTGCTATTGGTCATACATCCTCTCCTCACTCATCTTCCTCTTATTCCTCCTCCTCCTCCCGTCACGCAATTTGGTTAAATAAGGTCGACACGATGAAATCCCTCTTACCTGGCCATCGTCCCCAAATATGGTTCTTCGCTTCGTATTATTTTGGTTATGTAGGCCTCTCCGAAAATGGAAATATAAAAGAGGCAGAAAAAAATGGGAAAACTTTAACGCCGGCGTATTTCGGCAATCCTCTGTCTAATTAACGTGTAATTAATTCAAGTAATTAATAATGATGATGCTGAGAAGGGAAAATCTGTCTGCTCGTGTGTCAGTCACCATCACCTCCTTTTGGATGACGCTTTCTTCCACCATTTTTATATTTTTAAATAATCCTCGTTAATTATTTACTTATGTTTCCTTTATTTATTTACTTGTGGAATTTCCCGCCATTTTGTTTTGTATCTATTTAATTTAATTTGAATTAATAAAACACTAATAAGTTAATGTCATCTTAGATTACTTTCTTCCACACATTATCTTTCTGAAATGTAAAAGGAACCTTTACTTCATTGTTTTGTACTTCGTATCGTCCTCATTTTATATTTATTATTTGCGTTTTTTAAACTCTAAAATGAATTAAATATTATATTGAAGTGATCATGTTGTGTGCATCATTTTATGGTTCTTGTAGAATTTTCTACAGGTAGAGAATGTTATTTAATTATAGTAACATTGACAAATGGTGTCAGCTTATGTAAATTTTTATTATTTAAAAATTTTGACTGGTTTTATTAAATAATATTTAATAGGTACATAATTATTGATGAGGAGTACTTCATAGCTGTACAGTAGGTTTTGAGTTAGTAGGAGATTGCCCATGCAAAGTTCGATTGTGGTGGGTTCATGTGTTCTGGTGTTATGTTCCCACCTCCACAGTATCAAACAGCCGTGTTTACATAAATTTTATTTTATTTATTTATTGTTGAAACAAAATGGAGGATTTAGAAATTATTAGAAAAGATTCGGTCTTGTTTTGTTGCCAACGAGGGAAGTCCTGTTGAGATTTAAGATTTGGATTGTAGTTGTAATATAAAATTGTAAGTTCTCATGTTTAGCTTATATAAATTCAAGGGGTTTGTGGTAGGCGACTTCCGGTTTTGTTTCTTTGGTTTTTCCAATTTTCCTTATTTATTCCCGTTGTCGCAGATTGTTGGCCCGGCTTGAAATTCATTTGCATAAGTAGTGGAAAGGACGTACCCGGAAATGGGTCCTGCGGTCGCCAATCCCTTTTGTGGTTGAGGACTCGTGAGGAAGCTGTGCGTTTTTGTTTAAATGAGAGGAAAAGAATCTGAGTTTGCAATGAAGTAAAATATCTTGTGGCCAGTTCAACGACTCCGTACCTCGTACCTAGTACCTGGGTCATTGAAGCCGCCGCTACTTGAATCACGTTCACCGCTGCCTTCTTTTCTTCGGCTTCGGAGATCGAATGTTTCCACTAATAATGATCATTATTAAATCAAAAAAAAATTTTTTTTTGTTTGGAGTTTGGAATGGTTTACGATCAGGTACGATTTCTTGGGGAGGGAGAGGAGGCAGTGGGAGGAAGGAATTTGGAGTCAGGTTCCGATGGTTTGGGCGTTGTTGTGAAGTATAAATCGGATTGGGGAAACGGGATTTTTAGATGATTGTTTGTCTAAGAGAAATTAATAGGTTTTGAATGGATTTGGAGAAGGTTTATCAGGTTGAGAGGGGAGGAGAGGGATCAAAGAACATTTTTAGAAAGTGGAGGAGGGATTTGAAACGTTTAAAAGACCACCAGAATGAAAATTTGTGGTGTTTACGTGCTGCAGTGATCGAAAGACACATGGACACTCACCCAGGGTGATGTTTACAAACTGTCAGCAACAGTTTTTAGGTTGAATTTATCTCAGGTACATCTTTTCTCTTCTATCATTCAGGCTCCATCTCAAATGATAGGACAAAAGGCGGCTCGAAACCATAGAGAAACAAACCACAGGCAAATAGATTTCATTTCCCCGTTTCTGTTGACACGTTTGAATTTTTTTTTCTAAAGTTTGTGACACTGGTTTAGGTGATTGTGAGGAAATGAAGGACTTTTGTCTTCTTTTTGATGAGAAAAGAGAGAACATTTTGAAACAGTTGTCTTTGACAAAGTTGAACTTTAATAATGTTGAAAGGTAGTAGGAGGAAGGGACGAAGGTGGTAGAAGGCGGTGAGGAGATTTTTACTTAATTAAACTTCAAAAAAGGTAAAGGAGATGGGTTTTGGAGGTGGATGAAAGCAAGGAATTTAGGTTCTGATTGAGGAGTAATCATATTACACGTTCTTTAAGAGTCGTGAAAGCTTCGGTGGGCTTTTGGATTGATTGGATGTTGGAAGCTCCAGTTTGCAAGAAAGTTTTACTCTGTTTGAGTTTCTGCTGTGGAGAGATGATGTGTCGTTTGTGTGTCGTTTGTTTGTCTTTTGTGGCTTATGACAACTTTTAGAAGTATAATTGTCAAGAATAATATCCATCGCTATATCCTCAAATATTTCTCTTAGATGGTGTGATTACCAAGGATTCTGGTTTGTTAGCAGGTGGAGGGTTGAGTATCCTTGAAGTAACTGCCTTAACGAGGAGTTTGTGTCAGAAGTGTTTTGGTTTCGAAACTTTCACCCCTTTTAACCCTGATATTCGTATCGTTTTCCTTTTTCGTTTTCTTTTTATTTTATTTTAACCACGTCGCGTCGTTTTCAGCCACTTTTTGAACATAAAACTTGCGCAAGTTTTAGGTTAATCTCTGGCTAAGCCATTAATATTACAAACGCGATGAGAGTATGTGAACCTAAATGACCCTAAATCGCCCGAAAGTCCGTTCAAATCGCCCTTATATGCGAAAACCGTTCTTTTTAATAAAAAGTGCAGACTTGTAAGGAATCGTATTGACCTTTGTCCGAGTTTTTTCTCCCTGACGTTCAGAAATTGTTCAGAAGCCCGTTTGTTGGTGTCCCAAAACAAGAATTTGTTTCAAATTTTTGTTTGCTTTTGATTTTTTTTTTATTTTCAAACTCTTCTCTCATTCAAAAAAAACTTTTTGCGCGCGGCAAGTTAAAACAAGTTCAAGGACATTCACCTCCATTTTTTTATTCTTCAAAAGTTATCACGAGTTTTGCAAGCTGTGATTTGTCAAGGTAGTCCCTCCTGATTATTTACCAGGGGCTATAACACAAAAGCTATTATTTACTTAATCGCAGAGGGAACAAGATGGCGAGGGACAATGAAGATTCCTGACTTTGGATTTCCTGTTTTCGAGTGATAATAATGATAGAATGAATGTTTGATTGGTGGTTGAGGGACGAAACAAAATGGCGCACCGGGTGGAAAGGATGTTAAAACAGTCCGGTTTGTAGGTTTTATGTTGTTATCATCTGTCATGGCGATAGTCGTGGGTGTGATGGGTTTCAATATGACGCCCTTCGCTTTATCGAAGTCGTTAAGTTAGGCGTTTGATTTTTATTATTTTTTATTGGGACCGGTATCTTGGCAAAAAGAAAACGAGCACCAACGGGGAATGTCGCGGTCTTTGTTGTAGGAGTCCTCGAGTTCCATTCACATCGGTATAAAGGCCGAAACTTTTCCAGGACTGCGATAATAAAAATTTTAGGATTTGATAAAATTAAAATTTTCCTTATTTTTATGGATGGACGATAGAAGACGACCTCTTCGAAATCGTAAATCAGTGTCTCTTGATTTTTATTGGTTTTTGTGCAATCGATAGCTAATAAGAAGTGTTGAGGAGTGTGTGGGTCATGTGAGAGTGTATTACGTGTGTCACTAGTTGTAAGAGAATTTCATAAATAATGTGCTACAATATAATTCTCATCCTTCCGTTTATGCAAAGCGACTTTATTTATTTGTTTCGATTTTCTGCCGCCAGAGGGCGGGTTTGATTGTTTTGATCGTTGGTGCCATAATAACGAAATGAAATTTCCTTTTGGTTTTCGGATTCGATGATTGGCTGATTGATTTCCTTTGTTCTTGGTAGCGACGATTGAAAGGTTTTATTTTACCCGATTTTGAAAAGTTTTTATTTATTTTTGAATAAAATTTTGGCGGGAAATTGGTTTCAAATTGGAGATTGTCGAATTTTGGGTTACTGTATATCAATTTTTCTGCATGGCTTGGATGTGGAGGGCTTAAACATTCACAGGAATGATTGGTGTTGTATATCCTGTTTACTCTTCATCTCAGAAGCTGTCACAAGTGTTTTGAGAGGGTTTTCATTGCTTTAAAGAGACCAATAAACTTGTTTAATTGGTTGAAACTTTTATTATGATAATATATTAATATAAGTGTAAAGAATGAAACCAATAATTGCGCACTGCAGTAGATTGTGCTTATGGATACGGTACCCATTCTCAGGAGGGTGCTGTGAGAACATTATTTACTCGAAACATTTCTGAGGATGCTGTTCCATCTTGGGATATCTACCATATGTTATCGTAATTACGAATATAGTAAGAATTATAACTTTATTGGTCGTTACAGCTACAGTTTATATTGTTGATATTAATATTATTTTATAATATAGTTTACAGTTTTTGTGATTAGATCTTAAATGACAAAAGCCTTCCGTGTCTTCTTTCACTTATCTCTGTGGCTCTATCTTTTCAGCAATTTTCTCGATAGTTTACTGACATAAAAGATATTCCAAGTTGACGGTAAATATCATTCAAAAGACCCGCCCAACCTCGCCCTTTCCCTCGGCTATCGAAAGGGAACCGTAATTGTCCGACAGGGAGTATTCATCTTGCGAGATTGTCTTTATGTAAAGAGAGAAGATTGGAGTTGTGTATGGGAAACCACATAAATAACTGTTTCCGTCCCCCCACACATACACACGAGTCTCGCAAACACACTTGGAATTCACGAGGAGGACTCCTTCGTCCTCTCAATTCCCGTGGGCGCTTTCGTAAAGTTTTGCAAAAAATTTTTTTTTTCATTTTTATTACTTTCCATCTTCTTTGGATCGATAAATTTTTATCGTCATCCGCCATATTTACCTGTTTTTATTTCGATTTGTTCTTTGTTGACGGAAACGTATTCTAATTATGTGGGAAAGAGCGAACAGTTTCCTTTCATTTTCCCACCTTCTTTCCGCTTGTAGTCGTCCTTCGTCGGAAACAATTCAACGTTTCCCTTTCTCTGTCGGCTAGGCTCGACCTTGTTTTCGTGATAGTTTTGATTTCGAACAATAAAGCTCGGTGTCGAACGGGTTATCAGTTCATTCGGTGTTATAGTTGTTAGAGTCTATTAATTTCTTTTCTCCTTTCAGTTCCCTCACTCTCCTTTCTCCTCTTTGAACCAGAAAGTAAAAGCTTTTGAACCGGAAATGTCTTCTTCTTCCTCGGTTTAAATTCTTTCGCACCTTGAGAACGGTTTCGCGGTTTTTTTTTGTTTGTTTTAATTCGCAAGGAAAATGTGTCAGTGGAAGGTTTTCCCACGATAACCATAAACTGCGAAGAAAAAAATTTTTTTTTTGGTTCGTTCTCATAATCAAGACTTTGTACTCGTTTCTTCTTGGAGTTTAGAATTTAGGTTAATTAGATTTTGAAATTAGAGTTTTACGCCAGCCTGTGTTGTTATGGCGCTGTTCGGGGATAATTTTTATTAATGGATTCTCGTGAACTTTGGTCAAATTGGTATTTGGTTATGGTGAAGTGAGGAGGTGCGCCAAGGGGGTGTCCTTCTGGAGGGGATGTTTTGGCTCTTGTGTCTATTGTCCGCTTTATTATTGTTTAGTCGATTATTAGATCGGTTAGTGTAGGCTATCAGCTAAAGTAGGGTGGGGTAGACTAATTTCTAGCTGGGTTTATGGGCTGCTATACGTCATTTTAGTCTTCAAATGTGTCGAAAGGTTGGCAGAGTGTTAAGCACTTTTATCCTCTCAAAACTAACCAAATTGCTGTGATGTTAGGACACCAGGTTTTGGGAGGAAGTATCAAATAGAAACCAGGAAGGTGTCCAAAGCTATCTTCAGCCTGCGCATCGAGAGAGAGAGAGAGGACACACCCTGAACCAGTTTGTGTTCCTACGCCTCAGAGAGAACTCTGAGAAGTTTTAGCGGACCAATTAATTCGTAATTGTTGCGCATCTATTAATGGATTTCTTATAGTCTCCAGTTACCGAAGACTGGAGCATGTGACTGGCCTTGAGGACCGGCTTCATCTCGTCATATCTCGGTTCCTCAAAAAGATTTTATTTTTTAAACGAATTTCTCTTTTTAATAATGGTTGTTTACATCTCTGCGAAATTTTTTTCTATCTTCCTTCCCTCCTCGTGTTTTTAATGATGGTTCCCTTCCCACTCTTCCTCCGGGAGACGGAAATTAAATGGGAATCTCCGGAGCGTTGGTTAGAAGACGACGCCACTGATCTTCGAAACCGTTATCCAGGTCGTTTTCTCCTAAAGCTTTCGAAGAACTCTGTAATTAAGTTTGAATTTTTCTTTTCTCGATTTGTAAACAATCCCATAAAAATAATTTTTTAAAGAGTCTTTCCAGATACTAATAAATTTGGCAGCCATTTTGATTATGATGGAGATTCCCTTGGAAAGGAATGCCTGTCGGGTGATGGGAATTTAACAGAGTAAACAAAGATGTGACTACCGTTCGCGTTCTCGGTCTCTCCTGTTGGGAGAAAATAGTTCGAAAAATGCGTGCACGTGGACGTCAACGTGCATAAATAAATAATTATGCTTTTGCGGGAGGAAAGTTTTTGTTTTATGGATGTCAAGCTTTTCGTGTTTTGATTTTGTTTTTAAAAGTTTCCTCCGGTTAAAGATAAGACAAAGAGAAGGCAGGAGCGTAGGAAGATGTCATCCTTGTCGGTTTTAGGTTTTCTCTCTTACTTGCGCCTTCAAGGTAATTAGATTCATAGTCCGCCATTTTGTTTTTAGTTTTCTTTTATTGAAAAAAATTTCCCGGGTGATGAAGGGGGCACTTGAGATCTATTTTTCTTTATTCAAGGATTTCAGGAAAAGTTTGTTGTTAGTTTTCCACGTCGGTTTGGAGAAGTTTTGAAGAGGTTCTATCAGTGGGATGATTTTTTGGGAACCTTGGGACTTGTTTGGTTAATCATCTGCGGTACGATTTAAGCAGTGTCCCTAGCACGTTGGTAGGGTTTACTTAATGTACTATTAGCCGACGTGGCGGATTCGTCGTTTTTGTTTCTGCGACAAATGCCTATCGACATGATATACACTTCGCTGGCGGTTTTGGACCAAAAGTATCTCGACGTCATTATAGCGGTTATGTACCCAAATCGAAGGCTGTAAATTTTTGGAAGGAAAGAAAATAGCTAACGGAGGGAATGTAAGTAACAACAGAAACAAAAGATCAGAAGAGATAAAAAAGAAAGAAAGAAGGAGAGGAAAAAGGGAAGAAAGTAGCCAAAAACTAAGGAAGCAAAAGAAAACGGAGAGAGAGGAAAAGAAGAAGAAAGAAATTCAGTGATGGTATCAAATCCAAGACCGTGATCGCATATACAAAATTGTAATGACTAACGGATCTAACGTCATTAATAGTGATGAGAATCGTAGTGGCACCAGTCAAAAATATCGTGTCAGAAGTCCGAGTTCCTACCACGAAAATGAAGGGAAATAAAAATGTGAAAACAACAAATAGAGCACGTTTTCAACTGAAATCATCGACTCAGCTAAAATTCGTTTTAATGTCCCCTTACCCCCTCCTCCGTTGCCACCATTGCGGATAGCAATAAATAAAAAAAGGTGCGTTAAACGTTCAAATTAAAAAAATCTCGAAAGAAAATGAGAAAAATAATGGGAAAACAGTTCACGCCCTTAAATTCTAATTATCTACTGTTATTTGCGCTGGTAATGGCTGGAAAGAAACGAAAAAAAAATGATTTACGTGATTCGTAAACAATCGCAAAAGGTAAGGAACACAATGCGATATAAAGGGAAGGAGGAAGTGTGTTTACTGTTCAAATATCAAGCATTCGTTTCATAAATATTGCACACAGCCATTAAGGTTTAATTTCATCAATTTTGCACACTCATGGGTTATTTGTTTCAAAAATATTCCACACAGATGTCAAGCATTCATTTCATAAGTACTGCACACAAGCATCAAGTTTTCGTTTCATAAATATTGCACACATACATCAAACATTCATTTCATAATTGTTGCACAACATCAAGCATTGGTTTCATAAATATTGCACACTCATGGGGTATTGGTTTCATAAATATTGCACACAGCTATTAATGCATTCATTTCATAAATATTGCACACTAGCATTAAGCATTCGTTTCATAAATATTGCACACAACCGTCAAACATCCATTTCCATCCATTAAAATATTGCACAAACACATCAAGTTTTCCTTTCTCTAGGCCATCTTCCCAGATGCTTTTAGATGGTTCTCTGTCGTCGTTCTCTGATGGGTTAATGGCTGCCGCAGCAAAACTGATTTGACTCTTACCCACTACAAAATGAAACAAGTCCAAAGCAAAACGGGAATGTTTGTGTCGTGTCACCATCTTCCGGTTCCGAGGTTTTTGTTTAGATTTTTTGTCGTAGTGTTCCTTTTCAAGAAAGCGGTGGAATTTATTTTAGTTTTAATTTTTACAGTTGGGTGTGAAAATCAATTATCGAAAGACGTGTCCAGGTCCACGAGTTCATTGCCTCGGCTGCCACGATGCGTACAGACTGACTCGAGGGCTTCCATCTCGAATATTCCTTTGTCATTGTTTGAACACTTTTTTTTTGTTCCCTGGTCATCAGGCACTGTTATTTGGGGAAATGTGACCTTTTGAAGGATGGTTGGAGAAGAATTCAAAACGCTCGAGGCTGTTTATGGTTTCCCTCGAGCGGTGTTTATCGCAATTTTGGTTCACCGCCTTCGGTTCATCCCTAATGTCTGCTGGCACTCTACGTTCGAGGAAAATGGCGACAAATGATTTAAGAGATGGCTGGCTGTTTTGTTTGTTTGTTTCCGTTTTGTTGGTTTTTCGTTTTTAATGACCGCTCACAGTAGCATAAATGAAGAATGAAACTCAGCGGGCATTTTGTTTAATTAACCTAATAAATCATGTTTGTTACTAGAGAGTGGCGATTCCGCCAAAATGAAAACGGTACTGCCAACCTTTCTCACAAAGTATTATTATTTATAAAACATAAATCGGAATCCTTTGTTATTTATTTATTTATTTAAAATACATAAAACAATAAAATAAATACAAAAGAGCGCCTTATGTAGCGAATTAATGAAAGTATTTAACAGGTAACTGTTAATTGATGTAATTACCTTAATACAAACCTAATTAACGACTCCGACATAATAAGTTATGACTTGGTGAAATTTTTCTTTCTCTCTCTTTTTGTGTATTTAAATTTTTAATTCACCTTCTTCTCTCGACATGTGCGTGTGCTTACGTGATTTGGAGTGAGGAAGAGGCTTACGGGGAGGAGGAGGAGGGGGAGTGGAGTTTGTTATGTTGGCACACTCGCACCACATCTGAGCAACTTTTCGCCACCTGATGGAAGTTTGGTTACGTCAGAGTTTTGCTTTTAAATTTTTAATTAATTTGGTTGAGTTTTGTTTCTCGTGAGAAATGTGTTAAATATTTGAGTGTGAGAGGAAGGAAAGGGTAGAGCTCGAAAAAGAGAAAGGATGAGAGAGAGGATGGAAAGAGGAAGATTAAGGGAGAGGTAGAAATAAAAAGATGAAAGAGGGATTAGCTAGCAGGTATAGCGAAATGAGATAAAATTGAGAAGAAATGCAAACAGAAGAGCAAACGGCAAGAAAGGTTGGAAGAAGTAAGGAAAAAGGAGGAAAGAATGGAGAAAGAAAGGGTTCAGGAAGGAATAGATAAAAAAGAGCAGAGGAGAGGAGATATGAGAAAGAGATGGAAGAGAGGAGGAGTGAAAAGATACGGACATGGTGAGAACCTGAGAAAAAGTTTAGTTTTTACTTCCGGTTATAGGTTACTATTCGGGATATGAGTCAGCGATTATGGATGAGATTTTAATACAATTAAGATAAGAGTCAGAACTGGAATATTTGAGTGTAGGAGAGGGAGAGGAAGGCTCAGAAAAAGAGAGAAAATAGAATAGAGAGGCTGGGATTAGCTAAGAGATGTTAGACAAAATTGGAAAGAAATAAACAAAATAATTAGAAAGATGGAAGTAATGTAAAAAGAGCAGAAAAGAATGAATAAACATAGGGAATAAAGAAGTCAGGAAGAAAATAAGTAAAGGAGAGGAGAGAGAGAGAAGGAGGTGGGCCAAAAAGTGGAGGAGTGAAAAAAGAAACGGAAATGATGAAAATCTATAAAAGGTTCATTCTCTACATCCTGTTTCCGTTTTAGTTTACTATTGTGGACCTAAGTCAGCGATCGTGTTGGGATTTTGCTACAATTAAGATGAGTGTCAGAACTTGAATATTTGATTGTGAGAAGGGAGAAGGAAGAGTTCGATAAAGAGAAGACGATGGAAAAGAAAGAGATTAAGGGAGAGAAAGAACTAGAAATATGAAAGAGGGATTGGCTATAGATGTAGCTAAAAGAGATAGCGAAATGAGACAAAATTGAGAAGAAATGTACGTCAAATAGGTAGGCTAATTCGAAAAAGTGAAAAGTGAAAAAAGGAAGAAAATAATGAAGAAAGAAAGGGAAGAGAGATGAGAAGGAGATGGACCAAAAGGAGAAGGAGAGGAAAAAAGAGACGGAAATAGTGAGAACTTAAGAAGAGGTTTAATCTTTACTTCCGGTTTCCGGTAATAGTTTACTATTGAGGAAAAGAGCTGACTACTGTGATAAGATTTTACTACAATCAAGATGAGAGCCAGAACTTAGATTTTCGAAAAGGAGGAGGTAACACATCTTTTAATGTCAGATCAGTGTCATCCCCAAAATTTACGTTTTTAGGGAGGATGTGGATAGAGGCGAACTGACCGAGGCGGGGCGGGGTGTCAGCTATGAGAAATCTTAAAATTAGTTTACCGATTTGGATGCTGAGTAAATAGACGAAGGAATTGTTAAACCGTCCTCACATGTCACCTTTGTGTTCGATTTGGTCTCTCTCTCTCCGCCATCTTCCTTCTTTCCTCCTCCTCCTTTCAACCGAGAGAAGTGGTCAGACAATAAAACCAATTTCGATTGTTCTTGACAAAACGATCTTCTAATTAAACCCTGTTCAATTTTCTTATTTAGTCCTGTAGGACTTTTGGTCGACGTGTGTCGGTTTTGTCTTTTCTGTATAATGGTTCCAAAGGAAGTGAGAGATAGAGAGAGAGATGTCGGATGTGAACAATTTGGCTGTCTTTGCCTTTGTTCTTTCGTTCGAACAATGTCTCCTAAACTTTTGTTACCACTTTCTAAAGGACATTTCCGAGTGATAGTGGTCCTGCCAAACTCGAGCTATGACCCTAGTAAGTTTGGGTTACTATTTCGCGAATCTCATTTCCGGGATTTCGATTCCTAAAGTTTCTCTCTCTATTTTGGTTTCCCTTTTTGCGAGATACTTTTCCGCGTTTCTTCGCTTTTTCCATTTTTGTCTTTTTTGTGTTTTAGTTTAGTAAAACTTGTTTTTACTTTGTTTGTCTGGAAATGAAGGGGATTTATTCATTCGAGCAGAAGAACCTGTTTTCCCCAAAGAATTAAAAGTTTTCGCTGATTTAAATCTGTTCGTGGCATCACCATCATCATGTTCGTTATGTAATTATGTTATCAAGTTTTGTCTGCCTTCTCTGTAGCGCAATCGCGTCTCTCTCTCTCTCTCTCTTTGATTTTTAAACGCCCATGTTTCCATTTTGGTTTTCGTTGTCGATTTTTGAGTTCGGTTTTCTCTCTTTCTCTGTTTTAACTTCTCCTTTGGCAAAATCGTGTTTAGTTTAGTTTGCAGAACCCTTTTTTATTGTTATCTGTTTCATCTTTTCATATTTTGTCGGTGCTACCTTTTTATGTTCTGTGTTTTCGGGGTAATGACTGTAAGGCTCCGTTTTTGACACGTTTGAGTGATTTTTCGGTTGTAAGGCGCTTGAGGAGTAGTTTGAGTCGGTGTTGAGTTATCTTTTGTTGCAGGTCTTATCACCCGTCTCTGTTCTGTATCTGGTATTGCCTGTCAGCAATATTTGCGTTGACTTAGGAAATGATTAGCCCGGGAGTTCAACATTTTTTAAACTCTAGATTGCAGAGGTCGCTGAGGTGGTTGTGCTACTCTTATAGGGATGGGGTAAAAAGGTTACTGGAGCAAAGAATCTTGGCAGTTTTGGAGTTAGGGTATTTCTTTCAACAGCTCTAAGATTCTTGTTAGTCTTAAAAGGTTCGCTTCTTCAGGATTTATTGGGTTAAGGCTCGCAAAATTCAAGACATGGGTCATTAAAAAGGTTGTTTTGGGTTGTTGTTCAATCCGCTGTTCATGGGTTCAACATAACTGTGCTCTAGTGAAGAAATTTTTAAAGGGTTTGTTTTAGGTGGACAATAGTCAGATTTCTGCTGCCACTTTGTCAGGTTTGATTCATTCTAACCACGTGACTACACTTAAAGAAGAAGCTTAGTCGCTATCGCCAGTTCCTATTTTATTCAGTTTCCCTCAGAATCGACTTCATGTGAGGATATATTATGCAATCAAAAATAGAAAAGAATTAATTTAGCATGAACGTGGCCGTAGCGAAGGGCAAGATTGTCTAAAAAATTATCGGGTTTTTCACTCAGTTTCTTTGTCAGGTTTTCCAGGCATGCGAGAAAATCAGAATAATAAATAAAAAATCGGCGTAAGTCGGTCACGTTTAACCCTAAAATCGGCAACCGATATTTACTCTGATTTTCACTTCGAAGGATAAAACATTTTCTTGTGCCACGTCAACCAATTAAAATAATTCGTCTTGGTATCTAATTGGAAATGAGCTGGAGGCCGAATGTGTGGTGGTGGCCCCCTTTTCCTCTCCTCACTCGAAATCGTTTGGAAAATTTATATTTCTCCACTGATGATATGTGTCCCGCCTTTGAGAATGTTATTACCGTCGTAAAGTCGATTGGTCATACGCTCGCATAGTACGGTTCTTTTTCGGGGCCTAGGCCGATGCGAAATTAGAAAAAGGAAATAATTTCGTAAGGCCGAGTATGTGCGTAACCTCCACTTTTTGATGGAGGGAATTAATTTAATTTTTATTTTTGGACCGTCCCGTAATTCCTTTTTTGCGTTCGAGAGCACCGCCTTTTATTATAACGCTTGCGTAAGTGTCGGAGCTGTTGTTGTTGTTGTTGTTGTTGTCTTGCTCTTTTTGTTGTTGTTGTTTCAGTTTCGTTTTCTTTGCAAGTTTCCTAATAGAATGATTAAATTGTGTAAAAACAGCATATTGAGGGAATGGAGTAGGGTAGAGTGGGGTTGGGGGGCACTGCTACCGTTTTCATCCGTCGTTTCCTACCTGTCAACGTTTCGCAACGATATCAAATCCGTGCCGCGGAGGTTTCACGAAGGAATAAAACGAAGAAAATTAGAATTGCAAACAGTTTTTTCTTTGCTTTAATTTGCAAAGGAGCTCCTCCTCTCCTGATGGTCTAGGGGGTAAAGGCCCTTTTGCGTAATTGCTAGTTTTGATTTGGCCACGGTTCGGTTTCATAATTTTGAACCATGTCTTCTGCTAATAGAGTTGGTCTTTCGATGATGGATCTGAAGTGACTGACATGATTCGGTTGCTATGCTCTTCCTTGTTCTGTTTGCTTTATGTATATGTTAGCGGGGGATTTTGAAATACGACATTTTGTAAAATGGCTAGGCGGTTTTGGATTTTGGCTTAGTTGTTGGAGTAGGGGTAAGGGGGCATAGCCTGAAATGTTTATAATCGAAACTTGTATAATCTGAGCTGAGGATTTTGTCAGCTGTTGCAAGCTTATTCGATACTCTGGGTTATGCTGCACTGATCTTCGTCAAGGCAAAAATCTTTCTTCTGTCTCTATATGGTTAGTCGTGGGACAAAGAGGTATCAGAACCAGATTGGGTTACCTCCTAGATGGGTCACTTCATCAGATATTTGGAAACACTACCTAAAACTCAGGGCTGAATTGTAAACAATACCTAGGTACCCCATAGAATGTTGGGTTTCAGTGTTTCCCGGTTTATCTGAGTTAGGTTTCCTTTGTTAGATTGTAGTTTCATGTTTTTGGTGTTGGTAGTGTGTCAGGAGTTAGCTACGGTATGTCTTTTGATGAATTTGAACTGAATTTTTAATGGTTTTTCGAGCTGTTGTGCTCTTTAGTCAAAGAGGTTGTTGTTGTTTATCGAATTTTTTTCTTTGCTTTGATGTGGTTTTCCTTTTTTATGTTCTTTATCGGATTCTTTACTTATTCGCCTTTTGTTTTGCCTTTCTTTCTATGGCTTGTGTTAATTATTTAGTCTTAGTGATGGTTTTGTTGTAATTATTTTCCTTTAATTTTCCTTCCTTTTTGTGTTTCTGCAGATTTTTGGTTTACTTCTACTACTGCTGAAGGATTCTTTCCTCTTCTCGTTGAGTATTTCTTTTTATGCCTTTTGTAAAGGTTTTGTTATTTTTTAATCTCTCTTTGGTTTTTCACTTTATTGTGCTGTCTTCCTTTTTTCTTTATTGTTTAGTTTACTGTGGTTCTTTTATTCTTTCTTCTTTATTACTTTTTGGTTACTCTCTGTCTTCTATCCTTTTTCTACATGAGATTCTTCTTCCTTTGCTCCTCTATGGGATCTTTTTCTTTTGTTCCTTTTGTTCTCTCCATCTCTCTGTATCTTTTCTTCTTTCTTGCTGTCGTGTTTTTTAGTTTTTATTTCTTCTTTCATTTCTTTCAGAATTTTTTACTTTCCGGGTTGGCTTTATTTTTATTTTATTTTGTATTTACTTCTTTGCTTGAATAAGATTATTTCTTTTTCTACTTTCTCTCCTGTGAGGTTCGTCTTGTTTTGCTTTTTTTATCGGGGCTGAAACGCCAAAACACACTTTTTTGTCCTCTTCAGAATCAATAATAAAAGCTTTCGACTCAAAATAAATCAACGAAGTCGAGCTTTGAAGAAATGAAATAAAAAGTCGTCATGATTTCATAACAAATGAGTGGAGGATATGAGGGTCAAGGCCAAATGTCGCGTCCGAAATGAAAATCGCAAATTCGATTCGGGGGGTCTTGGTGTTGCGTGTCTGAATATAAAACGGATAATTTGGATCGGTGCTTTGAAAATGCCAAAGAAAAACCGTTATGAATGAAGTGTTGCCAACTTTGAAAAGGATACCTTTTGGAAGGGTTATATCGAACTTAAGTTTCTGTCTTTGAAGAGTTTGGCTTAACATTAAATCCTATGATCATGTCGATGTTTTGACTACGGGTGATGGACCGACCTTTGAATTTAGTTCTATTTCTTATAGAATGATGGTAATAATCAATTAATTAATTAATTAGTAATTATTTCCTTAATTTGAGAAATATTATTCTTGATTAGGGCTTTTTTCTCACAAATCTTGACTTCTCATTTTATACAGACCTTATACAGTCTCGTTTTTAGTGTCTTCTGTGAGATATTTTGCAATTGTTTGTTTCCTTTTCATTTTTACTCACATTTGTCTTCTACGTATTTTCATAACTCTTTCACTAGCTGTGTTATAGTCATTTCCAAACTATACATCACAGTAGTAGGCCACAGCTTTTTGTCCTGGTCTCCTGACTACTAAAATTATAAAACTGAGCGAATCATGTCCATGCGCAAATATTGCCCGCTGTCATGGCGGATTCATTTCAAAATATTGCACACTGTAATAAAGAATTAATTTCAAAAGTATTGCACACTGCCATGAAGGATTCAGTTCAAAAATTTATGCTATTTTGGATTATTTGTTTCATAAGTACTGCACACTGTCTTGAGGGTTTCGGACATACTATCAGCTTCTGTGCCAAAGTTTTTGATATCAAGCACGCGTGTAGATGGAAATAATCAAAATAAGTAGCCTAAAGTTTGACTATTTTATAAATGGCAGGAATTTAGTTTTGAAAGTTTTCTACTTCAAACACAGATAAATGGAATGAATGGTCAATTGACCGGTCTGGTAGGTTTAGATAAAGAAGGAAGTTAAATAAAGGAAATGTGAGACCCAATAATAGAGAAACACCTGGATTAAGCTCTTGAATTGTGAGGGTCATAAATGCGTAGGCGGGGAAATTCGAGTCCCCAAATTGGGTTTTCGATATCAAAGCTTTGTTTGCCAGTTTTTTGTTTGTGTTCTTTCCAAAGATGTTGAATCGTATCGCTTTCGTCATATTTTTGACTTTTGGCTCGAATTCTAAGAGGTTTTAGAGTTACTTGGAACCAAACGTATGTCTCGTATTTTCAACTTCTGAATTCCTTCCAGAACGAGTTACATTTTGAACAGTTCCTGAGTTCAATAGCCAGCGATCGCTTTGAACTCTCCGTCGACGACTTCCCTTCTTCCTTCCCGCACCAACTTCCGGTTTTATTAAACAGTTTTTTCCCCTTCTGCGTTTTATACTCTTAAACACAACCACGAACGTCTTCATTAAGTTGATAAAAGCTCAAAAGACTTGATGGAACGGGAAGCTTTCGTACCTACAAAGCAAGTCATTTGAAACTTTAGAAGACGAACTTTTGGAATGGGTTTCCCCTATGTAGGTAGTCTTCTTAAAGTCTGAGTGTAATTCCCATTCAGTGTTGAGGGAGAAGAGAAATCCTCCATTGTCAGTCACAAATATTTGTTTCCTGCTGCGCGGAAAGAGTTCCCTTGATTAAAAAAAATAATAATTTTTCTCCCTTCCGGTGATTTCCTGTTGTATCAAAAGTCTTTTGAAAAGGAAATGAGGAAGAGGAAGAATGGTTTTTTAATGGCTCTCACGAGAAAGCTCTCCTTTCTGCGGGGGGGGACTCTCGTGTTTGTTTGGTTTGTATTCTAAAATCTCGAAATGAGGATCGGAAGGAAGAGACTCAAGGATTCATATTTGCAAAACTCATTAACGCCGTTCTCGTCAAGCTTTCTGTCAGCGAAGACTTGGATGAGTTTGTCTTTGTTGGAGCGCTAACATGATCGTTTGTCTTGGAGAATTTGGGTTTAAGTTAAAACAATCCTTCCTCCGTGGTTGGGTCTTCTCTTCTTTTCCTTCTATGTGTGGTAGATATTGTTCTAACTTTATCTCTCTCTGTTATCTTTTATCTATTTATCTAGAGAGAGAGGTGTTACAATGTGTCTCTCAGTATGCTGTCGTCGGAAAGAGTTTTCCGGAATTAATTTTAAACAAAAAAGCGAAAATGGAACGATACACACAATAGAGGCCAAAACCGACTCAGTCCAACCCCGGAAGAAAGAAAAATTTTTCAGCAAAGTAGTCACTCCCAACTCTCACCCCCCGGGGGAGAACAGGAGCGACCGAAGGAATTCATCCCCAAAAGAAATTTTCAAGGGAAATCATTGTCAGACCGCGTCGTCCTGAATATTTTATTTACATAAATAAATTTTTCATTTTCATTCAAATTTTGACGTTTTTCATAGTTTGAACAATGAGGCCTCCTCCTCTCTTCCCCTCTACCACCATCTCCTCCTCCTCCGTCCTTAATTAATTAAATTAAAATAGAGATTTTATCTTGAGACGAAGAAATTCGTTAATAACATTCGAGGTAATTGGCCGGAAACTGGAAATTAATAATCGGGCGCGTGATTTACATTATTAATTAATAGATTGTTATTATTTTTTAATAAATAAAGTTATTGATTTATTTAAATAGTTGAGGAGTGTGTTGTCAGTGTCAATAAATCGTGTTTGGGTTGTTGGTGGTGGTGACACGACGCTTTCGAGACTTGTGGTCGTTGAGAGCTTTTGTTGATTAGTCGTCATGTGGTGTTTGTATGTTGTTTGCTGTCATTGTTTTGTGTCGTGTAACTAGAAATTGAATTGTTGGGGTTCTATTTATTTATCACTACCACGTTACTTGATTTTTGTACTTTTTCACTTATGTCGTGAGAAAGGATTAAAATTTTTGCGAATATTTTGTATTAATATCGTGTCATTAGACAAAGGTGACAGTGGGTACTTATCGCATATTTTATGGTTTTTACATAGTTTTCTTTTATAGAACGAACGGAAGGACAGTCGTAGTTACAGTCATTCAAATGAGGTCATCGTTATTTAGATCACCGCGTCATTTCTCTGTTGCTCGAGGAATTTTCTTGGGCGGTGACTGTTTTGCAAGAGTGTAAGGATAAGGAAGTGGTAGAGAGAGAGACACAAAGTCTTGTCATGTAGATTTCGCGTAAAGTTATTCAAACAGAGAAATAGAAAAATGTATTCATGTCTGCGAGTGTGTGTGTTTTTACGGTTCGACCGTGAGAATCAGGCACTGAGACCGCGTGATGGGCGTCGCTGGAATCGGCGCCTGTTTATGTTTTTCCCAGAAGAAAGGAGAGAGAGAGAGAGAAAAGGGAAAACGACCGTGGAACTAGCTACGGATGATTATTCCGGTTTCCTGTGATGTAATCGGATTAGTATTCGGAGGGAAATGTTGAAAAGAGCAAAAACATTACTCCAACGGTGTCGTCATGACGATTATGGCAATAACAGAAATCATGGCGATCTCATTCCTATTTCTTGTCTTCTTTCCAGGTTTCGTGTTCGGAATTAGGATTCGAGTGTAGTTTTTCACGAGGTCATCATCATCAAAGAGAAAGCAAGCTAACCGGAAGATGAGGTGAGTGTTAACAGTATTATACCCCCCCACCCTGCAAATATTCGGGAATCGAAAGACAAACACTCGGCTCTGATTTGTCGCCCACAGTCGCCATCTTTAACTGTAAATGACGGAGCGTCGAGCTACGTGATCTATTGTCTCCTGAATTCCTTTTCGCGAATGTGGGTTAAGGTACGATGGAAGCAGGTCGACGTTTTTTGTTGTTTTCTTTTCTTCACAAACTTGACAAGAAAATTAAAATCCTCGAAAAAAGTCTCCATTTTGTGTTGGTGGTGCGGGGGGCTATGGCTTGGAGTCCGTTCGCAAAGAATCCTTGGTTTTGCTCTTACCCCCCAGGGGCTGTTGTGGGATTGTCTTGTTTTGGGTGTTGGTGGTAATCATCGGTCGGGTACCTGTTTGTGTGAGGTGAGGGTCTTTCCGCGGTGGGAGTGGTTCGTTCCATTGTCTCTCTCTCTCCGATTGTTTTGAGATCATTTCGAGAGAGAAATTTGTTTTTTATTTATTTCGATCTTTTGTTTCGAGTGTTATGTGGTCTGGTCTAGGTGGAAAGTTTTTGTTTTTCGGTGTTTGGGTTTGTCCAAAACGAGTGTTTTAAAGGCGTCCTTTTGGGTTGGGCTGGGTTCGGGGTCTTCAAAACTATCTACCCGAGTCGATACACCGTATCTACTTCCGGTTTTAAGTAATAGAAGCTTGTATTAATAATACCAACATAACAACCAATTACCCCGGGGTCATTTTTTTTGTTCTGTTCTAATCTATTAACGTAAGTCGTTCTTTAATAATGGCGTCGTTATCGAATAATAAATAAAATCGTCGAACGTTTTTATAAAGAATCGGGGAAAAGATCAATGGAGCGATGAGAGAATCAAATTTCGCTCGACTACGTTAATCAACTGTGATATTAATCAAAAGAAGAAGAAAAAAAAAGTGAGAAAATGAATCAAATTCCGGTTTTGAGATTCCGTTAAACTGAATCCCACAGCCTTCTAAAAACAATGGATGACAGTGACGTCGACGACGAAGACGGCAATCCCATTTATTTATACTAAAATGTGGACGCCTAATTAATAATATAATTATCATTAATAAATTTGAGTTTGGATTTTGCCCAAGGATTTTGGGTTCTTATAACAATATTTCTTAATTAGTTTGATTTATTACTGAGGAGAAAGAGAGAGAGAGATGGGAGATGAAAGTGTTTTCGTTTTTTTTGGCAATGGGTTTTTATAAACCGGAAATGATTTATGAATGAGGAATAGAAGAATTGTGGGGACTGGATATTGTGGTTGTGAGTTTGTATTTTTTTGTTTTTAAGTTGGTAGGGTTGGTACTAAGTTTTGCTGTTGTAGGTTTTCTTTGAGAGAAAAGTTTTGTGAGGAAAGTTAACCAAATTTTCTTTCCTCTTATGAAAATTTGTTGAAAGATTTTGCTACTGTTTATTAGCCTGCAGATTTATTGGGTGAGGATTTTGCTACGGATCAGATTTAGGGGATCCATATTTGTTGGGATAAATTACTTTTACTGTTTTGATTTGGTAGAAGAAATCATTGATACGATGGAGTGGGAAAATAATATTTTGGAGGTTTAGATTTTTGGAAGACGTTGTTGGGACCAACAATATTTGCTGTACGAAATATTTTCTACGGGAAAAGTTTGGCGAAGGTAATAATGTACCAGGAAGTTGTTATTTGATACAATTTGTAGGAATCGTTACTTGATGGACTGATTTAGGGGGTAGAGGGCGAATTTTACCGCAATTCACATTTGCTAGAAGAAATATTTGCCATGTTTTAGATGTCCACACGACATTTTTGCTGCGATCAAGAATATTTGATGTGAAAATGTATGATATGGTCAAAATTCGTTGGGGATAATTGCTACGATTAACTGGGAAAAAATTTCATTTTAGAGCTCAAATTTTGTCAAAGACATTTTTGTGACCAACAGTATTTCCTCACATTTGCTAGAAGAAGTTTTGCTATGTTTCAATATTTTATACAAAATCTTTGTTGCAATCAAAATTATGTGGTGTGAAAATCTATGATCAGGATTTGGTGAGAAAAATCGTTGCCAGGATCAAATTGTATCGAAGAGCTTTCATGGAATAATTTTAAGGTTTATTGAAAAATTTGCTGCAGCGCAGCATAAAATGATTGCTACAATTTAAATTTTTTTCAAAGTTTGCTTAGGAAAAATTTTTGGTTATGATCGGGCGTGAGCTTTGATTAATGATGATTTTGATCGATTTAGATAGTTCATCTGTTACTTATAAATTTGGTGCCGATATAGTCTAAGGAACCAACCAACCGTTCGACTAACTCTCGAAATTGAATCTCATTCTGGACTATCTGCCTTTTGATCGAGTGGCACGGAGAACAGGCAACAAACCTATAAGTCAGTTGAGATGTTTCGAATAGAAGGCAAAGGTCAGCTACCAATCGTTTGCCAAAATTTCGATAATAACCTAATAGCCTGTTTTGGTCAGTTGGCTTTTCCACTCGTCGGATTGGCGATAAAAATCTTTTTTATTTATTTATTACTTGGACAAGTTAATTGGCTGTCGATCCGAGTTAGTTAAGTTTTGGAAAAAAAAATTGAAACGGACAGACACGGAGGATTCCCCACACATGGTAAAGCTCCCACATGGAAACATGGCTGACGCGAGTTTGATTAAGTCGTTCTTGGTGAAGCTTCACGTCCGTCCGTCAATTCCAATCACCGGGATAATTTTCTTTAATGAATATTTATTTGATCTTGTCAACTACCTGATGAGTTATTGATATTAATATTAATAGACTGATTAATTTTATTAATGTCTGTGTGCGTCCAACCAAGTCTCCGGAAGATTTTTTGTTTTGGGATGGCGGAGGCGTTAGAGGTTTGGTCGAAAACCTGCGCAGAGCATGTAACCTTGTACTCGTATTCAAATCGTTTAAGTGGAATTTGACATGATTGTGGCTAGTGAATGAAGAGAGAGAAAAGCAGCAAGAAAGAGAGAGATGAAAAGAATACGAAGGCCGAACAAAGGTGGTAACAAAGATGGAGAACAGTGTGACCGAAGAAATGTGACTTGTTTTAAAAGCTCTCACTTCATTTGCACTTAGTGTAATTTATGTTTGGCAACAATTAAAATGTGTGAGGTTTGAGATTTTCGTGGCTGTTACCATTAGTGTTAGTCCTGCTTAAACTATTAAACCCCTCGAGACAAATTTTTGGTTGGACGAGAGAATTCTCTTTTAGCTTATGTAGTGGTTGCGCCTTATTTTATGACTGAAGACATCCTCTGAGAAACGATAATCAGTCTCGACCCTAAGAATTTGTTTATAAAATTTTCAGTATGAATGAGGAATGTGGAATTAGTACTCCTGGGAAGTGTGCAAAATTTTTGAAATGAATTCTACCAAAAAGTGTCCAGGATTTTTGAAATGAATACTCCTAGAAGGTGTGCAGTATTTTTGAAATTAGGGAAGTGTGCAGAAGTTTTCAATTAAATACTCCTAGTAAGTGTGCAGTATTTTTGAAATGAATGTACCTAGGAAGTGTGTAGAATTCTTGAAATTAATACTCTTAGAAGTGTGCAGGATTCTCTAAATGAATATTCCTAGGAATTGTGCAAGATTTTTGAAACGAATATTTCTAGAAAGTGTGCAGAATTTTTAAATGAGTATTCTTAAAAACTGTGCAATATTAATGAAATAGTTTTCATTCAAGATCTAACTTGATTATCTGCTTTGAAAATATTTCATAAATATTGCACACTTTAAGAGTACTAGTTTCAAAAATTCTGCACACTTTCTTGGAGAGTTTATTTCAAAAATAAATTATTTAGTGGCCAAAAGTTCTTCCGCCATCCTTTTTTAGTCTCATCCTCTTTCTAAGGATTTTTATCTGTAAGTTCATGTGACGTCACATGTCCTAGATCGGTTTCATACCTGTTCCAACCTTTCGAATGGATTGTTAGCAGCTGGTTAATAAGAAAAAACTGATTTTGGAAAAGTGACTTGAGGCTGATATACCTGAAGTTCTTTTTCCGTATAAATTCTGTTTTGATTTTATCGAGACGAGTAAATCCCTGAGGGGCGTGTTGGAGATATGCAAAGGATTCCCTAACCGGATTGGAATGCTCATAGTTTGGTTTGGCGCAACCTGGGTAGCAGGTTCGAGAAAGAAAATACAAAACCATGTCCTCGGACCCCCGTCTCTCTCTCTCCGCCATTTTCTTTTTCGCTCTCGAGTTCTCGCCTGTGTAATAGTTGGAACATTACAAAACAAAATCACAAGCAAGTTGGAGGGCCTGACACTGGCCAGTCATTCAGTTTTAAGAGCGCGGCTCCTAAATTCTTTTCCTTTCCTCCACTTTCTCGTGACGTAATTTTTTGATTTTATGCAACGAAGAGTTTTGTTTTGTGCGGAAAATCTGGTTTCACGTTTTTGGTTTTTGAGGTTCTTCCTACCATCCTCCTCCCTGTCTTTGATTCCTTCTCCTTCCCCCTCCTCCTCCTCGGTTTATGATAAAGTGATTTAGACTCATTGTGTTTTGAGTCAACTCTTGAGCAACTCTCCAGAGAAATGTACTCCGAACGTGATCTACTCGGAGCTCAACATTGGCCTCAATATCGTTTTCCACCAGTCGCACCAACTTGAAAACTTTCCTAAATGTCAAATTTGTTTTTCTGCTCCGTTTTGTTTGTCTTTCTTTTGGGGATATCGTAGCGCCTGAATTTTGAGAGTTGTGAGAAATTTTTCTCTGAGCCTAGATGATTGTGATGAACGGTACACGTGACTGGAATATTAACTGAAGATTTGGTCACGTGGTTGTGTATGGAAATAAATCATCTTCGAGAGCAGCGATTGAGGAAATGAGTTTACTAATATTATAATAATATATGCTAAGGACACCTTTTGAGTCGATTATAGGATGGATTTTATAAAATTTTGCTGCGATTAAGATTTGGTGAGTGAAAATTTTGCTTGGCTTCTGTACCTTCATATTATAAGAAGCTTTGTTAGTGTCACTAGCTGCTGAGATAATTTGCTGTCGTTAAGGTTTAGTGAGGTGTTTTATTGTGATTTATCTGTCTTTTAAAGAAGGGGAGTTTAGGTTTAGATGGGTCAGCAGTATGAAACGATACAGTTTCGGTAAGAAGATTCGATCGAAAGTGGCAGTGAGCAACATAGCTTAGGCGAGGATTAGATTCAGTCAGTTCTAACTCACACAAAATGGCGGATGATAGTGTGAAAAGCTTCAAAACGTCGAATCAGGTGTTAAAACCGCCTCCAGTCGGAGAATGAACGAAAGAAACCGGAGGGAGCGTTGACCTAAAAGTTGTCGAAAGAGCTGGCAGGCACGGGATGCCTAAAGATAAGCAGTCGAAATAGCCGGAAAGGGCAAAGGTTATTTCATCTCCTCGTGGCAAAAGAAAAATTTTTATTTATTTTTTTGGGAAACGATGAGGAGGAAGAAAGAAAGAAAGGAAAAAATGTCGAGAAGACATGCATGCATGCATGCCGCCTTCATACCATTCACGAATTTTGTTACCCGACTATAAAAATTTTTCTTTTATACCTTGAAGGTAGTTAACGACGGCTCATTAATCTTTTTGCGCCGAGGCAAAAAGTACGAAACGAAAAGAAAAAAGTTTTCTAACAAGGCCCCGTCGGTCGTGGTCGAAAGTTCACGAAATTGCCCGTTTTAAGGATAAAAAAGGAAATTAAAAACGGTGGCGACCTTACCGTTCGGGGGACATTATACAACCTAGAAGTGTCCTCGGTTTTTGCTAATTTTTGTTTTGCTATTGTTCATAGCCGATCCCCCTGCTTCCCAAATTTTCCGGTCGTTTCCGCTGACAAATGGAAGCTTTTCACTTGTTTCTTTCGATATATCGATCGACTGATCGTTTAGAAGGTTGTTTTTTCTTTGTCTTGTTTTATGTTAAAGCCTCTTACTTTTGTCTTTGTCAAATTTACGCGATGTCTAAATCCATCGGTCTGGTGATTTTGTTTTATAGTGAAGAGGCGGGGTGGGTGGGTTGGTGGGGGGCAATTTTGGAAAGGAAAAATCCTTCGGTCGAGTGATTTCGTTTGTTTTTTTATTTACCATTAAATCCGTTCGGATGATTAATTACGGTTTAATTGATTATTGTTAATTATTATTTTTATTTTCTTTTGTGATATGTTTAGTCGGAAGGTAATTATGAAAGCTTTTGGCTTTGTTCTCGGTTTTCTTATTGTGGAGAAGAAAGGAATGGGAAGCGGAATGAGTGTTAGAACCCATACAGGGGTTTTCGGGGATGGTATGGAGTTTGCAGACTTTAGAGAAAAAGGTAAGCGCGTGGATTAGGCTGGGAAATCAGTTAGAACAAAGTGCCGGAACCGGAAATCGATTCTATTGTTCTTTGAAAGCGTAATAGAGTCCCGTCAACCTTTTAATTAGTTCCTACCCTTGAGGGTTAGATTCGAAACACTAAGAAATTGAAATTTTTGTTTATTGTCATAAGACTAACCCTGATCACAGCAATTTTTAATTTGTCTAATTTGGGGTAAATAGAATTTCGTTTGATTAAATTTTAATTGTAGCAAATCTTGACCACATCAGCGGGAGGCCTGATGTAGTGGCTAATTTTCTGAACCACAGGCAAAGTGTGGTTCTTTTGCTCTTTGGTCGTGGCTCCTCCATAAAATGTTTGGTGCAGCTCCCATCATTATTTATTGACTAAATATTATATTTATATTAATATGAGTATGATACAAGTTTATTTTATACATTTTTACGAAATTTAGGTACCCAAGTGTGCAATAATTTTGAAATTAATTCGCCCTACAACAATATTTTTGAAATAACGTCACTCTATTAATGTGTAATATTTTTGAAATAAATTCGTCCCACAACTGTGCAATATTTTTTAAATGAGATCGTCCCACAAGTGTGCTATGTCCTATTAATATTAGATACAAGACATGGCTATTAATCATATATTTTAATACAAAGGCAAAGCTATAGGCTGCTGAGCAACATTTAATCCTTTGTAGAAGTGTGCACTATTTATGAAATTATTTCTACTTGTGTGTCTTATACCAATTACCAATTATTTTGTTAGAAAATGTCTCAGCAAAGTTGTTACTAGCGGAGTTCAAGATCTCTTATATTGTTACAAAATAGCTTGGCTCTCATATGATTAAAGTATATATAAGTATAAAACGGCTCTTTGAACCAATTTAAATTTTGTATGACGAGTTTGCCGAGTACTGTCCTGAACGAAAAGGATATGGTCGTGAACTCGCGACCATATCTCCTCCTTCCCGCCTTCCTGTAACTTGTTATACTCAAGAGTGAAAAATTGGGTGAAAAAACTAAATCTTGATGACAGCAAAATTTTTTCTATAAAATCTTGACCATAAAAATTTTTGGAGGCAGAAAAATTCTTTAGAACATGGATGACGGTGTAATTAATTCGGAAAATGTTGATGGTAGCAAAAATCAAAAAATTGTCCACAACACAATTTTTTCTACCAGCAAATCTAATCTTTTCTAATCTGATCGTAGGAAAATTTCTCTCACCAGATCTTGATGGTAGAAAAAAATGTTGAGCAATTTGCTCTAAGAATTTTTATCATTGCAGAAGTTCTCAAAAACCTTGACTTATGCTTCATCTAATTCCTGAGGCTCAGACAGAAGTCTGTTCTTTAGATTAAATCTCTTCAAGCTAGGTCAACTACTTGTCGTTTGGAATTCGGAGGCAGGTGGCTGTTAACGAGGAATTTAAAAACAAAAATGTTGACTTCAGCAAAATTTCCGTTTAGAATTTGTCAGCAATGGATAGTTTTGTGAGAACTGTTGCTGATAGGAATCGAAGACACTATGGTTGGGTCGAAGTTTATCCATCAATGAAGCTTTTGCCGCCTTTTTGAGTTTCATTCCCCTCCGCTTGGCGGCGTTTTCAATTTGCAATTTCTATCTCTATGACAGTGTGACGTCATAAATCGACGGTTATAAATTGTTTTCGTAGGTTTGGCGTCTTTTTTAGAGGAGTTCTTTTGTTTTTGGTTTGGTTTTGTTACTTCCTGGACCTTCTTTTTATTGTCTTCTGAACCTGGATCATAAATTTATTACGGCGGTTTTAATTTGCGAGTTTTTTTTTGTTTTTAAATTATCGTAAACGATGTTTTATGTCTGATTGTTGTTGTTGTCGTCTTTGCCCTACCTCCTCTCTTTCTAATTCGTTTGTGGTGTTTTCATTTTTTTTTTTGCTCGCGTTTATGAAACTCTCAAAGAATAGAGAAACGAGCTCACTCGTTCCCAAGTCCGTCCTTCTTCGTCATTTTTATTATTTTTTTGGGTTATGCAACCTCCGTCGTAAAGAAAAAGAAAATTCTCTCACAGAAATCAAATGTTCTTTTGTTAATTGTTACAAAAAGTTCCGGACTAGGCGCCATTTTTGTTTTGTTTATAATAATTAATAATTCTGTATACGTGTGAATTGAACCGTATGAAGATTTCCATACGTGGTGAATGTAGAATCGATAATGTTTCCAAGAGACGTCTGGGTAGGTGGGTGGGTGTTACAGACATGAGGATGTCTCACGAGTCTTGTGTTTTACTTCTAGAAGAGATGAGAGACTGAATAGTTAAATCACGGACAATGGTATCGATATGTCGAAAAAGCGGAAGTGGTTTAATAACGATCAAAGGATTTTTGTTGTTTTGCGAAATGGTGAAACGCGGTTCCTGTATCTCCCGGGTGAATCACAAGTCATCGAAAATGCTTAAAAGTCATCCATCCTAATAACTTTTCTACTTTTTTTTGGTTTCCTTTCCCTTTTTATTAGATCCTCTCCGTATAAGGTGTGGATGATAAGAGATAATAGAAACGTCGGTAAAATGATTCCGCCGCCATTTTGGAGCCTTCGCCAACCGATGACTCGGAGGAAAGTGTTCAAATCGATTTGATTAAGGAATTTTACTTTTTTCGAAAGAAACGGAAATTTTTGATTGAATTGTACGGAGACGTGACCGTTCGCGAACGTGTGTCACAGTTCCTTTAAAGCCAATTTTTTGAGTGGATTTGTGCGAACGCGTTTTTTGATTTTAGGATTGCGTACGTTTCCTTGCTCTATTCGTGATTTATTTGGTTTGGTCGTTTGCGGTGGTGGTGGTGGTGGAGGGGCGTTCGGATCGGGAGAATATAGTAAACAATTTATATTATCATAATTCTTTTTGTTTTATAAATCAAACGTAATTCGTGCGTGACTTTGTAATCGAGAGTGAATGCTGGGGTCCGGTTGACCCCTAAGTCGATATACCAAGACTTTCTTCTTTTTCTTATTTGCGTCGATGATGGATGTGCGAATGCTAGGCCGTGTGGTCCTGGGTGTGTGAGTATGGTTATTGTTATTCAAAACTGAAAACCTGACCCATTTTCTCAGTTATTTATCTATTTATTAAACAAAAGATGTAATTATGATTGATAAAAAAAAGCCGCGTTTGGTATAAGAGCGTAAAATAGATTTTTTGAAACAAAGCGCGCATGCGTGGAAATTAACTGTCAGAAGCCATTTTCTCGTGAATAAGGAGAGTCGGATTAGAGAAATGAATAATCGGAGATGGAGGAGTGGGATCAAGAAGCAGATAGTTACAATTGAATAAAGATAGAGATTGGCTGACAAGATTAGAAGAGAAAGATGAAAAGGAGATGTTGACACAAAGGAGAGAGCTGAAGAGAGTTGGGTTTAAATGTGGAAACGTGAACGCTGAGAGGGAGGAGAGGAAGTAGAAGATATACGAAAATAGATATATAAAAGTGACAGGAAGATATAGGCAAAGAGAAAGGTGGAGAAACTCAGACTGTGATAGAGGAATAGATAGGCAAACAAAAGGGGTTTAAACGATATAGAAGGAGGAGAGAAGAACAGGCGAACAGTTTTAGAGACAGAAAAAACTGAAAGAGAAACTAAGAGAAAGAGACAATGTGATAGACAAGAAAAACTCGTGAAAAAGAGAGAACTGACAAAAATAGAGGAAGAACATAGAAGTAGAGAAGTTAACGAGGGAATTAATAGAAAACGAAAGATGAACACAATACAGTCACAAACGAACAAAAAATTTATAGACTTTGAGACATCCTCCGGGGCTCCTCGAAGGGAGAGGCGTAGCCACGAGTCCCTCAGATTTTTGAAAAAGACAAACGGGACGTTAAGAACATGAAGGAAAACGTGAACTTCCGCGAGTTATAGCCGGCTCTCGTTACGAAAACCCACAATGCTCTGTAATAGCCCACAATAGCCCCAAACGGATTACATAAAATTCAAATAAAAAAAAAATTCCCATTTAAAGATTGGAATACCTACCTACGTACCTGTTTATTCGCTCTCCGTAAGCTAAACAGATCCGGTAAATTATTGGAATTAATTATTATGTGCGAAAAAAAATGTAATATGGTTCATTTATCTTATTTCCTCTCCTTCTCTCTCCTCTCCGTCTCCTCTTTCGTTATTTGTTGGACTTTCGAAAACCTGACACCTGTGTGGTGCTCCAAGTGCAAGACCTGCAATTTGTTCAACTGTTTCAAATTCCACCGTTAAAGAGGATTGGAAGGAAAAAGAATTTTGCACGCGTAGTGAATAAATGCAGCGAAATCGCCATTTTTTTAGTTTTTGTTTGTCTTACTCTATGGAATTTATTAATTTCATGATTTATTGATTAGGACATTTAATTATTGACTTGCTTTCTTTAATCATAGCTTCGAGACTTTGTAATTTTTTTTTTGTTTTATTGATTTAGGTTTTGTTTGTGAGAAACTTTTTTTTGCGAAAGGTTGGGTTGGGTGATGGAGGGGTAAAGGAAGAAAAGGTTTGGTTTCGTTTAACTGCTGATGAGTTGTTAGAAATTGATTAGGTGAACGAAGAGGAATCGAAGAGGGCATAATGTGTAGTGTCTGAGGTAGGGAGCAATAGGAAGAGCTAGAAAGAGGGATTGAAGAACGATCAGGGAAAGAAGACGGGAAGATATATTATGAAACCGGAAACTAATATCTTACATGTATTATATTACGGTAAAAGTGATAAATCGGGCAAATGTTTGTTACATAATTCCAAGTGATTATTCAAATTCACCAATTAAGCTCGTTAAAAATGACAAATTCCTGAATATTTATCACATTTACCGTCTAGTTTATAAAATTTCCAACTCGTAATGGTGAATTTAATAAAATTTTTGCTCAGATTTTGAGCTTCTGTCACTTTTCTGACAAGAGACAGGCAATCAAAGCAAATGTGCTCGCCAGTAACAGTGAACGAACCTTTCAACAGGAACCAGCGGATACAAAAGATGAAGAGGAGACAAAAGCTGAGTAAACTTTTATTAAATTCCCGTAACGGAGTTGAATATTTTATAAACTTGCCGGTGAATGTGATAAATACTTTTTATACAATTTATCACATTTACCGAGGTTTCTTGGCGATTATGAATAATCGCCGGAAATTAAATATTACCACTTTCATCCTAACCTATATTTTTGGATGTAACGCGCAATACCGACATTGTTTTCTGGTCCACCCAATATTATCAATTTAAATTTTTTGGCGCCAAATTTAGACTCATTTATCACTTTTATTACACCTATCATATTTATCACATTTACTGGCTACTTTATAAAATATCCAACTAATAGTCTGAGCAAGCTTTTAAATAATTCCGCATTACAAATTGGAGATTTTATAAACTTGCCGGTAAATGTGATAAATATTCAGCAATTTATCACATTTATCTAGCTTAGTTGGTGATTATGAATAATCACTGGAAATTATGTATATATTCGCTGGATTTATCACTTTTAAGATTACATATATATTATATATAATGCACAGAGACGATATTATTTCTCGGTTCACATAATATTATAGCCTATATACAAAAAATTGATGGAGCAAAAGAAGAATGACACACAGAGCGGAAGAGCAAATGGAGAGGAGATTGGCTCAGATAGTGCAAGAAAAAAAGAACGAAAGTATAAGAGAGTGGACACACAAAAAAAGACTTAGAAGCAGGCGGCAAAATATACCAGAATAAAAAAAAGGAGAGAAGAGAATCAGAGGATTTGGATAGATAGATAGAAGGATAAAGGAAAAGGAAGATTTTCATTCATCATCTAAGCTTACTTCCAAGCTCAGGCATATATCTTGTTCGTAGTCTGGCGGGAAAAAGAAACCGTTAGTGTTGGCACACATGCAAAAAGAACGTCAAGTAGATCTTGAAATGGTTTCCGAATGGTTGCTTAATAGATGATGAGATGTGAAGCAGGAAATAAGAGCGAAAGAATGAAAGAAAGAAGATTGAAACGTTTTCTCAAAACTTCTTCATTTCGTTTGCTCGGTAATTCTGTTTATTGTGAAGTTGTTACGTCTCCTCAAAGATGATAATTCATAGATAACGAAGCGAACAAAAGATATTTCGATTCGATCAACTGAGAACTTTGTTTTCGTGATTTATATGTTTTCCTTTTTGACAAGAAGAAAAGAAAAAGAAAATTTTTTTCTCTCCTTTTTGATAAGATGGGAATTTTGCGAGTTAGAAACGGAGGAAGAAGGAAAGGTGGAGTTGGCTTGTTCTAAACGGTGAGAAAAGGGAAGTGGTGACAAATTTAGGGACCACCTGTTTAAGGAAGGAAGAACAAAAAAATCAGCGAAAAGGTTATTCACGCTCTGGTGACAAACGAAACGATTTTGTTTGCGTTCATGGAAGCGACCAAAAGGAAAGAAATTAGGTGTAAAGAAGATGGAAGGAAATAGAAGAGGAAGGAGATGGAGGAAAAGAAGATGAAGAAAAAGACGAAAAGAGGAAGAGGAGGAGGAGAGAAGGAGAGAAGGCGAAGAAGAAAAGAAGGAGGAGAACAAGCGGATGAATATGAAGATGAAGAAGAAGAAGAACGAACGAACGAAAAATGTGTAGGAGGAAAATAATAATGAGAAGAAAAAGAAGGAGCTGGAGAAGAAGAGAAGAAGATAATGATGATGAAGATGAAGATGAAGGAAAAGAAGGAGGAAAAGGACAAGAGGAGGAAGATAAAGATGAAAATAGAGAAAAAGACGAAGAAGAGATGAGGAAAATAATTTTTTTGAGAAATCTCTCCACCTCACTCGAACCACTGAAGGTGTGGACTTAGCGGAAACACAATATCTAAAAGCAAACCATTGATCAAACTGAAGTTTGTCAGGCAAAAGAAGATATCGTACCTGGGGTCACACGCAACTTCCTCTCTATTTTGAAGAAAAGTAAGTCTAGAAGAAGAAAAAGTAGAAAATATATGGCGCATGAACCTCATGGAAACTTCCGAAGACACCACAAAGAGTGTCTACTACTAGATCCGAAGAAAGATTTTGGGGTTTGACAAATGGTAAACCGGAAACTGGTATTCCACTTATGAATTAGAACTTCCGGTAAACCTCCCACTGATGGAGAACTTGGAAGAGTCTTGAAGATGTTTGAAGCTCATCGTTTGTTTTGTTATCTATCTCTAATTATCCTCTTTCATTCTCATCTTCTATTTATCTGTCTCTGTGTTATCATCGTCGCCATTTTTCTCTAAGCTACAGAGACCGATTTCTTTCGAGAAGTCTTTCTCATCCTTCCGTCAGAACGCCTCCGTAGATTATTTTTAGAAAGTCGTTAATGCCAAAGACAGAATGCCACCGCCTTCTCCATTTTCCCTCCGCTCGAAATGATTTCGGCCCGGCGGGATGTCGGACTTGTTTCTCAAGATGGTCGTCTCGGTTCTTGGAAAAGGAAAAATTATCGCCGAAAAAATAAATAATTATTAAAAATAGCGAAATTACGGGGAAAATATCAGAGGAGACAACATCCCCCCTGGGCCGATCTTATTTTTAACGTCTTTATAACCAGGCCTGTCGACATTTATTTTTGGACTTGCAGAAGGCGGTGGTGACGTAACAGGAGAGAGAGGACAAAAAGCCCCGGAAAAATTTGGTATCTTGCTTTAGATCGGGGGATCTATCTCTCATCGCAAGGATTTTGTTCATTGTGAGGCTACATCATCGAGATTAATCGATTAATCGATTGTATTCCTTTTATCGTGTAGACGATCGAGAATTGAAATGATTGCGAGATTAAAGAAAAGGGAATAACAAGTGACAAAAGGACAGAACAAGATTAAAGGTGACTTAAATTAATCTGAGATCTAAGTCGTCGTTAAGTAGAAAAGGGAAGGGAAGAGAGTCTTTCAATACCCAGGATCTTCTGATCTCGTGAATCGGAAGTAGTTGGGGAGGACAAATCGATCATAGATCAGTTGAATGGTTTTGGATTTGGTTAGACCGTACCAACAACGTCCTTTTAAATTTGTTGAGGGTAGGAGGTAGAGTGGGAGGAGACAGACTCTCAAAATTCGAGTTTGTGTAATTTTTAAGTTTCTCTAATTGACGTGTGTCTTGTCTAGCGTGACGTGTGTGAGTGTGTACCTGTGTTGTCTGTGTGATTAGTATTTTAATTTAGTGTTATTATTTGTTGGCATAAAGTGAGTGAATGATGTTTAATCGTTCGTGCGAGACTTAGGTCAGTGGCCAATTAAAAATGATGGATGTTAGAAAGTTGATGAATTTGCAAAAACGAATTTGTTCGGTAGCTAGGAAAAATTATGAGAAAAAGTAATTCTAGGAATGATATAGAAGTTAGGTAGAGTTTGGAGGCAGGAATGAAAAACCATATAAACCAAATGAGAAGAGGAGGAGATAAAAGCACTAAGGAAAGGAGAAGACGAAACATGGAAAGGGGTCGTGGAAATAGACAGAGAAACAATTTGAGCAAAAAACGAATATGAGAACAGAAAGAGAAAAAGAGAACGAAAGAAGAAAGAAAGAAAGAGTAGAACAGAGATAGAGAAAAAGAATGAAAGAGGGAAAGTGGGTGAGAAAGAAGGACAGAGGAAAATGGAAAGAAAGTGAGAAAAAGAAAGACTAGAATAGAGAGAGGAGAACAGAGTAAGAAAATTAGAAAACAGAAAAAGGAGAGAGATAGAGAAAGAGGAAAAGAGGAGAAGCAAACAAAAACCACCCTTAAAACCTCCGCCATCTTGCTTCCAGCCTGTGACTACACCACAAAGTAGACGACTTCCCAGGGCAGATCCATCAGATCCATCTCCTAAACCTCATAAGATAGAACTAATTCATCAAACTCTTCTTCTTCTATTAATTACTCATGACAGTTTTTAAATGAGCCGAGCAAAAAATTTGGCTTCTACCATCCCCCGCTCTACCCCTCCGCGAACGGTCCTTCTTCCCCTCAAACAATCAGAGCGTGTTTTTGGCAGCAAAAAATCCTTCCCAAACGAATCTTTTGTTTTCTATCTTTTCAAATCTTTTCATTGAGTCTCCTCTCACTCAGTTCATCTATTTAAAAAAAAAAATTTTTTTCTTCTTTCATCTTTTCTTTTTATCTTGTCCTTTTTTGCTTCTGTTCAACCCGAAATTCTTTTTATTCAAATTGGTATCGTCATTAAAGGCGTCTTCACACTTTAAAACGTTCCCGTTCGCTTCTTAATTACTATGATTTATACTAAATGAGTTTGCCGCGAATCCGGAGATTTTTATTGTCGCGATGAAGAGGAGAGAAAATTATTTGGTCGCGGTTTTTGTCTTTCATTGTCTTCCAAATTTTTATCTGGGGCAGTTGGCTGGGACGATGAGGATGACTGGTGTCACCGCGGAGGAGGCGGATTGGGTTGGGTGTCAAACCCAACACCTTAAACGGGTCGCTCGTTGATGAAAATTTAAAGCCGGGGATTCGTTCCGCCGTCAAATTTCAACCGGATGTAGGTTTTAATCCTAATCTCTTCCTACGTCTCGTAATTTCGCGTTTAAATGTGACGCCATTTTTCTCTCTTAATTGTCTCCCAAGTTGATCTTTGGTTGTTGCTTTTTACGTCTGTTTGATTGATTTATTGATCTTTTGGTTTGAGTTAGTCCTCTTCTGCGTTCACCAGAGCCAGAAGACCTTGGACGCTTACATACAAAATCCTTTTTGTATGTATTCAGTCAGGTGGAGACAGGTACATTTTGCTCGGAGTCACACTTTGTGTTCTGGAGGTGTACCACGGAGGGGATAGCTCATTGTCATAATGCAAGGTCTCCGCTTAAACTCGGTCGCAGGTTGTGTCACGTTTTCGGGTCAGATGTCAATGAGCAAACGTTTAAAAAATTAACAAATCTCATGTTAACGAGAAACAGCTTTTTAAAAATGCTATTATCATTATTATTATAAAATTTTGGCGCGAAAACCTTGAATTGTGGCGACTGGACTGTCGACCGAATTTCGGAGAGTCGTGTGTGGTCGGTATTACGCCACAGAAAAGTTTTTGTTTTGTTTTCTATTTTTCTTTCTGGTCACGTTTGTTGTTCTGTCGGAGAGTTGTGAGATGTGGATTTTGAATAGTGTTGGGTGGAGAAGGGGTAGTAACAGCAACAGAATGACGGAAGAATGAAGCGAATCGTCGTTTTTAACGCACTTGACAACTGTCGTTTGTGGGCTGAAGGTATTAGTCAGTGTCTGTATACTCTCTATGGAGTCGCCAGCAGAACTTTGTCTTTGATACTTTCTCGATCGCCTATTCCATCTCTGAAATGATAAGATGGCCAAACGGAAGCTCTTTTGCTCATAAATGAGAGGTTCAGGTTCGTTTTAGATTTTGAAAACCTGAAAACATTAAATTTACTGTTAATCAGGTTTTTATTGTCCCATTTTTTTAAAGCTTAGACCTGTTTCTCAGATGTAAAAAAAAAATTAACTGGATTTTCAGGTAACGGTAAAATGTTTTTATTTTGGGAAGAGGAAAGAAAGAGACAGAGACAGAGTGATACAGTATTATGGATACCAATGATGGCCTATAATCCTTGTGAGAAATTCTGTGAATTAGGATTTGGGTCGTTTTTAGCTCCTAAATGTTGATTTTTAAAAGATGCGTGATGTCCTTTGGAGGACGTGTGTTTGTTAAGTGTTCTTTGACCCATAGTTACGTTGTTATTAAACGTGAGTCTATAAAACGAGGATAATTGTGCATTATTTATGAAATGACCCTCTTGTCTTGATTATTTATTTTGGATCTGCTGAAAATCTTTATTTATTTACACTTGGTTTAGGATTGTTGATTATTTTATTGGCCTTTTTTTTTTTACTTGAAGTTGGGTTCTTTTGACTCAGGATATTGAGTCAATTTGACTCGTTTAGAGGAGTTGAATAGGCTCAAGTGAGTGTTAGAAAGAACTGAAAGTGAGTTCAGGGACCCGCATTAGAAGTAAAAATGAGCAAAGGATGGAAAGTATGAGAGAGTTTAATGACTTTTGTTACTAAAATTTGAGCTATTTTGACTCGAATCAAAATGTTGAGTCATTTTGACGATTATAACAGAATTGAGTGAGCTCAGTTGACTGTTAACAAGACTGGGTTTCACTTAAAGCTACACTTGGCTTAGAAGTGCTGATTATTTGTCGGCATTTTTTTAACTAGAATTAGAGCTGTTTTTACTCAACTCAAAATATGGAGTCAATTTGACTCTTTTGGAAGAAATGAACGAGCTCAATTGAGCCGAACTGAAAATGAGTCAAGGGACCTGCCTTAGAAGTAAAGTACGGGGAGTATGGTAGAGTTTATATGCTTCTTTTTAAAATAAGAGTTGAGCTATTTTGACTCGAATCAAAATGTTGAGTCAATTTGACGACTATAACAGAATTGAGTGAGCTCAGTTGACTGTTAACAAGACTGGGTTTCATTTCCATTTGACCTTTTAAACTAAAAGTTGAGCTATTTTGACTCAGCTCAAAATATTGAGTCTATTTGACTCTTAGAATATCTGAGAGAGTGCATTTGACCATTAAATAAAACTGAAAATGGGTCAAGAGACCTGCCTTTGAAGTAAAAGTAAACAAACTATGTATGAGGAAGATTGTTTGATTAGTATAAAACAACTCTAGGCGAGTCATATTGACTCACATAAAACAGAAGGGGAAAATCTCTATTCAACAGGAATACTCAAGTAAAATAATAGATCTAAAACGAAAACTCATTCACACAGATGAAATGATAATACTATTCAACAGAATAATTAAAAGCGAGTCTATTTGACTCAATTTAGAACTGAACTATAAATGATATAAAGGCCAAAGTTTATACGACTCGCACCACACAACTGATAGGTTACCAATCGGTGGACCCCCGCAGAAAAATCGAAAGTGAGTCAGTTTGACTTCTACAGAAGTGCTAAATAAAAACAAATCTCACCCACACAGAAGCAGTAAAAACGAGCCATTTTGACTCCTATGAAATAACCGAACGTTAACTATTTTAACTGGGTGAGCGAAATTGAAATTTGTCTTGCAGCGAAATAAAGTTTAAAGGAAATGAATTTAAAAAGGCAGATTTATTATTAAAAAATAATTAATATTTACATAAATCGCATTATGTAACTAAAGATCAACATAAGTATTTAATAAATAACATTTACGTTTTATTTATTTTGAGCAATAAAAATTCTTTTTTTTTTTAAATGAGTCAAAAGTACCCAGCTTGCAAATTTTAGTGTTGCATAAAGCGAATTGAAATTTTTGAATAATAAGATGATATTGTTAGTAAATGATTTTGTTATGACGTGAGTATGTCTTCTTAGGGTTCGGAGGAAAATAGAAATGAAGTAAACTGTCAGGAACGAGATGTCTTAATTTATTAATGAAGAATTTGAAGGTGTGCTGGTTTTTGATGGAGGTATTTGGGGAGAAGGTAAATCCTCCTGCGGGAGGGTGGATGTTGAAAACTGTTTCCGCATCCGGTGTGGGAGCCTGAAGAAGAAATGGCCGCGTGGTGATAGAAGGAAGTTGCAGCGTCATCTTCAACTTGTTTTGAATGCGAAGATTTTTTTTTTAGAGGGAAAAAATTACGAACAGAAGTATTTTTGCTTGTTTGGCCTTGACAGTGATATTCGGAAAGACGAAAGATGAGAAGAAGAGGAGATGGAGGGGAGAAAATTTTTAATTCTTTTATTGAGGAGAAGAAGAAGGAAAAAGCTTCGTCATTGGTGATTTACAGGGAAAAAACCGTCCCAAGGATATTCAAAGGAAGCTTTTGTTCTCATCAAAGACGAACGCATGACACGGCAACAAACCAAATCGGCCCGGGTTTGTCTTCTGCTGTTTCTTTAAATTCCAGGGTTTTGTGAGAATCTCGCGGTCGCCATTTTCCCGTTTTTTTTGGTGGGAAAGATGGACGTTAGCGTCCTGATTCTGATTGTTTCGGTTTTGTTTCCAAATTTCTTGTAATCGTCTCCCCTGATCTGATGGGTGTCGTTTTTGGGTTATGTCATTGATCGGCTAATGAGCTTCTTGAACCAAATGTTCGCTCTAATTCGTGCACCAGACGTAACACTTTGGACGTAACTCTGTTTTTGAAATAGATGTTGGCTAGAGTGTGCAGTATTTATGAAATGAATTCCTTACAGAAGTGTGCAATACTTTTGAAATTGAATTCTTACAGGAGTGTGCAATACTTTTGAAATGAAATCCTTAAAGAAGTGTGCAGTATTTATGAAATGAACTCCTTGTGAAAGTGTGCAGTATTTATGAAAGCTAAATACATCTTTTCCCAAGACTTTCAAGTTTGGTGCAATATCAAAAGTGCGAGCTCCATTTCGTGGTTGGGGTCTAATTTTTAAGAAGAAAATTTATTTGCAGACATAATTTAAATGATTATAGTATAATTTTATGTCTTAGTATATACGAAAAATATAAAAAGATCATCCAAAAAGAATTAACAACCTTCTTGAAAGAAGGAAAACAAAACAATTATGTCCATGCATCAAACTAAGTGGTTAAAAGAGTGTCTGTTTGACTTACAATAGAACAGTACAGGTGCTACAGTACAGTTCCAATAAGCAGCAAACAGCCCCCAAAATCTCGACAAAATCAAATAAAAGCCCCCCGAGCAAGTTAATTAAGGCGCATCACCTTCTGACAACATGGCAAATCATGGAAGAAAAATTATTTTTTAATTAGCAAGAGTTTAAGAACAAAAAGGCCAATTTTGTATTAACCAATAAAAAAATCTAATGACACGGCTGCGTACAGTAATCTCAGCTTTCGCAACAATGAAATAAAAAACGAAGAAAAATTTTTATTTATTCGCGTGAGAACCATCCGAGACGAAGATGGAAAGAAGTCGAGGCGGCGCGCAATGATCATGTTCGGGGTTATTGACGCGGACTAATGCAGATCAGGGCACCACCGTCTTCGCTCTCTTATCTCGCCTCCTGAACAATGTGATCGCGTGAACCCCGGACCCTAGGCATTCTATCAGGTATTGTTCCGGACAAGGACATGTAATGTACCTGTACGCGGTTGTTGCTAAGGCGTTACGCCTTCCCCCGTTTCCCTCATTGTCTTTCGTTTTCATCTTCTCTCGGTTACGGATGATTTTATGTTCGTTCTCTCTGGAACATCTTCCTTCCCCTCTCATACCTGGTACCTGATCGCCCACATCCTCCATCTTCACACATGTATTTCCAAGTTGTTGGATTTCGTAAAGAAAATTGTGTGTTACATAATAATTAATAAAAAATTATGTATTGATATAAATCCCAAAGTGGCATGGCCACGCGCGCGCGTCCATTAACATTTCCACCGAACGCGAGATGGGAGCCTAAAGACTGTCCTTCCAGTCATTTTAAATAAAAATTCTCATTTTATAGAAATATTATATCTATTTAAAACTATATAATATCTCTTAAATGAATATTTGATACCTTTTATAATATATCACTGTATATATTATGTATACACTATAAAATTTTTCTTTCCTTTCCCACTTACTCCAATGGGAGAGGGCTTATATTTATATAATATAGAAAATAAGAATAATTTGTTTACATCTTTACATATAAATATATGTATTTGAATGTGCGTCTTACGGGCTAATCAAAAATAACATTTTCGATGTGAGGCTTAGTAATAGGTACAAAACCTAACCTTAATACGCATACTTCTAATACAAAGCAATAAAATCTCACTATACTTGTAAAATCTGCAACAAACAGTTTATACTGTATATATTTATTCTCTTTTTGATTTCTTTTAACCACTTCCTCCTGGCTTCCTTAGTATTAATGTTGCCAGTTAGGTTCTTCCAACTCTGTTCTTTGTCCTTTTAGAGCCTGGCAATCACCCATCCAATATTGCATACTCTATATCCCTCCACATATATTAATATAATGTGTAATACAAAAATTGAAAAGTTTCAAAATTGACAATTTCAAGTCATAGGCTATAGCTCTTTAATTGAACTATCTTTATCTGTCTTTAAATATACTGAATATAGCATCTTAGACAATATTTATAGTTTTTAGTGTTACTTAGTTTAAAATGTTTGTTTTGGCTTATATAAAATATTTTTATAAAATGAGAAAGTATCGGATATATTTTAAAATTTATAATATTTTAATATATAATATATTACATTCTGTATTTAATTTCACATTTTTCAGAAGAAAAAGAAAATATATGGAGTAATGTGTATATTATAAAATATATGTCGGTAATAGTATATCATTTTATAATGATTTATTTCTATAAAATGAGGTATTGAGAATTTTTAAAAATATATTTAGTATTTATATAATAATATAAAATATATTTCGTTGTGTATCTTTCTCGAATGTTACAACGTTCGCTTTCACCCGCATTCTTTAGAACAAAAGTTATCATCGCAAATTTTCCTCCGAACTAACCGCTGTAGTTGCTGTATTTAGACTTCTAATCTCATTCCATAGAGATGACTAAACATGTTTAATCTGTGACTATTACATTTCCCACAGCACCGCACCTCGATAACCGAGATGTCGTCCTTGTCGATCTATTTATCGAAACGCCGGAAACCACATCCAAACTCCCATGTAAACCTCCTCATCCTTCGTTAATCAGAAAACCCGTTAACAAGGTAGACGAGCCTTCAGCTAACGTTACCCTCCTCCTCCTCCTCCTCTCTATCTCTCCCAACATAATCAAAATAATTCCATAACTTAAGAAAAAATGAGTGAGTTTGACCTCAAATCCAGTTTTTATTTTTGAAAAATCTCAATCAATCTTTGATTCGTTACGGTTCAACTTCGCAGAATTTTTTTTTCTCTCTCCTTTCGAGCAAACGGAATGAATGAATGAATGACTGACTTATGGACAACCTGTTAAGTAGAAAACGGCCCTGGAATGAGAGAAAACCTGTAAGTGCTTCCCAACTAGTTTTGTTAGGTTCTAATTAAGAGGTTAAACGTCGGCGGCCATTTTTTATTTCCCCGTTTCTCACTCCGGGACTTTTCTTTCATCGAGTTCTACCATCAAGTCCGACACACCATTACCAAGCAATTTTGTGTAGTTTTGTCGATTTGGTCGATTCCCTTCCTCCTCATGCCTCGCCAATCACCACCTCCACCCAGAGAGAGAGACTGTTTACGTTATTCCATAACTCCACCTTGACTCAATTCGCAGAGTCACGACCGCTGGCACCCAGGCTTGTTGTCTGTGTGTATGTTTTCCACGTTCTCCACTCCAATTACAAAACCTCTCATCGATTATGGTATTTCTGTAATTTTTCGTTTCAGGTGTCAGGTTTCTTTATGATTTGATCGGTGCTGTTGCTGTTGTATCGCCTTATTTGGGAATTTGACCATAAGCACGTGTTTGGGTTTGTTTCAAGTAGTTGTGGTTATATTTAGCATTGTTTTGGGTCCGTTTCCGGTGATGTTTTGACTTGTGAAGTGTGGTCGTGCGATCTTTTCGTATTTCCTTCTCCCCAAAACTCCGGATCGGTGTTCTGGAACCGTGAATGAAGTCATCAGCTTTCTACATGTTGGTGGTCTTTAATCAAACTCGTTTAGGGTTTAATTAGAACATCAAAAGTGACGTGAGATGAGCGTAAAAGACAATCCAAGAGAACCCGATGACGTTCGTCATGTGGCCAGTCACTCAAAGGAACATGATCATGTCCCGGGTTTGGAGATTCCAGGAACGCGACTATGGGACCCATGCGTGGACATCCATTTCTCCTTCCTCTGTCTCTCAGCTTCTGTGCTCCTCCTCGTGTGTGTGTGTGGTAAACGTATTAACCACACTTAATTAATTATCGAAGAATTTTAAGAATCTCTTCAGAGAATAATAAAACAAAAATTTTTCATTGTTGGTGACACGACATGCGGAATATCGGAGCCACGAACAATGCCACGTGATGACGCTTCCATTTTGATTTTCTGGTTCCGCAATTCTTTCTCCTTTTTCAACTTAATCCGTGATTTCTCCAATTTCTTCCTATTCATCAGATTCCTCTCTTTTCGCCGCAGAAAAAAAAAGTTGAAGTTTCATTGTTATGTGGAGAAATGAGGCCCCCGGCCCTCTCCTCCTTTCAAGGTCATCTTACATGCCTGTACATATTGCTTCGATTAGGAATTCTTTTTGGACCGCACGAACGAAGAAAAATCCTGCAAACGTTCGAGATATCGAAGGTCGATGCCATCCTAGAAAGCTTAAAACTATATCGGGTTATATTATATTATAATATATTTTTGCCTCACTTTTATACTTCGAAAAAAATCTGATGTTTGGATTATGTACTTGAGAGGTCTTAATCTGAGATTTTGCGGTTATCGTATGCTGTTATCAAAATGTCATTTCATAATTGTTGCACAGTAGTCAACAATTGGTTTCGTAATCACTGAACACTATCACCTGATACTCATTTCGTAAATATTACACGTTTGAGAGGGACACAAAAAATTTAGTTACTCTAAGAAGGTGTTTGGGTAGTTGGGGATGAAAAATATTTTGGAAAATGTGGCCCCGTGACCTCCACGGGTCACGGTTGGGTTACTCTATCACCCTCCCCCGTACTTCAACCAATGTCTTGGTTTCAAGATTTTAGTATAACTCAGATTCACTATTTGGTTGTTATGCGGTATTTGAAGTTGTGCGGTTGTTACCTCATCCGTAATCATTTTTGTCTTCTTGAAATCTAAAAACATGTGACCCGATTATACTAACAAGTATAAAAAAGACATTTTCATATATTAATTCATTTTTTGGAAATGTAAGAAGACATATTGTTTCGTTTTAATAACATGTGAAAAGAGGTTCATTTGGATTTGTTTCGGAAGCATCTTTCCTACGAATTTCTAAAGACAGGCCATCGAGCCCATCGGGGGGCGTTTAACATAGAAAATGGCACATGTGAACACACATTAACACACACACACACGTCAGGTTCGTACCTGATTCTTGTTTTTGTTGTTAGTGAGCAACTAGTTAACAAATTCCCTTCACTTTTCTTCAAGGTTTTGTCCCTCGAAAAGAAAGAAAAGAGATAAAGATGGCAATCAAACACACGTTTGTTTTAAATTTAATGGACGGTTAGACAGACAGACAGATGGACAGGAGGATGAGATAGAGGGTGAGGAGAAGAGCTTTTTATTTTGTTTTATTTTTTTCATGTGTTTGTGCGTAAATGTTAGGAGAGTGATTTTGTGAAGGTTTCGAAATAATGGAGTTGGTGCAAGTGCCCCTGGAGGCCATGGATTTTGCCCGATGGGACCTAGGAGGAATGCGTGGTTGTGTTTTTGAAACGAACCGCGTCATGTGTGTTTGTTGTTGTTGCGGTGGTGGTGGTGGTTGTGGTGTTATCTTGTTTTCTTAATTTGGAGGTCGTTGGACTTGATTTGTCTCAAGTTTTCTGGGAAGCCTTTCGCTACCTAACGGGACGCAGTATGTGTCTCAACAAATTTTCGGAAAACTGTACTGGGAAACTGTACTCACTTCGGATTTGAAGTTTTTTATGATTGTCTCGCACCTGCATCAAAAACGTATTTCAAAAATAATGCACACCGACGCGGAGATGTCATTTCATAATTATGGCACAATCTCAGGAGAAAGTCATTTCAAAATAATGCACACTCACGAGAGAATCTCATTTCAAAAGTATTGCACACTTTAACGAAGATCTCTTTTCAAACATAATTACGATTTTTTTTCATAAGTAATGCACATTTATTTATACGCGCCGACAGACTTTCGGACGTCGCGTTTTCTGTTTCTTTAACTATTATACACTGAGGTCTTGATTTATGCGAGTTGTTTTCCCACTTTGCGTGTTTGTTTTCATCTTTACAATGTAAATTACAAATCTTTTTAACGCGATTCTTAGGTGGGGAAAGAGGAAGACAATATTTTGGCGGGAAATTGAAAGAGGAAAGAGAGTTGAAGAATGCAAAATATAAACAAATAAATAAAGAGAGAAAGAAAGGAAATGTTTCGCTTATTGTTAGCCCATCATCGATTGAAGTTTCTCGAATCACCTTCATCGTCACCTATATGGTAACACCCAAGATCAGTGTGCTTTGAACGCGCCTAACAAAAACATCATTAATCCGCACAAAACGGGGCCGTAAACGAGTGGAAAAGGATTATTTTATTTATTTATTTATTTGAAATTAGGCGTTTTTTCTGTCTCCTTTTAAACCGTTAATAAATGTTAATAATCATAAGATTATGCCATTATCATTGGCTTTTCCTTTTGGGTGGAGTTCTCTCTTTTGTGTTCCTTCTTAATCGCTTTCAGAAAGTTAAAAAACACGTGTCACGTGACAATTATGCGAAATCCCAGTTATGGTCGTTGGAACGGGTTTGAAAAAAGGCGCGAATTGGATTTTGATGACGTCACCAATCCTGGGTTGGAGCTTTGGAGTGTTTGTCTTTTGAGATGAGGTTTTGGGTTGGCTGTTGGGTTATGGGTTAGTTTTTGTGGGTCAGTTGGGTTTGGTTTCGGTGACTCATGTTTGTTTTTGTTTTCAGGAAGATGGAGAACGTGGAGGACGGAGAGTTGAACAATTTCCTGGCGAAGGCTTTTAAATCTTTAAAGGTAAGTTAGAAAGGAGATGAAAATGGATCATTTGTTTGTGTTGATCGTTAAAATTAATGATTTGTAGCAAGAATTTTAATGAAATGGAATTTGCGGTCGGTCATCGCGGAGAGAAAGAGAGAGAGAGAGACGGTCTCTCAACAGTTTATTGCCCGATTCCCGGTTGGAATTCCTAAACGGTGAGAACGGGTTCTCGCTCCGATTCGAGCCTGCTATCCACCTTTGCTTTGACTCCTTTTCTTTCCTTTGTATCGGGTATCTCTCATCTTTTCTCTCTCTCTCAGTGTACCGTCTTTTCCTCTCTCTATTCTGTCTTTCTTTCTCTTTTCTTTTATGTTATCTCGGTCTTTTGAGTTTTAATCTTCTTTATTCCATCTGTCCTCCCTATTTTCATCTATTTTCAATTTTCCTTTTCTATTGTCCGCCAGTCTTTCCTTATTTTCTTTATTCGCTATTTTTTCTTCACTTTCTGTCTTTTCTGTTCTTTTCTCTATACCCTCATATCTGTTTCTTGTATATTTGTTGTCATTTTTTCCTCCTTTCCTTTCTCTCCATTTCTTCAAATCTCTTTTCTTGTTTCTGCCTCTGCTTCATGTTTTCTTCTCTCCTTCTCACTGGCCTTTTTTTTATGTACTCCTGATCTGTTTTTCAATCTCTTCGTCTTATTTTCTTTTTTATTTATTTTTGTTTACCTCTTTTATGGTATCTTCTTTTATGTTGTCTATTTGCCCCAATTCTTTTATTTTCTTTCCATTTTTCTAATCTTCTTATTTGTGTCTATTTTCTGTTTTTTCCTCTCTTTTCTTTTTCATTTCCTTCTTCTTATTTACACCTCATTCTCTTGGTCTTCTCTTTTCTTTCTTATTTATGTCTTTTGTTTACATCTCTTTTCGTTCCTGTTTTATGGTTTTTTGGTCTACTATCCTTTCATATCATTTTTTGTGGTTTTATTCCTTTTCTCTTGTTTATTTCTTCTAATTCTTTCCTCTTTTTTTACTCTCTTTCTCTTCTTCAATTCTCTTTTCTTATTTGTGTCTTTTCATGTTTTCTTTGCCTTTTAATTCCTCTTTTTCTTCTCATTTACTTCCTCTGATTCATTTTGACTCTTTGTCTTCTTCTTTCTTTTTGTTCTATCTTTTTCCTGTTTTCTGTTTTTTTGGTTTACTTCATATCATCTTTTTGTTGTGTCTTGTTTTAATGTGTGTCTCTTATCTGCTTTCTTCTCTCTTTGTCTTTTCTCTCTTCTTTTCTTTTTCTTTCTTATTTATTTCTTTCGTTTCCCTTTCTTTTGTTTTTCTCTACGCCCTTTTCTATCATTTTTATTGTCTCTTGATTATTTTTCTAGACTTTCCTCTTCTTATTTGTTCTTCTCTCACTCTCTCTCCTTTTTCATTCACTCCCTCTCATTGTCCTCTTTTTATTTGCTCAAATTCTTCTTTCTCAGTTCTTCTCACCACTCTTTTGTATTCTCTACTTCCTCCTCCCCTCTTCTCACTTTTATTATAATTTTTCTATTTTTATGACTCCTTCTTTTATTTTTCTTTACCTCTGTTCCTTCTTCTTTTTCTTTTGTTTATATTTCTCTATAAAGAGCTTTGGGGAAGAAAGTTTGGAACTAAACAACACCTTCAACTGAACGACCTTAATTATCCTCGTAATTAATTAAAAAGTTTTTCTTAATTACCCTTCGCGACACAAGGAAATGTCGTGTAGTTTTCTACCAATATGGCCGGCCACCTCTACTACTACTACTACCGTCGTCTTCGTGTTTCGAATTTCGTGACCAAAAAGATTTTTTTTGTATTCGCTCTCTCTCACACACTCTCTGTGAGCTGTAATTCTTAGGCGAGATAAGTGTCGAACGGATTGCGGTTTTCGTTCATTCTTGCATCACGTATTGTTGTGTGTATGCGTTTTGTGTTTGTGTGTGTGGTGCTCGTGTATGTTTTGTTTTGTTTTTCTATTTATATTAATCAAAGTAAAGGTCCAACGGGGTTTGGGCGATCGATTTTGACCATCCTCCGATCGAAATTGTTTTTGCTAATAATTGTTTAGAATGTTGTCGTTTCAAGGTTGACACGAAACAATGAGAAGTAATTGCAACAAATAGCAAAATTGCTGATAATTGATTTGTCATCATCGTCATCATCATGATCCTCGTCGAATCAAGTCGGATGTTGGCTCCATTTTTTTACGTTTTTCCCGTTTCCCTTTGGTTGTTTGTTTTAGTCATTATCTCTCGCGGGAAATGGGTTTGGAGGAAAACCGAACAAAGGAAGCACCGATTTGTTTTATGAGTTTAATTTTATTGTAACGGGTTGTATTGTAGAGAGTGAAAATGTTACAAAAAAAGGAAAAGTGAGGAGAGGTATGACAAAACGGGGAAAACAGGCGTATCTATCACAAGGGCTCACGAGATTGGGGGTCTTCTGGTCCTCGCTATATAAGAATATACTGAGAGGTGGTACATAAATAATCCAACACTTTACATATGTATTATGTACACTACACTATAACTACATTGGTAGTTCGTATGTATTATAAATAGTAAACAAAAGTACCACACTCAAGTTTGCTTACGGGCCCAAAAATTCTAGCTACGACACTGGGGAAAGAAGAATAAAGAACAAAAGAGAGTAGTAGAAAGTACAAAGAAGATATTCAAACAAGACTGGATTGTTGGAAGATCAGTAGAGGTTGGGAAAAGGGAAACAGAGAGTAGAAGAATTGCGATGAAGTTACTAGCAATGAAGAGGAAGTGAAACACACAAAAAGGAAGGAGAATAAGAAAATAATGAAGAGAAGGAAGAATGAGAGAAAAGAAACCAAACCACGATCTCAGATCTTGGTCTTGGTCGTCTTGGTTCCCCCGACGAAACCTATTTTGTGTCAAATCTAGTTTATGTGAAAAAGGGAGGACAAAAAATGAGAGGTAGAGTTGAAATTAAAGAAGACAAAAAGAAAATGAAAGAGTAATAGGAAGATAAAAGATAAGAGGAAGAAGAAAAGGACAAAAAGAAGGAGGAAGGAGAAAACAGGAAAAAAGTAGACATGAGGATGAAAAGAAATATGAAAGAAACGAAGAGGAAGAGGAAAGGAGGGGAAAACAGAAAAGCAAAAGAGTGGCGAGAGAGAAAGGAAATGATGAGAAGAGAGAAGGAAAGAGAGCAGAAAAGAAAAAGAAAAAGAGGATTAGGAAGATGTTAAAGGAGATGGGAGAGTAAATTAAAGAAGAGAGAGAGAGGAAGACAGGTTGGAGTCATCAACAGATTCGAAATTAATTCTCAAGACGCAAAATATTAGCAAAGTGTCATTAGACTTCCATCCGTCGATGGCCTAATAGCCATGACGTTACGTAGGACCTCTTATAATCCAAACATTCTTTCGTTTTCCCCTAATTTTCGTCTGTCTCTGTCTGTTCTAAAAGCGGTAATCTAGGACTTTCCTAAGACCTCTCACTGGCTCTAAGCAATCAATCACACGGCGATCTCCTCCGGGGCAGGTCCTTGATACAAAATGTCTCCTTATTTTATCCTCATTTTCTCTTTCGACACCATTTCTGTTCCATTATCGTTTTCGGTCATCGGGCTTCCATTTTGAAATTGTTTTCTGTAACGAGATTCCGGTAAAAGTCATACCGACAACGGACACCCCTCCAGAATCAATCAAAATCCTCCGGTTCTCTTGTAAGAGTGTCATCCATGTGGCACTCCCTCCAGTTAGTCTAATCAAATCACTCTCGGAGTGTTGTTCGTCTTGCTGAAACCTTTTAACGACTTTGATTTCCTCCCTCTCCTACCTCTCCTCGGACATTCTTAACTCTGCATGAAACTCCACGGTTATCGACGGCAGACATATTAAGATTTATCTCTCTGACAACCAACCAAAATTTTTTTTTCTTTTCTTTTCTGAGGCATAAATTTCTTTTTTTTTGTTCATTTGACGATAAATCAAAAACGAGAATGTAATACACGTGACGAGACACGTGGTGTTTTTATCGCTGTGGAAATCCCTCGAAGCGTTTTGGACCGAGGCGAGGGTTTGTGTGACATGATTTCATTCCAAGAACGGTCGCGGTTTTTTCAATTTACGAGAGAAACCGATTACGCAAGAAACTAACTGTAAATAACAGTGATAATAATATTGTAGTATATTCCAAGTAGATATTGTATATATATATCGGGGGCCATTTCGTTTGCAGTCCCGGAAATGTCCGAGTTCAAAATACTCAAAAAAGAAGCAAAAGAAAAAGAAAACGAAAGTCATCATTCAGTTGTTGAGCTCCACATAAATAAGATCGTATTTATATTATTATAATTTTTATACATTTTAGTTTTTAACATAAATAGGCATTTTGGTAATATCAATATATATATATTGACAAGTATATCAGTAATTATTATATATAATATTATACATATTTATAAATTAATATATTATTAATAATTATATTATACATATATTATATATATATTATATTATGCATATATATATTATACAATTATATTATTGCATAATATATTATAATTATATTGCACAAAAACTTGTAAATCGATCCCTACTTTATATCATATATATGGAATATATTCTGTACACGAATGTGCAATGTTTTGAAATGAATTTTAGTAGTGTGCATTACTTATGAAATGAAATCCTCATAAAAGTGAGCCATTTTACTTTATTTATTTATTTATTGATTTGACAGACCTTTTATTCTTTTGATCTGACAATATTAAGATGATGCTTTGTATCAATATTATATGTATGTGATATATTCCTTAGATGAGTGTGCAATATTTATGAAATGATATCTTCATAGAAGTGGACATTTTTATTTTATTTTATTGATTTGGCAAAACTTTTAACCAAGCCAGACTGGTCAATAGCAAAGCAAACCCTAACGAAAGAATGTGCATACACTGTGCATTACTGTACATAATACGTATATATATACATACAGTATATACATGTTCATGGTTTTGGTTATTTGTTGGTCCGTAACAGGTATGTCAAATAAATAAATAAAATAAAACGACCCATTTTTATGAGGATTTTATTTCATAAGTAATGCACACTACTTTGAGGAATTTGTTTCATAAATATTGCACATTCTTGAAGGGAGTGTAGCCCAGTTATATTTCTAAGTTGAAGGAGTCGTTCTTATTCCTTCCAAAACTGCCAGCCGACCGTTTCTTTAAATATTTTACAAATTATCTGTTGAGAGAGTCGCTTATCGAACTAACTCGATTATCTTGTCATTTGGATTTGCGACACAAAAACAAGTGAATCATACGTAAGTTGTTGTCTTATCTGTTAACACTAACAGGAAAAAGTTTTAATCACTCAGTGTTCTTAAAACGATTTTCCTTCGATTTCCTATCGATCGACAACAAAAAAGCTTCGAAGTAGTCAGTGCGAAGTTATACGTGGTCGCGATAACAGACAAACAGACAAACGTCCGTGTGTATGAGTCGGTACCTAAGAATTTCGTTTGTTCCAAAGGTGAGTTCGTAGATTTTGGGAAGGGGATGAGGGCTTTAGGATTTACTTTGAAAGCTTCGGGGAAGGAAAGTTTTGAAGGAGTTGTGACACCACAAGTTAGAACTTGAGAGAAGTAGTTTAGTAGTTGGTTTTAGATGGTTTTTAGAGGTGCGAGGAGTATGATAAGAAAGGATTCTAAAACCGGAAATGGGGAGTTGAGTTATCTCAAAGGGAGTTCAACCGAAGCTTTTAGCTTTTGGCTGTGGGGTTTAGACAATTGCTGGGAGGAGGATGAAGATGAGAAGACATAAGAAAATGAATATAAAAGAGATACAGCAGTCTGGCAAAAATTAAACATTTTAGCGATGAAGCTCACCGACCGGAAATGAATTAGCTCCGTTAATGAAAACTTTCGTATTCGCCTCTAAGCGTAAGCGAGGTGAAAAATTTTTTTCAAAGGAAACGCGAATTTTTTTTTTGTTCAAAAAGGCTGCTGAAACCGTGAAAGTTGAAATTGAAATTAAAAAGACAAAGGAAGGAAAAAAGGAAAAGTTTTCGAAGGAGGGAGTGGGAGAGAAAATGTCAAAGTAGCTCGTCGAAAATCAATTAAAACTGCGAAAGTCTTTTTGGGGAACAACCTCTGAAATTTGTATGGAAAAAAGGAGAGAAAAAGTCGAAATTCTTCCCTAAAGAAACAAAAAGGATCTCGACTAGGGAATAAAGAATAAGAAGAAGCGGGAGGAGGAGGAAGAAGAATTGGGAAGATGATGACGTCACATTGCGAGTCGTGGAAAATTTCCAGGGAAAAGGTTAACCGGAGAGAAAGGAAAGTGAAAAATTGAAAAGAAGCAGCTTCCATTGACCATAATAATAATAAAAGTGATGAAGGTGATGGTGATGATGATCATGGCAGTGAGAAGACGACAGGAATTCGGTTTTTATCGAGAGGAAAAGCTGTTTTCTCCCTCGTCTCCCGGAAATCGCAGCCACCCCTTTTGCACGTGGTTTGTTCCCAGGGAAACATTTCCCCAGATTTTCTGATTCTGATTCTGTTTCCCTCAACTTTTGTCTCATATCGGGATTCGAATTTGTTACGCTTGACTTGGGAGGAGGAGAAAGGACATAAAACTAAGCTCACGATCGAACCTGAATGACTGAGATCATCCCTTCGGTGGTGAGAGCGCTGACCTAATGACGTTCGATTTCAACTTCCGGTCGAACGATTCCTCGCGGGAATTTCGAGCTCTCTAATCCCGTTCTCATTGTTTCTGCGGTTATCTTTTGGGTTATCTGTTAGGTTTTGATTTGTTTGATTTGATTTGAATCTCAATCAGAGCTGATTATCCTTCCGTGTCATAATCGCTGAGGCAATAAGGGTGTTAGGGTAGAGTTAGCCTGGTTTCGGTTTTTCCTTTTCAATCAGTTAGGCGAAATTTTAGTGGAAGCAGGTTAGATGTTGGAATTTTTATAGATGGATATCGTTTTAGGTGTTAATTCCTTTGCCGCCATCTTGGATTTGTTTTAAGATTCCTTTATTGTTTGTTTTTGTGATTAAATAAAATGAAACTGAGTTTTGTGGTCGGAGCGGCTTTTATTGACCATCCAAACGATTTGCTCACAGGTCTCGCAAATATTGACGAATCAGTGACATTTTTGTTGTCATGACTGCTGAGTCAGTTGTAAAACGGACACACGTTACCTCAAACCGATAACCAGTAATCTCGGTAACGAAATCATCTTTTGCTTCTCTCCCTTAAGTAATATTTTGAAGACCCTCCACCGCCTTCCTTGAAGGATTTTCTCTTTTGCTTCTCTCTCGGCTCGCAGATGACACTGCGGTCTTAATTAAAGAGTTAATTTAAATTAAAATTCTAAATTTTTAAAAAGGTTTGGAAAGTTGAGTCGAAGGGTTGTGGGTGGTTAGGGGTGGTGGTGGTGGAAGTAAGCTGAAAGCGGATTATAGACTCTTAGGAAAGGGAAATAGGGTTTTCGCCCTTTTTTGCCAAGTCCACAGATTTTCTTCTGTCGGGCCCTAAGGGCGTCCGTCTCTCTCTCTCGAAATTTTAATCTTTAACCTCAAAGTCGTGGTTCTCGGGTGAGAGGACTAGAAACAAAGGAAATGGAGTGGAAGAAGGAGATTTGCAATTCGCTCGTGGAACTCAAATAGAATTCGATATATTGCAATCGTGTGTTTGGTTTGCCTGTTGACTCGTTTCCGGTTTTCCGATTTTCTCCAATTTGATATGCGGTTTCGGTCGTGTAGCTTCTGCGACGGTTTTTGACGGTATCGGTTTTGTTCCTTTTGTCGGTGAGGATGGTTTTAGGGGAATATTGGCTAAAAAAGGGTGTTAGACTAACTTTAGGTTAATTTTCTGGGTTACCGTGATGTACTTTTAGAATTAAAGATGATAGACGGAAGGAGTTGTAGTAATTTTGAGTCGTGGTTAAGTCTTATCACTTCCCGGTTTCATCTAATTAGCCTAATAACCCAAACGATAGATCGATAGCCTAACCTGTCGATAAGCTCATCGATGGATCACTTTTAACCTCAGATTTCGCTTGACAAAATGGAAGTGTAGTGTTAGTCTGATCCGAATGAAAAATGGGCAAAAAGTTACGCGTGTTTTCGTCGTCAGCTTATATTTGGACACGTGTTGTAGCCTTTAAACTACTTCCCCTTCCTGTTGAAAAACTTTCTAATTCAGTTCCCTCTTTCTAAAAGTGTTTTTGTCATCGTTCTTTTGGTTTCTGTTACTTTTTCTGGTTGAAGAAGTTTTTTTGTGCTTTTCGAAACTTTATTAAGCTTCCTAGTCGTTAAATTCAATTTCTACTCCTCTTGTCCCTCATTTCCCGAAGACTCTCCCTCTCGAAGAACGTGAGAACCATTATTATGGTCCGGGAAGATGGGGAGGAGGAGATCATCATCCACGACTGGAATAAGAAAATTTTTGGTTCGTGATAAGAAATATTGAAAAGGTTTCAGGCGCGATCCAGGTCGGAATGATCTTTCGTGTTAGAATCTGTCTTTTGGTTAACTTTCGTTGATCTGTTTCTGGTTCGCTGTTGTTTATGTTGTCTTCTTATACTCATTCGTTTGGTGGAATGTGTCATCTTCATTCTTCTCTGATCCACTCAGATCAGACTTTCTTGTTCTATTTTGTACCGTGTTATCCTATCATCGCGTTATAGTGTTGTGAATTCGTCACGTGATCAAAATCAAATCTTGGATCTTGTCAAAAATCTACAGGCACCTCGATGACTTACTCTTCTTGACGACGGGTAGAAGAGATTACGACGAGAAGATTGTCCGTAATTGTAGATGTCTGGAAGGTAGCTTTCATTCAGTTGGCGGAAATGAACCCAAGTCAGATTTCTGATCTCGACTCTTTTCTCTCTCTCTTAACCTTTTCACCGAGGGAAAACCTTTCTCTGATTCCCAACTGGGACTTCCCTTACATTTGATTCTAAATTTGTGAAAATGTAAAAGTTTTTGTGTTTTTCCGGTTTCTCTAAATTATGGAAACAAAACGAAAAAGAAATTTTCCCTGTTCGCGTATAAAAAACAAAAGTTTGAAGAGCAACAACAGCCGCCAACAGCAAAACTCTTTTCATCGAAACAGCAGTAAAATTTTTGAATTCCTTTCTCTCTCTCTACTTTATTTCTTCGAAGCTCTGATGTCAGAAGGCAATTCTACACTACAAATTGTTTCGAAACCTGTGTTAGGAAGTATCTCCAAGTCAAAGCTCGTAATTTATGCTTTAAAAGCCTCAGCGTGGATTTACAGCTTTGTGACGTCATCCGTTTTCGTAATCACTCTGCAATTTTCCATTTAATTGTTGAGGAAACGTTGACGGGTACGTGAGGAAGTCATCAAAATGAAAAACAGAAAATAACTTTGAAGATAAAAAGGTGACCTTTAAAAGAACAAAACACTCGGGAAGAATGAGAAACAAAAAAAAAGGTCGGGAAATCGGGCTGAACCCGAACTTCCGGTTATGACGTCCTTTCTCAACAGGTTTTAATTATCCTGTAAACAGGGCAAAGTTGTTAAATGGTTCGAGAGATTCTCGTTTCCTTCAGGAAGGAATCTTTTGGATATGAAGACAAAGACAAAGAAGATGGAGGAGAAAATTGTTCTGATGTCGAGGGAGGGTGTGATGACGCGGAAGAATTCCTCAAAGAAGGTAGTCTCCGGTCTTTAACAAAGGTTTCCTCAAAGGTGAAGTTAATTAAGGAGGAGATGGAAGGACGCGAGCTGGAGGAGGAGGTCGGTCACGTTCACAGATTCACCCTCCGAATGAAACTGTTTCTGAGGTTCTTTGTCCTTCGCCTGCGGAGGAGGAGGATGGAGAGGAAAACGGGACAAAGCTCTTTTGAAGAGTGTGAAGAGGAATGATAATTAATTAAAGTTATTGTTTTGTGAAAATTATTTATTTATTTTTGAAAAGTTGGTATTTAGGGTTTAGAAGGAGAAATGGAAGAGAGAGAGAGAACACGGACGCATAGAGAGGGGGGTAGTAACACGGAACTAGAGAAAGACAGAGAGAACAGAAGCAGAAAGCGAGAGAGAAGAGGATAAGAAACTAATTTACAAATCTAATGATCCAAAAGAGCGTTCTGCTCGAAACGTTCAAGGGGATGCGATTTAGTTCATATTACACTTCACTCGAACGCCGTGAATAAATCGTTGAAAAAATCGCGTAATTGAAATCGCTTCCTGAGTAACCTTGATCATGTGGTGTCAGTGTCATTGGAATGAAGGTGACAACATTTTGCAAACAAATTGAATCCCGAAGAGAAATTTTCAATCAAATGAACCTACTCGCTTATGTAGTTACAACGAAAGACCACGTCATTTTACATTCTCGAATTGAGTCAAACCACAAGACGTCAAATTTTGTCAATTTTGCCGTGATGGGGTGATGTACCTTTTTCAAATTGCTACAAAAAATATTGGGATGATGTGCAAATCGCATAACTTTAAGTTCTTGATAATATAAACCGCTTAAAAATAGATCAGGTGCGATTTTGATTCTTAAGAAGGGCAGTAACGCGTTCGATTCGTTCGGGAATGTTGGAGAGGTTTTTGAAATTTGAGATCTTTTTCTTTGGATATTTTCTTCTCCGGTCGTAAATTTGGAAAAGGATTGTAAAAATTAAGCGGTCGTTTGACCATCACATCTGCTGTTGTAAGCAAAATTTTTAGAGAACTTGAGATAGTTAATTTTGATCGTGTGGGCGGATTTACGCAAAGACACAGCTCCATTTCAGTTTAATGACGTCGAAAGGCTGGAAGGAGGTAAAAGGCGGAGGTGGCTTCTCTCAATCAAATATTGTTCAAATGACTTTAAAAGAGAGAAGGAAAGCGGAAACGGAAGGTGCGGGTGGAAAGGAAGTGGAGTTCGAAGAAAAAAGTGTCAACGTCAACAAATTTTGTTTGAAGTTCTCAAGGAGAGCTTTTGTCTTGGAGGAGGACCTTTTTGTACAAGCTCGTGTCAAAATCCCGATAAGAATCAGGGCGGAAAATGTAAAAGAAAAATGAAAAACCGGATGTTTCTCTTTCGGGTGGGTCAGCAACGAGAAGAAAAATTTTTTCAAGGATTTTTACAAAATAAAATTTAAAAAAATTCAAAAACTATGAGTGTCGACCGCTTCCGGTTTTTTGGCCCGCTTGCCAAATTAGATGTCAGCCCGAATCGATCAGGATTTCGCTTTTTTATTAATGACCCCATCAAAACTAATTAACCCCCAACCCCTAAAAGCTCAAGCTGGGAGAGGAGACATTTAAAAAAATTAAAACCCGAGGAGGTCATTCAGGATTTAATTTACGCGGATCTGCTTTGAAATAATTTCTGGATTAATTCAGGGGTGTCCATTTCCCTTTTCCTCCCGAAATAGAAAAGAGGGAAGAAAGTTAAAAAAAAATGTAACGCAATGTAAGGGGTTGGATGAAAGTCTGGTGGATGCTGAGAGCGTGTGTTGCCATAGCAATGAGGGTAGACGCCACCCGTCACCAATCAATATTTAAGTTCCAGCACACTTTTTGGCCAAAGCTTATCCTAGCAGTCGTCCGGGAGCTTTTTCTTTCGTCCGATTCGAATCTTGGACCCACTTCTCGCGACCTACTTTCTCCTGAGGACACCTGATTCCTGTGACTTTTTTGTTCTCAAGTGGCCACGCCTTAGAAACTGGCCCGCCGTTTGGGTGGTGTCTCTCTGCTGCCTTTCTTTCCTTTTTTGCTAAATTCATTTGTGGCGTCCGGAGGTGCTAGAAGTGACTCAGACACGTGAGAAATGATAAAGCGGTTCCACAAGCACACACCTGAGAGTTATGTAAGCTACCTCCTCCTCCATCCTCCCCCGAGACTCCTTCAGGGTTTAACGTCCGCCTCCGGTCATTTGCCTTAAGGACCGGTGCCGAAAGCTGGTTTTTCTTGGCTTATTGTAAATTATAGTAATCAGAGAATGAGTGAGTGAGTGAGTGTTTGGCGAGGAGAAGACTAGTGCCCTCAGGCTGGTTATCGGCAGTACATCTAAATTTTTTTTTTCTTCATAAACAAAACCGTTATTGAAGTGTCAGGGGTCGAAAATTCCTTTCCTTGAGGTCAATAAATTAATATGAGTGCGTGTTATGTAATTGTTTCGACACAGGCCGTACCTGAAGCTCCTCACATACTCACACCTGACATCTCTCGTGAGTGGCAATGACATGAGGGAAAGGGAATTGTGGGAGTGTTGCCTTTAATTAATTTAATTAAAAGTTGAGCTTCGGGTTTGTTTTTTAGGTGTTTAGATATACGTTCACAAACTCATTGGAGGAACGATCCGCTTTAATCAAGAGTAAACTGTCACCGGAAGTGGTTTCAAAAATGGAGCGGAAGGGGAAAGGGAAAGCTCGAAAGCGATAAAGTGAAATGAAATGGAGTTGGAAATGAGTTTGCTTAAAAATAGAAAAAGCCATCTTCTCTCTCTCTCTCTCTCTTCTCTGTCTATGTGTGTCTTCTCTTCCTCCATGCCAACTCCTTCCACCCCCTGTATACGCACAGGGTGGCCTGAAAGTGTTGCACGAATCTCGAATTACCAACTCCTCTTTCCCTGTAGCCCCGTAATTACTGTTTGACTAACCTTCTCCGGGGAAGAACGTCTGCCCTCCTTGAACAAACAATAATTAAACCCTTTCGAAGCCAACATCTATCCTCCCCACACTTCTTCTTTCATCTTCTCCCTGGAATTGCATCCCTTTTCATCTCTTCAGGGTCGGGCGGAAGAACCAGAATGATTTTATGGGCGGAAGTAAGGAAGGAGGATCGAATGGTTTACTCTAAGAGTTCATAACCCTAATCAAAAAGTGTGTTAAGGGTAGTTGGGTAAACGGATCTTTAAACAGCCGGAGTATATTATATCGGGGAGAGTTGTCGCCAGTTTTCTGATTCTCGTCGCCATTTTGGATTTTAGAATGGAATTAAGTACAGACTATGATTTGGAAGGAGGTAATGACTTACCGCAGAGAGAGAAAGAAGAAAAAGAAATGAACACAAAGAGAGAAAGGTAATAAGATGGGAAAAGTGAAAGAGAGAATGTCGTGGCATTAGAAGGGCCAAAGTTCGCTTAGTAACATGATTCAGAACCGAAAAATGAGGAAAAATTGTGCTGCGTTCGCTTTTCGTTTTCTATTTTACAGGCGTTCGCTAAAATCGGTGGTGAAAAATGTCGAGAAGGCATCTGTTTCGTTTTTAATTATTTTTATCTGTACGAAAAGGGCAAGAAATTCAATATGGCGACAAAACGCAACGATCGTTAACGAGAGACGGATTGATTGATTGATTTAAAAAACCAAAATGGAGGAATGGGGGCTCGAAATAGAGACCGCATTCGTAATTGAATCCCAAGAAATGACAAATCACTTAATCACGAAGTCAGCCAGACGTTCAAATCGGTTCTTCAACGAATTAACCGAGTCTTCTTCTAACTGGGTGTCAATTACTTTTGAAGCGGAAGTCCATCTCTGTTACTGTGTGTGGCAGGGGGTGGTCGAAAATTCCTGAGGGGGTAGGAGGAAGTTAGACCCCCATCGATCTATATGCTGTAACAGTGATTGACCACTCACGACGGGATATGTTAACGAAGAGATCAATTGATGGATGGAGTGGACGTGGGAGGGGAATTTGGGTCCTGACGGATGACGAGAGAGCATTTAGGCCCATTTACAGTAGACACCACCCCGTGAGAGTTAATTTGAGTCCTCGGGTTGCCTTTTTTTGCCAGCTTTTTGAGATTTTTTTTGCTGTCCTACAGTTTTTTGTTGGGGTTTTGCCATCTTTTACTGTTTTTAATTTGAAAGGTTGAAGATGGATTGATGTTTGAATAACCTAAACAGCGAAATAGGAAACCATTTTAGTATCGGATGAGAGAATTTTGAAGACATGTAAGGTTCGCAGAGTTTCTGTCTGCTCTAATTATAATTTGAATAAATAATTTTTCGACACTTGGAGTTTTTAGTTCAACTTAGATTTTTCGTGTCGGTGCTGGTAGAACTGACTTCCATGATTTCGCGAGGAAACAGCGTCTTTTCTACGTTCTTATTTACTAATCCTTAGTTCCCATGTCTTTGGGCGAGGTTTTTAACAAACAAAAAGTTTCTACTTTGTCATTTGCTGTTAGTTATACAGAACACGCCACAATAACTTTTGTTCCATAGCTTTGAATACACAATACAGCCATCGACGCATGTGTAATCACTTCCAAATGGCATCAACGTGGAGCCACCGGTACTCCAAAATACTTTTTTTTCTTGGCACCACTGTGGAGCCATTAAACGCCATAGTATAAGAACGAAAGAAGTATAAAAACAAGTTTCCGGTTCTTATAAGTCAACAACAGCAATCTACATACCAACTCGAAATGGCGAGAAGAGATTCCAAAGAAAAAGTTATGAAGCTTTGTAAATATTTTCTCACTTTAAATCCGCCCTTATTTGCAATGTTAATAAATAGTTAGTGATATATAAATATAAATATCAGTCATAAATTTATTCATTAATTGCTTCAATAAATAATTATTAATCATTTTGTGTCGCATTTTGAGGATTTGTAGCAAATTATTAAGGATTTCGGGGGATAAACTGATTAAGTGACTATATAACTGGACGTTTGGGGTCTATAGTCGGTTCATAGTTCACTATATGACAGGTTTAGTATCAGTTCTGTTTCCGGTTTCTAAAAGTCCGAGTTTCTCCCTATAAACCAACTCGAAATGGTGATTAAAAATTCGGATTTTGGGGGTTTTGGAGTTTTTTAAAAGCTTTTCACCTTAAATCCGCCTCATATTTATATTAATATCCTTATTATATAGCGAATAATTTATTTAATAGTTTGTATCTTACTTGAACGATTTGTGTGCAAATTTTAAAAAATTTTTCGGGACAAAACCGATGACATAAATCGGAAGTGACGGTTCTGTCAGATCTATTTCCGGTTCTTACAGATCAAGAACAATCTACACACCAAAGGTGAAAAAAGGGATGCGAACTCTTCTTACATACAATCACTAACGGTACATACTATAATTAATTTTAAAGCCAGCACAATAAATTCGTCAAAATTGTTCGGTAAAAGCATCACAACAGCAACAGGAACTTTAAGAAAGTGGACGCCGAAGACATGGGATCCCGCATGCAAAAGACAAAAGCGAAAGGTTTAAAGGAGTCGAAGAGAAAGAAGAATGAAAACAAAAGATGGCCGCTAGGTCCGAAACAAGCGTCTCTCTCTCTCTCCTATTAATTGTTAGCAGGGGCCAAGGATGGACTCCCTCAAGTCCGCCATTTTTTTTATTACTGTTATTAATATCATTATCATGATGATCGAAACTCGTTTTCGTTCTTTTTTCCTTTTTGAAAATAAAACTCTTTTAATCAGAAGCCCCCATTTTTAATAATTTTATAGTTAGTTATAGTTTTTTTATAGTCTTTTTTTTCCCAATTCTATGTACATAAATTCGGTGGTATTCATTTTTAATAATGAAATTTTATAATTGAATCCTTGGCCCCGTTTTACGGGCGACTAATTACAACTTAAAGAGAGAGACGGGGAGGAGGAAGTGTGGGAGAGGCGGGAAGGCTATTTTGCGCGCCAAAAATCATTGTGTTTGTGAACGGATTTGCTGGCCAAACAAAAAAAATCGTTTTCGCCTTATTCCGCCGCTGACACGCTTCGTCAACGGTCTCCTTTTAACTTTCGACTTGTTCACGGTGTTATAGGGTGGCGCTCGTATGTCTTGAAGGTGTTGAGCACACTATGTAGGACTCGGTTTCCGGTTTGGTTTGGGGGCTGGGTGGTTGTGGGGGGCAATGTCACTCTCGTCGAAGGAAATGTTAGACTTTGGTTTCGTAATTGGTGAATCGATTTGTGATTTGGTCAGCATTCCATTGGTCTCCTTTGATTTGTATAAAGACGGTGGCCTACCTAAATATTGTTGGCAGGTTCGATTTGGTCTTTTTTGCTGGCTCAAAGGAAATGCGCGCGCGAAACGCCGCGCCCGGTCAAAGATCAAAATCTCTAACAAATTGATTTGGAATAACTTATGTAAATTTTCTTGCGTTTCGAAAACCTGTATTGTAATTAGGTGATTATGATAAATTATTTATTAAGTAATTATGTCGGTCGGTCGGTGGGTACGTTACCCGTTTCGATGGGACTTTTGGTGCGAATGTCACCCCGATTTCTGCATTTAAAAAACAGCGAACGGGTGCATCGGAATATCGATTAGGACTTTTAAGTTCGAGGTTTGGCCAAAATAAAAAAAGGTTTTGAGTCTTAAATACCTTTGACGGGAATAAGAAAACGCCATTAGCGGTTGTTGCCGGTCGAACTTTTTGACAGCGACAGTTGATGATTAGTATTGATGACAAGTTAAAAGGAAAGAATTTGAGATTAGAACTGCTAATTTTAGACAAGGAGAGGAAGAAGATGAATCTGAAGAGAAGCTAAAAGGATGTTGAAAGGGGAGAAACAAAAATGGAAACAGCAGAAGGAGAAAGAGAAATAACAGAAAAGGTTGGTAAAGAGATTGAGAGAGCAACAAGAAAGAGGCGGATAATGAAAGCAGATCCATAGAGGTAGGAGGAAAATAGAAGGAAAACAGAAGGAGAGAAATGCAGTACCGAAGGAAGGAATCATATCCACCAAATCCCACTAAAGCCAGTCAACGAGGAACAGGAACAATCGGGGAAGGAAGAAGAGCCAAACGAACGACCGTTAGACTTGGCATCGCCATTCGACACTAATTTCATCCAAAGAGCCCGTCTCTCCATAAAAAATGATAAACGACGCCGCCGAGGGTGAAGGAATCTTCTTCCACGAAAGACATCGTTTGTACAAAAGAAAGCCGAACGAACGGTTGTTGAATCCCCTCACCACCTCTCTACAAAGCGAACGCCCGGTTTATTTCAGTGGAAACGGAGACAACATAACACGAACATAAAAACCAAAAAAAGAAGACAAACATAAATTACGAAATTGTTGGAGTTGCAAGCCATGACTTGCACCCTTATTTTCCGTGTTCACATTTCTTTAGTTCTTAGAACAAAGACCGCCATTTTGTTTTTTGTTTTTGCCTTTTTATAAGAATCTCTACGCCTATTGATGGCCTTATTGGGGTCATCATTATCCAATGAAATGTTAGGAACCCAGGCCGTGGTAACCAAGCGCCGGGCTCTTTTGTAGTTGGGCCTTTTCACCTGTCGAAGAGTCACTTACATGTGACTCACATGTAAGTAGCAGTGTCACTCTTGAGCAAACCTTAATCGTAGCAAAATTTTAAACTAAAAAGTTGTAGCGTGTTGGATTATAGCAAAGTTTCATATCTAAAATCGTGTCGAGTCACAAAACAATCTCGATTCTGTAAATTTGGGTGAGAACAGCAAATCGTTGTAGCAAATTATAGCAAAAACAGAGAAATCGTCACAGAAAGTTTTAATTACAGACAACCTCAAAGCAGAAAATCTTGATTAGAGCAAAATAACATTGCAAACAATAATTGTAACCGACTAGCAACTTATCAAACCTGATGGATAGCAAAAATTCTCCTTAGTCGGTGTAGTGGTCAAAGCACTGGTTGTAGAATTTGTGGTCATGAGTTCGAATCCTCTCCAATTTCCTGTTATACTCGAAACAAGATCAAAACTCAAAACTGTAAACTATGAACTCACTTTGACCGATCTTTATTGCAGCAAAGAACAATTTTAATTTGAGTGCATCAAATTATTGGGTAGGTTTCATGTCTAATTAGAGCAACAAATGTACTCGGTTAGTTTGGGTTGCAGTTATAATGTCTTTCAATCTTCAAATTTTATTTGTAGCAAAAAATTACAGCAGAAAGTCATAATTATAGGAAAATTGATGGCAGCAAATTTGGAAATATTGAGCGCAGCAAATCACCGTATAAATCGTTGAGATCCATATTAGCGTCAAAAACCCGTAAAGCTTTTGGCAGCAAAATTAGCAAATCTTTACCGCAGCAAAATTTCCTTTCGTGTTTAGCAGGGTTAGAAGTAAGCAACGGAGTCCGGGATCGTGAGAAAAGTGAAATTCGGTCAGGATTTGGGTTGTAGGGAGACGGGTCACGTGTCCCGTTTTTAAGGTTTAGGGGTGGAGTGCGTAGTTGGGGTATGTATCTCTCTGCAGGTCGTTCATCCAGGATTCCGTCTTTCAGCCCTACTTGTCTTTTCTAGCGATGGTTTCTCTCTTTCTCTCTCGGTCCTATTTTATCTACGTTCGGCGTCTTTCAAAAGAAGCGCAAAACCCAAAGTAGATAATTGATGACGAGGAACCTTACACGCAATCTTATTTCTTGGTCTGGGAAACACGTAATTAACGGCGCTCGGTTAGCGCCTTATTATTCGCATCGTCGACTTCGTTGGAGATGGTTCAACACCTGCCGATCAGAGGAGGTGAATACAGTTCGCGACACCATCACTCCTCTGCGGAAGAGACCAATTCAACCACTGACAAATCGACGGCAACTGCCTTCTATAAATAAAAAACACCATCGTATTCGTAAAATTTCGTTTGGGAGACAATAACCGAAATGGACTCGATGGCAAGGCGCCATTTTTTTTTCGCGGCAGCGGTGGTCGTCTTCGAAGTGTCCTCACTCCCTCCTGGCTCGAATCTCTGCACTGAACCGTGTTCGTAATTTCTATTCCTGACCTTTTCTTCTTCCGGTCTCGTTTCCGGTTTTCCAATTTTTTATTCCTATTTTGCTTACTTGTTATTTATTCATTGCTTTTCCTCTTTCCGGTTTTCTTTTCCTTTTTCCTGTCGTTTGATATTAATGGGACCTGACAACACTGTCACGCGATTTGTTTTGTCTCTTGGTTTTGATATCAGCTTTAAAATGTCGGGGAAATGGTTTTCCCTTTTTTCTAATTTTTATCTGGAATGGTTTAATGGTTGATTTGGTTCATCTAGATAATATTCTAATTTTGGTTTTGGGCCATTTTGGAATAGTTAACCTTAGTCGTATATCTGATTGTCTCGGTTTTAATTGGATTCGGTTTGGTTCTCTCTTTCTCTCTGTCATGGTTGCTCACATGTGTGGCGGAGGAGACTATCGCAGTTCCCACGCCCAGTCTAAAGGTTTTTAACGCAGGGCCTGTTAGTCTCCGAATACGGAAAAGAGTTTTAAGATGAAATTGTCTGATAGATATGTAACAGTAGTCGGGTGAAGGTTTGCCAGCTAACCGGACCTGAGGGAAGTTGTCATCTCGCTTTCTCTGTATCTGTCTCTGTTTTCTCATATTTCTGTTTCTTATTTCTCGGTTTGTCTCTTTCTGTCTCTGCTTTATCGATTCTTCTCTCTCTCTTCAGTTTCTTTCTTTCTTCCTCCCTTCATATAAGTTTCTATTGTTTTCTCTTTTTCTCTTTGTCGGTTTCTGTACTTGTCTCTCTCTCTCTATATATATATATATTTCTCTGTCTTTTTGTTGTTCTTCTGTCTCGTTCTCTATTTCTTTTTTCTATTTTTTATTATTATCTGTTTCTTTGTTCTCCTGTTTTATTTTCTTATCTTGTTGTCCGATTTATCGTTTCCATGTTTCTGTCTCCCTATCTCTGTTGCTCGTCATCCCTTTTTCTTTACCCCTTTTCGTATCTTTTTCTTTGTTTTTCTTGGTTTTCATCTTCTTTTCTCTCATTTTCGCTATAATTTTTTACTTCTTTTGTAATGTTAGTAATATCTTTCTGTCTGTCTGTTTGCATTTTGGTTTTATCTATTTCTTTTTTTGTCTCTCTGTTTATCTACTTATCTTTCTTTCTCTCTCTTATATTCTCTCAATTTCTGTCTCGTTTTGTTATACAATTCCATTTTCGGTTATATCTTTTAGAAGAAGGGGGTGTGGCGTCACCGTGTCGCAAGTAATAAAAGCAGCAGACACGTACAGGCGCACGCATGCAGTAAAAATGTTCTCGCACGAGACTTTCGCCTAATTTACGATTGCGGCAACCTTGAGCACTCCTAATCGGGAAGTAACCAGGTCGAATTTTGGTGCTGTCCGCCTGGAGGAAGAAGGGCGGGGAGAAGTTCCAGAAACCAGTTGCTTAGGTCGTGGGATATTCGAGTTTATAACCTTACTTCCGACGATTTTCCCAGGTTTCGTCCGGTCGTGATGACGAAGGCCCGGGGGAGACAGAAACCGCGTCACTTTTGAACCAGGTCGACTGTGTCATTGTTATTGTGTCGGTTTGTCTGTCTCCCTGGTTGCTTGTTTGAATATGACGTGAAGCGGTATTTTTGTTTTACATAATACGTGGTTTATGCACGAGCCAAAATTTGAAATGACAACAGTTACGCGGTTTAGATGCGTTACGCGTCTCTCTGACATTTTGCGGTATCTTTCTCGCGGAAGTTGACAATCTAATGCGGCTTTCCCGACCGAACGTTTATAAGCGAAACGCACTATCAACGGACACAAAAAAAGTGAAGAAAGCGTTCGCAAAGGGAAAACGAGTTCCATCAATAGTAAGCAACCCGTCGGGAGGTTTCCGGAATCGATGACCAGGATTTATGACGTTCGTTCGGTTCACATGTCGTTTGGGTCTGGTGCACGGTTTGGGTCATGCGAGGGGACTTTAATTGGAAAATTTGTACGGAATCCGTTCAAACGATGGCGGGGGTCAGTGTCCTCGATTCCAAATCCCTTGTTAAATCGATTCCCTAGTTTGAAAGCTCCGGGCGTTCTCCATTCTGTGGTTTGGGATTGAAATGTTTCTGGGAACTTGCCTCCGGGTTTTTCTTTTCCCTCATTTTCTTACCAGAGGATGAGTCGTCTGGATTCAAAACAAACAGAAATATCATCAAAATGGACGCAGAGGGTTGAAAAGACAGTTTAGTTTTCAAATGAATTCTAAGATGACTGTAAAGACTCGATACTGGTTTACTGTCGTAAAAATTTTCTGACGTGATTGCTATAATTGAGATTTTCTGGTTTAGCTCTCGTTTGTTGGAATTGCTATTGTAACTAATGAACATGAAATGTGGATTATGTTCATCACCGGAAATAGAGTCATTAAAATTAGAAAATTGCAGTAGGCGGAGTCACGTGACTGATTATGCACAATAGCAAACCTTGATAGTTGCGAATGTCATACCTGCTACAAAAGGAAATGATCACAGCACAATAATCGGAACAACAGAGTATAATCACCACATAGCTTCAACCGTCATGTGAAAACTACGTGGTATCCACGTGCAAAACTCTCGGGTCTCCAATTTTTTTCCTTAGTACGAAACTTTCAAGGTTCGAACAACCTTAGCGGAAATGAGTTTGGACTCAAGACAAAAACGAAATTCGTCCAGCCTTGAATGGAAACCCGTTTCAAAGTAGTCCGCATGGTTCCACGTGGGCCTGGATCCTGACACCGTGGCCCAACCACTTCTCCACCCCTCATTCACATTGTTCTCATTCGCATTATATTCGAGAACTCCCTCACCACGTGATCCTCGTTGGACCTGATTCCTTTTGGTGAGGTTCCTCCGTTGGGCGGTCGAGACACCTTGAGTCTCAAAGTCGTTTTTCCGCGACACAATAATTTTCCACTTGTTATGGGGGGGCCTCCCCGTTGAAATTGTCATTTTAATTAGCGATCGTTTAAATGCAGGCACTGGATTTTGGCAGGAGTCCATAACCACTGTCGTTGGGTTTTTAAGGAGGCTCGGGGAACGGGCCGGGGGCAGATACCCGCGACAATTTATTCCTGGTTATTTACTTGTTGATCGCAGTTTCTAGGCTCGTTAAGAAAGTCGTTTTAAGCCTTTTTTTCTTTTGATTTCTTAATCAATTTTTTCTTGTTCTTTTTACGATGGTGATGATGGCGACTTGAATGGTCTGACTCTTGAAATGTCTTTTCTCCAATGTCCTTTGTTCCGTTTTAAAAAGAATCAGTTTCTGGTAGTTTGTTGTTTGTGGGACTTCCCCAATATTTTGAAATGGTGTTGTGTTGGCAAAATTGTTTCCTCACATCTTATGAATTGGTATCTTGTTATGTGAATGCAGTGTAGTTGAACCTTGAATCTTAGGTTTAGACATACTAATTTTATACTGAGTTTAGGTAATTTGGTGTACTAGTTCTGCTTCTTGTGAGCACAATAAGATGGGTTGATTAAAATTAATGACCCAATATACTGGTCTCGTGTGCAATATTTATGAAACGACTCGGTTTTTATCAATTTTTAAATCTACTAAGAACTCTACTTATACGTTAAATGGAGTCGTATTTATTTAAAAATTAATAGTATATAATATAACGCCCTTTTTAGCCACAGGGCTTTTAAAGGAGAAGCTAATTATAAATCTTATATAGTAGTGCTTGATAAAACTATAAATTTATAATTATTTGTATATTAACTTCAACTTAAAAAACCCTAGGGGTAAAGAATGTATATTATATGATTATAAATTTCTCGAAATAAGATTTTTATATATATAAGAAGATGGCTTTGGTGATGTTGTTGTAATGAAGTACTCCGTCGTCTTATATATTCCCTAATTCTGTTTTGATTATAGGACTTAATTAATGTAGCTCGATATGTTTATTAACGTAATCAGAATCCTACCCTCCGCCTCTCCACCGCCTTCTACCAAACCGCTGATAATAAACATTGTAGTCGAGTGGGAATGAAGAAAAAAAGGACCGGAAGTGGAAGTTACAATAACGAAAGAAACAAATTTAGTCCACAACGAGAAACCCGATTTTGGGCTGGGAAAGAGATGGTGAGGAGGGGTAGGTGGGGGTGGAAGGGAAAAGTGAAAAGCTCTCATAAATATTCAGTGCGGGTTGGGAAATTGGTATTCAAGGGAACGGCGACGAACAATCTCCGCGGAGAAACGGTTCGTTTCGACCGGGGATTAAAATCCTCAAGATGTTTGCTCTGGACCTTGGTCAAACAAGAAGACCGTTCGAGGGGCTTGAAACGGTATCAATGACAGCAAACACCGATTCTTGCATTAACTAACCCGGGGGTGAGGAGAGGTGATGGAGCTCGGGAGAGAGAACAAAAGCCGCAAAAAAGAGAGAAGAGTAGAGAGAGAGAGGACCGAAATCGTGTTTGCTCTTGTTTCGCCACGGTTTTTTGCTTCGGTTCGCCCGTTTTTGTCTTTTTCATTCCCGGTAGGAGAGGGAAGATGGCGGATCGGTGGTAGGAGGGAAGGAGCAGCCAAAAACCGTTTTTTACTTAAATTGTCCTCAGGTATTTACACAAAGAAAAAATTGCAAAACAAACAAAACGAAAGAACAAAACCATTTCTAATTTGAAAAGATAAAAATTTTTGCAATTCATATTACTTTTGTTTTAATTCTGAGACAGAAATCAAAATGGCGGACGGTCGTCGGGTCCTACCTCTCCTCTCTGAACTGTTATCTTTTCCTCCGCGATTCCCATTCGAAAGGGAAAATTGAAAAATCCTCGTCTTGGTCATTGTTACAAGTTTTTTATTATTAATATTATTAATACTATTATTAATAATTGCATAATATACAATAAATAAGATCCACGCCTACGAACACGTCACAAAGTTACATAAGTATCATGTAGTTTGTGTGGCCGATGGCGTCTAAAATAACTTCTCTTTCTTTATAACGAAAATGTTGTTGTTGTTGAATGCGGTGACGATGATAACTACAACGACTACAACGACGACAAAATTTCAATTAATTTCTGGCTCCCCCGGGAGGTTTGTAGGGAGGGAGGGGGGATTTATTATGGCTCTTTTAAAAGCTGCAAATTAAAAGTTTTAGGGCCGTTTCTTTCCTTTTTTTTTGTTGCTGGTTGGAACTTGTCCAAGACCACTGCAGTGTAGTTGAAGACAGTCGAAGGGCTGTTTCCCTTTCCCTTTTCGTCTGATTCTTGTTTCGCCCTCGAGGTTGGATTTGGGTAAAAGTGAGGTTGATTGCGAGAAGATAAGAGTGGTTGTGGAGTGGAGTGTTTAATTTGGAGTGTATAGCCTGAGGGCTTGCCAGAAGGTGTTGGTTCCTCCCTGTTTTTCATGTGTTATCCTCTCGTCCTTCTGCGAAAATTACAATTCGATTCTATGAAGATCTTATCGACTTTTTCTCTTTTACTTACAGATGATTTGTAGGAGGTGTTAAACAAAACTAGAAAAGAAGAATAAGGACACAAACAACGCAAAAAGCAAACACAAGAGGAGGGAAGGAAAAGAAGACACAAGGAGGTGCGACAATGAAGATGGACGATGATCCCGTTTTGTCTGACGTCGGACCCGAAGACGGTTACCTCCTCATCAGGATACACGTTCCAGAGCTCAACGTTCAAAAATGCCTCCAGTTTCCGAGGGACCAACTCGTCTGGGACGTGAAACAACAATGCCTTGCCGCCTTGCCGAAGGTTAGTTACCAGAATGAAGAAATTTTTTTTTGGTCAGAACCTGATTCGCGTTCAAGGTGTGGGAATCGGAGTAGAGGGCTTGGAGCTGTGCTACCTCTCTCCTCTCCGCCTCCTCGTCTCTAAATGCGGTTATCGGGATTTGCGGTTTCCTATTAAATCTCGATTGTGATTGGGAGGAGGGGGCTGCTTTTCTTTCTACGCTCCTAAAACACTTGAATAAATCGGTTATCAAAATTGTCACCGGCCCTTTTTTCTCCGATAATTAACGGGTGGGTGTTGACTGAGTGGTGACCAAGTGTCTACAAGAAGACACTCAAATTCATTGTTTTGGGAAGTGCGGATGTGTAGGCAACGAACGGTAGTGACCGCGTACCGTTGTCACTGTATAAATATCTCCTTAGTATTCCTTACTCCACCACTGTCTGTGCTTAGTTTTGCTATTAATACCTCATCAGTCCCCGAAACGGAGTTGTGCTCTCTCAGACACCAGACCGATGGGTGATTCTCCAAAGTCCAGCCGGAAATCGTATTTTGTAGATAATTTTCTCTAATACCTACCATCCAGGTACAGGCTTCTGCTAAGGGACGGAGAGCAGGAGGATATCTCGGGGTATTTAAATGTTTAAAAAACGTTATTGAGCACTTTTAAGAGCAATTTTAAAAAGTCACGATCCAAAAATATTCATCTGAGTGAAACGAATCAGAGAGAGGCGAAGGGATGGTAGGAGGCAGGGAGGAGAGAGAACGTTTAAGAAAGAACGCAACCATCCTGAATATCAATTTAAAATGGTTCGGGAGACACAAAACCCGGGGAGGAGGGAGGAAGGGAGAGGAGAAGCAATTCGCACAATGGAGAGGAGATGATTCAATCGATAAGCGGGAAAGTTTCGGTTGACCAGACAAAGATATCATCTTAATCATGGTCGGTAAATAAAGGAAACGCAAAAACCGTTGGACGAACGGATTTTTTGTCATGTTCGGATGAAAGGGGAAGCGAGAGAGGAGGTAGAGGTAGCGGAGGTAGAAAGGAATGAAATTAAGACGTTTTAGATCTAATGGGAAGGAGGAAAGGGAGGATAAGGGACGTCACGTCGGAGAAGCAAAAGTTTAAGATTCTCTCTGGGGGCCATTTTCTTTTGACTTAAAATTCTTTTTCCTGGGCTGTGGAGTAAAAAGAAGACGATGGAAGAGGAAAATGGCGCAGCTATAACGGGAATGGATGCCAAATTCTGATTTGTGAAGCTTTTGGGGCTGGGAGAGTCACGGGGAATTGGGTCACACACGTGATTATGTCAGTTTGTACTTTGTTACTAAAACCCATTTCCTTCCAGAGTTTTCGGAAAATTGGTTTCGAGGAATGTGGGAAATGCAGAGGGTGTGAGCTCGAAACCGGAAGTGCATTCCTTGCCCTCGCAAACCTTTTGCTTAATCGTCTGTTTTAGGATCTGGACTTGCGGGGTTTTTAGCTGTTGTCTGTATGTTTTCTCCTTGTTGCCTTATTTATTTCTGTTTGTTTATCTCCCTAATTTCCTTCTTTCTGTATTCTTGAGCTGTTTATAACTTTAAAGTTTCCTTTTGTTATCTATTTTCTCTTTTCGTTCTTTTTTTTGGTTTCTTCGCTGTTGTTTTATGTTTCTCCTCCCATCCGTTTCTGTTTTAATCTTTTTTTTAGACCCTTTTTTCCTACTCTACATTTGTTCTTTGTTTCGTGGAAGTTCAGGTCTGGTTTCGCATCTCGTACTCGAGAATTGAGCTTTCAGTAAATCTCTTTGTTTACAGAAGATACGTACAGTGCCACTGGGGGTTTATTCGTACACCGGAAACGAGAATTCTTCATCCTGCCTGGGTGGCATGGGTATGAGTCCTTAGGTGAATATCTTTGTAGTGGGTTCTGTGTGGCTCGCACACCTAAATCACACCCTCTCGTCCTCTCTTGCGGAATCTTTTAGATGGGTCTGTCCCAAAAGTTTCCGGAATGATTTGTATTGTCGTCGGAAATGTTTCATTCCAAGTAGACAGCGAATATTTTGAAAAGCTCTGAAGTACAAACTGATATTAAATGATTGACCTGAAAAAATATATTCCGGGGACTTTTGGGACAGGGCAACTCGAGTTCGGTTCAGAGTTCCGGAAGGGTTTTCTGTCCTCGCATTCCCATACTCTCTCCCCGACCTTCTTCAATGCCACGCTCTCGCTGTCGACAGTCTTTGAAGACACTGTCGGCGGGTATAGTGGAATAAAGGCGACGTTTTCCCCATCCCGGTGGAGCCTTTATCCCCTCCCAAACCACCCAAGCACAGAGGTTTCCTCCAAAAGAAAAATTCAAAAAAGAAACCTTCGCCTCCCCAAACGCACCGATTATTATCTCTAAAAAAATCGATTTTGCAAAAGGTAAACGTGTGACCAATTGAAAAGGAAAATGGAAACTGAATCCCGCAATATGTCACATTCATTCGACTAACTTTCAGAGGAAAATAAATTTGAAAAGAAAAATTTTTGAGTTGTGTTGGTAGTATTTATTCAGAAAATAACGAATGTTTTCACACACAGCCTTCTAACACTTATTTCACAGTTTTAGTTATTGAAAAGGGCGTAACCTCAGATTTTATTTTTGAAAAGCTTTACACGTTGTGGCTTCTTTGACTAACCACGATTTTTTTGTTATTTTATTTAACACAGGTGGCCATGTGGTTCAGGGTATGTTTTCATTTTATTTATTTATTTATTTTTATGTATTTATAATTGCACGCGATTGTGTTTATGCATTTAGACTAAAACCTTTCTTTCTTTGTAGTAGTAGTTGTTTAGCTTATGCAATCATGGTTCTTAATGGAGGTGTCACGCGTGTCCTTTTTCTCTTTTAGTCTGACAAACCTCCGAAGAGATTTTAAAGAAATAAAAAATTTTCTTCTGGATTGTGTGTATTGAGTTTAGAATGATGAAAGCTTTTTTCGAATTCTGAAAGCTCCATTGTTGGTTCTTTGCATGCGATTACTTTCTTTTTCGGTGTTGCTTTCTTCTTTGTTGATATGTTTTAAAGCAGTGATTCCCAAAGTGGTCTGTATCAACCTCAGGGGTCTATAACAACCTGCAGGTCCTACGTCAGCGATAAAAATTTATGGGTCCATGAAATGATAACGGGGGTCCACGATATTGAATCTATCTGGTATGTATGAGGTCTACCCAAAACCTAAAAACATGGCAACGGATCTATGATACAAAAAAGTTTAGAGAACCTCGATTTTAAAGGTCATTTCTGATATTTTTAGACCAAAACACACTGTATACTGATCAAGTATAAACAGTAAGTACAGTAGACTCCCGTATAAAAGCAAAGTATATAATTATTTTATAACTAAGTATGTAATAATAAGTCTTTCAATAAATATACACCAGTTGGTATATATGACAAAGAATAGCTCATGAAAGTTAGTGGGTGTATATAAAAATCACTGCAAATCAACGCATATAAATAAATTGAATATACACTTAAACATATAATTATTGTAACATTTATTATTTAAACATATAAACAGGTCAGTAAATAAATTGGCCTAAATATTTAAACAAACAGTATTTAATGAACTGATCTATAAAAATATGAGCATAATATACATATATGTATTTTATATGCAACTATTTGTATATTGTATTTTAGCATTATTTTAAAAATAATAAACATAATATACAAATTAATAAACGAAAAATAACAAATATAAATAAATAGAATACACGCGTATACCTATAAATACCGTAATGTAGTAAATTAAATAGATAAATAAGGGATGACCTATTTAAATATATAAACAGATCAGTATGTAAATAAATACATTTAAAAAAACAGTATGTAACGAATTCACCGATAAAAAAAATAATTAAACGAGAAACCACAAGTATAAATTGATATAATGTAAATAAATAAATATAAATATCTAGGAAGATAAATTATTAATAAATAAGCCCGTGAAATAAATAAACACTAGCGCTATAAACCAGGGGTACGCAACATTTTCTGGCTGGCGGGCCGTTTTCAGAATAAAGTTTTTCATGCGGACCTCATATTTAAATATAACTTAAATAGTTCTTTATGTATATTATATAAAGTATAAATATTATTTAAAATAATTGTAGAAAAATTCGTTTTTATTGGAATGCCATAATAGCGTTTACGTTAGAGAAAAAAATTTTAGAATTCATAGGAGGGAAAAGAAAGAAAATACAATTTCAATTACATATATATATTAATATAAATATAATTATATTGGTGCGGACCGCACAAAAATTTGCAGGGCCGCAGGTTGCAGACCCCTGCTATAAACAGCACAGTATAATTCGTATATGAAACTTAGGTTCTTTGAGTCTACTGTATTTCTGTATTTATATACAGGCTGTAGTAGTATAATGAAGATGTGTATTTTAATGCCGTGATTTTCGAAGCATTTCCCCAAATTGTATTTGTAGTTCACGGTTCGAAGTATTGCATGTTTGTTCAGACCTAAGTTGTCGCATAATAGCTATCGGAATGATAATGATCATCAATTGCTTTTCGATAATATATTGTATAAGCCTAAAAGATTATCTGACCAATCACAGGCCTTCATTTTTTGAAAGCATGTTCTGAGCCTTGTGATTGGTTGGTTGGATGAGTCATCTAAGAAACAGTAAGGTGAGGTGTCATTAGGGTATCACTGAAGTTTTAGAATCACTAAGGATGAGATTAGTTCAACCCGATCGATCTACCTGTACTGATTTACAATCAGGGACGAATAAAGGAATCGCTCTGAATTAATCTTTGATATTGTTTAATGTTTAACAGCATGTTGATGGATCAATGAGGATAAGTGTTATGTTGTCACATATACACAAACTCAGTATGTCATTGTATAGCTTCCATGAGAATTGACTTTTAAGAAGACGCATTCCGCCAACACGCATAAATTCGAGTTCGTCTTCGGTCTGCTAATCCGACCCAAATCCAATTTCATTTCCTAGGTTAGTAGTCCCATTGACCGATGTTCCAAATTTCCCACCGTCGAGGACATCGCTCGCCAATTTAACAACAAACAACCGACTACAAGGAAACCAACCTTAATGACAATCTAACGGATGACGTGCACTTTTCGTGGTTCTCCCTCCACGTCGGACACGACATGCACATTCAATAAACGTTTTTCCCTCCTTTGACTCCGATAATTTTAATGTACATGAATTATCGTTTGTTGTTGTTGTTGTTGTTGTGTGTTTGTATTGTTGCTCCGTCCGAATACAAATACCCAAATCCTGGTTTTGTCAAACTGTTTTCTTTCCATTGTCCCCGATTCTTCTCTTCTCGTGAACGTGACCTTTTATAATGGACCCCGGTGAGAAATCGAAATCAAACAATTTCGCAAATGGCCGATGAGGAAGTTGAGAAAAGAAAACCGGAAGTACGCTCTGTCTTATTCCCTCCCTTTCCGTTTTGAAATTTTCGTTCTGGGATCATCATTCCCGATCTATGTCCTTCCTTCCACATTTGGTGGTCGCTTCTTCTTCGACTACCTTTCACTTCTTTCTTATCTTATCCTCGACGCCAATGAAAACATGAAAAACGTCAATTTTGTACTGACACCAAGGACTAACACACTAAAACGGTCTTGCGAAACAGTTATCTCGATGACATCAATCAAAGAGCCAAAAAAAAATTCGATTTTATGGACACCGAATCTTAATCGCTTGACAATTTATTTATTGCTATTGATTAGGCTATCGATTATGGTTTCGGTTCTGAGAATTCTCTATAATATCGGTTTCGTATTATTTGAGGTGTTCTTGGTTTCCTTTGTTTATTACCTCCCTAATTAGTCAATTTCCTGGTATTTATTTAATTTGATATTGAAATTTGTTTAGATTATCGATAGACATTCTCTTCCCGTTTGTACTGAGAAATATGTCTTCTTATATTATTGTATTATACGGTGATTTGGGATTGGTAAATGTGAAAACCGAAAATTTATTTCTTGTTAAAATTTGTGCTCGTTTTGTGAAACGTTAGAAGAACTGTTAATTTGCTTGATATTGCATTGGTAATACGTCTTCTAATGAATCCTTTAATTAACCGTAATATATAACATACTTCAGGTTTATTTCATAAGTAATGCACACACTCACCCACAATCATTTCAAAAGTAGTGCACATTCTTCCACTACCTTTTTCAAAAATAGTGCACTTCCAGTTATCCATTTCAAAAGTAATGCACACCCTACAGCTATTTATTTCAAAGTAATGCACACTCTCCCACTACCTATTTCAAAAATACTGCACACTCCTAGTATCAATTTCAAAAGTAATGCACACTAACCAATCATTTATTTCAAAAACAGTATAGACCCCCAACTATTTATCCAGTAGTCCATCCACATCATTCAACTATCCATTTCAAAAATAGTGCACACTTTCCTAGTATCAATTTCAAAAGTGATGCACACTCCAATTATTTATTTAAGAAATACTGCTCACCTTCAAATATTTATTTCAAAAGTAGTGCACATTCTCCTACTATCCAAAATCCAAAATCAGGACTGTCAATAGACGCTGCTAAATTTATACTGAGAAATATTAATATATTCTTATACTATTATATTATGCTGTGATTTGGGTTTAGTAAATGTGAAAATCGAAAATAATTTTTGGTGATTGCTGATAAACCTTTTCCTCGAAATTTGAGTTTAGTGTGAGACACGTAAAAAGACTGGTTTGTTCATTTGAATGTTCATTTGTGAATACGTCATCTAATGAGTAATTTTGTTACTATTTGGTGGACCGGATAATAATGTTGGTTATACGTATTGCATAATTTATGGTCAAAGTAATAAATCATGTGAATAAATATTCCTAATAAAAAGTTTGATATTTCATACATTAGCCGGTAAATGTGATAAATGTTGAGTATTTTATGACATTAACCAAGTTTAATTGGTGATAATTCCGTATAATTCCCGGCGATTATTCATTATCACCATCTAAGCTTGGTAAATGGTGACAAATTACTGAGTATTTATCACTTTTACCGGATAGTTTATAAAATATACAACTCGTTATGGGGAATTTGATAAGAGTTTCCTCAGATGCTTGACTTCTGTCACTTTTCTCGTTGGGAGGTTTGTTCTCTGTTACTAGCGAGTACAGCTGGTTGGACTAAACAATGACAGAAGACTAGCAGAAGTGAGGAAACTTTGACTGAATTCAGGTCTCGTTTTACGCGTTGCGGTACCAGGGTTTAGAAAATTAAAAATTTTTGGTTTTTGTTAGCGCGACCTAATTTTTTTTTAATGCGATTTATGATGCGGTGGCTGTGCTCATCATTGCGTTGTGGTCTTTATCGTACGCGTAAAACGAGACCGGTGTGTTCATAATTTCAGATTCTGAATGGCTTTTGCTGGAGCATGTTCTAAATTTTGCTTCCCGACCTTTTGCTTAGCTTTGATTACTTCATAATCGATACTTGACCCTAACGGATTTTGGGCCCTAAAGATGGTACAGATGATAGGAAGAAATGTAAGAAGATCGTTTCCCCTATTCACCGAATTGTTGTCTCGCGTCAGAGCTCTCAAAAGCTCTCGAAGACATTAGCGAAGAAGATTTTTAATTATTAATCACCGGAAATTGATATTTCTAAGAAGAACGCGACGGTGCTCGATAACACACAAAGGTCGCGAAAATTTGTCGACTGAAGGAATTTCAAAGCAGAAAACCAGTGGCCCCTTCCCTTCAGCCTCAAAACAAATCGCGGGGGGGGGACCAACCATTGAGCGGAATTTTTCCTCGAAAAAATTCTAGAAACGCACGAAATAACACAAATAAATAAAATAGAAACATTTTATCGCGGTCTTGAGATCGTAGAAAAACGCGACACATTCGGTGATTGATTGACGTTCGATTATCGGAAACCCACCTGTCCGGAAAATAATGAAATCGAGCGGAATCGAGAACGGAAGAAAGTTCGCTTTCCCAAAGAATATTCGAGAAGGTCGGTAAAAGGTGAAGAAACAGAAAAACTGGGATCGAGAAACCGGAAGTGGATTTTTGTTTTGGATTGACACCCGAAAAGTTACAGTTTGATCGATTGTTTGGACTTTTGCTCGCCGCCATTTTGATTTTTTGGTTTTTGCTCTTTGCATGATCGTTTGGTTGTTTGTTTGAAAGTGAATTTTGTTAATGATTTCCGGTTTGGATTTTTATTTCAAACAGGAGTTGAAGGAGTCGTTTAATTATGGTCTCTTCTGTCCACCGCAAAATGGGAAAGCCGGGAAATTTTTGGACGAAGAGAGACGTCTCGGCGATTATCCCTTCAACGGACCTGTCGGCTACCTCGAACTCAAGTACAAACGGAGGGTATACAAGATGCTGAACGTGGACGAGAAGCAGCTTAAGTCCCTCCATACGAGAGCCAATTATCGAAGATTCCTCGAGTATGTGAACAATGCTCAGGTCGAGAAGATCACGAAGATGTGTTCGAAAGGTTTTGATCCAAACTTCCATTGCGCGGAAACGGGAGGTGAGTCGCCATTTTGTAATTTCCGTTTTCGCCCATCCAAACAGAAAACCTAATCACCTCGTGTACTTGTTACTTTTCAGAAACCCCACTCACGTTGGCTGCGGGCATCAAGAAACCTAACAAAGTGCTGATAGCGTTGGTGAATGGAGGCGCCATATTGGATTACAGAACGAAAGACGGAGCCACGGCCCTTCATCGAGCTGTCGAACACAATTCCGTCGAGGCTCTCACCACTCTCCTAGAACTAGGTGCCAGTCCCAATTATAAGGACGCGAAAGGGTGAGTCGGCCATTTTTGATTCTCATACCAGGTGGATTCTTGTCAAGTCTTTTCCCTGACAACGGTTTTCGTTTCCTCTTGCGGGTCAGCAAAATCGCGAATAATCACGACCGTTTCCGGTTTTTCAATGATCGACTTCCTTTTTTCGCTTCATTGCTGTTGCTCGAGTCCCTGTATTGATTAGACCTTGGGGGCGATTATTGTAATGAGCCGTGGGTCATAATTGAAGCGAAATTTTCGTGTGTGGATAATGGTCGGCTCCAATTTCCCCGCCAAATTTCGAGTGCCTCCTCATTAACTGTGATCATCGAAGAGGTCAGAGAGACCGGAGGTGAAGGCGGCGATGGCGGTGGCGGTGGATGTGGATAGGAGATTACAAAACGGGATATTTAATTTAATTTTTTTGAAACATCCATTCGCCGCCGGAAGTGATTTCGCATTATTTCCACGGCCAAGCTCAAATCGAAACGATTTCAGGTTTCGACCTGCCTCCGCCTTCTAAATTGTTCTCTCCTTTCTACATCCATTTTCGTTAGCAAGTGGAAACGCAAAAAAGAGCTTTCGATCTTCGCCCAGACTTTAATTTTGCCAATACAAACTCGAAATTAATAATTCCGCGCTCCAAATTTGTTTATCTTGATTATGAATCTAATTAATAAATTAAATTCATTTCATAAATAATGCACGCTTTCAAAAAACTTGACTTGCATTTAAATATAACATGGTGGTCTCGACTATTTTTCGCAATGTAACAGGCCCTCTTCTTATACTTCTCTCATCAAAAATACTCCTCATCTTATCATAAAACAACTTACATGTATAAATGTTAATTTATTATTTTATATATCAGTAGCGTAGGTAGAATTTTTGGAGCTGTAAGCAAACATGAGGCGCTTTTTAACTATTTATAATATACATAAAATCACAAATTAGACTCTTGTTTTGAATATGATATATACATTTAATAAGTAAACAGCCGAAGTGTAAATATATGTTTTATTAGCACAAATAATATTGCACGAAGATATTTATATAATTTTTCGAATATATCAGCAAAACGTATAATGAACCAACAGAAATAAGTGTAAATTAGAAAACAGTTAATTGGAGAGCCCCTTCCGTGGGCTTTTGTTTACTTGCTATATGATAGCCACGCCTCTTTATAATATTATAATAATTATAAGATTTTTCGTCTTTGACTTTTCATGAAAAGAAACAATATAGATATAAGGCATATGAGATTTGTACAAAAGGTTTAAACCACTTTAAAAGTGTTAGTGTTATTATATTATTGTTAGTATTGATTTTGTTGCTGGATACAATATAAGAAGACGCCCTACTTCATTGCGATAAAATCACAGAGACCATCATTTTATATTTCAATTTTTGTCTTTAAGATTACTTTCTGTTGGTGTGTAGGTTCATGAACCCTTCTGTAACAAGTGAGTAGATTATACAGTGGTAATTACAAAGATAAATTATGTCTTTAGTTGTGCGGATTGTTTTTATGCGAATTTGAAATTTGTATTCGTATTTAACAGAGAAAAATTATGAAAGTTAACATCGAATGTTCCTTTCGGAGTATATTCTGAACATCCTTCTTCATTATTATTTATTTATCTATAAGTTTCAATACTCATACTGTATAATAAATAAAATTTTTTGGCGTCTTTGTTTGACTCCTTCAAACAGAAATTTACACGTGTAGCAGAGATCTTTTTCCAAGTTCCAAGGCTGTACCGAAATTTGAATTTTGGCTATGAATTGTATTCAGGTGGTGGGTGGTTGACATCACAGAACACGTGTCAATGAAAATGTTCAAAATAATTGAGCGCGACAGTTTTGTAACCCCCAAATTAAGCCTGCGAGAGGGTTTTGTTACAAACACATGTTGAGCATATGAGGGGTGACGGTGCTTGAGACCACTTTCAAATTTCTGTCGAAAATAAAGTCGTCAGTGCCAAAAATTTTGAAAAAAATTTAACCAAGTATTTGAGTTATCAATCATTAAATAATGGATTATTAATTAGGATTCAAAAATTTGGCGGGAGTTTGAAATGGCAAAGAGAAATGGAGCCTAAATTCGGGCGAACTATAAAAGCCAGGTCATCAATGCAGGAGTCAATAACAGGACCGAACCTGAACATACCTTGTTACAATAACTAATTACGAGATCGCCTGCAGATAGTTTGCCTTTTGTCTATTATTTCGCTCCCCGAAACAATAATCAATCAGGGCCGATAATTTTACTCCGACATATTGTTTTCTTCAATACGACTGATTTCAAATATCGCGGGGGGTTTTTTGACTATATCACACAGGTTGACTCCATTATATTTATGCGTGACAAACAAAACGGATCCGATGTTATGCGAGACTCTACTTCACGATCACGCCATTATCGGAGCTCAGGATCTTCAAGGTTGGCGAGAAGTCCACCAGGCTTGCCGAAACGGAATGGTCACTCATCTCGAGCACATTCTCTTCTATGGAGCGGACATGAATGTTAGAAACGCGTCTGGAAATACTCCTCTCCACGTTTGCGCAGTCAACAATCAAGAAAGTTGCGCCAGGCTTCTCCTCTTCAGGTATTTTTTGTTTTGTTTTGTTTTTCGTCCCAAATTATCTACTTCTAAATTATCATTTATTTATTTATTTATTTTCTTTAGGGGTGTGATAAAGAAGCTTTGAATTACGCCAATCAGACGCCTTATCAGGTGGCAGTCATCGCCGGGAATTTAGAATTAGCCGATGTCATACAGTCGCACAGGCCCGAGGAAGTCGGTAAGTTTATAACGTAGAGAGGGGAAGAACACAAAAGGAAACGAAACCGGAAGTGGAAAAGGTTTCCGAAGGTTGTGTGCGTTTGTGTATGTGTAACGAATGGCATTTTGGGAGTAAAAAACTAATTTGGTTTTATTAGCCGAAAGCAATTTAAGAAAAGATAAATAAGCTCCAGTGGCTTAACCGGTGAAAGCAGTTTACCGCCCAACTCATCCACCCCGCCAACCTCCAACCCTCTCCTCATCCTCCATCCCTTAAAAGAAACGTTTGTATTCAAGCCGAAAAGTTTCCTTCGAGGTAAATAAAAAGGTTTTGTTCCGAGTTGGATCACGCACCAGTGAGGAGAATTCTTGCTGATGCGTACCCTCGAGGAAGTGAGCCGAATTCCGTTTTATTCTTTGATAGTTAAGCTAAAAAGGGATGAAGTCAGAAAGGGTTGGTGACCTTGAGTTTTAGGTGTGTTTTCCACCCTTGGTTGAAGCTTGTAGGAGCTCGAGGGAGGTCGAAATAACTGTCTAAGTCTGTTACCTGGGACTGTTTTTGAGTTAGTCTTTCTTATTAGCCGCTGTTTAAACAGTTGGTCTTGTATATAACCTTCTGTATCAGTAGTTTAGAGCCAGAATATTTCAAGCGGTTTTGTGTTTACCCAGAAATTGAGGCTTCCAAGTCAAACAAAACAAACCGCAGCAAAGCCAAACACACATTGGAGGAAGAGGGGGGGGAGGTTCTGTCTTAAAAATAAATCTTCGTTCTTTTGTGCGACAAACCCGAAAAACCAGATTCGTAAAACATGGACAGAACGGACGACGACTGGCAAACCCGGTCATCGGACAAAACAGATCGCATAACTCGGAATCATCACAGAGTGAATAATGCGAGTCAAACGAGTTTTTTTGCATCCATTCGAGAAGTCACAGGTCCGCCACTCGAAAGTTACGTAACACTTTGGCGCAGGTTACCACCTCTCGCGTGTAGGAGAGTAAAAGTTTCGTGTTTATGTTTAAAGAAATTTTTTGGTTAGCCGTCTCGAATTCTCCTCTCGGGCGTTTAATCCTGTTTTAGTAACAAAAATTGTAATTGAAAAATTATGGCGCGACCGAACGGGGGGTAACACAGATGACCCTCGATTTCACCCGAAAATTCGGTTTAATTAAAAAATAAATTAATTGGATTTCGTTGACAACGTTCTAAAACACGAAATTGATTGCGACGGAAATCGACGACACAGGAAACTGGAGCGAAATCTTTTCAAAATTAATTTCTGGGTGTTTCATATTATACAATCCTGCCAAGTGTCAAAAGAGGGATCCAACTCCCAGAAAACAAATCCCTGGCTGGGTTAATTTCCGTTTCCGGCGACTCTCAAACCCTTTGGAACTTTTAATGCTTTCGGCTAAATCTTAGTCTGTTGCTGTTTGGATGGTAGCTTTGTTGGAACGAAACTCTTCTTGTGGTGTTGGTGGTAAGTGTTCTGATTTTCGGCTTTTAGTTTTCATCTCCTTCCGGTTCCTCCAACTCCTTCCACAATCCCAAAACTCTGAGGTAAGTTGCATGGCATGACACCTTCGCATGACTTAGCAAACTCTTGGACATGTTTGAAACGGAAATCGTAATGGAGACGATTTTATTTTTAATAAATATTTTGGGTTAAGGATGATAACAACTTCCTGGCGCCTTTTTCTAGACAACAGACTTTATCTTAGATAAGATAGAGAAGAAAAGGAATCGGCCTTGGATGGTTGGGGTAATCATGAGACGTTTTGAAAATAATTGAAAAGTCTAATGGATTTCCTATCATCGTTTCCGGTGGTTTTGTTTACTTCTAAGCTCAGGTTCGCAAACAAACTAAAAGAAAATGGCGAACGATTTCCCTTTTCCCAGTTTGTCACGTTTTGGAAAAAAACACTCGTTTCCGGTTTGTGACAATTTGTCTTGAGATTGTGTTTTCGATTTAACTCGAATGGGTGACACAAATTTAAATAATCGCCGAGATTAGTTTCAAGGTCATCTTTCCACCAGGAAAACTTGTCGCCACGTCAAGAAAAGCTAACAAACGACCTTTCAGCTTATTTATTTATTAGATTTATTAATATCGATGTTAATAAGGACGAAAGTTATGTTTGTCGTGACGACATGGTTCCTCCGAAAAAGGGTTTCGAGAAGGAGAGTGGACGTGTATACGCTCTGGCGTTTTCCTGTCTTCGAGATTATTAATCATCATAATTAATAAATAACTGTCGCGCCATCTGTTTCTAGTTTCCTCGTTAAATTATGTAGGATATGGAAGAGGATATCCAAGTTAGAACTAATTAGATGACTGTGAAAACCGGAAGTGGTGGTATTGTTAAGATCATTTTCTTTTTTGATTCATACAAGTGTGCAGTATTAATGAAGTGAGGCTTTCGAAGCAGTGTGCAATATTTTTGAAATCAATTCTGATAGTGAGTGTGCAATATTTATGAAATAGCTTTGACTCGGGATTGAGCTTCCTTCGACTGGTCACGCCCTTGGATGTGAAATTAAGCTCATCGTGTTGAGAAGATATCAAAAAGCTCTTTCCTCTTATGTCCAACCAGAACTTTGACTTGGAGACAGGATAGCCAGAGGAGTAACATCACTAACATCAGTGGTGATGAGTTCCTTGCGTTGGAAAGAGAAAACGTTACTGCTCACCTGCCAGCCCTGACAGTTAGTAACTAAACACAAGTGGTAGACAGATACTGACTGTTAGTGTCAGACCCACTCTGGTCTTGACGTCTAGGAGGAAGAAAGGAAGGAGAGGAGAGAGATAAAAAGAAGAGAAAGGAGAAGGGAAGAACGAAAGAAGAGAGAGAGGAAGCAAATAAACGAAAGAGAGAAGAGGAAGAAAAATATTAGCAGAGAGAAGAGAGATAACAAGAAAAAGAAGAGGATAGGAAGGAAGGACTAAAGAGGAAGACACGAGAGAGGAGAGTAAGAATGAAAGGAAAGAGAGAAGAGGAATGACAAGAAGAGAAAATTTGAAAAGAAGAGAAAGGAGAGGAGGTTTTTAAGAGTTACTCAGAAAAAGGTTCAACCTTTCCATCATCTCTCGACATCCTATCATCACATGTCTTTCGACAACCTATTTCAGGTACAGGATCGTAATGTCACCCAACCGGTACATCGATCAATCTAGGTATTAGTATCGCATAACTTTTGTTATCATGAAATAAATGCGAAATCGATTGATAACAGTCATAATTATTTGTCAAAATGATGGTCAAAGCAGAAAATTAAAAATGAGATTGAGAACTCAAAGTATGAAAAACACGGAAAAGCTCAAATACTAAATCAACTTCCGGTAATAGCTTAGAAGCAGGTGGTGGTGGTGGTGGGGAGGAAGTCGTTGTTACCGGTCGTGTTGAAGACATAAAAAATTTTTAAAGCTTTAACAACCCTCCTCCATTATGAGGATAACTGAAGCAATAAAACAAGAAAAAAATTTTTTTTATTTCTCTTTTGAAAGAGTCAAAGAGGGCGGTGGGTCGTAAGAAAGCTGTGAGCGAGGGTGAGAATGACGGTTAGGGTTGGAATGGATGGAAATGAAACAAATGTGAAAATGTTTTTCGGATCGTGTTTTCCGTCCACTTCAAGTTGAAAATTTCGGGAAAGTCGAGTGTTTTTAATGTGGCGGAAGTGGAAATTAACGCGAAACCGGAAGTGAACCCATCATCTCTCTCTCGCCGATTCTCACCGCGAAAATCTCGATTGCTGGGGAAGGAAAAGCTTCATCCTAACCACCATCCCAGTGAAAAATTAATTAAACATTTTAGGCTTTTCGCACGGTGGACTCAAGATTCTCGTTCAAATTTTGTTTGTATTAAACGGTCACGAAACCGGAAGTGGTGGTTTTAATAACCTATTTTCCGGTTTTCACGATTTAAAGACAACAAACCCACCCTGACTCAAAGTACTGGAGTGATGTTTGAAAGACTTAGAACCTCTCTATCACCTTCTGAACTCACTATAACGAATTTGAGGGCGTCAGTGAAATGTCACGTGACCTATAGAATGATATATTCATCGATTTATTAATATACAATATCTCGTTATTGAGAAGCGTTCAATAAATGATTATCGATTGTTATAATGAAAAGTTATTCATTAGATAATAGAGAATAGATGAAGTCGTATCTTAAAATTGGTAAAAATGGAAGGAAACAGAACAAAAAGAAGGTAGATGAAGGAAAAGAGAAGATAGAAAAAGAGAAAAGACGGTAGAAGGTGCTATAGGAAGAAAGAGACAAAAAGAAGAGCGAATGAAGGGGAAAAATAACAAAGAAGCAGGGTAATAGGAGACAAGTCGAAACACGAAAATGTGGAGAAGAAGAAGACAAGAAACTATGAAGGGAGAACGGAAGAATAAGTTCAAGAGAAAATAAACTAAAAGAGAATGAAGGAAATAGAATCAAATGAATAGAGAGAGAGAAGAAATGAGAGATGAAAGTGTAATCAAAAAAGCGAAACTAAGACTAAACGAAACAAAGAAAACAACAAGGAAAAGAATAAATAGAAAGAAAGAAAAGAAGAGAGGAAGAAGGAATGAAAAGAGAGGAAAGAGAAAGAAAGGAAGAAAGAGATAAAGAAAAGAAAGAAAGAGAGAAGGAAAGAACGAATGAGAGGAAAATAAAGGAAAGAGGAAGAGAGATAACTGAGGATAGAGAGGAAAGAAGTTAGAGGATGAGAAAAGGAAGAAAAGAAGAAATAGAGAAAGAAAAAATAAAAAAAGGAGAGAAGAGAATGAATGAAAAGAGAAAAGAAAAGAGAAAAGGAAAAGGCAGAGAAAAGAAACGAAACCAGAAAATATGATGAAAGAGATCTAGGAAACGAAAGAGAAAGAGAGAGGGAGATAGAGAAAGAAAGTACAAAAGAAGAAAGAAGAAAAAGGAAGACAGGTAGCCACAGTTCCCACAATCCCCCAACTATATCGATCATGGCCTCTGTTAGTCAATACAGACCCCCCAAAGCTCTGCTAGAATTCCCTTTGACGCTTTTTCCGGTTTCGAGCTTTTTCCTAATACACCCCGCCATCGGATTTGCTTCTCTCTCGCACACTCACATGGAGCAGCAAAAAAAGCTTTTCAAGGTCATAACAAATGTCAACGTGACACGCTTTCGGAAGGAGCTTTTAATGTTGCCTTCTCCTCTAAATTTAAACACGTTTTAATGAATCCATTTCGTCATTTCCGAAATTAACACTCCTCTCTCTCCTCCGCCATCTTCTTATTTCTTTTTGTGATGTATGATTTCCGCTCATAAAATCTTCGGCATGGAGACGAAGGGGATTCCCTGTTTAATTGGACGCTCGTGAGCTTGTTATGTAATTGATGATGATAATAAACGCGTGCGGGGTTTTGGTCGTTTCTCTCGTTTCCGAAAATTCTGAACTGTTATGCTTGACGCCGCCCTGTTTTCTATCAGCCAACTGACTCCTGCTTAAATGATTTATACTCGCTTTTGTACCTGAAACCTAGATTTTTCTTTCAAATTCTTTTCTTTTTCTGGTGGTGTTAATTCGACCCGACTTCGATTTGCTTTCTTAATTCTCTGCGATGGGAAATTGGTCACGAATATCAAAAACCTGATTTTGGTTGTGCAAAAGGTGTCCAAAATTATTGTTTTGTTTTTGTCGGCTTCTCTTTTATTTATTTATTTTTATTAATTATAATTATTAATTAATTTTGTTATTTTTATTTGAAATTTAGGTCGCCATTTTGTTTGAAATTGTTATTAGTTTGGTTGTGATTGTTGTTTGGGTTTTGTTTGTTTTTGGTTTTTTGGTTTGGTTTGGTTTGGTTTGTTTGGTTTTGCTTTCATATAATTTTCTCCATTTTTAGTCCCCTTCCGTGAGCCCCCTCGTTACAAACCCGGACGACGAGGAAGCAGGAAGAGTTACTACGGTGATCAGCGAGTCGAAACACCAGGTCGGTTGCCCTCGCCCTCGCTATCCCTCAGGAGCTTATGTCCTTTCAGTTCGGCGAGTTCGAGCTTAAGCGAAACTAGCTCAGCGAGCGGAGGTAGCAACTCCGCGAGTTATATCAGCAATACTACAGGTAAGATACATGTTTTTCTCCTGTTGTACTTCCCGTTTTCCGGGAAAGTCTGTTCCCTCTCTGTTGAGATGGACTGGAATATGGCGATGAGTTTCTTAACAACGTTGAAGGGAAGAAGACTGTTGATGATTAGTGGCTTATTTCGAAGGTAGTCAGCTTTGGTCTCATATCTTCTATCGATTCTATGTGAATGTTAACTCTCTCAAGCTGCTACCTACTTTCGATGTACGTTCTTCAACTCAACATTGTGACTGCTGTCGTATTTTACCTCCAATTTGTCTTTCTTTTCCGCTGTTTCATTCATCTTTGAACATTCCTCCTCTCCAGAAGATATTTTATGTCTCATTTCGATGGTTTCTTGGCTTTATTTCCGGTCTCAGTGCTTGTTTCTTCTGATTTTGTTGTTGTTACCTATTTCAATCGTCTTATAATCTTCTTAAGACAGTCTGCAATGCCTTTGTCACGTCTTTTGGGAAAGTCTCTTTTAACTGTTTCCGGTAATCCACGAACTTGTTTTGAGTATGAGGTGATTCACAACCGGAAGTATAAATTCGAACTAAATTTTTAACCGTACAGACATTTCTTTTCAGGTTTTTCTTTTCCATACCCTCTAACTGTCTACGGTCTGAAATCTTTGAGCAACCTTCTCGCAGATAAGGTAGACAAAACGGTTGAATTTATTACAAAGTAGATGATTCTCCCTTTTTTAAATATAAAAATATATTTTTTTATATTAATATATAATTTGCTGTTCATTTTTAGATGTTTTAGAAATTTTTGTTTTTGCTGTTGTTACGATCAGTTGCATGCTCACTCGGGGTGTTACGTGTGTCGACTTAATAATTCATCAGGTTGTCACCGACACCCGGACGACGCCATTTTGGGTGATTGAATTCCCAGTTTACTTTTAATTATCTCTCTCTAAATAACCGTTCGTGGAAATGATTTTAAATGCTGCCAACTTTGTAAAGAGAAAAATAATTGGAAAGAAACGAGAGCGCGTAAAAAAGAGTTTAGGATTCGGAACTTGTTAATCAAACGATTACTTAATCCCGGGTTCAAGTCATTCGTGATGAATGAAATTTTTCAATCTCCAAGAAAATGAAAATGGCGATAAATTAGCGAAAACGTTAGACAGGAAGGCAAAAAAATTTGTGAGAAATTGATTGAATGTCGCGGAAAGAAAGTGTGAAATTCCATCTCGCATTCGGATCGGCATTTGAGATTTAGTTCTGGATTTAGACTGTTAGAAGATATTGTCACTTCATTTCAATAACATAAATTAAGTTCGTCATCTTATATTCTAAACTCATTTTGTGAATTTATAATTAATTAGTATATAAGTGGTGGGAGACACTCCAGATTGGTTCATTATGTGCTTCTTCTGTGGGGGAACGTGTGTGCAAAGTTAGACTGGAATCGGTTGAGATGTGTTGAAGCTATGATTGTTACAAATTCTGTGTTGATTAATTAAAATTTGGATTGGAAAGTGGCAAATTTTGAATTTGTCATCCTCGCTTTGTGTTATTCTAAGATTTGACTAAAATCGATTTCCAGTTAGAAACATTTATTTATTGCTATTGATTAGGTTATCGATTATTGTTTCCAGTTCTAGAGCTCACTTTAATGTTTTTTGTTGTATTTGTTTACCACCCCCAAATTTATTTATTTGAGTTCTAAGCCCGTTTTTCCTACCCTTGGGTATAACAGGATACAGCAGAAGATTCAAACTCACGACTATAAGTTTTATAGTCAGACACTTTTGAGCACTACATCACAAACCTCTCAAAATCTGTTGGTTTCGTAGTGTTTATTTGATTTAAATTTAAATTTTGTTAGAATTCTCGATAGACATTCTCTTTCCGTTAAAATTTATACTGAGAAAGATATAATCTTATAATTTATTGATTTGAGTTGCTCCCCAACCCCTTTTCCACTGCCAGCACCAGAGGCTTTATATCTAGGGAACAGACCAGTGTCTCAACCCCAGGGATGGGATAATAGGATGTGACTGTAAGAGTAGTAAGGATGGGGTAAGAGTAAGACAGAGGAAGTAAGAAAGAATGGCAATAATAATGATGGTGATAATAATAGTGAGGAGGAGGAAAGGGATGAGATAGAAGACAGGGAAGGAGTGAAGAGAAGAGATAATAAGATAAGGAAAGAAGTAAGGATAGAGTAGGAGGTAGAAATAAGATAGAAAAAGGAAGAGAAGAAGGGGTATAACACAGTACGACAGAAGATTCGAACGTACGACCATAACTTCAACAGCAACATCCTAGACCTTTCAAAATATATTATTAATATTATATTAATATCTGTAATATTCTGATTGGGGATTAGTAAATGTGAAAAGCAAAAATTTATTTCTTGTTAAGTGTTGATTAAAAATTTTTGTTCATTTTATGGAACGTTAGAAGAACTATTAATTAGTTTAAATTTACATGTGTAAATATGTCATCTAAGAAATTAGTTTATAAATTTTTAAACGAACATCTCCATCAGTTGGGCTCATATTTATTGATTTTTATTAATATGTTCACTGTGATGAGTCTTTTCCTTTCACTTCAGTGACATTATTAAGTTCGTTATCTTAAGTTTAAAATTATTTTTTTAAGATTTCCACGTCTTCGCTCATCACTATTGATATTAGTAATGTTATGATTGTCTTTTGGCGATTACGCAGTGCGAGTCAAATTTTTGAAAGAAGAGATTTTGTAGGACTCTCACCTGGTCTAAATGTTTTGCCTACGTTGAAAGGCGCAGACATAGTCAGTGGAAGTTTGATGTCCGAAGAACACCGTTCGGAGTGACATGAACTCATTTCAGTCAACCAACATTAATTAAAAGACGAAACTGTCGGGGTCTGAGTGTATCTCATCATTAGTTCCTTGAATTAGCCCTCATACATAACTTAACTCAGATTCATTTCATAATACACGTCCTTCAACTATCTATTTCAAAAATAATGCACACTCAAGTTATTTCTTTTACAATTACTTCACACTGCCAACCCTTTATCTCAAAAATAGTGCACACTCTTCCAATATCCATTTCAAGTGTGCACACCTTCAACTATTCATTTCAAAAGTAGTGCACACTCTCCAGTTATTTATTTTAAAATTACTACACACTCCCAACTCTATCTCAAAAATAGTGGACGCTCTCTCACTCTCTATTTCAAAAGTAATGCACATTCTCCGATTATTTATTTCAAAAATACTGATCACCCTTCAACTATCTATTTCAAAAATAGTGCACAGTCTTCTTGAATAGATAGTTGGGAGTGTGCAGTAGTTTTAAAATGAATAGTCAAAAGTAGTGCACACTCAAATTATTTATTTTAAAATTAGTACATCCTCCCAACTATTTATTTCAAAAGTAGTGCACACCCTTCAACTATTTATTTCACAGTCGGCAAACTACTCATGCCATAAATATTGCACACTTTAACGGGGATTTTCTTTTAAATTCAAAGCTACAATTTCAAGTTAGTACTTGAATACGAATGAAAGAAACAAATTTTTGTACTGTTAGCGATATAGAAGGACATGAACGTTAGTTAGTTAAAGTGAGAAGTTGAACAAGTTTTTTCGCACATTAACTAAGGAAATAAGTTAATGATGATAATGAGAGAATGATTAGTAGAAACAACGAGATAATTAATAAATATTATTAATAACTAGATACAATAAATAAGTTCCGAACCCGTACCAATGTCTTAATCTCACTTGAACGGTTTCCGCTTTTCCACTCCCTTGACTTAGGTTCCCTTTTCCCAAACCGGAGGCCAACCTTGAAATTTGGCCACCAATTCCTCGACTTTGAAAGAGAAAACCACACAAAAGAATGAGACTTGCGTAATTTTATAACCCGCAAAAGAGTTGAGTATAAAAATTTTTATAGTCGAACACGAAACACCTCGTTGATTGCCCGAACTGATCGTTAGCTGTTGCTTGACGTTCGAAACTCACTCCCTGGCTGCTGTTGTTTAGGCGACAAAAATTTTTTTTCTTTTTGTTGTTTGTTTTCCGTGCACTCACTAATTAACCGAAATGTTTTAATCAATACTAACCCTCATTGGGTCAGAAAACCACGCGGAGAAGTCGATGTAAGTATGAGAAAATTGATTGCTGAGCTGTTGTTGATAAAAGTCGGTGACCTCGCCATCTTGAAAAATGGTTTCAAATTTTTATTATCATTATTAGTATAAATCAATCAGGGTTGAAATCCGAAGCTTTAGTTTACGATCACGGTTGTTATTGTCTTTTCAGATAAATCACTCGGCGACACTAGTGATATTATATCCGACAGCTCGGGAGTTGGAACTTCCAACAGCGATACAACGAATCCCTCCATAACGCTGCCGGGAACGACGGTCGTTTGCATCGAAAGCTATAATTCCGGGATCCCCGGTCATCTGATCATAACTCAGGGGGATATTTTGGAAGGTGAGTTACCCCGGCGGTTTTTGAAAATCGTCTCCCCGACGCCTTTTGACATTTTGCTGACTGGAAAGAGTTTCGTAGTTGAGCGATTTCATTTGGAATTTCGGGTAGTGGGAAGAGGCGGATTTGGGATTCCCGACCTTTTTTCTCTTTTGAAAGGAATTTTTTCTTTCCGGTTCAGTGGACTCTTAAACTTTTTTATTTAGAATCCGAAATGTCTTTTGGAATCAAGTTGTCGGTCGTCACGAACAATCCGGTTTATAACTCGATTTATAAAATTTTTTCTTTATACCATCAAGTCGGGTCTTGTTTTATACGATGGATGCGTTTTGTGTTTATGTGTTGTGATTCTTGCTCCATTCGGTCGTCTCGTTTCGTCTTCTCTTCTATCTCAGTCATAAATATCAGGCCTAAGTTGTCGTTCCACCTACGTCTTGCCATCTTTCGTGTAATCTCAAAAAATTTAATTGAAAACCTTCACCCGAACAAATGTTGTGTATAGCTGAAAGTCATTTCGGTTTTTATAGTTGCATAACATTGACCTCGGCCGAAGAATTCGCCTAAGTTTAACTGCTTACCAGTTTAAATTGAGTGAAATCCAAGAACCGGAAATGTTTTTCACTAACTTCACCCCCTCCCGAATGCAAGAACAATTTTTAACACTCGTTTTGGAATGTTAGTTTGAAAGAAAAGTGACAGAGTGACAAAGGGAGTGAAAATTTATTGCCTGAATTTTCTTTCGCTATGAACAACCCAATCAGGGGGTAGTTTAATTGTATAACTTCCACCCCGACACAGTTGGAAAGCAGTTACCGTTATCGCAAGTGCAAGGGTGTGGCACTAAAGCCCAAAGGATTATGAGGGGAAGAACACCAGGAAGAAAAGTCATTTTCACTCTCGTCCCTTAACTCCAAGACATTCAAATCATTTCTAACTGTTCCGCATTGGTGTTTTCAGTTACTGGAGCGACAGAAGATGGATACCTTGAAGGTAATCTTAGGAATCAAGGCACGGGATATTCCCAGCTCACTGCGTTCAGGAAGTGAGGTTGAGAACGAATCCGAATATTCCAATCCCGTTACAAAATCACGATGTGAACACTCTCGGACCTCAGAGATCTTCATCTCAGTCTAGAGTCCAAGGGAGGAGGGAGATACAGAAGCATTTCGCAACGGCTCCCAGGTTAAAGAAGATGTAAGCTATCGCTGATTAATTTTCTGGTTTTGTGTTGTTTTGTCCGAAACCGTTTGACTAAGTCTGATTTGGATTTTTCAGATTGCCGGCCGAACCCAGGACGGTGGTTTTGCATCGAGCCAGAAAGGGTTTTGGTTTCGTCCTGCGAGGTGCCAAAGCTTCCAGTCCTCTTATGGAACTGACTCCCAATGAGAGATGCCCAGGTTTACAGTATTTGGATGACGTGGATAAGGGAGGTGTTGCCGACATGGCGGGACTACAAAAAGGAGATTATCTATTAGCCGTGAGTATTTCTAAGGCCCATACGACGACACCTTGAGCTTTAATTAGTGTTATCTCTCAAACGTTTTGATAATTGAAACAGATTAATGGAGAAGACGTGTCTGCTGCGAGTCACGAAAAAGTCGTCGAATTAATACGAAAATCCGGAGATTTAGTCCAAATGACAGTCGTCTCTGTCGGTTCTCCGACTGGTTTACCCAGTTCGAAATCAACAGTGAACATTTCCGGTGTTCCTTCGAGTCGAGGATACGCCACTTTACCTCGAAAACTCACCAATGGACCCATCACAGGGACTTTAGGTAACGTACTCCTCTGCACAAAATACAACCAGACATAAATTTGAACTGCGATTTTAATTAAAATTGGTTTCCAGGAAGGTCAGTTGCTCCTTTACCTCCTAGAAGAGATCCTAAAACGACTTTAAGCGTAGGTCGAGCAAGGGCCAAGTCAATGGTGGCTACCATCGGTGATGATGACGACGTTGAGAATAACACGGCTTGCTCAAGTGTCGAGTCCGTTCATCAGCAGGATCCTGGTAAATACGTGATGAAATGATTACCTCAGTTTTGAAAGGAGTTAGTGGGAGTAAGAAATGACGGTTTTGGTGAAATTGTTTTGGCAGGAAACAGTACAAATAATCAACCAAGGACGGCATCAATCCGAGCCAGACCAATCTCGTCGCGGATAACAGCGACAGAGTTGGAAGAATTATTCCAGAGGCAAAGGGGTCAGGGTCAGGTGTCTGGATTGATGACAACTTCCAATTTTCAAAATCCATCCAGTAGTCCCGGATCGCCGGCTAAGACTCCCAGGGTTTACGCCAGCGTTGCCGAAATGAAAAGAAGCAAAAGTAAAGTGAGTAACTACCGCTCAACCATTTATGTCAGTTGGCTCTTTGTTTCTTTCATTGTTCAAACTTATATTCGGCCATTTTGGCTCTTTCACTTTATAGGGAAGTCACAAAGTTCGGTTCTTCGGTAGCAGTTCAAAGAGCAATATGGCAGAAATGCACAGAGACTTCCATTCGACTCCTGATCTTGCCATTCCCCAGTTCCCCATCGCTCAGAACGATATGACACATAGCAAACCCCACAGAAGCCAGGAAGATCTAGGAGCCTTATTTAGGCCTCTACCACCTAGCCACCCTCCACCACCAGTTCCGTCAATGGGACAGGTATGAACTTCTCCTGACACTTATAATTCAGGAACAAACGAAACCAAATATTAACTGTTTTCAACTTGTAACAGATTGTTAAAGTCGAGACGAGAATGTCAGCCCCCGAGCAGGGAGGTATCCTAGTTTCCAAAGGTGAATTCGTGGCTGCCAAAGCTGGCAAGAACCCGGAAGGAGAAAATGGCGAAGTCATGTCATCATTCAGACCAACGGACAATGCTAAATTGTATGCTTCGCCTGAAGACATTAAGACTGTCGGTTTCCGGTCTCGGCCACCGGTAAGATAATTGATATTTTTACTCTCACAAGATTATCTCTTTCTCAAACTCCCCCTTCACCCCAGTCTTGAGATTAATCAGTCTGGAAATTGAAACCTGAATGAAAATCGAAAAACGCAAACATCTTCAAGACCTCCGAGGTCAAATTCATTTCACAAATTGAAATAACTCTGCTCTTTAAAAATCATTAATGTTATTTGAAATGTGATTACGTTCATTCGTTCGCTGTAATCGAGATCAAAATGAGGAAATCCAATAAAAAACAAAGCGAATTAAACAATGACAGCTCTGTTAAAGGTTATTATTGCATGAGTCCCGCCATGACGGTTTGAAACAAAAACAAATCTTTTTTTATTCTTACCTTAGAATCGCTTTCTCTTCCTCAAATAAAACGATTTCGAGTTGAAAAATATTTTATTAATAAAACCATAAATCACGTGACCTTTAAAACCAACCGTAAACTTTATTAACAAGTAAATTCAATTATCCTCTATAAATGAAATGAAGTAAAATAAAAATGGCGGAGAAAAACGGTTAAGGGGACGCTCCCCAAGTCACCGCCGCCCGAACGGAAACAACTTTTCTATTTACACGTTAAAATCAACTTAATCGTTTAAAATCTTTTTGTTTATATGAATTAATTTATATTTCGTTATTATTTCTCACGATTAAGTTATTTATTTGTATGAAATTGATCGTAGGTGAGAAAAACGCAGAGTTTGAGGTCGCCACCGAAGGGAGGAATAGCCGGGGAGGAAGTTGAAAGGCAAAATGACTCCATTCAATATGCTCAACCCATAAGACAAGCAGCAAGGAGCCACAGTTCTGTTGCTGTGAGTTTTGCTGTTTGTTCTTAGATTTTGCATTTAGTGATAGTGTTTTTTTATAGTTAATATATTTAACGATTTTTCTCTTTTTATTTTAGGAGGCTGGACCTACAAAGAGGCATTCTCTAACGTTGAATCGATTGACAAATCCTCCACCAATTCCAGAACCTGATTATTCTTTGTCGGAATCCGATGAAGAAGACACTTCTCAGAACAACGTTATCAATTTGACAATAAGCAATAATAACAACGGTAGCATCGTGACGAACGGTGGTAACAACGGAAATAACAACGGTGAAAAGGAGACAAGCGGAAATTCAAATTCGAGCGGTTCGAGTTCAAGTACGATTGCTCATAGTTTTAGCGTAGAAGAAATTCAGAAAGTGAGAACAAAGCTTAAAAGCTCGAAATCCTACCCGAACGACTTTTTAGTTCAGCAAAACGCCGACGGAGACGGAGATAATTCGTCGAGCGGAGTGTCATCCGATCAAGACGTTCCGACCGGACCACAAGGTGCCGACGAACCAGACAACACGAGACCGGCTCCATTCCAAAGGCAGAATTCCATACGAATAAGTAACAAAACCCTAATGAACAAGCAAAAGACTTTACAACTCGTCAGCAGCGTGATACACAGCAGGAACGCGGTGAGTTTGGCCAATTTGCCGCCGCCGATCGAGGATAACGGAGACGATGGAGGAGATGGTTTGGTCGTACCACCGCCTCCCGAATTCCTCAGCGGAGGTAACACGGAAATGGAAGTGTTGGCTCCACCGCCACCTCAATTCAGCGACGGAAGGCTCGTGACTCGGGTTAGAATCGTGGGAACCGTTCCTAAATCGAAACCAGGTCCTGGGAGTAAGCAACACTGAGAATTAATGCACTCCGATTGCTCGTTGAAAACGTCCTTCCGGGAAGATTTTCATTCGAGCAGCGAGAATTCCCTGTGTAGTTGTTCGAGTTTGGTGTTGAACGATATCCGCGATAATCCCACGCCTTTGCCCCCCGAATTCGCGGATCTGGTTCTAGAAAAATATTCTTATTACAGTCAGATTAGTAACAAATAATAATTTCCGGACTTAGTTTGAATTGTTAAGTGAAAATGCGGTCGCTGTAATTTTGAAACTTTTGTGATCGCGTCCTTGCCATTCCGACCGGATTCGTCTGGTAGAGAGTTCCAGCATCAAGGTTTTAACAAATTGAACTTATTTAAATTATATTACCACACCCAATGGTACTGGAAACTCTTACAACAAAATGGAGGAGGGAAACCAACCAAACTTTATCTGTAATTTATAAATTATGACTTATATACCCACAATGAGTCTTGATAGTTTCATAAAATATGACACAAATTTTGTGATGATGGAAGCTTTACTACTGCAGCAATGATGGCTGACTGTGACATTTAAGCAACCTCAAGCAAAAAGAAAAACATTTTTTAAATAGAAATTTAGATAAATAAACGATTTGAAATTTAAAAAAGGGAAATCAAAAAATTCCAATATTTACTTCAGCCTTATTTTCTATAGAACAGAAGAAGATTTCTCCTTCTAGAGAAGATCAGAAAAACGGTTAAAACCAACCCACAACCAAACAAAACATGGCGGATCTCTTTGAGATATATTATCTAGCGTATTTTGTAATGTGTATTCATTGTATTTTTTTAAATTTAAAGGTGATATTGATACAAAACTCGAATTTCTTTTTAATAAAGTTGGTATTCGACGAAAATAGATTCTAGAACAAAAAAAAAAAAACGTAAACGAACATATATCTATATTATATTATTCGGGTTTAGTTTTACGAAGGTAAAACTATATACTGCCTTCTATTATTTAAATGGCCGCCTGATTCTTTAAAGAATATGAGAAAATTTTTATGCAAACTTTGTATTACAAATTGAAGTTCCTGCAGGACAATTTGTACATAATGAAAAGTGTCGCTGCTGCCAAATATCAAATTTATTTGTAATAATATCGATAATAATAGTAGAGATTGTAAATAAGGCCTAACGCATTACAAATTTTAAAGTCAATAAATTTATAATTTCAATGAAACTTGGTGTTTTTTATTACAAAAAGAGTTTTTCCTGTTTGAGAATGCGGAGTGGTGTCGTGGTTTAAGATTTGGCGGTTAAATGTTGTTTGTTAAATACTTTGGAGACCAATCCGTACCTGAGAAAGAGAGCGTCCCCGCCAAAATTGATGTTTGCTACAAATAAAGAAAATATTGTCGCCATTTTTAAAGATGGTGTTCAACTGTTGTGCCACGACAGGTATAAAACTCAGGTTTCGTGGCAGGATGCGTCAGTCTGCTGGTGATTCTTATAGTGGTCGGGTGAATGAAACGGGTAGTTTGTGTCTTTTAAGCAGTGATAGTGTGTGTTTTGTGTTTTTAATTGTGCATGCGGTATTTTACTCCATCAGTATCTTAATTTTTATAAAAATGTCGTGATTCTCTTTTAGTATCGTGGTTCAATTAAGACATCTCATCCAAGCTTTCAGTTGATCGAGTTTTCGTTAGTTTTTGAATACTAATTCATAATTTACGTCCTTTTCTATTAGTTTCGGGTATTTAAACTGCAAAACGCGAGTACTTATTCAAAATTAAATATTTATCGAGTGCTTTGGATGGGTTTATATCTCGTAAAACAAATTCATTGAACGATCATAAGTTTTTCTCTAAAAATTTTATTAGCTTTATGTTGGTGGGTTTTTGAACGCTTTTAAACTGTGCGATCGCTCTTTGACTCTTTACGCGATATAAACCCTTGCAACCCATTTTCACAGTGGATAATGTTGAGGTAACATCTAAAAGATACTTTGGTGGCAGAAGAGGATAAATTCGAAGTTCCGGGAAAAACAAAAACCAAATTCGGTAGTCAGTCTCCGAGCTCCGCATGAACATCTTTCACTCTTTCCATTTTTTGTCCTGAATTCTGGGTTTTTTTATGTCGGAATTATGTGAATCGGTGATAATGATAATTGATAGACAACAGTCTACTTCCAAACGAACGAATAAAATACAGTGAAGTCTAATTCGTCCCGGAGTTTTACTCGTATTGCGAAACAATTTTTCCCATGTAAATCAGTGTAAAATGGGATAGTGCGTTCCAGGCAAAATTTATATTTAGCATTTATAAAACAAAGAAATGCATAAAAAATGAGGTTAATCATATTTTCTTAGTTACGTACCTAATTTCTTTTTACTGCAGAGCAGCCTAGAGTGATTTGTCTTTGTCGAAGCTTCAAAATTTGATAAAAATGTGAGACCGCATTTTCATTGAAGAATTTCGTGGCGCACGCTACTGTCTTATTTAGGTGATGCTTCTCAATGTACGAAGCAATGCTTTCCCATGATTTCAGCGTTTCTCTTATTTCAAAAGATATTTGTTGTAGGAATTAAAAACTGTGTTCTATTTCAAAAAGTTTGAGCAGAATCCTAGATGGAAGGGATGGTTTGGAAGGAAAAGGAAAGGAAGCTAAGAAGTTTAAAAACTTGAAATTGAATGAAAGTGGAAATGAAAGAATTTTGGGTGGTAGTGGGTGGAAGAAAATAAGACATGTAGAGAAAGATTTAACTTTGAATCTGCTCTGGTTAAAGTTCGGAAGTCTTTTCTCTACCAATCGGGGATTCCCCATGTATGTCGCTCATTATACCAAAAATTGCTCGTTATGTGAATTTCTCTCTGTAACTCGTTGTGAGAGGTTGCACCGTATACTGAGATCAAGAAATTGATACAAAAATTAGAATTTAGAATAAAAACTGAAGCAGTAATATATGTTGTTCATGCTGAGCTCCGAGATTGACTATCGAATTTGGTTTTTGTTTTCGGCTGCTTTTTTCACTTTGCACGCCCTCGAACAAAGCGATAAGTACTCGCATAGTGCAATTTAAACACTCGAAAGGGATCAAAATTGACCCTTTTTTACACAGTTTGTGATGAACCCATAATATCTATTTAAATTCTCTGCACAATTAGTGGCTGAATTACTCTACTCGTGCTCTTACCATCTCGATTTAATTTTCAATGATATTGTTTCTATTATATCAGTGATCGTGAAACTTGTCATCATTCAAAAGAGCCAGACAAAAATTATAAAAATTTGAAATTTAGTCATTCAGAGCCATTTTTCTGAGCTTTGCTGTAGTGGAAACATTTTTAATGAAATAATTGGGGCTAAATGTACAGTATCGAGCTTGCCTTTGCTAAATACTATGCCTTAGCTTAACTAACGGTACATTTGAATAAAACTTAGTATCACATTTACATAAAGATTGGTTAATGAATTCTCCGGGCCGGAATTAAGCATTTTGTGGATGAGCCACAGCCATGGAGTAAAAGAACCGCACTTTACCGACCGATTTTATACTTACAACGCGTACAAGAAACCATCGCTCCTTCTCTTGAGGATTATCAAGAACACTGCTCAACAACAAAAGGTAAGTGAAACAATTCTCACACTCATACTCCTGCAGTTTATATTATTAAACGAAGAGAATCTGTGGGGCTTAAATTTTTCTTAAATCTGGTTGTAAAGTTACGACTTAGTTGTTTAACTGTTTGAGTGCTGAAAGAATTTTTATGTATATGCCCAAAGTGCGAGGTGACGAACGTATTTTTCGGGGGGAAATAATAAAAATGGTTACAGTTAACTCTGATTATTATTTTAAAAAGTAATTTTTACTAAAAAATTCTCCGCAAGTTTTTACAAAAGAAAAGGACATTTTCAGAACTAATAAAAAATTGCTTTGCACTAAAGTGACACAACCACTCACTGAAATCCAAGGTTAGATACAATACTTCACTGTATGTGTTGAAGTAGTGTTACTGCTATATATATAGAAACAGCGAGAACTTATTCAAGGACCTAATACATGATTGGAGGTTCAAATTCATTACTACATTCTTCGTTATTACTGCTCCTATCATAGTCACTTTCAGACTAATCAGCTCTTTGCGGGCGGTGTTCCGGTAGCGGGTCATTTTTAAATAGTCGTAGAACTTTGTGTTTTCGTAGCAGGAATCTTTGAAAATTGCAAAAATGACAAAACACTACCGTCCCCTATGCCTCTTGGTTCAAATACCATTTCGTACTCGGACTTCTGAAGCAGACAGATTTATTCGTCGACAGTGTGTTGGGCAGGAATCAGGAATTCATCCCCTACCGTCTTTGTCTACTCGTTTGATTGACGTTATACTCATTAGAGAAGTGTTTTTCAGAAATTGCCTTCCACGTCCCAACAAGTCCCAGTACTGTGATACTTGTTCTCGAAATCTAGGACTTCATATCGGTGATTTTTGCAAAATTCTTGTCTTTAGAACATTACAGAGGTTAAAAACTTTATATTCTTAGTTATGATAAGTAGTATTAAATATAATAAATCAGTTCCAACGAATTCTGTATATTTTAATATCCATACATTGACTGTAAATTCATAACAGAAAAGTAATTCGGAACGGCAGATTTGCTCCGACTTACTGGTACCTCCCACAAGCGACAAGTTAGAATTTGACATGGTACTTCTTGTAATTAACGGCAATAAATATAGGTACAACTGCTTTCAGTAAATTCGAAAATTATACTAACAAACAGAAGCGTTGTACTCGTCACGATTCCTATGCAGATAGTCCGCATTTCTGGCATAAAACAAGCGAAAGCCTAAGATCGCATTCTAGCGGATAAGATTCGTAGAACTCGTTCATTTATACAGTTGTGTTGGGGATGAACTCAAATGATCTATAACCGACAAAACAATATATTCTTCTCAAACTCATGCGATCTCTTACTCTTTATCATTAACACAACTCTCTTCATTCTGACCGTCACCACTGACGTCACAACTCTCACCACTTGGAGCACCGACTTACAACCATTTGTCGCGAACAATTTTATTTATCAATTCGTAATTTATAATATAACTGATAACACCAATGAAATAAACGGTCCATTGATATATACACACCAAAACCGAACAGAAGGTGAATGCTACCTTTTTATGAAAGACAACTTCCTTCAGGATTTTACGAACCCTCAGTTGGTTCAGTGACAATCAAAAACATCTTCATCATTCTGGAACATTCCCCCTACCTTTTGTACATTATTATTTTAACACTATGACGTCCGTTGGCCCCACAATTCCTGACCGCCGAGATCCCACGGTGGTGCATGAAATATTCACAAACTGGTGACGTCACATTCATGTGGACGATTACCACTGAAGTTTATATGTTGTGAATTTGAAATATTGGTGCTCAGGCAGTATGAGTCATTTCCACCGGCACCGACACGAAAAAATTTACCTCAGACTTGCGGACGTCACAGTGTTAAAATTATTTGTACAAATAAAAGCTTTTGTACTGAAAGGAGGAAGTAAAAATAAACAATAGTACTGGTATCAAATAAATTATATTACGAAATAGGCTTAATGACATAAAACAAAAGGCATTCAAGAACCTTACGGTCCTGTTTATGATTAAGTATAAAAAAATCTAGCTCAAGTGGATCTGAAACCACGTCAAAAATTTCACTCATCCGTTTCAGACCTGGCTACGAAGCCTGAGATATGTCTTTCCCAAAACTATGGAACGGTTTCCACATTGGTTTCTTCCTTAAATTAACTTCTACGATTCTGTAAACTCCTTTAATCTTGACTTCAACTCTGAAATCAATTCTGATCGAGCCACCTGAAAGAATCAAAAGAAAACGAACGTTAATCACAACAACCTCGTGAATACTCTAAAGGATGAGAAATTGTCTCAAAACTCACTTCGGTCTCTTCTCTGGTAACAACATTTCGGATTTTGACGACGCCTCTCTCGATTTCTGAGCCTCCTAAGATAACAGCTAATGGTATCCTCCTATCTTCGCAATACTGCAACTGATCTAAAAGTTTCGCTTTCTGTTTGTAAGACTGCTCCGCCTGGAAGTGAGACAAATATTTTAGAAAAGGAAAACAATAAGTAAATAAGCCCCTAAACAATCGTACAAAATGGTTACCTTTATATTTCCACTCCACAACTCTTGACAAAGTTTTATTTTCTCGTCCATCAAACCTTTATGAGCTGACGCTACGTAAACTTCCACCTGAAAGAAAAATATTTGGCATTCAAACCGAATTCTCGTAAAAACAGGACAAGACATCCCCGAAAAAGTCATTTCGTACCTCAGTCGTGCGAACAGATTCCTTCTTCTGTGCCAACTTAGCTTCCAAAACAGCGAATATTCGTTCGACACCGATACTCATTCCCACGCAAGGTGTTTCGTTGTGTTTCGTATCGAACATGGCGACCAACTTATCGTAGCGACCGCCGCCAGCAACCGAGCCAACACTTGCCGGCTCTCCCTCCTCGTCTATTACAGTCTGATCTGAAGGACAAAACAAATCGAAAATCAAACTGCCGTTTACAAGCAACATACAACATCAAAACTAAACTGCATCAAGAGGTACCTAATAAAACAGCTTCGAAAATGATGCCTGTGTAGTAGTCCAAACCTCTGGCCAAACTAAGATCGAACACCACTTTGTCTTTTATCCCGTACAAATCGCAATAGTGGAGAAATAGTTTCATGGCTTCGAGTCCTGATATAGCCAACTTCGACTTGGAAAGTTTTTCGTCTTTTTCTAATTCTTCTACAATTTCACTTCCACCTAAAAACACCAAAATAGAAAGTGAAAAAAATTTGTTAACAGCAAGGAGACTTGACTTAACGAAGAGAAAGGACAATTTTTTCCCAAGTCTTAGTAGATACAGAGGGAAAGGATATGTATCACTGATAATCCATCTCGTGAGACTGAAGAGAATGTAAACATGCCAACAAACCTGAGTACTTAGTGTAGTTGCCAATCTTGTCTGCAACATCCGGATCCAGACCTTTTTCTTCGATCATTTCCTTCCTAACTTCTTCCCAGCTTAACTACAATTGTAAACAAATCAAACGTTAAACGAGGTACTTGATTGTGAGATAGAACCGCCCCCACATCACTACAGCATCAGGACCTCTCACAAACCTTATCTAACTTATCAACAGACGAACAAATCGTTCGGAATTTGTCTGCAGGAACACCACACACATCAAACATCGCATCCAATATCTGACGGTGATTAACTTTAACTTTGTATTCGCCGATATTAGTCGAGTCGAGGATTTCGGTTATAATCTTGACGCACTCCGAATCTGGGACCATCGGATCGTAGCTGCCCGAAATATCCAAATCCTGAAGTTAAGGACAAAATAAAAAACCTTTCAAATGTGAATTGACGTTCAATCGTCGGAGCATGTGTTTCAGTGGGGCAGTGGGTCGACCTAACATTATCTCAAATGTGCGGTGATTGTTGACCTTAGAAGACTGTCAGTCAGTTGATTACATAATCGGAAACCATTCACTATAGGCTGTTATCGAGTCTCTGGCAATACTCACGCATTGAATAAACTCTCTGTATCTGCCTCTCGTCATTGCTGGTGTATCCCTTCGATAAACCTTTGCGATTTGGTATCTCTTTATGTTGATGATTTTATTCATTGCTAAGTATCTAGCAAAAGGAACAGTCAAGTCATATCGTAGTGAGAGTTTCTCACCACCTTGATCGGCTAAATCAAATATTAATTTGGAATCTTCTCCATATTTACCAGTCAAAACATCCTGAAACAAGCCAATCAAACACCTCATCTTAAACTTTTGAAGCAAATAAAAAGCCAAAAAAGCCAAAAAATATTTGATCAACAACAAACGAGTGAAAAATTTATCTCCAAACTTTTCCATTCATTAAATAACAAAATGACCTTGAGTAGGTGAAAAGAATCACTACCTCAAGAAACCAACATTCCATACCTTCAACTCGAATACTGGTGTGTCTATTGTCTCAGCTCCATGGAGTTTGAACACTTCAACTATTTTATCTAAAATTTTCAATCGTAATGCCATCTGCTGTGGTCCATAATCTTTACAACCTTTGGCTGTTTTGAGTATAAATTTTTTGGATCCTGGATCACCCAGGGTGGCTTTGAGTTCTAGCAACTTAGAAACTTCCTCATCAATCTGAAACAAAACGAAAAAGAAATAAATTTGTGGTGAGAGCCCAACTTCCAATCTGCCCGATTTGTGTGGGATTACACAATTTTGCACAAAGTCAATCAACCTTGAAACATAACTCACTTTTTACACTAGAGGAATTGTCTTAGAAATGAATGTCCTACTTTCTTTTCTATTTTTAATCTATTTCTAACTTTCACCATAAAACCCATTACAAAAAAGTATTTCCTGTTCGAGTTTTAAAAGTTGGAATGTTACAGCTAACACTTGGCATATTACATCACTCGCTTGATAAGGTTCCAGAGCTTTTCTTAAGTGATCACTACAGGTTGAAATAGTTGGAAACTGACCAAACTTGAACATTCAATGAAGGCCAATTGTTCAAACATCACAAAAACACTTTTTTTATTTTTTTTTAAATCATGATTACTAACCTGAGCAGTACACAGTGTTTTCTGTAATCTTAAACAAGCTTTTGTCAAATTTCGTACGGACTTCCAACCAGACAACATTATAATTGATAACATCTTCCAGATATATTACAAAACTCCGGAATTTTTTAATTCTAACAGTTTTTTATCTTATTACTTTCATATAATTATTATAATTGTCAGTCTATAAACTTATTCACGATTTTTCATGTAATGTTTAATAAGTTATTACCTGTTGTTTAGGTGCTTTGGATGCTTTTAATTTACGCACAATTTCACCCTGTTCCTTAATTTTTTCTTGTATTATGTTATCCTCGGCCATTTTAAACTTTTTCTTTGGTATAAAACTAACGCCTAAATTCCTTTCGACTTCACCGCACAAAGCAACCACGTTTCTCTGGTTGGTGACGTCACTTTCTAATTACACGTTTCGACGTTGGCCAATGAAAATGCCGAACACGGTGTTTTTCGCCTGTGGGTCATTTCTTCAAGGTTTTATTTTATTAATTAAACGAACTATCTTATCATTTCTGTTCGTGAACTTGAACCGAAATTGGAAGTCAAAGAATAGACAATCACATATCCTTGAAATCACACCCAAACGCTTATTTTTTCATATAATTCATACCCTTTATTCCCCCTTACCTGTGGCTCGTTCGTGGTACGTTCTTCTACCGGAAATAAAATTTTCGGATGATCGTTAATTAATATACTCGTTTGCAGTAAATGTCAAATGATCAAGTACTTGTTAAGTAATCATTTTAGTAGTATGTCATTTGTGTATTAGAGAACTGTTGGCTTTATTTGGAAGTGTGTCCTCGTGGTTTTAAATTCAAATTTGAATTTGCCTCGAAATTTCGGCCAATCGCCATCGAGCTTCGTCCGCCATATTGGTCATTAAAGTCACGAGTGGAAGTGATAAATTACTTCGAAACAATTTTTCTTCAACCGAAATTTTTTGGAAAATTGGGTTTTTCCCTTCTTATAAATCGGTGACAACTCGTTCTCATTTGTTTGAGTCATTGTTGGCTGTAAAATACGCATTTTGTTGGGAAAGGCAAACGTGAAATGTCAAATTTTTCTTTTGTTTTAAATAATGTGGGTGAAGGCGGTTTTGTTTATGCTGTTAGTTGAAAAATATTTGAAAGCATAAGAAAATTCACGTGTTTGCCTTTGAAACGTTTTAATTATTGAAGGCTTGATGATGGGTTTAAGTTTGAATTGGAAAAATAAAACCAGAACCTTGTCATGCAAACACCACATATCTTTGGTGAAATAAAATTGATAATGTCTTCCACAGGTTTAGGAATTTTATGGTTGTGTAAGGATATGTTGATTGATTGCCCAATGTTATCTCTTTACATGTTTTTTGCAGTGGCATTTTTATGGGAAAGCTCTCATCACATTGTTGTTACTGAGACATGTTAGAAACTGCCCTTCAAAGATCCTGGTTTGCCTGGGGGGTCTGACATTTGTACAACATGAACTGATTACAGGTGTTGATAAGTTTCTCTTGACATTTTTACATTAATAAACAACAAAGAAAGGGGTCCATTTTGTAAGAGTGAAATAAATTTTGTATTAAAGTGTGCAGTATTTATAAAAGAAGCTCTTGATAAAAATGATGATGACATTCATTCTGTGTGGATGAGTTTTTTTCACAAGTTCTTTCAAAAATAATGCACAGTTTCATTAAACATTCTTGATGAAAGTTTGGAATATAGATAACCCTGCATCAAAGTATGCATTACTTATGAACACAGGTCCTTACTAAATGTGTGCAATATTTATGAAATAAACCCCGGATTAGGGTGTGCATTACTTATGAAAATAATCCTTACCAATGTGTGGAATAATTACAAAACAAATTCATGAAAAAATGGTCATTATTTAAGTAATAAATCCTCCATTGATGTGCAATATTTATGGAATAAGCTGTAAATAGAAATGAGTTCTTCACTGAATTGTGCAACACTTGAAGTAAGAGGGAGGACAGCCACTCAAAGTGGAATGTGTGGGATTATAAGGGTATAATTACTGATGTGAGTCACTTCAGAACCGGATAGACAACCAGACAGACTTTCTAGCACCATTTCAAATTTTGTTTTGTGTGAGAAAAATTTGGATTATAGTGGATTCCCATCTTTGAACACTGTCTCAATGCATACAGGGGTGACGTCATCGTGATATGTATTTCGATTTAGCTAAATAAACAGATCAGATCAGATGTATAGATAATTATTCAGAGAAAAGTGACATGATCTTAACCAGAATCTATGTGAATTTTGTTTGGGGGGGCATAAATTTAGGACGATTTGTTTATTTAGATGAAACTTTTTTGTAGCTCAAAAAATCCACACAAGACACAGACTCACACACACACAGAGGATGAAATAGGTTTTACGAGGGAAGAGATCATGTTCTCTCTTAATTACCAATTCAGAACTTAAATTTTAGAGTTTGTTTCAAAAGGCGAACGGAGTGAAGTTATAAGAAAATGTAAATGAACATCTGGAAATGATTTTCTGAATTAATGAATCACAAAAGGCGGAAAAACTATTTCAGACTTTTCCTTATTCCCCAGAGAGAGAGGCGGTGAAGGGGCTAAGGGAGAGTGTCGAATTAAACATGGATTTGAATTTCTTAAAGACATCCGACCTCTTTCAAAGTTATACTTTTATTACTTGGTTTTCAATGATTGGAGAAGTTCTTTACCCCGTTGAAATGAATTTGACTAGACCAGAATGTCTCTAAAAACTTTTTTATAATATTATTCAAAGTTAGTTTTCAGTACAGTAAATATTGTTTTGAATTTTAGCTTTCGTGTTCATTTTGATATAGTTTTAGTTTTAGTTATAATCCCGGCTTTCATCCTTGGGTAAAACAGGATGCAGAATATGATGCACAACTATGATTTGGAGGTAACGACCAAACAATTAACATGGAGGTCCCACCAGGCTGACATTCAGTGAACTGACAAATGCGACTCAATTATCTGCGCTGAATGACTACTAGGACTCTACACATTCTCTGGGTGTGTGACCTCTTCTATCTAGTTGTAGGTAGCAGGTAGAAGAAGTTGCAGAGTGAATTTAATTAAATCTTGATAGGAGACACTTAGTAGTACCGGTAGGTAGCAGTAGTAGAAGAAGAAGAATTTAATTAGAAATAACTGTTGATAGGAGACACTTAAAAATATAGCCAATCTGTACAGGATTTTGTGACTTAGGTAATGTTGGCTAACCTTTTGGGGGACGATGTTTGGTCGGAAGTCAGTTTATACTTTCAGGAGTCAAACTCTCACAAAAAAAAATTAAATTAAATTTATAAAACTTTATTGGCAGGAAAAAAACTACACAAAAACTACAGTAAGGCGGTTCACTATCAGCTATTTTATGACCGCAGCCAAAGACATCTCAGCTCTGATTGGTCTATTTATTAGTTTTCCACTGAGCGTGGGCACACTTGTTTGTATTTAACTCAGGTTTTGGATGTACCATGTGGGAGGTGCACCATCCCGTATACGGATGTTTATTTTGTTGGGAGGTAATAGGAAATTACGCGATTGATAAAAGCGATACGACTATCGTTCACAAAAATGTCAGAAAAACGACTGTCGACCAATGAAAAAAGCTCCAAAAAAAATTTACAAAAAATCGATAAAAACTACGACAGGAAGCCATCTTTGGTAAAATCGTTTCGAATCTCTCGATTTGTACAAACTTTTCACTCGACATCCGGTTTTTTAATTAAATCTTGACCGGTGTCGTTCGAGACCACGTCCGCTATTTCCATCGCCGATTAATCAAACCGGCACGGAAAAAAAATCACCTGACTGTGGTGAAAGCCGATTTATCTTCTTCCGTTTCCGCTGTCGGATTTGTAATCGAACGAAACGTTAAATTCTCCCACCTCGTCCAGGATATTTTCCGTTTTGGATCGTCCTGAGGACTGACCAATCTCCGGACAGCAGCCACAGTGTAGAGAACGACGACAGCACAGATCAAAAGAGTGACGAACCAATAAAACCATTCGGTGAGTTGAACTAAGTAGTGAGAAGCGTCATGGAAAACGGATAAGAGAGGAGTGACGACGGTTTTAAAGTAAGGATTCTCGAAGAGGATGACCAGGAAGTGATCGAGGAAGAGAGCAGAAGACACGGATTCTGTGAGGAGTTTTATGAGGATCTGGGAATCCTTTCCACGTCGGACGTCGCACCAGTTGGACCAGGTTCCGTTATGGAAGGACGGGTCGGAAAATGGATCGTCGGGTTGATTGAGAGGAGGAACGACAGTTTCCTTGAGTCGGTTCAGTCGGATTTCCATCTCCCTCACGATTTCCGGAAATATTTTGGCCAAGTTGACGCGCTCGCAAGGATCTTTCTCTAAATTGAACAAACAAACCATTTTCAACGGATCGCACTTGAAAGCGTTTACCAATTCCGCTGATTCGATTAGGTTTTCAAGATGATTCCGTTCGAGAGGCGTGAATCCGAATCCGTTCGAACGGATTACCGACGCCGGATGTTGTTCTCGGTAATAATCTTCCAGTTCGCTGATTATTTTGTCTTTGGATTCGGAAAGGCGGAAACGTTGATTTGTGATCTCTCCGGTGATGTTCACCTCGACGGCTTCCGTGTGGTTGTCCGTAATCAAAGAAAACTCTGAGAAAACCGGATAACTGCAGGTGACTATCGACTGTCTACGAAGATCGAGGATCGTGTCTTTGGAAATCGGCTTCTGAACAGTTTCCTCTGAAAGCCAAGACAAAGATAAATTCACAACCATGCATAAACGTGACTCAAACCTCTCACCAGTCCTACATTTCCTGTTGTTGGTAGCCCCGATTTTTGGGCTAATAAGATTCCTGACAAGATTTTTTTGAATGGAGAATTCTTTCTCATACCTTTAGCAAAAGATATCGCTATACTTACAATATCTTAGCTTCTACAAAGAAGCAAATATTAACCCAGAAATTTAGTCAAAATTTAGTCTAATCCCAGTTCCTCACAGACAGATTGTCAGAATGTTCAGAAACACTTTAAATTAGTTTGATCTCATTTTGTTCTCATACTATATATTATCATTTCGTTTCATTTTTAGTCTAATATTCAAGGCTAATCTAACTCACTCCATTCTCTAATGATTCAGAAGAAGGAATAAAGCTTTTTGTAAGTATGTCTATACTTTCCAATATCCTGGCAGCTTATCAGTCTATAAGAGAATGCGATTCGACGATTAGACTAAAACTTTAGTTCAAATCCTGGACTGTTGAACTAATCTCGTTCTATCCAATGAAAATCTATTTAGTGACGAACGTTTATTATAGATATACTCATAGTCTTCTAAATGTAACTTTTAATGTGACTCAGTCTATTCACGGTTACTCTAAAGTAGTGATGGGAAAGTATTTTAATCCGGCCCGCCGAGGGTTTATCGACATAGATAGTGCTAATACAAGACCCGCTACAATTACGTTTTGACGGCCGAGAAGTTTAAAGTGGATTTGACTTAGTGGAATAATAGATGTATAGTCTACAGAAGAAGCTAAACTAGACGCGTAGTTCAAAAGTTGCAACTTTGTGCGGCCCGACAAGTTTTAAAATTAAATTGGCCCGTTGATTAAAAATATTCCCTACCCCTGATGTAAAGAGTTGGGATATAAAAAGTGTCAAAAGAAAAATTTTAGCCAAAGGTATGAGTAAGCACCACCAAAGTTTAGGCTAATCAACACGATAGCCTAGTTAGAGGTGTTAGAACTGCAAATTAATTTAGAAAACAGTTTCTAGCAAATTAATATTTGAGTCATCGAGTTCAACCCCCTACAGTAGTTCTAATTTCAGGAGTGATTAGTCTACATTTTTGATTTAGACAAACATGTACCTGATTTCAATCGTTTTTCTTCCAGGTATTCACTTAAAGCTACATTAGTATCCGACTCGAAAACTTTCGCCAAGTCGTAGTCGAGATTTCCATCTTCTCCTGATTCTCCGTACCATTGATCCACTTCACCACCTTGAGCCGTGCCTGAAATGAAGAAACAAAATCAAAAAATCTTCCAACCGGACTGTAAGGTAAAGTACAAGATGTCAATAATTTATTTATTCATATTTATTTTTTGACGAAATCGAAGTTCTTTCAAGGCTTGAATCACTAAAGTGGTTTCCCAAGAGGCCAACCAACCAGGCTAGAGCCTAAGGCAAAACACACACACTACACACTAGGTGTCCAGTCTTGGATTTCTCCGTCTATGCCGATATTAGAAGAAGAAAAGTTCACGTCCTGTTCATGATGCCTTTTAAACTTTGACGATTGTCGTCATAATTGTTCTAACTTCCAACCTGTTAGACCTATTAATCTAGTCTTTGGGAAACCACAGATTAGTCATAAAACGTTTCGTCAAAACTCACCATCTTCCTCTAGGAATAAGAGGAGATTAGGATATATTTAGCCTTAAATCAGCACATTAGGCTAGCTTTAGACTATTAATTCGGTTCTGTGTATATATTCGTTGCGGTAAAAGTGATAAATCGGGTGAATATGTATAATTTCCGGCGGTTATTCATATTCACCAACTAAGCTTGGTTTCACATCGTCCAAACATTTTGAGTAATAGAGGCCGTTGGAATTAGACAGAAGTCGAAAAATTGTGTGCAATATTTATGAAATGAACTCTTTCTGAAAGTGTGCAGTACTTATGAAAGAAGTGGAGTTTGCTCTAAATTCCAAAACTCTCATTCACTGGCGTTTGAAAAATTAGCCTCTTGTACGGGATCTGAACGATTCCCTCTATCTTTCATAAATAGTGCACACTTTCAGAGTAATGTAGCTTTCAAGAAATATCGTGCATTATTTATGAAATGAAATATCTTTGAAAGTGTGCATTACTTATGAAAGATGGAGGAATCGTTCAAATCCATTGCTAATTTTTCAAACGGTATTGGATGAGAGTTTTAGTTCTAACAGCAACTCCTACTTCTTTCATAAGTACTGCACACTTTCAGAGAGAATACATTTCATAAATATTGCACACAATTTTCCGACTGCTGCATAATTCCAACTGTCTGTATTACCCAAAATGTTTGGACGATGTAACTCTAAATTCGCTTACCCGACCAAAAATTAGACTTAAGCGGTGTACTAACCATAGAATAACAACACTAACATTACCAAAAATCTCCAGACTACCTAACATCAGCAACAGGACATTTTTGTCTAGCGTCACCTTTCACCACCACTGATATGACATAACAAATCCATTTGGACAACCAGAATGGAAAGGAATTTGTATGTTAATTTGAAGATGGATAAAAATGTTAATGACACCATTTCAAGATGCAATAATCGTAAAGGAAAGCCACTCGAAGAAGAAGAAGAAGTGGAAACATGGTTGATACCCTAAAACAGGTACCCGTTAACAATTTCCTTGATCGTAAATTCGAATGATGTCGATTTCATTTCTTGATCACCTTGTAATATTTGCGTATGAAAGGGTTTCGTTCATAAATTTAAATTTGATTATGCAACGATGCGATAATACCGACAGGAATTAGGATGATGGTGTCAATTGATAAAGAAGAAGAGAAATTGGGCTTGAAGAAAGGTGACTGGACAGGAAGGTGAACAAATTTGCGGGAAGAACCTAAACACTAAGGCAGGAGTTTTGTGAGGAGTAGGATGCTGACACCCCAGATGAGTTCTTCTTGAACACTGTATTAGGGACGAATTTTTTATGACTTTGCTGACGTATACACTGATCAAATTGAAACCTACAAAGGTGAGGGGAAGTGTTCATACAGTTCTAAATCTTTGACGATGACCAATAACCAAGATTATAACCGATTCAGGCTTCAGTAACTCGCAGCTTATTTGGTACACTGCCCTTTTGGATAACAAAACCTCTCTAACTTCCAAACCGTTGACTATACAGAACTGAATCAAGTACAAATTGTTTATGACTTTGCTGTCGTATTTACTGCTCAAATTAAAACCTACAAAGGTGAGGAAAAGTGTTTATACAGTTCTAAAACTTAGACAATGACCAATAACTAAGATTTTAACCGCTCACAGCTTATTCGGTACACTGCCCTTTAGGATGATAAAACCTCTGTAGCTTCTAAACCGTTAAAGTGATCAACAAAATTTGAATGACAGGTTGTAACTGTATGTTTAATCGACATAAAGACCCAAACAGATTTCCAAAAAAATTTTTCTGTGTGTCTAACAGTAAGAAAATGGATATGTCTCACCAAATACGTTTCACAGCTTATTTGATACACTTATTTCTGTACACATAATACAACATTACAAGCACCATCCTGTAATGTTTTTCAGTATTTATTTTTTCATCTCTGTCTCCTTCCAGTTTCAATCGGTTCAAACATTAATTTTGTTAATAAAAATGCCCTCTAGTACTACTGTAGAACAACAAGAGCTGATTCTAAATCATTTTAAAAAATGGGCAGTCAATACGGAAAAATGTTTACTGTTAGACAGTTAGAAATATTCTTGGCTTTAAGCTTTTGAATATACAGTTACAACCTTTCATTCAAATTTCGCTGATAAATTTAACGGCTACAATAACGGCTATCCAAATAAGCTGTGAACGGTTAAAATCTTTGTTATTGGTAACTGTCAAAGTTTTAGAACTGTATAAACACTTTTTCTCACCTTTGTAGGTTTTAATTTGAAAGGTGAATCCTATCTAGGAACAGTGTCTTAATCCCAGGAATTGGATAACGGATATGACTGAAGGTATAGTCTATAGAAAGGATGAGATATTGCCGACAAAATAAAAGAAGAAGAAGAATGAAATGTAGCAAGACCTTAAACAGCGTGACAGGATGAAGAACAAACTGAAGTCACAGGGATTCCTACCAAAAACGAGGCTGAGCGGAAACCGAGGGGAGGAAAAGAGCCCACAGCAACGAGATGATGAAGTAGTAAAGAAAACAGAAGAAAAATTGAAGCAGTGCTGACATCGTGGTCTAAAAAGATGGCCGATACAGCAAAAATGGAATGAAATAGAAAATCAAATACAAAAATAAGAAAAAGAGGGAAACAGCAAGATAAAGTGAGATAAAGAAGACGAAAGGCAGGAAGAAGTAGAGAAGTAAAACAGAAACCATTTAAACTAAAACAAAAAACAAAATCACGACGGGGAAGAAGGTGAGGAGGAAGATCCTAGACAAAAGACATAAAAGGCAAATGAATAAACATAAATCAAAGAAGACATGTTAAGCAATAAAACCGGAGGAAAGAGGAAGACATAAATGACAATTTAGGCGAAAACGGGAGCTGTAAACGGTATAAAAATAGACCGGGAAACCTGATTCCGTCTGGACAAGACAAGCGTACTTACCCGCAACATATTTCCAAGAACCGATTCGAAGAGAAGAATAGTTTTCCACTTCATCATAATTGTTGAACACTTCCGTTCTGGGAGAATCCAGATTGTAGGAAAGCGTGTTCCACATGTCCATTCCGTCGATACCGTTTAATTCTGACGTGTTCAAACCTGGAAACCGGGGTTTTGTTTGTTATATGTAATAATATATAGTATATATAATGATCGTGTCTATTATTACAATTCCAGGATTTCAATGGATTCGAAACGAACCTGCTGCCGTGTACAAAGTAGGAAGCCAATCAGAAACGTGCATCATCTGATTGGAGACTCGACGAGTTTGGTTGAGCAACGGACTCCAAACAGCAGCGACGCCTCTCACTCCTCCCTCCCAGGGACTTTCCTTAAGCTGATGGAAACCAAACGGTGAGTTAGTTGTAAAACCTGATTTTCAGACGTTTGTGATATTACCTTGTAAGTGATACCTACCCCTCTGAGAGGATAATTGCTTCCACGGTTGGAGTGCATTCCAAAGGTGACAGCACCATTATCTGACATGAAGAGTATTATCGAGTTATCCAACATGTCGGCATTTTTCAACGCGGATACGACTTTTCCTATACTTTCGTCTAATTTGGTCACCATGGCCGCGTAAATCCTTCTCTCGGGGTCACTGATATGGGAGTGTTTGGCTATCTCCTCCTCGGGCGCTTGAAACGGATTGTCTGGATTACCCGCGTGTGGTGCCAAGTGAGACAAATACAAGAACAAAGGACCCTGAAATGTACATATCCGGATTGTGAAAAGAAAAGTAAACAAGTCAAGACTACAAGAAACAGGATCGGACGGGTCGGGAGCAACAACCTGAGTTGAATTGTGGTTTTCGATCACGCTGACCGCCTCGTCAGTAAAAGCATCTGTTGAGTATCTTCCTTTAGAGGATTCGTCGACTGATAACCCACGCCTCATGTCGTAACCTTTTAGAGACTATATAACAAATAAAAAAAAAGGAAACGTTAGCTCCGAATGGTTTGGTGACGTCAACACGACTTAAAGCCTTCTAGAAAAATAACCAAACTTGGACTACTACCTCTGACTGCATGGTGTGATCATAATAATCCTGAAAACCATTCCAGTATCCAAAATGAGAATCAAAACCTCTATAAATGGGAGTGTACTCCTTTTGGTGGAAGCCCAGATGCCATTTTCCGATAGCATGGGTAGCATAGCCATGTCTTTTGAAATGCTGAGGCATGAGAGTCTCTTCAAGAGGCAGACCCCATGGTTCTGGCGCCAGTATGACTAAATGTTGCATACCTGAAACGGAAACTCGTTACAAAAACTGATTCCTGATGGTAAAATGAAATTTGAGAGTTGGAATGGTCGAACCAAAACGAACCCATGGAAGTCGGATATTTGCCGGTCAAGAGGGAAGCTCTACTCGGGGTGCAAAGTGCAGGAACGTAGTGCGAATTGAGAATGATTCCGTTATAAGCGAGAGCATCGATGTTCGAAGTGGGAATCTGATTACTTCCGTGGAAGCTAACATCGTTCCAGCCCTGAAAGCACAAACAGAGACGGTTGAGTCGGTGGAGGAGGGGAAATGGGAAACTCGATGAAAGCTAAATAAGTCAAATTTAAAATAAAAGACTTTCTCGAGCTTCAAAGCTTTTATCTCTACATAGAAATAATTTAAACAAAACAGAAAAGGAAAAGTCAAAAATAAATATGAAAGGGAATCCTTTGAAAAGCTCAACTACGACATAATCCCGAGGGAAAGCTCTCTTAATTTTCACTCGAAATTCATGGAAATGGAAATCCTTCCTGAAGAAAAAAATTTTTTTGCCTCACTGCCAAAGGTTATACCGAGTCAGATTTTGTGACATACAACCCCCAAGGGAATTTAGTCGTGATAAGTACCAAAAACCTGAAATACCTACCAGGTCATCCGCCAAGACGATGATTATGTTGGGACGGTTAACCGAATGGGCGTTGTTTAGAAGACACGTTGTTATCAGAACCACCTGAAGAAATACATTTCGGATGAACATCCTGTTTTACACCTCGAAGAGCCGCCCTATCAAACAATTTATTTATTTATTTATAAACAAGTTAATGAATTAGGAAACGGAAAATTATGTAACAACCTGATTTTGAGAGTGAGAGTGTTACCACGCGAAACGTCAATGTGGAGCCCAAACCGCCGAGTTATCCTAGCGGCCGGTTCCAAAATAATGAATAAACCAACACCCCGTAGACTTTGACAAAAATGTCGCACTATCTTGTGACTAGTCTTACAAAAAATAACTTTTCATAAGCTAAACATCTCTGGACGGCTAGTGAAACTTCTTCGACAGAAGCTTTGTGTATGGCCGCCTGTGCTCCTGGAATCTGAGCAAACCAGCTCTTATTCCTGTTAACGGAGCTTACTCCGTAACTTAACGACAGATTTGACAAGAACTCGTCGTGTTAATTTAACTCAAAAGACACAATTTTCCTTTCCTTTCGAACAAAAATATGAATCGTATATTTTGAAAGTGGTCTAAGAGTTTCTGTGTTCACGTCGGGGGATGTGTGTGCTTATTTATCGGTTACAAACTTATTTAAACGACTTTTAGGCTAATTTAACATAAGTTGAGTATATTTTGGGGGTATCAAATGGACTTTCGGATGATTGAAAATGTGTTCTCAGGTCTTTCAGCCTGTCCACATGTCAGCTTTGGTCCTCCCCAAAGTGAAAACTGACACTTTCCAGAAGTTTCCTCTGAACAAAAACCTTTCAAACGGACTTACGCCAATTTCATAATTAATTAAAATCGTTTAATTCAAATCATAACACATCACATATTAGTCCAAATGTTTTTAGACTATATTAGTACTGAATATTAGTCTGTAGTAAGCAGTATTTCGCGTTTCAAAAGTAATGCACAAGGAATCCTTTTTAATACAAGGATCCTTTATATCAATACTGAAGAATCAGACAATGTTTATATTTTTATTTTTGAAAATGGATATTACATATATTGATATAAGTATTTCTACAGATAATTAACAATATACAGTATACGATTACTAATGCTAATTTTGAAAATTTGTCAATAAGCATTGAAGTATATGTAAGAGAACGTTTGTATCACTCTTTTACTAAGTAATTTAATAGACTCATTAGAATTACTCGAGCACTCTCTTGAAATGAATTCGTTGCGAAAGTGTGCATCACTTTTGAAATGAACCTCCCTCGAAATTGTACCTTACTTTTGAGGTAAATGCTTATTATTTATAGAATCTAAATTATTTAGACAAAGTTGTAGGCTGTTATGGTTCGTATTAAACGACTTTAGCCATTAACTCATTACTAAAGTGGTGTCGGTTAAAAGTCATTTGTATAAATTAGTAGTTGATAGACAAATACCGGTCGACTTATACGTAATTGGTGGGCATGGACTTATACCACTATCAAAACACAAAAGTAATGAAGGGCAAGTTATTTAAGTTTTCAATTCGGTTGATGGACACACTCTCAGACTGTCAAACCATTTATCGTAACCAAAATGACCAACAAAAGGGAAGAACCTTCGGCAGAGACACGTTCCATCCCGGAAGTTGAAGGACGCGGACATGAAAAAACGAAAAATTTTCCCCGAAAATTTGACTGGATAATTGTAATTAATAAAAAATTGAGCGGAAGCGATTTCCTTTGTTTTTCTTCTTGACAGAATGCTGTCATCGAAACAAATTAAATAAAAATCAAATAAAACAAAAGAAAAAAACGTTGACGACTTTTAACGTTCGATTCGGTACGAGCAATGCTTCTGTGATGACGTCATTCCAGTTTTACTACGTTAGTTTATGACATTCATTCGGAAGCCTTGACATCGTTTTCTACCGGTGCAACCTATTTTTTTTTTCTTTCTTTTATTTATTATTCTTAAAGAGTTCTTTGCACATTTTTTTTCGCGACTGCAATGACACCTTCTCTGATAATTTACATTAATTAGATCTTGTTTTATGGTTCATGTTTATTTATCAGAGGCGACTTGTGAAAACGAGTGAAAAGCTTTTGAGGGGGATATAATCCGATTGTGATTCGAATTTTTTTCTTAATCAATTACAAGTCACTGTTATACCATTTATTGATCTTAAAATTCATTTTTATTTCATTTTAAACAAGTATTGAGCACGTGTAAGAGACTTTTCTGTAAAATTTGAAGTTTCTCGTTTGATTGAAGTAGTGTTGGGTTTGAAATCTCAACCGTTTGACAAAATCTCTTATTAAGTTTATAAACCAGTTTCAAAAACCAAAAATATACAACAGAACACCTGTTGCTAACACCCTGTATAAGTCTACAAGTAGTGATGAGTGGAGGACAAACCAAAAAACCGTTAAAACTTTTTTCTTTTCAAAATGGCTTCCAGTCTGTTTCATTTTAAGATCTCAACAATTTGACAAAAATTTTAATTAAGTTAATAAGTCAGCTTTAAAATCATAATACTACAATAGTTCACCTGGTACTAACAACCTGTATAGGTAGAAAAACCTAAAAACACTGATGAGTGATAAACAAACCAAAAAACCGTTAAAAAAATTTTTTTCAACATGACTCCCCATTTCACTGTCTCTGTTTCAGTTTAAATCTCAACAGTTGTAATTAAATTAATAAACCAGCTTCAAAATCAAAATACTACAACAGACCACCTTGTACTAATGCTCTGTATTATTACAAAACTCAAAAAGACAAGAAATAAATTCAGATCAACTCATGGACAAGACTAGGAATAAATTTTAGCAACCAAAAAACCGTTACAAAATTTTTTCCCTGCAAAATGGCTTCCAGTTTACTGCCCGTGTTTTATATTAAAAAAAGTATTTCTACATCATCAACACTTGTTTAGCTTGTTTATCTGTTACAACATCTAAGTAAGTTATCTCTTTTACTAATTGTTAATTTATTTTATTTTATTTTTAGGATTTCAAGAATTCCTTCAACTGAAGCCATGAAACCTGGAAAACATAATCTCCTGAGGTGAGTGAAAGTTTTGTTGTTTATTAACCTTTTTAAACTGTTTGAAAGGTTTATTTATAACCAATAAAAGGTTTATGATAAATTTTAATGTTTAGGAGAATTTAAATTTAGGAGAATGAAGGTTATACCTAATGTTCTGATGTCAGTGATATGTTGAGGTTAGGAGTTGGATTGCAAAGAAGTCTGAGTGGGTGATTATGTATTAGGCAAGGTTAGGGTACAGCTGAAGCAAACCTTAGCTAAAATATCTGTAAACAAATATTTTCAAGCCTAACTCTGGATATTCTGGAAAGTCTTATTTGTTGGACTGTCATATTACAAATTGGGGCATGTTTGTTTTGACCTTAGTTAAAAATTTAATTAATTGACATCCTGGTTGGTTGAATGTTGTTTGAGTTTTCTGGAACCTTCCATTACAGTCAAGATTTGGTTTTAGATATTGTCAGAACAGGTGTTGAGGAATAAATTTGTGTTTTGTTGACTAAAAGCTTTTCTTAGGTACAAGGCAATAAAAAGTTTATAGGTTATATAGTTTGTATAGGCTATAGTTTAGGCTATATACAGTATATGGTTGTGTAGTTTAGAGGTTATAGTTTGTGGTGTCTATAGGTACAATAGTTTGTAGGTTTAGCTTTGAAGGATTGTGTTCAGGAATCACAACAGTGGCTTAGGGACTGGTAGAGGAATGGAGTCAGAAGGAGAGACGTGTAAATGGATATATAGTAATGAAACAGAACTACTACAACCAGTGTAGTAAAGAAGAAAATTAAAAATAGTAGAGGAGAGAAATGAGTCCAAAAAAGAGGTTGTTACTGAGTCTAAAGGTTCTTGTTAATGGAAGGACTGTAATTATTCCCCAGCTGAAAGTTATACTTGAGAGGAAATGTAGCAAGGGGAGGAGTAAAAGACCCTCAAAGCTGGGTCTACTATCAAACGATTTCCTTTTCCTAACAACACAGTATCGTTCACAAGGCTAAACATTTCCCCACGTCTCGGAAAACTTAAAACTAAATCACACCAATCGAATTTGATTGAAACATATCCAAAGCTCTCCTCTGAAGGCATTATTAGAAAAAAATCGCCGCCAGTCATCAAAAAAGCTGTCATGTCATTTTTTACTTCAACATTTTTCTTGCTCCAATTAGTCAAACAACAACAAAAAAAAAGTTGTCCTATTACATAAGCACATAGTTAAAAAGAGTTCCGAACCGCGCCATTAACAACCCAACGATAAATGAAAAATCCCGACACCATCATCGGAACCGGAATTTGGGAAATCCTCACTCTTTTAATAAATGGAACAAGAAAATATAATAAATTTATTTATAGCGCTATAATTCTTTTATTTATATAGTCAAATGGGGAGAACGATGACCTGTTCAATAAAACAAATAACATTCCCGAAGGTAAACCGCTTTTGGTTGGGCCCTTTTGTGGTCTAGGGGGCGAAACGTTCTTTGGTGGTTATCTAGTCGAACGGAATTCTAAAATCATCATAGCGTTCTTGAAGGTGTGAGAGTGTAATTGTCTAACCTTCGATTTGGTGGCATTAGATCAGTGCCAAGGGAGAGATAGAAAGGCGAACATGATCGATAGACAAAGAGAAGGATTTTTCTTTAAAATAGTCTCGGATCGCAAAACATAAATTTTATAAACAACAAATCGTTCACTTGGGTTCAAATTTTTGAATCACAACGGAAGAAATTTGAAAAATCAATAAAAAAATTTTTATTTTTGATTTGAAGCTAAATTTATCAATTAATCGATTAAATGGATGATTGTGAGATTTAAATTATTTTAAAATAAGTAAGCAACTATTTCCGGTTCCGGTGAAATCCCCAAAGGAACGATAGAAAAATGAAATGAAAGACTCACCTGGTTGGTCGGTTGGCTAGGAGTAAATGGCTCGACCGTTACTGAAAACTCACCTTCAGACACCCAGCTTGCCAGAGATCGGGGATTGGCCAACCTGATTCGTTTGAGATGGGAGGGGTGGGGAGAAGGTACGATATCATGATTATCGATCGTAAGGAATCGTTATCTTAGGGTTTGGTCGATTGCTTGTCCATTCAAATTCTGAATTTGAGATTTCGATTTTGTTAGGACACTGTTTTGTCTCAGTTGTATCAACAAGAGATTTATGCTTCGTAACACTTAGAACTCGTAAAGTTACTTGCTTCCAATTTCGGAGATGTGTTACTTCATTTTCGAAAAAGATCCAAAAGAGCTACAAACAAGAAAAAAAATTTTTTCCGTTTTTCATACGATTAAGCAGATATTTATAGAGGCGGATTTTCCGTGAATTTGAAGTTGTGCGCTTCATAGTGCCCAAAAATTTTTTTTGGGATGTCTAAAAAGACGATGTTATTTTAATGCAATTAGTCAAAATTTTCGTCATCTTACATTTCACTAACTAATTTTTTATGTCATTTAAGATGATAAGGCGTTCGATTGTAATTAAACGGATGAATCGTTTTCCTTATATAAATTTCTGTTGAGACAAAGAAAGTCAGCGAATTATTATTATTATCGCTGTTAAATTACGCAAAGGTTTATGAGTTACTCGTTTCATAAATAATGCACACTTCGATGTATAATCCATGTCATAATCGACGAACTTTTTGCAAATGATACACCCTAATGAGTACCTTATTTCATAAATAATGCACACTTGTACATGAGATCTGTTGAAAAAAACAACCACTCTTGTGAGGAGTCCATTTCATAAGTAATGCACACTAGAATGAAGAATTCGTTTCATATTTTGACAGATTTTCTTCATGGATATGGCTCATGTGGACTTTGTTTCATAAATACTGCACACTTTCTCACACAATTCATTTCATAAATTATGCATGCTAATGAGTAGCTTATTTCATAAATATTGCACATATTAACTAGACTTCGTTTCAATCTTTAATGTCGGTATGTTTGCCTGAGTTCACGCCAACTTCTCGAAGAGTCCTGTTGCTTACAGCAGTGCAAAAGCTCTTTTGCCATACCTCAAGTCGCATTTGTGATTAATTGAAGGTGTCAGGAAGTGAAATTGTATTTGGTGTGAAAGGGAGAGAGATACAGCAAGGATAGAGAAAGGCGCCATTTTCGCATTCCCGGCGAACCTTCAACCCTCCCACATTGGAGAACTGCCATAACACATGACAGCGGGAGTGAAGTGTCAAATAATAAATCAAAGCTAAATAAAATTTTCTGTTTGTAGTCAGACTTACACTTTCGGTGAAAAGCCCGAGTGGGAAAAATCGATTTGAGAAATCGATTAATCGAATCGAAACGAGAACAATTACTAGGTTTCGGAGCTTTGAAAACTTCGCTAAATCGGACGGAAGTTAAAAAGGTTTTTTTTTGTTTTTTAAAATTCGGTAAAAGTTTCTTAAAGTTCGCGATTGATTTTCGGTTTTGTGGTGAAAACGATTTCCAACATCGAAATTCTGTTTCGGCCATTTTTCTTTAAACTGGAGGTCCGTCAGACCCACCATCTTCTGACTTCAGCCGATGAGTTTTGTTTTTACAATTCCAATCTCATGTGAAACGTAATTAAAACTTGAGTTATGGCTTAAGAGGTTTAAGGTACACCTTTCAGGTTCTTGCGATTGATTTCAGGCACGATTTATTGGAGAAACTTGAAATGCGGACTTTGTGCCAGGAGTGTCGGATATAAATTTAACAATAAAAATGGCGGAGAACTAATTGACATTGAGCCTCCGAAAATTTCAGGTAGGAAGCTTTTGAGGTTGTCCAATGAATAGAAGACTGTACCAAAGCTGATAAACGTTTTGCGTTGGACGTGGAAGAAGAAGGGTGGCAGTGAGTCGTTGTTAGGGGTTTAGACTCCTTTAAAGGTACCAAGTTGGATTTCGGTGTACGATTTTGGTTGTTGGTAGTCACACATCTCGAGGACAGCAAAACCTTACTTCAACAGCGTAAATTAGACCTAAAAGCTTCAGTCTTGTTGATAACCGGAAGTCATATGTAGTTTGAAACGAGCCTAAAATTATTTTTCTTGCGTAATGGTTAGACCTCTTCATCCACGCCAGTGGGAAGCTTAGGTTCAAATCGTGCTGTAGGCTAATGGGCGACTTTAGGCTATAAGCACTTTGTTCAGGAGTCTCAAAGTTTGTGTATCCTTTTGTCCTTTGGACACGATCACTTTTGCAGCAGAAAAGTTAGAAAGGTGTTTAGTCTCTTCAGCAACCCATTCTAACTCATATTCCTGTGGTTGAGTGTTCAGTGGTACATCTCACTTCCGTCGAGAATAGATATTGGCTTTAGAGGTGTCTTAAGAGGTCGAGTAAAGTTTTCTTTGTGTGATGAGGCTTTGTAGGATTCTGTACTGTAGCTGTTGCTGTCGACTTTTTTTACACGAAGAGAGAGTTTGCAACTCGCGCCACCACTTTACAATTCATCCATTTGCGGTTTTAAAATTAATTCCTGTCGTAGCGGTCATTCAAAATCAGTTTTACCCAGATTTGAGTATAGTAAGTGATGGTACAGGTTCGAACCTGTAGGAGAGTATATAATGACATGTTTCCTGGGAGCTCACTATCCCAAACTTTCACTCTCGTTTGTCTGTCTGTGTTTCTTCATTTCGGTTTCCTTCTAGAAGACAATTTTTTCTTTAATTTCCTTTGGGTTTGGCAGTATGGTCTCGTCGTCTTTTTCCTTTCACATACACCTAAATCAGCCGACGGGGGAGAAGACAAAAAAATTAGAAAAAATGACCAAAAATAAGCGGTCCAAATATTTTTCCTTGAATATCAAGCCGATCTCGATTAATTTTACTGCGGCTTAGTCCTTGTCCTTGAAAATTCTTCGGCAACATTTTGCTGGAGGGAGTCACATGTTGAAGGGCGTGTCTCCTTAAAATCCAAAAAAAAAGCGACGTGTAAATGTTTCTATTTCCTTCCCTCCCTCTCCTCCTCTTTGAAAATTTTTTCTTATGCGATTGTCAATGTGTCAATCGTTTTCTAGCTTCGGGATAGGAAATCAAGGCCGAATTCGAGAATCTTCCATGAAAAAACTAAGATGACCGGGAGAGGAAGTCAAGTGGGGGCCCACTTCTGTACCTTCCGACTTCCTCTCCTCCTCCTCCTCTTCCTTCTCTGTTTGGGATGCATGATTGCCTGATTACGTAGGCGTAAGACACTTAAAAGTTATCTTGTGGAGTCTTCTTTGTAAGAGTTGTATCCAAACCGCTGTCGAGTGTTTATTTTTGTTGACCTTGACATCTGGACTTGATGATGTTGGTAAACTCACTCAGGATTATAATGAGATTTGGTTTTGATGTCTGGGCTGCTGTTGGAGAACACGAAAGCTTTTCGAAAGCTCGTGTTTGTAGATTTTTCAGCGTTTCGTGACATCAAAGCTAGTCTAATCTATTAGTCAGATTAATTTTATTGTTATCTGGTCTATTAGGTCTAATTTCAACCAAGTTTCTCCTCATAATCTAAGGGAGGAAGGGAATTCTGTCTATCTACCCGGTGGAAGTATGTAGGAAGTTGAAAGAGGGAGGAGGAAAGACGGACGTAGGTTTCAATGTGTGGAGAATAGAAGAACATAATCGAGAGGCAAACCTAACTACATACAAACAACCTTTCCAACCCGTCTTTCTGGCGGTAATGAGTATAATTAGGCCAAATATGGGAACAAATGAGTGGTCACTGTGGGGAGGAAGTACTTGTACCTAAACCAGAACTCGTTCTTGTAGGTCTTTTTGTTTCCATACCAACGTCACATAAATTAATCAACTAAAACCATAAATTAATTAAAAGCTTTCAGATAAAACACGGAGATAAAGTTAGCTTTTAGGTTTACTGATGGAAGGAGAGAAAAATTAATTTTTCCTTTAGTCGATGACGTCATCATCTGTTGGCCACCTTTGTCGGCTCGTTTCCCCAAGACAACATTTCTAGTAAAGTATAAATGTAGTATCCAATTAAATAGTTCACATAATTATATCGCGGCTTACTTATACCGACCGAAAATTTCGTTTTGCTGACCTAAACCTGTCGCCCTTTTTAGGACTAGCTTTTGGAATGGAAAGCTACCAGGAAATGTTATCACGTGATCCCGCTCAAGTTTGGACTTGTCTTTATATGCTTATCATGAGGAAACTGATTTTTGGTGTATATTTCTGACTAAACGTCATGGCAATTACTCTGAAACTCGGAAACCGGAAATGGACGTGCTGGATTAACCAAGTCCCCTGTTGTGTCTAAAAAAGGTTTGTTCCTGTAGCGAAATACTTTTGTGTCTCGTTTGAAGGGAAGTATAATCGGTTAGAAGCTTGTAATGTTGTTGTAATGTATCGGTATGTCTTCTTAGGTTTAATAAAAAGAAATTAAAACTCAGTGGAGAATTGTAAAATGACGTGGTTATTCGTTTAATTGTAATGAACTGACCCATCTTTATTGGGTAAAACGATTAGATTCATTTAATTTTTATTTCGAGGGATTCAATAAAGCGACAACGCCTTAAACTGACACCGCGTAAAAAGAGACCAGAGTTTTATGGTGTGAAAAAGGAAAAATTCTTTGAATGGTTAATTATGGGTTTTGAGTATTTCTTGAGTTCTGGTAGAAGAAGGTTTTGTAATAAAAATGGGTGTGAAATAAGGGAAGACTAAGAAGAAGGTAGAAAGGATCAAAAGAAGAGAGGATATGTAAACAAGAGAAGAAGGAGGAGGAAAAGAGAAGGAAATAGAGTAGAAGTGGAAGGAAACAGAGGAAAAGAACAGGAGAGAGAGAGAAAGGAAAGAGGCTATCTATTCGGAGGAAGAAAAGTTGATTTTGGCATCGGTTTTTAGAAAGTAAAAAGCTCTCCTCAAACTGCTGTTTTCTTTTTCACGTTTATCTTCTTAGAATTCCAAGGAAAATTTTATAAAAATAAAAACAAGACTAAGTCGGATTAGCGAGACTAACGTAGCAAGAAAGGTGAACAGAGGAAGAATCTTCTTCTCTGTTGAAGGCTTATTAATACAACCACCTAAAAGCTTTCCTTCATTGTCTTAGAGGACATGAAGGAGTAGGACGAGGAGGATTAGGAATAAGAGAGAAGAGAGACGGAAGGAGGATTTATTTAAGGGTTGTAGACTTTAGGTCATTAAAAATTTTTAAATGTTTTTGGAGAAGGTTTCCTCTTTAAACAACTTCCGGTCGTGATTTTTTTTCGTCTTCCTGTCAGCTGTTGTCTGTAAACCTGTGAAAGTTTCCATTTTGACAAGATGAAAGGAGGTGTGGGAAGAAAGAGGAAGGAGTCGATCCATGTTGTCGAGATTTTGTAAAATCAAACAGCAAATTGAATGAAATCCTCGTGGGAGAGAGGTCGGGAGGGGTAGGAGGAGAGGAGAGGAAGACGCAGAGCCTAATTCCTCATTCTTGCTCCTTAATTTTCATCCGTCGTCTCGAATTTCCGTTCCATTTATCAAAATTGGGATAGAACAGGATGGTGGGTAGGACGGAGGGTGGAAGAGGAGGAGGAGGAGGTTCAGGCTTAAGAAGATTAATGGAACCGCGAACGATTCCTTCCTCAGCGAAAGATTGGAGAGAAGAAGTGCAAGGCCTCGGGGGAAGATGAGAAACTCAATCGGGTTTTTCTTCAAGTTTTTCTTCTTCTTCTGGGTTTTCCTACATGGGTTTCATTAAAAATCTCTCCTCCTCCCCAACCTCGTCTCTCTCACTCCTCTCCCAAGACTTTCAATTTAATTCCAATCGCGAAAACCATCCGCAGGGGAAATTTAATCTCTTTATCCGCGTAGTCAACTTGAATCGAAGGATACTTTTCCTGTTGGGATTAATTTTTATCCTTTTTACACGGGAAGGAAAGAGATTGTCACAAGCTGAGTAACCGGAAGTGGTTGTTTGATCTTCAACGGCACAGTGAGACACGAATCCAACCAATAGACCAGTGTAACCTCTCCTGTCGTGATGTCCTGATATCCTGACCTATCGTAATACCAACTCCCTTCGTCCGTTCGGTTTGTTACATAAATATTGTCGTGTATGAGTGCGTCTACCTCGTGATAGTTTCCATCGAGTTAATAATTAATCGAACAAACATGTGGAGGACATCGATACCAATCAAAGTGATTCAAGTGCGTTTGCCTTGAGTGATATAAATGAAAACAAAAAAAATATTCTCAGGTTTTCAGGCTCGGAATAATAGACTAGTTTGGGAGGCATAGAGCAAACTGTCAGTCGATTTTACCTGGTTATGTTCAAGGTCATCGTCTGATATATTAATATTTGTTTTTCCTGGAATTTTCTTTTTCTCCCGAGTTTTGCATACCACTGGAGATTATTTCTCCCGGACGTTTCTCTCTCTCTTAAGACACTGCCTTCCCGCACCTCCTTCTACTTCCCTCGCCTTTCTCTCTCTCTCAATATAATGATGCAGTCTTTTTACGATCGACACCTACCCAGTCACGTGGTATAGAGCTATTCTCGTTTTATGAACGCTTTGCTAGTTGAAATTAATCATGTTTAACAGCTGTTGGCATCACCAAAGGTTTTAAAAATGAGAGAAGGAGATTAACACCTGAAGGACAGGAAATGTTGGAAGTTTCCAGTGGTATTCTGTATATTATAGATTAACCTTCAGAGGTGTTCTCAAATGGGCAGAGACCCATGTCTTTGGAAGGAAAGGTGGTTGTGAGGGATAGAACTGGGCGCACTATAGGACTGAGGGACTAACCCTAATCTCTAGTGGAAATTGAGCAGTTTCACTTGTTATACTGTTTTAATATGAGTGATTTCATGTTAGCGCCAAAATAAGCGCGCGTTCAGTAGATTGATAGAGGGCACTGGAGTCAGGAAGTAGACTCTCAACAGTAAATAGTGGGTTATGTCTTGATAATTTTCAAGTCAATAGTGCACTTTATTCACTCCACCCAACAATGTCCAATTACACTCAAACCTGTTTCTGTGATGGGACCGCATAAAAGAAAAACTTCCCGCAACGCATAAAAAAAATTGCACAGAACTTGACGAATAGCTGTAAAATATAGTTTTCGGACACACAATTAAAAATCGCACAAAAAAGACCGCACAAAAACAGATTTTAGTATCTTATAAGTATGAAAACTACAGTGGAAATTCAAGCTGATAGGCAGTCAAACATCGACAGATTTTGGGATAGTTTAACCTGAACGTTTGTTTATTGGTGTACGCATAAGATAGATCTGTGCTGTAGTGTTAAAGCGTCCGACTATAGAAGTTTGGTAGCAAGTTCGAATCCTCTCTCAAACCTCTCATACTCTCGAGTACCCAAGGAAGCAAAACGGGATTAAAGCTCAAATGAAATAAATTTGTGTGCGTGTAGGTACCATGAACCTAAGTAGACACCACATAGAGAGGGTCCAAGGGTCAGTTGTTCGATCTTCACCTGGATAAACCACCCAATTTGGTTTCAGCACTCTTTCGTACTTATACTTTGGTAGTATTTCCGGACATGAGTATAAGGTAGCTGGCAGTCATTAACTGTATAAGGATTTGAATTGAGGATGAGACCAGGGTTGGAAAATCTCCTAGTTTGAGTTGATTACGTAGAATCAGGTCCATGGTCGGCGTTAATGACGTATCATCTTCCTTTCTAGAAATCCAATTTGATCTCGACTGTAATTAAAGGTAACTCAACGGGGGATCACCGGGAACTTGTACGTTTTTTATAGCGCTTCGGGGGATTTCCTTTTCCCTTCTTTTCTGTTTTTAATGCTCTTAAACTTTTTATCCCTTTTTCCTTGTCATCAAACTCCGTCTATTTTCTTTTATCTCTTCATTCGCTCAAAACCATTTCGAAGCCGGAAATTGACCTATCCGAGGTGATGGTTTCTTTTAATATCTAGCTAAACTAAGAAACTTGTGTTTACCACGAAAACATCCCCAGCTTTATTAAGTAATCTGGAGTAAATTTATTTTAAATCAACCTCTAGGGAGGGTAGTATCTGAAAACCGGAAATGGAAAAGAGAAAATAATTATAAATAGCCATTCCAAGCAAAGGATATATTAAGAAGAGGCAAAGATCGCTTTTCAAATTAACCCGGGTCTGACATGATCCTCATTAAAGATCCTTCTGACCTTAGGGAATAAATATTCGACGATCACGTGATCCAATAGAATGTCATCAGTAACTGGCCACGTGCATGCATCCCCTTGGGCACCCAAGACACATATTCTCTGTTATGTCTTGTCTTTGACAAAAAAATGGGCAGTTAATGGAGGATATTAGAAAAAACGGAAACAGATACTCGAATGTGAGGATAAAAATGTTAAAAGAAAACCGGAAATGGTTATACAAAATTTAGGGAAAACTTAAAAAAAACGTTATTTCGCTCTAAATGGAGAGACAAAAAGCCCCCAAAAACAGGAAAATGTTTGACGCGATTTAATGGGAGGAAGAAAGTCGAAAGATACCGGAAGTAGTTAGTCTGAAATAAACCCGAACATCAAAGCCGTATTTTCGTCACGTGGAAAATATATTTCTTCTCCAAGCCCTTTATCTCATTTCGCGAGAATTCCTCAAAAGTGTTATAAAAATCATAGAAATCGTCCATAATTCATCGAAATAAATTGCAACGCAGACGCGTGTTAATGGCGATTGTATTCCCGGTTGCCATAGCTTCGGGGTATTAAAATCCTCTGAAGGGCGAACATCAATGGCGGTCGAACAAAACGGCAAGACGTGAACCACGTGTTTTGTAAAAAGTCATTTTAACAACATAATAGGAAGGAAAGGCGGGGAAATTATGATCCAGTATTTGCCCGCGTACGTGTGTCTGTGTGGGCTCCTCCAGCATCCTGAACCTAATTGAAAAGATGGGAAACCCAGATATATAATCCCCGATCGAATGATCCATGGATGACAAGGCGATCTCTGAACTATTCTCATTTCGGATCAAATTGCTTTTTTGAGTCGTGCAATCGATCTAACTTCTTTAATTTCAAAATGACGTAGGTGACCCCTAAGGCTGATTTTTTTTAACTTGTGAATTTGTATATGGTCGTACATGACTCCCGAGACGTCCTGAAATTTGCTTGCGATTTTATTTTCTACTTCAAACTTGTCGGTAAACCACGTCAGGCAAAAAGTCTAACGTAAATGTAACCGAAATTGCATAACCACAAATTTGCAGGCTAATTTCAACCCCTACCGGTTTCAAACAATCGACTAACTACTATTTACAAGGTTTATCACTTCATACTTCTTATTTTATTAATAAATAATTCATAACATTCATAAATATCATACAAACTAAGTAATAATAAGATGACATATTTATTTCCGGTGTTTTGGCAAATTTGAAGTCTTGCTATGCGGTCGTAAAGGTGGAAGTTATGGTTCTGTTGTGTTCATTTCCGGTTCGTACAAGTAAAGGATTAAAAGAGACTTTGTATACTGACTTAGGAAGCTGGAATGAGATTTGGAAGAGGGAAAGACTTACTGTCGGATCTCATAATCCATGTAAAGGAGTTTGAGGTGCATCAGAGGCGATGTGAGCAGGAAATTATAGCAGAAGAACTTACCATGTAAAGTATTTAGCTCAAACAGTTAGACAGAATATTGAAATACTTGCTGGAAAAGTAGAAGAAACTGATTGTTAATTGAAAAAGGCTCGGAAAGGAAATGGAAACTCGTCCCAAAAAAAACTCGGGATATAAGAATGGAAATCGGGATAAAGAGGATCGGGTTTCTAAAAGAGAAAAAAGAAGAAGAGGAAAAAGGAAGAAAGGGAGAAGGAAGGGAAGAAGAAGAAGAAGAAGAGTAAGATGAAGAGGAGGAGAAGAAGAAGAATAAGAAGAAGAGAAATAAGAAGAAGAAGAAGAAGATGAAAAGAAGGAACAAGATGAAGGGAAGGAAAAATGAAAAAAGAAGAAGAGAAAAATCAGAAGGAGAAATGTAGAGACACAGAGAAGAAGATGGTGAAGCTAGAAAGAAGACGTGTATAGAATCTAACAACCCAAAAACGCGCCAAAGCCCTGTATAAACGTAGCCTGATCCTCGAGATTTGTTTTAAAAACTTTGTTCTACGAGTCAAATTGACTCACTACAATATTACACCACAACATAATCAACATCTAAACGACATCTAGTCTTTAAAAAAACGAAGAAAACCAAAACCCTAAAGAAAAGGTAGGAAAATAGATAGGCCTACCAGTAGATAGGACAAAGAAAAGTTCTCACATTCATCATCATAATTTGAGTTCTTTGGGTGAACAAAAGGCGAGTGAGTAGCATCCGGTTTGGTGTAAATGTACACAAAGTTTGAAGTGAGTGTAGTTTATCCTATTATTAGTCCTGGTTTCATGGTTATCATCCTGGTTAGTGAACCATATGAAAGGATACGGATGTTTGGTCAAACGTTTAGCACGACCTTTACAAGTGTTTTACTAGTTGAAATGAGACGGGATAGACAACAAGATAGATGAACACTCCAACACTGACTACCACGGACACTACACCCACTTAACAAGCCTAATTTCAATTCTTCACCCACTACTACAAATTTTAATTACATTTAGACCAACCTCGATCTTTAGTATTAGCACCAAAATGTCTTCACCTAATTTATGCTTAATCCTTTGAACTCGAGAGGTGACTTCCGCTCTGTTCAGCGACATGTTTGTTTTTCTTTTGTTTATTCCAAACGGATTCCTAATTTCTCTTTGTATACAGTATAATTGTATATCTTAGAATTTCACCTCTTTAAAAGGATCTTCTTATCTTAAATTAGTTCGCAACCACAAACCGGAGGCTACGTTTTCGGCTTTTTATTTACGGCTGTTAAATTTCGCACAGGTTTATGAGTTACTCGTTTCATAAATAATGCACACTAGAATGTAGAATTCATTTCATAATTAATTTGATCATTGAGAACTCGTTTCATAAGTTATGAACTCTTTCACAAATGATGTACACTAATCTATATATATCAAATCATAGATCTGTATTTATGGAGGCGAATTTTCCGCGAATTTGAAGTTGTGCGCTTCATACAGTGTCCAAAAAATTTTTTGGATGTCTAAAAAGACGATGTCATTTTAACGCGATTAATCAAAGTTTTCGTCATCCTATATTCTTTAAGTTATTTTTTATGAAATTTAAGATGACAAGGCGTTCAATTGTAATTAAACGGGTGAATCGTTTTCTTTGCATAAATTTGGCTAAGAGAAAGAAAATCAGCGAATTATTATTATTATTATTGCTGCTAAATTTCGCAAAGGTTTATGAGTGACCGTTTCAAAAATAATGCACACTTTGATGCAGAATCCGTGTCATAATTGAGAACTCGTTTCACAAGTTATGAACGTTTTCACAAATGATCCAGACTAACGAGTAGCTTATTTCATAAATAATGCACACATCTCCATATGACTTATTTAAAAAAAACTCATTTTTGTGAAGAGTTCATTTCATAAGTAATGCACACTTCTAGGAAGTATTCGTTTCGTATTTTATTTTGACTGATTTTCTTCATGACTATTGCACTAGTTATTGAGTATTTATCACTTTTGCCGGCTATTTTATGAAATAAATTGTAATTAAGGAATCAAGTCAAATTTTTGTTCATGTCCTTGACTTCTCTCACTTTTCGGACAAAAGACAAGCCATCCAAGCCTAGTAACAGCTAGTAACGCTAGTAGCAGTAGTATCGCTCTTAGTAACAGTGAACAAACCTCCCAACAAGAAACGGCGAATACATGAAAAGTGACAGAAGCCAAGCAACTCAGCAAACTTTAATCAAATTCGAGTTGGAGATTTCATAAACTAGCCGGTAAAAGTGATAAGTATCGAGTAATTTGTCACATTAACTAAGTTTAGTAAGTGATTATGAATAATTTCGGGAGTATCGCTCGATTCATCACTTTTACCTAGCATGTGTATTAGGTGTACGCATAGAACTTATGCTGTTTCTTGGTTTACTTAGTAATACAGTGCCGTACTAAAACCTTTCTCGCAACTGCTCACAATTAGTAAGTAAAGAAGCCATCAAACAACCCCTAGTTGGTGCCCTAGACAAGACTATCTAGCAAGAATGACGATCGGGGTGTTAAAATTAGTCTAATCTCGTGACATTTTTGTGACACTTAATCCGGGTACATCGTCGTGAAGTCGACAAATCCTTTCGAAAACTTGGCTCAAAGTCTTGTAAATCGTGGTTAGCTTATAAATAATTGAGAGGAAGGTCGTGGAAGCGTTGAGAACAGGAAAAAGCCCGAACGGAAACAAGAATCTCATTCATAAGGATGAAATTAAAAATGTTGGTAAACCTGGTGAAAAGCTCTCGAGAGAATCATGGGTGCATTCTTAATGAAAATTATTAATTTTTCAAAAATTGCTTCCTCAAGTTCTTTGTGTATGGATAAGCACGTGGAAATGAGTTCTTGACACAGAAGTGGGAGAGAGAGAGAGAGAGGCCCTCGTGAAAGGATTAGCCAAAGCCTCGTGGCCTTTAAAACTGTTCAACATGACAGAAACTTAACAAACATTATCCCCATCTAATTACTTTGATAGGGAAAGTTTCGGTCTAGACTGTCAAAGGAAACTGGGAGAGAGAGAGGGAGAAACTAAAACGCAGCATCCGACTGGAGCCGATCTTTTATAAACTAAATTGAAGAAGCAAATACACGGACATGAGGACACTCAAAAAGAGGTTTCAAGTAGGCCATCAATTATGTTCCTGACTCAATATTCCCTTAGTCACTGTTACCACTCTCGTTCGGGTTAGCATAACAGTTTGGGAAAATTTTTCCGTCCGTCCGTCACGCATAAGTCAAACACGCACGTCATTGTCGTAATCCATCTTTTTCCTCCTCTCTTGCTATTGACAGGTTTCACTGTGTCCGACAGACTGTTAGTCAGGTCTCATCTCATTCTCGTAACATAACAAACAACAAAACATAATTGCTAACCGGTATTACCTTACTTATATGACTGTTGCGATAACTTTAACGACAGATAGAAAGGTTTATAGCGCGTTAAAAATAAAACGACAAACTGACACTTCCGTTATAACAGTAATGACAAGATGGCGCGTGGAAGAGAAGTTATCAAGTCTGAAGAAAACCGAAAACCGTTAATATAACACTCTAGCTCGTGGTGATACTAATAGTTGTGCGAATTGTATTTACGCGTCAACGACAGAATGAAGATTCCGACAAAGCGATTCCCAGTTTTAATAACGCGAGACTAACTAATACTAACGTTTGGTTGCTAACATCAATAGTAACAGTTGCGAGGATCTCAAAACTTACTTCAGGGTTAAGGTAGATTACGCTGAGAATAAGCCTATTTTCCTTACAAAATGGCGTTTTCGTAGTGGTGTGCAATATTTATGATATGAATAGTGTACGACGGTGTGCAGTATTTATGAAATGAGGGGACATGACAGTGTGCAGTATTTTTGAAATGAGTTGGGCATGGTAGTGTGCAATATTTTTGAAATGAGGTGGACATGACAGTGTGCAGTATTTTTGAAATGGTAGTGTACCTTAGTCACGAAGTAAATCTGTCCCAATAAATATGTAACGTTCATGAAATGAATTCTTTCTTCATGGTAGTGTGCATTACTTATGAAACGAGTAGTAGAAAAAGAGGTGAAGGTTTTCTTGTGTTTCCTCTATCCAGAATTGATTTTGATAGGCAAACAGAAAGTGGAGGAGACTTTGAAGGTTTGGGAGTCGGAATAGACCTTTGCGGACTGTTAAGCGTTTTTTTGGTAACGAAGATGGCGGCGATTTGGCACCTTTCCTGCCAAACCATCATCTTCGTCATCGATACCATTTCCTGCTGGAAGTGAGATGGACATTGAAAGATGGCTTGGATTTGAAAAAGTGGAAGTCACTCGGAAAAATTCGAGTTCCGGATCGTGACCATCGAATGTTTGGCGGAACAACAATGGATGATCCCTCTTGTGTCCGGTAAGTCGGAACTGAGTCCACAACCGGAACTTGAGGTTTTTGGTTTTGTTCCATGGTGAACCAATCAGAAAAGTTTCCTTTGTTGTTGTTGTTGTCGAGGGTTAATTTCTTTGATTTGAGTGATGGGCTTCAAGTCTTTTGATTGTCGTACCGAACATCATCACCAAGATTGACAGCCTGATTCTTGAGAGTACTAGACGACGCGGTTGGGAGAGTAACAGCTTAAATGTAGGAATGAAGGAGAGTTCCACAGGAAATAGCTGTTGGGTGAGACACTAGGATTGATGAGAATGAGAAATAGAAGGAGGTATAATGTTACAGTCTCTTAAAAGATGTCCTGTAGTCGAACGTTGTAGACAGGAAATGGTGTAGTAGAGTATAGGCGATAGCAGAATGTCAGGGAAGAGTGCAAGAGCGGAGCATAGGTAGCGGAGGAGCAGAAGGAAGAATAAGAAGATGACAGCAATAGTTACCAGAGTTGGGTCTTTTGGTTCTTCTTCTTTGTCCTTTGTAGAACACTTCGTCTGTTCTTTCTAGTTTTAATTGTTTGTCATACACTCTACATCTGTCTCTTGTTTTCAGTCTCTGTTTCTTCTGTATCTTTCTCTCTCTTTTCTTCCTTTTCTGTCCTTACTTCCTTTCTCTCTTTCTTTGGTTTTACCTTCTATCTCTCTTTTAACCCTCTTTTTTCAGTCATCGTTTCATCCTCTGAATCTTTCTATCTTCTTTCCTGTCTCTTCTTCTTCCTCCCTCTTTCCGTTTCTTTCTCTGTATCTTTCTTTCTCTTTTCTTTCGTTTACAGTTTTTTCTTCTCTCCCTCTTTCTCTTTTTTGTCTTCCTCTCTTTTTTCTATCTCTTCCTTTCTCTCCTGTTTTGTCTGTCTTTGTTTCTATGTTTCTCTTCTCTCCTTCCTTTCCACCTTGTTTTTCTTTTTCGTTCTGTTTCTCTGTCTCTTTCTTTGGCCCCTTTTCAACCATTGCTTTATCCACTCTCTGTTTCTCATTTTTCCTTCTTTTGTCTCTCTGTCTCTTTTTCTATTTTAACTCCATATTTTCTTTTCCTGTTTTCTAAATTTTCTTTTAGTCTTTTATATTCCGTTTCACAAGTCTTTTCCTCTTGGTTTCAGCGTTACATCAGCACTTTTCAGTCTTCTTCAGCTATAACTGTCTTATTTATATTATTTAGTTAGTCCTGTTGCCATTTTTCTACTACATGCCTGTACTTGTTCTGTCCATTCGTCGTCTTCTTTTCGAGTCCTCATCTAAATACAGAACCTGTCCAACATTTGTCACTATTTGAGCGTTTATAAGATGTTGAATTCCGTTCCTGGTTCCAGGTTGTACAGTTTTGTAGCTTGGGTTCCCAGCTATCGTACTTAGTCTAGTTAAAACCGACGGATGATGTTGTCCTTTTGTCTTCTGCCGTGTACCAATCCCTACCCATCTATCCTTCCCACTTCATCTATTCTAATTGAACCAATCATTCCATTCTACTTCCACGACATGATTAGTACAAAACTATATTCGATTACTATCTCTAGCAATAAATTTTCTTTCGAATTCAAATCGACGCGACCTTGAGATTATTTTCTAAACAGATCAATAATTCTTCTAAAACCTAATTTGCTGAATTTTACATATGTGAACATAACACGTGTTACATGACACGTAAAGCCATAATTTGAGATTTTAAAAGAAAATTAGGTTTTTACACAAAAAACAGAAATAATGGCTGAAATAACTTTTAAATTGAAATTGAAATTTTTTGCTTTTAAATTAACGATCCGTGAAATTTTAAATTCTTAGTCTTGTTAACGCTTTCCTAGCGATAATTGAGGGAACTTCTAACTTTTCATCTGCGTTTCTTTTGTTAGTCACCAACAATATAGTTACAGACAGTTGATTGCTTTACCATCAACATTATCTACAAGTCATAAGCTCAGACAGTATGATTTCAGACTGAGGGAATTTTTGTCTAAAAAAATTTTACAGCCCGGAAGAAGTTCTGATTAGGCTTCCTGCACGTGGAAGGAACGTGTGGTAATACACCCATCACTAACTAGCTTACACCCTTACTACCTTCAACCTCTAACCCATTTCTAGGTGAGTGGATTGGGTTATTTTGTTTAAGAAGACGTATTTGTGTATTTGATTGTTATGGCGTTCCATGTCTTCTCACATTTCGTAAATCAGTTAGATGTATAAGATGATACTCTCTTCTTAAGTTATTGCAATATGGTAGTTATGTCTTTTTAAATTTCATAAAATGGATTTCGCATAATTGAAGGATCGTGTAACTTCAAAACCTTATGAAATAATCCGCGTTTAGGTGCTTTCAACTTCTGACATGACCTTGAAATTGGGGAAGAGCTCAAGGTCCCAGAAGTAGGTAGCAGGTATCCAAATCCAACCACCATCTCAAAATAAATGTGAGAGGAAATCTTTTTACAGGACCTAACTCAACAACATAACGTCATTTCCGGTAGGGATGAAGTGTCAAAATGCCAACAATCAACTAAGGGTTAAGTAAAAATAAACACAACCCCAGGGTTATGTACTAATAATTTGCTCTTCATCTGCTTCTTTTCATAGATAAACCAACAACAAACTATCAACTCATTTCATAAATAATGCACACTAATCGGTTAATTTATGTAATCGTTCATTAATAAAGTCCCTTAAGTCAGTTTCTTCATTATAATAAGGCCCAAATCATTTTAGATGTTGATTCGTTTTTATAAAATTTAAAAGACGCATTCAGTCATTACTTCTGACTGCATAAAGGTGTCAACTTATGAGTAAATTGTTTGTCTAAAATTTCGTTGTTATATACCATTTAATGAATATAAACTTGATAAGGGTAGTTATTAATCTGTGGCTTACTGTTAAATTATATTAAAATTTGATTCGTTTTTGAGAAATCTAAAAGGCCCATCTCCTCATTACAACTGAATGTATAAAGGTATCAACTTATGAGTAATTTAACTGTCTAAATATTTTTTAGCCTCTTTTTATACTACATAATCAGTATACAATTGGTAAGGATGGATATTACTCCTCGAAATACTGATAAATTAGTACCAAAATTTGATTTTTTCTCTGAAATTTAAAAAGACGCATCTCCTCATTGCGACTGAATGTGTAAAGGTATCAACTTATGAGTAAATTAATTTTTTAAAACATTTTTGCTTAGTGATGACTGTTTGTAGGTTTGTAGGTATCGATGGGAGATAATTTACACCCCATCATTGTGTGTTGATTGGTTGGTTGTGTCTTCCTCTGCTGTAGAAATTAGGCTGGTTCGTACATGACATCCAGTTTGCGTGTGTGTGTGGGTTTGACGGGGTGAGGAATTGAGAGGAGATATCAATAACAATCTATGGAAGAATGAATTGGGAGCAGGGCTACCTGACAACCTAAATTCGAAAGACCACCAACAAAAGAGTTCAGGTTGAATGGCCGCAAATCGATTTCTCGAACCTTGACAATGAATTAACGTTCGAACGCTGGAGCGAAAATATTTGGAAGGCGAGTCGAGCTGGAAATTCCGAACATGAAATCGTTTTACAAGATGGAGGGTAGTAATTAATAAGTTTTATCGCCATTAGGACTTTTTTTGCTCCTCGAGTGCGGTTTTTTAACAGCGGACATGTTCTCAATGAACGCGGTCGGGAAATACCCAGAAGAGACGAACGAGAACCGGTTACCACTCTCTCGTTTCCTTTACTTTAGTTTGTTGACACTGAACTAGAGTCCGGAACCACGTGAGATTTCACGTGTGTGATGTGTTTGGAAACTTGAATGAAATTAATTCTGACATGATACTTGGACGAACCTGAGGACTTGGTCGTCTGGGGTTACGAGGTTGGACTTTGGTTTTCCCATTACGTCAGCTTACGTTAACGGAATTTAAGATCTATTAACTACAATTAACTACAATTTACTAAAACTGAATTTTTAATGACTAGTTCCTCGTCTTACGCGGTGGTGCGTTTTAAAGAAGATACCATTTCACCTTAAATGAATTTTGTTTGTTCATAAATATTATAAGATGATTAATTAGCTCATTTAAATCAAACGGAAGGGTTTGTCTTCTTATAATTTGAATTTTGAGATTTTCGCGGATGGTGTTATTGATGTTAGTTATGTTATGTTCTTGGTGATTATGTTCCTCGAGTCAGGTTTTTGGTTCGATAAGGCTGTGCCTCCTCCAGAAGTACTGTCGCTGTTCATAGCTCGATGTGCCATCAGTGGTTGAGTGTGGCCTTTGACTGACACCCAAAACAATTTCATAAATATTGCACACATTCTTTGAGAATTCATTCCATAAGTAATGCACATTTGAATGGGGTGTTTGGGGTGAATAACTGGAGTCATGGTCATTTCATAAATATTGCACACTCAATTCGAGTATTGGTTTCATAAGTAATGCACAATGTCATTTCATAATGATTGCACCTTCTCTTGGAGAGTTTATTTCATGGATTGTGTGCATTATTTATGAAAGGATTTTTTGATAAAAGTGTGCATTACTTTTGAAATTGGTTCTAGAACAAAGACAAGGAATCAAGTGAGCTTTTCTAGGGTTAGCGGTTTCCAGGTTCAGGTTTAAAGACAGGTTGACAATGTTTTTAGCCAAAATTTTACGGAGTCCTACAGGATCCATGTGGACTTGTATATGCAGACCCCTCCAACATTCTCTCGAAACGTTCAAGGTTTCACCTAAATTAGACATCAGGCGACAAGTGATCGCACCTTCTTGTTGACCTAATTGCCACACTCCGTCCATTTATTTGTTTGTTTGTGTTTGGAGACCTCACTTCTTCAATACCTCGATTCAATTTCTCTCCTTTGATCCTGTCGTAAGTTAGCTCGTCACAATAAACCGGAAGTGAGTTGTCAATCACAGATTTTCACATAAATCATGTTTTCCGAGGTTTGAAGAGAACAGGAAAAGGGCCAGTGGGAGGGGAAATCCAGGTAAAAGGGACGACGCACTGATCAAAAACCGGAGACACCACCCGCTGTTAGGCTAACATTGTTCCCTTTCCACGGGAGAAAATGGCCAAATGGCCAAATGGCCGTTGTTTAATTATTTGAAAGTAATTTGGCGAGGGCAAAGGACTTTTTGAAGGTTTCCAAGGTTTGGTCCGTGACTCTTTTGGGTTCCATTCGTGAACGGGCTTTATGGTTCCATGTTATTATGTTTCCGAGGGCGGGAAGGGAATTGGTTAATCACGAACTTTTTAAAACGATTCCCCAACTTTTTTCTTGTCCTCTTTTGATTTATTTTTCTCTTTTTGGAAGCGATAAGGGAAAACCGAAAAAACCAAAATCTCCAATGAAGATTAGATAGTGATTTGTGGCGGTTTGTGGTCGAGTGAAGAGATCCTCCTCCTTAATTAATCCACGAAATACGCGTTGCGGCTTAATTATCAACAAAAAAAGCAAAATTGACCGCAACGCAAAGTGTCTTTGACATTTTTTTGTCACGTGGCGGGTCCCCGATTTCGAAATAACGTACCCGCTCCTCTTTCCCACCCAACTTTTTCATCCAAACTCAATTTTATTTAATCAGATCGAGTGATGACTCTCATTTATAGTTAGATTCAACAGGAAATGTGGCACTGGATTAGGTATCAGTAGGCAGAACCGTAAGAGTAGGTAGAAGGTTGGTGTGGCACGACAGGTGAGGACTTCTCCAAACCTTTGACCCATTTTCATGCGAAGATGTCTTTTCTTTCGTATTTCTATGGTTTCGAGTGTTCCGGACTACAGAAGGATCCACAATTTCGGACCCAAGGTCGTGGAATCCCGTTGTCGTCAGAAACTTTTAACAAAACCCAACGTACCCGGTCATTAGAGATGTGAATCACGTCTCGCTTAGAGGAAATTCGTAAATTCGGGATTTCTCACAGAATTGAAAGGAATTAAACCGGTTGATGGGTCTCATTTCCGGATTATTATGACGTCACTAGTCTAAAAGTTCAAAAAAGCTTTTACTGACTCAATAAATCAGGTTCAGAATAATTATGAACAACGATTTAGTCTTTTGTTTTGTTGTAACGTTCTGGTCCTCAAAACAGGGATGAGGACACCACCCCTCTCACCTTAGTTTAGTATCTTATCTTCCATCACCACCACTTCTTTTCATTATTGGTGACGATCGGTAGGCAGTTATAGTTCAAAACAGAACCCTCTTAAGAGGAATGGAGATGGTTGCCAGGAGGTAGAGCAACTGAACAAATTTCTCCAAACCGCGCTATCCTTGGCTGTATAGCTTAAAAACCGCCAACCACCCAAATTTCTTTTACTTGCATCAAGGACTTGGAAGAACAATAGAAGATTAAATAAAATTAAAACTGATAAACCACAGATGATGACCTTGAAAAAGAGGAAATCGAACCCCAAAAACACCAAACCGGGGCTAATCGTTTTGCTAACTCAGCAGTCGATCAAACCCAACAACACAAATGACAATAATCAATTGATTTAATTGAAATTTAAAAGTTTAAAAATTTTCAAGGATTCAAGGTATGTGTAATAGCCAAATTATAAAATCCGTAGGTTTGATATTTAACAACCTTGGGTCAATCATTGACCCTGAATTCGAATCGGTCGCCATTTTTAATTTCACTTCAAAGCTCCGAAAAACTTCTTTTCTTCGAGTTTCTCTCATATTCCATGTTGGTATCGATGTCGGGATGTGTTATTCGAGACTTCCTCTCAGTTCCTCCTCCTTCTGGGGTTTGTTACTGGTATGTTCGGTGTCAGGTATCAAACCCTTTCCCCCCTCAACTTGGCCTCATTAGCCCTTAACTCAATTTGTCCATAAAATTCATGAATGTTCGGTCAAGTGTTTAATTTTTGTGTGATTATTAATGACTTAACTCGATTCACATCATTGGTTCAAAGCTCCTCGGACCATTTTTAATATGACGTAACGATTTAGGGTTCAAAGTGGCTGAATTTCAGGTTTGAGAAGTTGCTGAGAGCCCTGTTGCTTTCCAACCTGTAGAGGAGAAGGGTATTTGAAGCTTACAGAAGATTGGGGGAGGAAATGCTGACTCTGGAGGATGATAACAGAGATTGTAGGTGTTAGGTGATCAAATGTGGGTTAGGTTGGGTTTCTTCATCATTGAGGACAACCCAGATGATAGTGTTATGAAAACCCGAAAAGAAACCGGAAATGAGTTAGTAGGAGTGGAAAAATTAGAGAATGATGACTACCCGTGAAACTACCTGGGAAACAGGACTACAGGAACAAAAGAGAGACGAAAAGAAATAAAATAAAACAAACAAGATGAGAGAGAGAGAAATGACGACCATGGTGAATCCTCATCCTAAATAAGACATTTCAAGATGTTGGTTTCAATTTTCAGGTCGAAGAACCTCGAAGAGTCTGCAGACCACCATTCAACACTTCCAGATTCCAGTGATCGCGACGGTAATCTTCATGGTGACCCAAACAGCACGCAGACAGGACAATCGTTTCAAATTTGCATGCCTCCGAAGTCCAAAGGGTAAGTCACTATTTAATCTAAATACTACTGTCAACAGGATGACCTTGAACGAAGCTCCCAAAAGCTATAAAAATGTTCCCAACTTGTATGACATGTTGTCATGGTCCAGTAGATGGGTTTGAAACCAACAGTCATTTCCAAAATTTTGGGTTGATGGGTTGGGGTGTTGCCTCGAATCCTGATACTGAATGACGTCATCATGGTTCACGAGGGAAATCGGCAACAGTTTCGCGGCTTGGCGCTGACCTAAGTGACAAGTTCCGATTCTTTTGGTTTCCTGTCCTTTGCCTACTTTCTCATTCACCTTCCACTTCGCTATAAAAGACTTCCATTGTTGTTTCATTTCTCCTCAACATTTTAGGCTCGTTATCGGTTGGATTGTCATTGCACAATCCACACTCCCGCTATATCCCATTGGTCTCGTGATATAAGTCTTCGCCGATGAAATTCAAGGAAGTTGCAAAGAAGAAATTCCTTGAGTAGCGATATCGGGACTCGAGACTCCTTTCCCCCGCTTATGGCAAAAGTTGAAGGCTGAATCTTTGCAACGACCGTCAATTCAAGATGGAGGTGAACGAAACCTTCAATTGTCTCGTGTCCAGACGAAGATAGAAACTATACTAATTGGCAAGAAATCCAGTTGGAACCTGTCATGGGCGTAGTTCTTGGAGGAGTCTTTCATTGTCTTCGTATCTTGCCTGGAGGTGTTTGGTGTTGTCCGTGGTGGCTGGGACTCCACCGGAAGCCCGCTTTTGTGAAAATCTTTGGTTCGGGGGTTGGATTATCGGCGTTTTTCATTATTTTTCCACTTCGTCGGTTTCCGTTATTGTTTGTTTGTTTGCTTACGTCACGGCGGATTTGTAAAATTCAAATTTCCTGTCATCACCCAGCGTCGGATTTTGAAGTGGGAAAGTTAATTAAAGGAAAGCTTCATCCGGAAGAATTAATTTTTGCCGTCACGTCAACGGGGATCAGACAAAAGGATTCCGAATTCGATTCGGGTGAATTAGGGCCCCGGAAGGATTAAACCGATTTACCTTCTTCACCTCCAACTCCTTCCGCCCACTAACCACCTTTCTCTCACTCACAGACGAATTCCCACGCACAAAACACCGCCATAGCTCTCTTCCTCTCTGTCTCTCTTTCCTCCACCCAATTGGGTCATAGCCAAAACTTGGGTCTAAACCCAGGCCACAAAACGGTTTCGGTTGCCCGAAATAGACGAAATTAGGTTCAGAAACCTCAAGACTGAGTTGAGTTTTTCTCCGGAGGGTGGAAAATCGTGATTTTCATTAACCAGGAAAATTTAAAACAAAAAGTTTTTAAATTGAAATCTTTTAGTTTTCATTTCGGCTATTTTAAATATCCGACGGTAATCTAACTTTTATTCCATCGATTTTATTTAAAACTCCAAATTTAAATATTGAATTTGACAATTAACACAATTATAAATAATAATCGTGGTGAAAAAAGCCTGATATCAATTACATTGATTGATTTGAATTTAAATATTTCGTTTTCGTTTATGATTTTTAAATGATAAATGAAACACATAATGTTTGAGTGTAGGAAACAGTTTTTCTACGATTCTAATTTTTCCCAAATTTTTTTTCCGGCATTTTCCATCAAATTAGGTGAACCAGAAAATAATTTCAGTTCTGCATGTCATATCTAGTATATATTTTACGGTAAAAATTATAAATCAGGCGAGGATGTATATAACTTCCGTTTCGCCAAATTTAAGCTGTAGGCATTATTGGGATGAGTAAAGAGTTGACAAAAATCTTAAAAGATTAGTTTGTAAGGTTTAAAATGATGCAAAAAGACCGGGAAAATTTGAACAATGGGATTTCACCGTTTTTGAAAGTGTCACGTGACTTGTATTGGTACATGAAGGACATATGGGATGGCGAGAGAGTAATCGAATGATTACTTCCTCTTAACGTTTTTTTTAATGCGAAAATGGCTACCCTGGGCCTTTTTTAAAAGGAAAGTCTTTTCTTATATTAATATAAGTATTGGATATAAATCGGTAAAAATAATTATAAGTACAGAAAAAAGTACGGTGGGAGTTGAAGGGCTACATGACCTTGTGAAAGCTTGAATCTGTTCCAACATCAGGTAGTCTTAAGCGAGACTCAGGTGTATATGAGGAAGGTTCGCTTTTGGATGGGAAGTACATTGGTAGAGATATCACTAGGAAGAAAGAGAAGAAAGCGCGACAGAAGGTCGTTTCCACCAGTGAGGACTCGGACACGACCTCGAGAAACGCACATCTCGAAACTTTCCAGAAGAACAACAACACCAAGCGTCCAGTTTGGTGATTCGTGGAATAAGGTGAAGAGAAATTCAAAAAGCGGTAACCGTGGAGGTAACCGTGTAAGACTTGCAAGTCCCTGGATCTTCCAGACGGGTTGCTGATGAGGTGATGGCGATCACTCGTGACAAAATGCAAATCGAACGGGACGGTGAACTTGTCTCGAGGTCGATTTCCTCAACGGGGGGTCCCGTCGTCACTGAATCTTGACTTTGGGCAAATCGATGGATCGCCTTTCACGGCGGCAGTGGGGGTGGGCACGGGACCAAAGTTGCCTTTTATGCGAGTCCGTGACGTTCGTCGGACTAGAATGCAATTTATTTCGTTTCTCTTTTTGTTAGAAACCTCCCCGAGGGCATGAAGTGCTCCTTGAATTATTTTAGAAGGGCAAATAACCGACTTTTCCTCTTTGGCTTGAGAATACTGATTACAATCAGACCGGAGAGGAGGAAAATGAAGACAAAGCAACCTCGACTACGTTAAGACTGTTCTCCAAATTTATTTAAAACACCTGGAAAGGAGGAAGAACGACAAGAAAAGACAAAAAAGGATGCAACGGAAAAACAGTCGAGATTTACAGGCCAAAAAAAAAAATAAACCGGAAGCGGAATTCACTCGCGATATCAAGCCTCTCACATCTTCAAAGTTCACACAACCCAACCTGACTCAATAACCCCATCGTTCAGATTTCCCTCAACCGGATACCTAAGCCTGGGACATAAGTTTTCAATGTCGACCTACCAAAGGCACAACAACGGATCTCTCTGTTCACTTTTCAATGACCAATTTCGAGTCCAGGGTCAATTGGATTCGAGGAACGGCGGCGATCGGGAATGAAAGAGTTTTTTGTAGGCTACGTGGAAGCAGACAGTCTGTCTACCTGATTTATGAGCCTAATTCAAATGAGCGACAGTCGGGTGATGTTGGGTTGAATATGCACGCCGGCGTAGGTTTCGCAACTGAATTTTTTCCCTCGTCCTTTGCTGTGTGTTAAGGTCGAGAGTGGGTAGGTGAGGGGAATTTTCAGGTACGTTCACGTCAAGTTCATTGTAATGAATGAGTGTTTGGTGCCATTTGGCAGGTTCATCAGGTTCTGGTGCTGTTTGAGGGACTAGAATTAGCTGTAGAAGTTCTAGGTTTCCTATTTAATGGGTTTGCTGTTAGTATGGTTTCCCAGGTTTATAGGCGTTCTCTCAGGTTTAGTTCATACTTTGGAGAGTCTATGAATATAAAGAAGCTGCCCAGTCTGTTTTTGCTGCCTTCGCTATACTCTCCTCGGCTTAAACTGACGCAGCTATGTTATGTACTTGATGGTTGAACAGGATCGAACCTACACCCACTTCCGGTTTTCTGAATCCTGTTTGTCGAACGTTCAAGTGAGAGTTGAATCACTTCAAGGCAAACTCAGGAACAATACCCAACTTCAGGTGAAGGATACAAAGCAATTCTTGTAAATTTTTCCTGCTGCAATAGTAATTCATTCAGAACCTACAGTTTCCTCACCTTCAACCTGAACAACCTGTGACGCAATATTTGAATGAGGAAAGAAAACAATTCGGGTGCGTGCTACCCAAACTAGGTTCGTGTCGATCCATCGCAGTCCTAAATCCCAATGCCAAACATTAAATCATGTCTGAGCATAAATTCACACGAATGATTTCCTTCGTGAGTCCTTAGCCCCTCTGACATAACTGCTAATATTTCTTTCGGAGATGAGATTCCTGTCGCGACAAAACTGACAAATAAATCAATACGAAGAGAGAGGAGGGGGATGTGTGGAAATTCGGAGAAGAGAACAAACAAATCAAAAGGAGAAGACGGAAACGAGGGCCATAAAACAATTCAAACTCCACCGCCCTCTCGACTATCGCCAAAAATCGAAACCTTGAAAAACAAAAAAAGAAAAAGAGAACAAAATGGACTCTCGAGATTTTTTAAAAGACCAAAACGATTTCCGGTTTTGGGGATGATATCTAAAAAAAGCTCTCCGGGAAATTCTTAAGTAGTTTAATTAGTCACAGGCGTCACGTCAATTAAAACGTCAAAAATCCAAATTGGAAGAAGAACCTGAACCTGACCCTGATCTACGAGAGGGAGATCCCTCAATGGCTTGACCGCTAAAATTCTTTTCCCAAATGAATAATCGGGGGAGAAGCCATTTCGCAACACTCGGAATGTTGAATGAGTCATCCATGGACATCTTCCAGTTTTATTAATAGAAACGAAAGATGAGCAGAGTCTCGTGGAACAGGTTCTGGCTCATCCATCACCTGAGGAATTGCCGTACTATACCATCCTGTAATTAGTTCTCATTAAGACGTACGCACTGGACAGGCTCCCGCGTCATCGTACCCTAATCGAGTCCGATGAGTAAACTGGAAAACCTGTTTCTCTGGAGAATAGACGAAAGTTATTAACAAGAAACCAAGATGAGGTTATCGCGTTTTCTTTTCGCGTCTGGGTTCTGTTAACCGGAAATGAGAAATCACGACCGGAAGTAGAGCTGGTGGGATATCCGTCTAACTTCCGGTTGTGTCAGTTATTTTTAATTGGCTGGAAAATTTTAGAAAGTTTCTTCTCTCGTTTCGGAATTTTTGGAGAGATGAGCTTCATATCTGTCTTCTGTAGGTTTAGGGTTGCGATTGTCACTGAAGAAACTGTTTGAGGGATCAGATTTTAGAGGAAATGTAAGGAAACGTATTTACTTATATTATTCTAGTGGGACGGCTTGTCTTTTTACGTATCTCGTGATTCCTATTTATTGAAATGGCTTTTAAAGTTTCACAAAAATTTTCTGTGTTTATGTATGGTTATGTATGTTATATCTATGTATAGTTGGTAAGGGCAGATAATTTGGAGATGTTGGAATGTGGGTGGGAATCCCAGAGAGTCCGGTTCCATTTTTTTTCTTTTTTGAGGGAAATGTGCTGTCTGCTTCCTTCTTGACCTCCACTTCCAGAATGCAATGAAATAGTACAATGTTTTCATTTTGTTAGTGATGTTATCCTGTCAACTGTTACCCTGTAACGCTACTCAAGTTAACCTTTCTGTTGGTTCTGAGAGACTTTAGTTGTTCCTAGTCCGGTGTTTTGGTCCACGTTCAAAACTGAAGACACCTTCAGTGGTTGAGGGGGTTTGCTGTCAATTCTACGAATTGAATTATTAAACGAATACTACAGAAAAGTGTGCAATATTTAAGAAATAAGTACTTCTCGACTGTGCAATATTTATGAAACGAATTCCATGAAACTGTGCAATATTGGCAGACCAGTTATTGCTAGGGTCAATAGCACCCACTCCTTTTCCATCACTGGAAACTGTGCAATATTTATGACATGGATCCTCCATGAGAGTGTGCAGTATTTATGAAATAAATACTTCATGAGTGTGCAGTATTTATGAGACGAAAACTCAATGAAACTATGCAATATTTATGAAAGGAATAATACTCCATTAAAATGTGCATCACTTTTGGAAGAAATCTTTGCGAAAGTGTGCAACATTTATGAAACGAAAGTTACATATAAATGTGCAATATTTATGAAAGAAATACTCCATTGAAAATGTGCATACTTTTGAAAGAAACCCTTGTGAAAGTGTACAATATCGTTGGAATTATTCCGGCTTTAAATCGAAATCAAAGTCCGTCTCTAATTACACGAAGAGCTCTACGTTGACGGTTCTAGACTATCCGCCTAAGGTTCTATTAATTAAAGACCTTTTTTACGCGGTTTCGATAAACTCAAAAACATTAAGAGCAATCTTATATTGTTTAGTAAACTATGTCCACCGCATAAAACCGAATCGCGACAAAGAGTCATGCCCTGTCTGCCGAGTCAGTCATTCAATCAATCAATCATTCAGTCCTGAGCAAGGAGGAAAAATGAAAAAGAAAAGTGGTCGCGAAAATGAAAAAAAAAATTGTTTCAAGGGTCTCAAGAGTCTAAAATCATCGTCTTCAATATTTATCCTTGAAAGTAAATAAACTCATTCGTACAAATTGACAGTATTAGTCGAAAAAAGCGGAAATAAAAAGCGAAACGATTTTAGAAAGGCACGTCAGGGACGAAAGATTGAAGGGAAAAAAGAAAAGAACCGTGAAATGAGAGGCAAACGCGAGCTGATAAAAGAAATGAAACAATTCATCTCATCGATGATAATTATTTTTAAATAATTAAAAACAGAGAGGCAGATAAAAGGATTTCCCGATTTCGAGAGCATCTTAAGGCTAATTCGGAAATGCGAGAAGGATAATGAGAACATGGAGGACGTGGAAGGAGAGAGAGGAGGGAGAGGGAGGAGTAAGCATAAAAGCAAAAAAGAGGCAAAACGAAAATGATTCAAAAGATGGAGGAGGATTGGTGGATGGGTTTGGCGCGAAAAAAAATTCGAATTCGGGAAATCGCGTATCGATTATTTCGATTGCGGATCTCGTTCTGATCTATCGAACCCGAATCTATTCCTCTTAGGCTTTTGCCGTTTTGACGTTTTGCCGGTCTAATCGCAATGAATCTGAGTCGTTGGAGTGGTGCCATTTTTTTAAAATTTGGCGCGCTTTTTGGAGTCCCGGTGTTTTGACTAATGAAATTGGTTTTGTTTTGAAATTTTGGTTTTGGCGGGAAGTTTGTTTTGGTTTTAAGTCTTTTCTGTGTTTTTGTCTTTTTCTGATGAGTTTTCTCTGTTGACAGTGTTTTGTATAGTTCCTGTGGCACGTCTTTTTGGTTTTGTAGGTTTGGTAGTTGCTGCCGAGATGAGTTAAAAAAATTTTTTTTTAGTTTCTTGGATGACTCTTCTTGTTTCTGTCTTCTTTGGATTTTTGTAGCTTTTTCATCTGAATGTGTTTGCTTTCTCATCTTTGGAGTTGTTAAGTGTGTATTTCATCTCCTTCTTCCTTTCGTCATGTTGTACTGTTGTTCCTTTTCCTGTTGTTACAATTAGTAGGTTTGTTTGATTGTTCGGAAGTGTTTGCTTCTTGCTTCGCTATGTGACCCAAGTTGTGACCTACCTGTGAGCCTGTCAGCATCTTGTCTAAATTATGACTGCTTATTGGCGTTGTCTTTGACATTTCCTTTCCCTTTTACAGGATGCTGTTTTGCAAAAGCTTCACATGTGTCATCCCTTAGCGTCTTTATTTCTTTTTCTCGTTCGAATTAGATCAAACCTATCTCACAGCTCTCGTCAACTACCATTGAGGACATCTCACAAATCGGTAGACATGAGAACAACAAAAAATTCAAAATTTCAGTATCGGAAGGGTTTCGTTGGTTTAACAAATCGATTACATACCAGAGTCTGTCCCAGAAGTTTCTGAAATGAATTATGTAGTCAGCAACGCTGTCACGCGAACCAGGAGGAACGAGTACTCCATGAAAGCGTGCAATATTTATGAAACAAAAACTCCATTAAAATGTGCATTACTTTTGAAAGATACCTTTTGCAAAAGTGTGTATTCTTTCCCGATAATTACGGAAACTTTTGGGACAGACCCTGTATCTCATAAAGAACCAAAAAACTATCAGCCATTCGGATGTCTATCTGTATCTTTGTCTATACATCTCCAGAGATGAGTTGAAGCATTCGAAGACACATGTGAAAGTGATGAGACGTTAGTCACGACGGGGAAAAAAAATTTTTTTGGGATAGACGTCATAGCGTCGGAACAGGGCCGTGTCATAGTGGAAACCCCCACCACCGTGATAGTAATCGCGTGGAAGGGAATTAGTGTTGCGGTTTCTTCGCGCGCTTCGGTCCAACCTGAAAACCTAACCGCTATAGTAAAAACCGCGATGGTCTCGCACAATATTCGCATTCTCTCTGTCGTCTCGAACGGTTCGGTAAACATTTCTCTGCTTTTTCATTTGTGTTTATCGGTGTTTTGAGTACTCGCCGGCTTCGACATTCTGTAAGTCCTGCTAATTAATTTCATTTGTTTAATCAAAGTGGATTAAAAATTTTTCTTTTCGAACTTGTTGTTTGAAATAAGTTTTGGCGCCATTTTTATTTTATTTTGAATTTCTCAAATTGTTTGGGAGTTTGTAATTAGTTTAAAATATTTTTTTAATTGTTTTTCTTTTTCTTTTTTAAAGTTGTTAGTTTTCCTTTGTTTTGTTTTTAACTTTGGGGGAAAAAGCTTTTGAGAAAGAAAAAAGTTTCGTTTCCTCAAAATTGTTACATAATATCGACAGTTAGAAGAGATAAAGGAAGGAACTTTGAAAATGTTTTCCTTTCGCGTTTTCTTGAGACTTTTAATTAATTTTTCATCTTTTTTATAATTTTCGACTTATATAAAAGAGGATAATATAAAATTTCGCTCACGATATACTCTTTGGTGGGGTTGAAACAGAAAAAAAAATTTTTTAAGGCCGAGTTAGGGGTTTAATAGCTTTAGGAGCTGACTGCTGTCTCGGTCGGGTTTTTAGGCTTCTAAAATAAATTATAGTTATAGTTATAGCTAAACTTTAATGCCGTCTTTAACCCTTTTTGAAGAGGGAGAGGGTATAACAGTATACAGCAACTTTTTTGGTTTCGTTATTGATTAGCACCGGAAATGGTTGTAGTTAGAGTTGAGTTGTGATCCCGTTTTCCGCCCTTTTTGGGGGTATAGCAGGATACGGGAGGAGGATTTGAACTCGAGACTATAACTTCTTAGTCAGGTACTTGAACCACTACACCACAGACCATCCGGTTTTGTTTCTAAAATAAAATTTTGAGAGTTGTTGTCAGTGTTAGCTATGTTATTCTTTGGGCTGGTATGAGGTGTTAGCTCAAATTTTTGGTTGGGTGAGAGATTTGGTGTTTTAGTGTAGTCGTAGATGGTTAGCTTATGGTGACAGGTGAGGTCATTTTGAGTGGTTGAGTGTTTGATGTCTATTTCGAGACGAAAGCGTTTCATAAATATTGCACACTTTTCTTGGAGGGTTGGTTTGATAATTTATGTAAAATTTATTGGAGGATTAATGTCATAAATGTCGCAAACTTTTGTAAACGATTTGTTTTACTAATAATGGCCATTTTGGGTCGTGAAGTCTTTATTTCATAAATATTGCACACTTACGTAGGGTATTTTTCATAAATATTGCACAATTCACTTGAAGGATTTGTTTTACACGTTATGGACCCTTTCTTGGGAGTCGTCATTTCATAAATAATGCACACCTTTAAGTCGTAAATAAATTCTTGAAATGAAAACTGTTTCATAAATATTGCACACTTACGTGGAGCATTTTTCATAAATACTGCACATTTACATGAAGCATTTCTTTCATAAAAAAATGCAAGCTTTTATTGAGAGATAAGTTTCATAAGTGATGCACACGTTAAAGGAGCCTTCATTTCATAAATACTGCACACTCCCAAAGAATATATTTTATAATACAAATTCCGTTGTTTGATTCCTGTCGTTGTTATGAACTTGGTTAAGAACATATTTCGCTGTTGGGTCTTCTTTTGGTTCTTAAGTATTTTGTCGTCCTAGAATCTTAATCCTTCTTCTTCTGTTCTGGTTCCTTCTTGTTTGTTTCCTTTTCAAAATTGTAGTACAATTTCTGTTTCTGTTTTTCTTTACGAGTTGGTGGCTATCATCTCTCGGTCTTTAGGTTTCGATCTTTTTGTTCACTTCCGTAATCTGCTTCGGTTTGGTTATCTTGTTCAAGAAGCGTTTTATTACATCCGGTATGGTAGTCAAACTTAACGTACTTACTGTACTGCCGTCAATGCTGTTGTTTCAAGTGTGATTTCTGGTTTTCCTTAAGTTTTGGGCCCTAATTCAGTCATTAAAATCGCTTATCTCAGCTCAAAGCTTTCACCATCTTCCTACAAATTTGCCGGGTGTTTCAAGTCATTGTCCTAGGGCTTAGTTATATAGTCTCTTTTTACGCGTTTCTTGTTTTAAAGTTATGCTAACTACAACTAACACAACTTATCTCTACTTTTTCAACGAGGACCTCTTCATTTGTGATTCTATTCATCGCATAAAACAAAATCTGATTGAAGCTGTGCTACTGCCAATAAAGCGGTCCAATAAACCCGAGGTTAGAGCAAGTTAGCGGTCTGCAAACCGTTAAAGGTCTTCTATGCAGAGCTTTTGAGATGATTTTAAGCCAAAATTTGGCTGTCAGCAATTTGGCATTGACTTGCCCTTTCTTCTTGGGGATTAACGCCTGGTTGATGGTAACAGTCTGCCTGGACGTAAATTTTGTTTAGTCTCAAGTCGTCATTTGAAATAAATAAATAAAAAATGGTCGTGTTTGAACTGCTTAATCACTCTCGCGCGATTTTATAGTTTTTTGGCGATTACAGGAAATTCTGTCGGATGCTAAACAACAAAATTAAATATTTTTTGATTCACAGTTTCTTTGTTAGTGCTAACAATAAAGGAAATCATTTACTAACTAATTTCTTTTATTTATTTAGTCAGAATCAAGATCAAGGAAAATTTCGTAACGATTTTTTTGTTCGCCTTGATTCTATCAAAACAAAAATTTTTATGTAAAACTAGCTTTCCGACCACGGATTGCTGTTGGTGCTGCCTGCACGTTTTTCAGCAAGCTTATAACTGTTATCGGCAGTTTTAGATTAGTGTGTCTTTTTCGTCAGGAGTAGGCTTAGTAATACAGCACGTGTTGTAATTTGATTCATTATGCGGTTGTATATTGTAACAGCAGCAGGTGAAGGATATAGTTGTAGATTTCTGTTGAGGTTTATTGTAATTTTTGGATTTTCTCTGTATATATACAACATATGCTACATTATGTAGACCAAAAATCTGTTGAAGGTGATTTGAAAAGGATTGTTTGGGCAATAGGCTTCGAGGAATGAGATTTTGTATTAAGAAAAGCGTAGGCTACAGCAGCAGTTGATTCATTCAGTGACAAAACTGTGGTTGTAGATTTCTGCTGGGTAGTTTATTTTAATTTTTGGATTTTCTCTGTATATTATACAAAGCATATCGTCCATCATGTTGAGATGATTCAAAGTTTATTGGAGGTGATTGGAAATGTATTTGTTTGGGCAACAGCTTTCCAGGAAGGAGCTTTTGTATTAAGAAAACGGGAGCTACAGCAATCTGTCGGTGGGAAAACTATCATAATACTTACTTATTGTTATATAAACTTTCACGGTTGTTATGTAAACACTGACATTGTAATTGTATCAAACCCAATGCCCTCTCACTCATAATTCGATAACCTATCTAATATTCTTGACTTTTCTACCCTTAACCTAAACCCTGACCTCGAATTGTCTACCTGCCTGCTGGCACTTTGTAGTCTTAGACCTCAGAATCAGTTTCACATCTCAGTCTCAGGTTTCAGTTTTCGGTGTGTTTTCCCATGTTAACGCTTGGCATGCGGGTATACTTCACCACCAACAACTGCAGCGGCCGTTCTGTAGTGAATCGCGCGGAAGTTCAGCTACTCAGTAAAATTGCTGTAAATCGAAAACTATGTTGTACGATTATTTTAACAAAGAAAACTAATATTTTACTAAATCACGAAAATAGACGTTACTCGCTATACGCCACATATCTACTAAATACGTATTTTTACGTGACCCGCGCTCAGGCGACAGACTCCAAAAACACGTATAAATACGTTACCCGCAAGCCAAGTGTCAACAGTGATATTCCGTAAACACTCTAAACCAGTCGTTCCCAACGTGGGGCACAGGGCCCACCAATGGGGCATGGATATATTTTGGTGGGTCATGGGCTGGACGTGCAACCTTCGGCCTTTTAAGCTTCCTTTAAGTGAATAGCGGCAAAATTTAGTTATCACAAGGGGGCATCAGGATTTTAGAAATGCTTAGGTGGGGCAAGGACCACAATCGGTTGGGAACCACTGCTCTAAACTCTTTTTACATCCCACATACATAAATATTCCTTGTTAGTATTATAAAAGCGTGTTGCCGACTAATTGATTTCGGATTTTGTGAATAGATGGCTGCTTAAAAATCCGCCATTGTTCAGTTGACAATATTGAAAACAGGTGTGTAGTTGTCAAAATATCAAAACAATCGGTGAAGAACTTTCGAAGATTCAAGGCCAAAACCAAACGATTATTTATGCGCCTACTTTTATTGACAGAACATTCGAGATTTTAGAAAATATTACCAAAAAAAGAAAGAAAGAAAAACTTCTCCTTTCAAACTCATCCTCAAGCAAGTCCCCTGTTACTGAAACCGTGTGTTCGAAAATCCAACAAAACGGATTGTCGACAAAAGGAAATAATTAAGAATTTTTTTGATTGGTCAAAAACGTGAGACACCGCCTTTTGTAATAGCTTCTCAGTCTGTTGACCTTGAGCCGGGTGGAAATGTTTAAAAATCATTTCCTCAAACGGTTAAATTGTGATTTCTTTTTAAATTAATTTTTTATCCGAATCGTTAAATTATTTTCGTCTCTTCCGTCCGTCCGTGCGTCTTACGTGTCACTCATCTCCCTTCTTCTAAAATTTAATATCAAACTCAACTTAATTTCTTATTTTTCTTCATAATTTATGAGAGATCTCAAAATCCGTTAAATGAAATCCAACATGGCGGCGCGATTTTTTCAGAGAAATTGTTTTTGGATCAAGACTTTTGACTTCCGTTTTTATTTTTATTTTTATTCTTATTCATATTCGTTCTTTTTTTATGTCATAAATAAAAATTTTAAATTTGTGTAAATTTAACGACGTGGCAGGAGACGTAATGTGAAAAAACCGTTTAAATAAAATATTCGAAGGTCGGAAACTAAATAAAATTTGTAATTCGTCGCCAAGCTTGAATGAATCGGACTATTTGAAGCTAAAATAAAGGAACTAACACGAGTATACTCAAATAAAACAATAAATAAATAAAATAGAAAGAAAAAAAGAATTAAAACCGGAAAGGGAACCCCGAGAAACGAATTAAAATTTTAAATTGGCATCCCCGAGTCCGAGCTGAATAACAGTTACGATCGTTACGGAAATTTGAAAGAAAATATTGAAGAAGGCGGTGGTGGATGCAATGAATAAATAAGATGAAAAAGTAAGTCAGATGTCTGTTAGTAGGTGGCGGTGGGAGGAGGAGAGATGATGGTTTCGTGAGTTGGAATCGACTTATTTAATAAATAAATAATTAAGCCAATTTATAAAATTTAGCATTGAACAAATTTCCACAGTTCCAACAAGCAATTTTTAATTATTTATAAAAATAATAATCAATTAAAAACAGAACGAAAGATAATTAAAAAGATTTTTTTTTGTTTGTTTGTTGTAACTTCCATTTTGATAAATTAGTCTCAAACAGACATGGCTCACTTCATTTTTCGTTTTTCACTTCGTTTACATTTGAACATTTATCATTTTTTACTGTTTTACTTGATTGAGAAACTCGTTAACAGGATCGGTTTGGTAACTGTACACCTGTCTTCATTTTTGTTATGTTTTTCATTTGGTTGGTATGCTGTTCAACTCAAATTTTGGGTTGGCTGAGAGATTTGGCGTTTTAGTCTCGTCACAGACATTTCATCCAGGTTAAGAGGTGAGGTCGTCTTAAGTGGTTAAGTGTTTGATGTCTATTTCAAAATGAAAGCGTTTCATAAGTATTGCACGCTTTTCTTAAAGGGCTGGTTTCAGTAATAATGGCCATTTTGGGTGTTGGAGTCTTCATTTCATAAATAATGCACATTTTTAAGTCCTAAATAACTATTTTGAATCACAACCGTTTCATAAATATTGCACGCTTATATGAAGCATTTCTTCCATTAAAATTGCATGCTTCTCTTGGAGGGTTCGTTTCATAAATATTGCACACTCACATGGAGTATTTTTCATAAATATTGCACAGTTCTCTTCAAGGATTCGTTTTACACGTGATGAACACTTTCTTGTAGTGTTCATTTCATAAACACCGCACATTTTCAATTCAAAAATAAATCCTTGGTGTCAAAAACCATTTCATAAATATTGCACACTGTTGTAGAGCATTCATTTCATAAATATTGCACACCGCCTTGGAGAAATCGGTTTGTAAGTAATGGACACTTTGGTGGAGTGTTTCAATTTGTGAATAAATTCCTGGAGTCAAAACCATTTGACACTGTTTTGAGGGATTCATTTCATAAGTAATGCACACTTAACGTAGAGCATTCCTTTCATAATTATTGCACACTTTCTTGGAGAATTCATTTCATAAGTGATGGACACTAGTGGAGTGATCATTTCATAAATACCGCACGTTTTGTATTCGTAACTATATTCTTAAACTAAAAATCGTTTCATAAATATTGCACACTCCCTTGAAGAAATAGTATAATAACGGCGGTTTTAGTTGGTCTGAGTTGAAGAATTTTTGTTTATTTGTCGTATTTTTGAGCCTTTTCTCGAGCCTTTTTTGAGCCTAGACCGGAAGTAGACAAATACAACTCCAAACCCAAATTTTCGTTTTGCGCCATTGATAAAGGACACCCCGAACCATTAGATCTTGAAGTAATTAGAATCCTCAGATACAATTTTGAGATATTGGGTACTTTTGGTACTTAATTGGGTACTAAAGTTCTCTGCATATTGTTATCACCAACCGACCCTCATCCAAACAACGGAATCAGGAAGTAGCGTTTAGGTTTTGCCAAATCTTGCGTCTGTCCGCATTTCATTTATTTTACAATCGTGCGAGGAGTTTCCAAAATGCATTATGTATTTATTTATATTATTTATTTAATTAAATGTGTTGATTCGCATTTCGCACAAACCCAACTTGTAAAATAGTCTTACGCATAACTTTCAAAATATGTTACAAACACGACACACTTAAAACGGAAACTTGGATGTTACGACTAAATCAGCGATTATCATTCAAAGTTGTGTGTTGCTCACTTTCTCAAGGGATTCATCTCATAATTTTGATCAAATTTTGAAAGATTTGCAGAGTGAGCGATACGGGTTACATACTCGCATAAAAGAAAAAAATTTTCGTCTCGTCGCATATTTTTAAAAATCTTGAATTGTAAGATGATCTTGTTTACCGATGCAATTTTAATGGTGTAGTGGGTCTTCTTATAATAAATTTAATGTGAAATTTTGTAATCATTGTAGAGAATGTGATAATGACATTTTGGATTGGTTATTGAAATCTAGTTTAGGTTTCAATTTGAAATTTAAAATCGCGTAAAAATAATCCACAGTCAAGACAAGTTCGAGAACTTAGGATAGCGTAAAAAGAAATCCACACTGATACCAAATCCAGGACTTGAAGATAGTGTAACAAATAAATAAATAAAATAAAGCAACCAAGTGACCGGAAGTTGTGCGAATATCGTAACGCTTTTCGTTTTCCTTTTTTTTATAATTAGTCAGGAGTTCTAACTCATAAACTCGTTTGTTTGTTTACAGTTACAGTTTCGATTATGCCACTCACAGGAAAATAGATAAATCAAACAGAAGAAGAAGAAGAAGAAGAAAAAGGGATAAGTAGATAAATACAAAGTGAGTTATCATCTTTAAGATGAAGCCAGTCTCCGCACTCGGGTTATTCATCTTCGCATTCGTTCTTCAATGGTTCGCGACCGGAGTGGAATCATCCATTCGTCCGAACATCATCTTCATTTTGGCCGATGATCTCGTAAGTAGAAAGGTTCGGGAGAGGTGGGACGGGGAGAGGAAGAGAAAGACTTGAAGGAACGCAAGTGAAGTGGATTTCGAGAACGTGAGGTCGGGAAAGCGAGAACGTGTGTTTGTAGGTTTTTCCGCTTTGTGTTGGAAGCTTTTGAGAAGAGCTTTCGAAAAGTTCGAAAGAGAGAGGAAGGAGATGGCAGTCCCTGAGAATTCAGAAGAGCTCTTAAGCTTTATCTATCTATTTAGGTTCAGCCTGAGGGTTTTTCCGAAACTGTTTCCGGTGATTTTTGAGAAGTTTCTCAGTTTCCGGAAAGTTTTTCAACTACCCCCCCGAGTCTTGGGATCGGTTTCTGAACTTTTTTCTTGTGGTCCGAGTTTAAAATTAACAAAAAACCGGCAAAACGGTCCTCGATTATGAGCGTATATCCGGTTTCTTAGTATTGAAGGTCACGTGGGCATGAAACCGGTGCAACGGTTGCAGAAATCTACTCGTCTAACTAATTTCCTTTTTAAATAGTTTCGAATTTGAATTGGAGTTGGTTTCCCCGGATTTTCCGGAACTACTTTCCTCCGTCTCTTGCCTTTTCATTGTTTTTCACTGGAAGTGTATAAGAATCAAAGGTGTACAGTTAGTTCGCTGAGAGTTTAAGAACCGTCTTCTTGCCGTGTGTGGTACTAGCCGCGACCTTGAGTCGTACAATAAAAAACTTTCTCATCCGCAGACAATTCGAAATCAGGTGAGCGTTCAAGGAAACCACGGACACCCAATTAAGTGCGTAACTAACTAAAGTTGCATAGAAGAAAAAGGAAAATGGAAAAGACCCGGCTGTGTGCGTTTTCCTCAGCCTACTCCATGCAGACAGGTTTTCGTTTCCGATTGGGAGGATGCCTGACTGACGAAAGTAGGTATTTGAGTCATTCGGGCGAAAGAGACGATAATTAAGCGCGGAAGCACTGATAACCAATCAATGGGAATGAGAGTGTGTAACGAGATCCGGTGATTGAGCAGCTACGATACTTCCTAGAGCACTGCTGACGGGTCTTGGTCACACATCATCGCATCTCTGCTGGAGGACCGCTAGGCCTCGTCAAGGTCTTACAAAGCTCGGGTTACTCAACGGTTGTCTTCTGTTCGGTCAAGTTCTTCCATCCTTGAGATTGGATGACCTCGTGACTCCGGTGTCCATACTCCGTTAATCTGAAAGCCTTTAAGCCTAATCGGATCGGTGACATTTGTCCTTGTTTTGTGCGGTTTATAGTGAATCTTATTCGTCTCCTGGATCGGAACGTCTTTCTGTCTGTCTGCTTTAACACTGCCTTCCTTTCTCTCTCTTTCTCTTCATGACTGGAGCCTTGAACTCGTTTTCTTGGTTTAAAACGTTCGAGTTTCAAAGCGGAGTTTTGTTAATTAGTTTAATTAATAATTAAACATGTTTTATTATTTTATTTTTAATAGATTTTTAAAATGTTTGATAGTTTGAAGGCCATTTCTAAAAGTCCGTAACAGTTTCAGAATCTCTTCTGAAATGATTAGGCAATTTGCGATTCAGATGTCTCTGCCCCGGTTTTGAAGTGTGTGCGATTTGTTAGGCGACAGGTAAAAGGGAACACAACCGTCCTTGAACATAGCGGGAAGAGATTCTGGTACCCAAGACCGAGTTGGTCTTTGTTAGGGTTGTAACATCCCCTAGTTGGGTTTTAGAGTCCATTTCTTAATACTCTCTTTTGTTTCCAGGGCTGGAACGACCTCAGTTTCCATGGTAGCAACCAAATCCAAACTCCAAACATCGATGCTCTCGCATATAACGGCGTCATCCTCAATTCGCACTATGTGATGCCTGTTTGCACGCCTTCGAGGGCGTCTCTTATGACTGGTCTCTACCCGATACATAATGGTGAGTGTGTGTAACCCATTTTTGAAGTTGTTTGGTTTGTTGTTGAGTGTTATGAGAATCATGATAGTAGAGGTGTACCATCTTCAAAAGGCTCAGACCCAGGGTTCAAACTCTAACGAGAGTCGCCATTTGTAAAAATAGTGACACTCGCAGATTTCTTGGTGAGGTGGTTTGATCACAATACCACAGGCCTCCCACGTGATTAGCCAAAATCAAAAGATTAAATTGACCGGAACGTAAAAATGTAAAAACTTTTGGAAAGACCCAACTGGTTTTCCTGGAATATTGTGACAAAATCGTAATAATCGATAGACAAATAGAGACAAGAACCGGAAGTAGTGAGGAGGTTTTCCCTTCAGGACGCGGAAGACTCACTGAAGGTGAGGAAAGTCAACAAAGATGGAAATCCCCTCGAAATTGTTTAAACAAATGAGTGTTTGACCAGCACTCGAAGATGGAAAATGTCCTTTGGAGGATGGTAAGAGCCTCGATGTTGATGTTTAACCCGTCACCCGGCTGGGCAGTTGGAGGAATGGACCTTGACGAGAAGCTGGAGGAGGGTTGTTGGTTGCGTCGCAACCAACAACCCTCCTCCAGCTTCTCGTCAAGGTCCATTCCTCCAACTGCCCAGCCGGGTGACGGGTTAAACATCAACATCGAGCTCTTGTCCACGTTTCAACAGGGTGCCTGACCCTGTGTACCTTAGATTTTTATATAATATCATACTGATTATAGTAATTTTGGGTTTTCCACGGTTGGTAATAAGTCCGTCAAAGGGACAAACAATAAAGAAACCAAGGCATCATGACCGATTTGTGAAAAGTCATTCGAGCAAGAAATTTTTTTTTCTCTCTTCAGGTTCCGCAGGTTAAAAGCCATTGTGCGACCATTTCTGGATACCTGAGACTACCTAACTAATTATTTGTAATTTTGGTCAAGGTCTCACCGCTGAAAAGGAGACTCGAAAATGTGATTTTTTATCGTTACCAACCGAGACGGGGGGAAAATAGGTCGAAGAAAAATTTTTGTTTTCCTTTTTCAAGGAGAAAGAGAGATGAGAGAAAAGGAATGAGAACCCCGGGGGGGTAGATGTGGGAAGAGTGAAAAAGGTGAAAGAATTCTGCCGGAGGTGAAGTGGAGATGTTAGACCGCTTTGAAGATGTGGAGAAACTTTTTATTGAAGCTCAGCATCTTCCTGGCTTTTGTTTTGGTTGACTTTGTCTCTCTGGTTATCTATCTTTACTAATTTGTCTATGCAAATTTCTCTCTGACTTTCTACGTGTCTATCTTTTTATAGATTTCTCTATCAATCTGTCCATATTTTTAATTCCCTCCCTCTCTCTTTCATCATTTAACTTTTTTATCTATCTATCTATTTGTCTCTAAATATTGGCTCAGCAATCTCTCCGCAATTATCTATCTGTCTTTCCGTATATTGCTCGGTTAGTTTATATCTATCTTTCCGTCACTTGTCTTCCTTCTCCCTCTCTCTATTTATTTATTTATCCCTAGCTACCCTATCCATCTATCTATCTTTCTTCCTCATCATTTTTCCTTCTCTACTTATTTATTTATTCGTAACTATTATACTATCTTTCCTCAATATCTATCGAAATCTTCCTCTCTCTCTCCCTTCTGTATCTATCTTCTTTCTCATTTATCGCTCTATCAATTTATCTATATTTTTATATCTATCTACCTCTCTGTCACTGGATTTGTTTCTTTCTCTCTATTTATTTATTTATTTATCCCTTACTATCAGTCTCTCTGGCTCTTTATTTATTTATCTATCTTCCCAAATGTCTCTTTCTACAAGTCTATTTCTCCCTCTCCCATCTTTTACCTGTCCATTCTTCATTACATATATTGATCAGTCATTCTGTCTATATTTTTATCTCTATCTATCTCTCCGACATTGGTTTTCTCTCCTTCTCTTTATCTATTTGTTAATACCTAAATACTCCGTTTAGTACTCCGAGACATTAGTTTCTCTCTCATGCATCTATCTATCTCCCCATATTTCTCTTTCAATTTATCTACCTATTAACGTCTTTATCACTAACTATATGTCTCTCTCTCTCTGTTTCACTCCGCCTTCATCTATCTATCTTCTTTTTCTAAGTCTCTTTCTCTTTGTGATTTCACCACACCTTTCTTACCTTTCAACTTAGAATATTCCGGTGAGGATGAGAGATGACGTGATGGTAGGAAGATCGGTGACTAAGAACCCGCAACAATGTCTTAGACCCATCTGACGCAAACGCGAAGCTTCTTACCAACTTACAGACTTTATGATATCTCACTCCTCAGACACTTTCAAAGGATGTTCGTCTTCCAAAACGGAAAAGAACTTTGACCTCCGAGTTAACTACCTCTGAGCCACCACACCCGAAAGAATTTGCTGACGTCAACATCTTTTCCCATTTAAATCGGTGACGTCCTGTTGAAAAGTGAAAAGAATTTTCCAGAAGGAATAGTCCAAGAACCCAACCATCGAAGACCTAATTTGGCGTGACTAAGTGTTTATATTGAATGACTGTCACGTTCATAAGTTAAACGAAAGTGACATGAGGATAGCATTCTGTCACGAATATGGGTTTTTGTAATTGTGCGGTAAAAACCTGGAAACCTGAGGAAATCCACCTTCTTAAAGCGAACTGATCGTTTCCAGGTATGCAGGGAGCTCCCATACGAGCGGCAGAACCCAGGGGAATGCCTTTGGGCAAGATTCTACCTCAGTACCTGAAGGATTTGGGCTACACGACTCACATGATCGGGAAATGGCATTTAGGCTTCTATCAGGAGGAGTACACGCCAACGTTTAGAGGTTTTGACTCCCATTTAGGCTACTGGAATGGGTTTGTCAGCTACTACGACTACATCCTACAGGATAACGTAAGCCATTTCCGGTTTGACTGTCTGTTTTCTTTTCCTTTTCTTCCTCTCTTATTGGGTTTTGATTTTCAGCGAGCAAACAACGTCAACTTGAACGGGTTCGACATGAGACGGAACCTAACTCCCGCCTACGACCTCGTCGGTCATTACGCGACTGATATGTTCACGGACGAAGCTGTCGACATCATCCGAACCCACAACAAGAAAAGGCCGCTCTTCTTGTACATGAGTCACCTCGCCGTTCACGCTGCTAATCGTGGGAAGTATGTCGAAGCTCCTCAGGAAGCTATCAATCGCTTCCAGCACATAGCAGACCCGAGTAGACGAACCTATGCAGGTACGGCCAAAGGTTTTGTTCCCATAAAATTCATATTCTCACCCAAACAGGCGTAAACCTGATTTTCTTTCTACCAACAGCGATGGTGTATAAGATGGATGAATCCGTCGGAAGAATGGTTGCTGCTCTAGAAGAAGCGAACATGCTTCAAAACACGATAATCGTCTTCTCTGCAGACAACGGAGCACCGACCGTGGGTATCTACCCCAACTGGGGATCGAACTACCCCTTCAGAGGTGTCAAGGAGACACTTTGGGAGGGAGGAGTAAGAGGTGCCAGTTTCATTTGGAGTCCTCTAATCAAAAACACTCCGAGGGTGTCGAATGAGCTCATGCACATATCTGATTGGCTTCCAACTTTGTACGTGGCAGCAGGTAAATTGAGTTCCATTTAGAGAACAGTTACCTCAATGAAGATTGGATTTTGACTAACCATTTGCTGTTGCTTTTGTTCAGGTGGGCACATCAGCAACCTTCCCAAGATGGATGGTGTCAATCAGTGGCACAGTATTACGCAGAACAATCCGTCTGAAAGAAGTGAGATTCTTCTGAACATTGATGAAGTCCTACAGACTGCAGCCATTCGAATGAACAGTAACAAATATCACTGGAAATTGGTTGTAGGTAAGTGTTTAAACCCTTTCCGGTTTGTAGACCCTGCTTCCGGTATCAGACATCTTACGATTGTGTTATACGTTTTGTCGTGATTGAATGTAGTGGTTAGTTCTACCATTGCACCTTTGGTGGCAATATGTCTTCGAAATTCTGTTGTTCTGAGGTAAAATGAAAATGATTACAGGCACGGTACAGAACGGAAGCTACGACGGATTCTTCGGAGAAGGAACAGACAAATATCCGGAGAACAACCCCCTGTACGACTTATCCGCCGTCTCATCCTCAACGACATACAAATCACTCGAAAGACTGGCTCAAAAGCATCTGACGAAATATCCGACAGCCCGAACGGAAATGTTAAACCTTCGTAAAAAAGCGACGATTCGATGCAACTATAAAGTGTTCAACCGGAAGCGTTGCAACCCCGCCGAAGGACCCAATCAAATCTGTCTCTTCGACATAAAGAAAGACCCGTGCGAGTTGAACAATCTGACGCCCTACTACCCGAACGTGGCCAGCTACCTCTTCAAGGCTCTAGTTCAACACCGGGAGACGCTCGTTCCTCAGGAGATAGTCGAAGATCAACCGGATCTCGCTGATCCTCTCAACTTCAACGGAACCTGGTCTGCTTGGATCAGTAGTTCGGGAAGACCTCTCGTGTCCTCGTCTCGACCTCGATCCCGACCCAGACTCCTATTCGATCTAGATCCTTTGAACGGTTTAGCTTCGGAAAATGATGAAGTCGTGTTGAGTTAGCGGAAGGAAGGAGATTAGGTGCCAACATTCCCAGCGGATTAGAAACCAAATCCGAGAAAGACAAAAACCAAAAAAAAAGAAAAGAAAGGCACAGGGTCCAGAATTCCTGGTCGACTCATCAAACCAAACCCAAAAATGCAGGTTGAAACCTGTCACAAGTACCCAATCAAGTACCTGAGATACCGGAAACGAATTCGATTCCAAAAGGGAAGCAAAAATCCTTTTCAACTCGGGTCACAGACTCAACTTTCATAACCTGCACGATTTTATCGAATTAAATTATCGATCCGTATCGATATATCGAACGAACTATAATGACGTGGTTGAAGCCTCGACCTTGGAAATTATTTTTCGTTATTTAGAAATTCATCCCACCAGTGCTTTAATTTATTTTAAGGCTGTTTCCTTTAATTAATCAATTAGGTTCGGTTTTAAATTAGGTTTTTCAAAATGGCGGACGAGGATGAAAATCGTGTCTTGCGCTTTCTTCATATTCCCAACAAGGAAAATTTATTTTGGTTGGTTACCCGGGACGTTGATTTTGGTTAAGAAGACTTGAAGTTATGCGAAACGAGATCGTTTGAGCCTGTACCTGAATCAAACGATCTCAACAGTATGAAGGTCTCGCGGATTCGGTCATCAATGCAACGCCCTGCATTGTTTATGAAATGACCCTCGGTACTCGGAATTTTCCCTCGGCTTTTTCATTAATTTACATCGAATTTAATTAAATTGTTAATTAATTAATTAATTTTTCATTTTAAATTTAAAACAAAAATTAAATTAAAACGAAAAACCCCAGGCCACGCCAGTCGAAAGGCCTTCTGAATCTGTTCTCGCCGTTTCGCTTTTTAAAAATTTGGCGGCAAAATCAATCCGCTTCCGGGTTCACCACCATCATCATCGTATACGAACTGACTTAGAATTAAATTAGTAGGGCTACTTAGAAAACCATTTCATCCTTTGAACGGAGAATCAGTACTTACTCCCGAACCGGAAGTGAATTCCCAAAACTCTCATGTGTGTTATGTATATCTCACCCCCGTTTCCACCCACATACATACAGACGCACAAACTCTCTCTCTCGTCTTGTAAATGAGTAAACTACCTCGCGGATTTGAATGTCTAAACTTGTTCCCTTCGATCAGTGCCGAATCCGAACGGATTTCAAATTGTCACGGATGAGTTTTCCACATTTAGGTCTGTTTTTTAGTATTATTTCCAACCCCCCCGCTCCACTCCCTCCCCATTCGCAAGACAACAAAAACTTAGGAATTTATTTGTAAGGATATTGTGATAAATTTTTATTTATGTAAATAGCGTTATTGATTTGTTAACGATAAGTCTTTAGATTATAATAATTGGTTCTTATTTTTAAATTTTAATTCACCGATTGATTGATTGATTGATTGATTGACTGAGTTTCCTTTTTTATGTAGTTTGTGTATTGATGTCCACGAAAGGGAGAAATTGTCGATTTAAGAGGTAGAATGCAAAAGAATCAACAACATAAATAAATGGGAACAAATTTGTCTTCTCACAACAAAGTGAGCTACTTAGAAGTTATGGGGGATGGAGGCTGCGAGGGTGGGAGCGACTCTTAACTTCTGTTTTGAGTGCAGTTTCCTGTTGGTGAGTCTAACGTCGGTAAAAAATGGCAAAATAGGGAAAAAAATTGAAACTCGTATTTTTCTCGTCTGTCTCCTTCTCTCTCTCTCTCTCTCTCTCTCCTAATAATTTCAAGACTTCAAATTGAAACTTTTTTCACGCGACATAATTTAAAAGTTAAAATAAATTTCGCAAAATTCAGGCAGAATTTATCACCAAAGACTTTGTTTCAAATTAGACTATATTTTTATAGGGGGAAAGAAAGAAAGAACAAAAAATAAAAATAAAAAAAGAAGAGGAAAAAGACGGAGGAAAATGACGGCAGTCACCAATGAAGCCACTTTTCAGAATACGAGAGAGAGAGAGAGAGAGAGATCGTTTTAAAGAAGTGACAGCCTTCTGAAAAGGAAACCGATTTAGATTTATTTTTGGAGGGTGGGGGGGTTGTGAGCTGCCGGAGAGAGATGCAGAGAGAAAGTAATAAAATCGTGGAATTTTTTTTTGTTAACTGAAATTAACGTTACGCTTGTTAAAATTACTGCTAAAAGAACAATATAATTGAGAGTACTTAACAATGTGCAATAATAGTGTTCCTTTCAAAGTCAGTAATAAAATGTTAAACAGCAAAAATGAACTACGTCAACCAACTGAACCAACGTCAATTGTTCAGATTTCCAAAAGCCAATTTTAACTATTGGTCAGATTGCCCCTACTCATTTTTTGCCATTGTAAGATTTGCTGTAGTCATATATGGTAATTCAGATGTAATTTTGCTGTGGTTCAGATATTTTGCTACAGTTCAGACGTAATTTTGCTACAGTTTAGATTTTTTGCTATGGTTAACATATAATTTTGCTACAGTTTAGATGTAATTTTGCTACGGTTCAGATGTAATTTTGCTACGGTTCATATGTAATTTTGCTATGATTGATACATAATTTTGTTATGGTTCAAAAGTTTTGCTACGGTTCAGATATAATTTTGCTACAGTTCAGATATTTTGCTGTGGTTCATATATAATTTTGCTACGGTTCAGATGTAATTTTGCTATGGTTCAGATTTTTGCTACGGTTCAGATGTAATTTTGCTACGGTTCAGATGTAATTTTGCTACGGTTCAGATATAATTTTGCTACGGTTCAGATGTAATTTTGCTATGGTTCAGATTTTTGCTACGGTTCAGATATTTTGCTACGGTTCAGATATTTGCTGTGGTTCATATTTTTGCTACGGTTCAGATATTTTGCTGTGGTTCATATTTTTGCTATTGTTCAGATATTTTGTAGTTCATATAATTTTTGCTACGGTTCATATATAATTTTGCTACGGTTCAGATGTTTTGCTTATTATGGTTCATATATATAATTTTGCTACGGTTCAGATGCAATTTTGCTATGGTTCTCGTTACCTACGGTTCAGATATTTGCCTGTGGTTCATATATATTTTGCTATGGTTCAGATATAATTTGTTGTGGTTCAGATATAATTTTGCCACGGTTCAGATATAATTTTGCTGGTTCAGATATAATTTTTGCTACGGTTCAATACAATTTGCTGGATATAATTTTGCTACGGTTCAGATATAATTTGTTGTTCAGATATTTTGCTACGGTCTGTCATTTGTTCAGATATAAATTTGCTGCAGTTCAGATATTTTGCTATCGTTCAGATAAATTTTGCTGGTTCATTATAATTTTGCTACGGTTCAGATGTAATTTTTGCTATGGTTCAGATTTTTGCCACGGTTCAGATATTTTTGCTGTGAACATATATAATTTTGCTTCGGTTCATATATAATTTTGGCCAGTTCAAATATAAATTTGCTATGGTTCAGATTTTTCTTTGCCACGAAGTTCAGATATTTTGCCATGGTTCATATAATTTTGCCTACGGTTCAAATGTATTTGCTATGGTTCAGATGCATTTACTTTATGGTTCAGATATAATTTTGCTGGCTTGTCAGATATAATTTACGGTTCTAGACCATATAATTTTGCTGCGGTTCAGATATATTTTGCCACGGTTCAGATGCTAAATTTTGCTGCAGTTCAGATATTTTTGCTATCGTTCAGATAAAAATTTTGCTGGTTCAGATATTTTGTTGCTATGTTTCAGATAAAATTTTGGCAGCGAAGTTCAGATATAATTTTGCTACATGGTTCAGATGTAATTTGCTGGTTCAGATGATTTTTGCTATGGTTCGAATGTTTTGCTGGTTCAGATATTTTGCTATCGTTCAGATAAAATTTTAGCAAAAATTACATCTAAACAGTAAAATTTTATCTGAACGATAGCAAAATATCTGAACCGTAGCAAAACATCTGAACCATAGCAAAAATCATCTGAACCGTAGCAAAATTACATCTGAACCGTAGCAAAATTATATCCGTACATCCAGCAAAATTATATGCAGAAAACTACAGCAAACATCTGAACCGTAGCAAACATCTGAACCATAGCAAAATTATCCAGCAAAATTATATCTGAACCGCAAAATTTTATCTGAACGATAGCAAAATATCTGAACCGTAGCAAAACATCTGAACCATAGCAAAATTATCTGAACCGTAGCAAAAAATCTGAACCACAGCAAAATTTTATCTGAACGATAGCAAAATATCTGAACCGTAGCAAAATTATATCTGAACTACAGCAAAATTACATCTGAACCGTAGCAAAATTATATATGAACCAAAGCAAAATATCTGAACCGTAGCAAAACATCTGAACCGTAGCAAAATTATATATGAACCGTAGCAAAGTTATATATGAACCACGGCAAAATTACATCTGAACCGTAGCAAAATTATATCTGAACCGTAGCAAAATTACATCTAAACCACAGCAAAATTACATCTGCAGCAAATTATATCTTGAAACCATGCAGCAAAATTCGAAACGATAGCAAAATATCTGAACCGTAGCAAAATTATATTGAACTGCAAAATTATATGAACCAGCAAATATCTGAACTGTAAAAATCTACAAACTATAGCAAAATTATCTGAACTGTAGCAAAATCTAAACCATAGCAAAATCATCTGAACTGTAGCAATATATATGAACCACGGCAAAATTACATCTGAACTATAGCAAAATTACATCTGAACTAGCAAATTATATCTGAACTAGCAAAATAATTGAACCAGCAAAATTATATCTGAACCGTAGCAAAGTTATATATGAACCACAGCAAAATATCTGAAACTGTAAAACATCTGAACCATAGCAAAATTATCTGAACCGTAGCAAAAAATCTAAACCATAGCAAAATTATATCTGAACCGTAGCAAAAAATCTGAACCATAGCAAAAATCATCTGAACCGTAGCAATGATATGTATGAACCACGGCAAAATTACATCTGAACTATAGCAAAATTACATCTGAACCCTAGCAAAATTACATCTGAACCGTAGCAAAATTATATCTGAACCATAGCAAAATTATATCTGAACCGTAGCAAAATTATATATGAACCACAGCAAAATTACATCTGAACCGTAGCAAAATTACATCTGAACCATAGCAAAAATTCTGAACTGTAGCAAAATATCTGAACGGTAGAAAAAAATCTGAAGCACAGAACAATTACATCTGATCGGTAGTAAAATATCTGAACCATAGCAAAATTACATCTGAACCGTAACAAATCTTCTAGTAAAAATAGCTATTCCTAATGTAGTAAAAATTAACCACCGGAAATTTGATATTTGCCTTTGCGAATCTGCACTGTAGCAAAAATTGACCAAAGTATGTTTGATTTATAGAAAGTTTTAGTTTTATAGAAGTACTAAAAAGGACAACTAAGCATACCGTATTTTGATTACAGTACATATTTTACCGCATATTTATATTCGTTTTAGATCACTTGATTAATTCTGAAGTTATTAAACTATGTAAATTCCTATACAGTATTTCATCAAGATGACGGTGAACAGTGACAGTGAGTATCTTTGTGTTCAACTGTACGAGTACCAGTGTCAAAGTAGATGGTCGATGTACCAATGACTTCTCGAGTGAAACACCACCAAAGCAAAAACATTTTGCTTACAATCTGTTGATGACGTCATCGACGAATTCGTTAATAAACTTTAAGAAAACTTGAGTTTGACGCTTGGAAAAGATCGAACGTAGAGAAGCAATTTTTGATTTTCCTCCCCACCCTCTCCTCCTTCCTCTCCAACTCTCAATCAAATTATCACATCATGTTGCGGTTGTCGTTCGAAAATCTGCGACTGACGTCATAACAACTACAACAACAGCAAGAAATTTTTTTAATTTACTTGGAGATGTTTGAAAATCTCTTGACAATATTTTCTCTTCTCTAATTCGTTTCTTACCTTCGAGGATTGATCTTCATGTCTGGGGAAATTGGGTTTTATAAGTGTCGTCTGCTGTGATTTCATTTAAATTCCTTTTTTTTCTTCTTTCTTCTTGTCCAACTTTCTCTCCTTCCCTCCCTTCTTCTTTTCATTTCTCTTCTTCTTCCTTCTCTTATATCTCTTCTCTTTCTCCCTCTTCTTTCTTGATTACATTCTGTTCTTTCTTTTCTTCTCTCCTCTCGTTCTACTTCTTTTTCGGTTTTTCTTCTCCTTTCTCTTCCTCTTTTTCTAAATATTTATTTATTCTTCTTTTCTTCTTCCACCTGTTTTTCTTCTCTCTTTTAATGTGCAATATTTATGAAAAAAGAGGATTCGTTGCCTCCATTTTGCTTCCGTTTGACTCTGAAAACAAAGATAGTTCAGGAAGGAAATAACTCACCAACGGGTGAAACTTTGTATGAAACATACTAAAACCGGAAACCGGACAGAAGATATGAACAAGTTATCTCCCAAACGGAAGTCGCTTCGAACAGAATCAGTGGGAAGAAGATTCGATGTAAGAGATAATCTTTCAAAAGTTTCGGGATTCGGACAAGAATCAAAATCATCATTTCCAAATTCTGGTTCGAGGAAATGAGACGAGAGAGAGAGGAAGTGAGGGAGAAGGGGTGGAAAGGAAAGAGGACAACAAGAGCTGGAGGCATTTTTAATCAATCTGTAACTAAAGACGATCAGGTCACACAACTCATTCCAAACAAAGCAAAGAAGGAAATCAATTTCGAAACCGGAGAAAGGACTTCGGAGAAAGAACGGAAGGAGGACAGTGAGAGAGAGGAGGAGGAGGAGGAAAGAGCACTGGAAGCAAAAGATTTCGTTCCTCCTCTTCCCGAAAGAACTTTTTAACAGAATCTTGAAAACTGACCGGAAAAACAGAAGAAAATCTTCCAACGACCATGTTTTGTGTTGGTCGTCACGAAAGAGGAAACTTTTTCTTTCAATTTCCCATCACCGGAAGTTAGGTTTCTTTGAAGACTCGGAAAAAGTCAAACAATTTTTTCCCCCCGGGTGACTCCAAGTCAAGGAAAACCAAGAGAAACAGAAAGAGAAGAGAGATTTTGTTTGAGACAGAGAAATTTGGCTGAGGAACCGGAAACCGCGGGAGAAACCACGACCACAAATAAATTTGGTTTCGGAAAAACATACAAACAGTTTCAAAATGTAACGAAAAACTTTTCTTGGCAAAGGAACAAATCAAAAACAATTTTTAGGTTTCCAACCTCCCTCCTCGTCCTCCTCTCCCATCAACCTCACCTCATCCTCCCTCCAAAGACGGAAAGAAATTTGCATTTAAAAGAAGATACAGACTAACCAGACTGACCAACCTTAAGAGGCTTTACAAGTTCAAAACAGCAGAGCGAAAGCAGTAGAAAGAGGAGGAGGAGGAGGAAATGAGGGAAAGATGGAAGAGTCACAGGAAGAGGAGAAGTTTACCTGTAAAGGGAGGAGGAGGAGGAGGAAAAGTGGGTGGAAAGAAGGAGGAGGAATGAAAAGTAAAAAGTTGAAACTTGCAGAATTGGAATTAATCAGCAGCAGCAACAGGAAAAGGAGGTGAAGGAGGAGGAGGGAGGGATGGTAGAAAGGAAAAAGATTTTTTTTTGTTCCAAACGTTAATGAGAACTCAACAATTGGAAAAATCAACCAATCAGACGGTATTCTTTCCTGTTCGCGTAATTAACGGTTAATTGATGTGATGTTATTGGGAAGAGAACTGGGAAGAGAGGAAGAGTTCCTGGATTTTTAGATTCGGGGTTTGTTTTCCCTTTTTAGGCGCGTTGTGAGTCTGTCCCCAAGTTTTCAATGAGACTGAGAATTTGTTTGTAGGGCCTTGCTGGAGTTAAAAGGAAAATCCTGTTGTCAGTTGTGTGCGAAACTAGACGTTTTTGGATTGGAGCTAACTTGTACAGATTTTCCCTTCGTCCTCCTCTTTTGTCAACATCGCTGTTGGAACGGACGACAACAAAAGGAGAAGAAAGTTTATACCCTTGTAGCGTCACCAGGAACCCCATTGGTTCCTCCCCAAAATAGTGGTGATTATTGTGACAATGATAGACTGATACTTCGCTGGTCTGAAGATAACTCTTGACTGCCCTCAACCTGAGGATAGTTTCAACCTGCTGAGTGTTATTGATAATACGAGTACCCATCCTGCCTGAGTCCGCACTATTTACCATTCACGATATGTGAGCCCAAAAGCGATAATCGCCCAAATACTCTCTTCCTATTGGCCATCCATTCATCCAGCTCCTACCTGGCGTCTAAGATTTATAGAAGAACGCCTTGTGATTTTGGAGTAATGTCCTACACCCTAGATCGAACGGAGAAAAATTTTTTTATGATGAACATAAGTAGGCGGGCCAGGTCTGAGCTATAACCCACATTCGCTGGGATTCAGACTATGAAAAGGGCCAGACAGTGAAAAGGAAAGACAAGCAGATACATACATACCCATTTACAAAAGTGGGAAGAGAACATCAATTGACACACTAAACTGACAAATGGCATCATGCACAGTCTAAAATCAAAAAATTTGGAAAAGCTAAGCAACTACCTCAAACAGGACCTGTAGGACCTAAAAAGGTCTAACGATTCCCTAAAAATTCTTAACAACCGTAAATAAAAATCTAAAAGTGGTGGAAATGTTCATCACTGAACAAAGCCAAACCCATTCCAAAGTCAGGCATAATCCTCCTCCACTCTTCCACAGGATTGCACACACCTCAACAGGAACAAACACTCCTACCACACAATTAAGCACTTCAGCACATCGCTTCCATTCATTCAAAAGAGTAAACCTTTCGGATAAATTCAGAGAAGTCGAGTTGAGATGAAATTCCAAATGTTAGCTTGAGGTTGCCTGAAGGAAAATCCCTTTCGAGGGAAAGTTGGCTGATTTTGAGCTAAAACAAAAACGAACGAATGTCAAAATGGGTTCTTGTAGAAGAGGGAAAAGTTTAAAGCCACAAAAAAGTTTTTAGAAAAAGTTTGGAAAGACAGATTGACGACCCCCAATAAAAATCACAGTCAAAGACCTAAAGATCACTAAAAGAAACAAAGCACTCACTAAACAAAATGGCCGACAAAACAAATTCCAACAGAAGAAAAAATCCAAAATTTCGAGTTCACCCAACAATTTTTGACAATTTAAGCCAAATTTGAGAATCCGTCATCAGATGGAAAGATTCTCAACGGAAAACCCGCGAGTATCCATCTTTTTTCATTCGATGAGGGAGAATCGAGAAGGCGGTGGGTGGTTGTGCAACGTTTCCGTTATCCCCTGTACGCTTCGTCGCCGTTAACGTTGTCAGTGGAAGTTGGGCGGTCGAGTGGGGAGGTTCATCGGTTTTCAATCTTTGGTTCCGGCCACGCGGGGAAAACTTTCTCGTAAAACTTTTCCGCGGAAAAATTTTTGATTTCACTCGCATTTTTGTTTTGTTTAATATTAGTTTTGTGTGTGTTTCCTCCTGGTTCGAACTAATTTCCGACTGTTTTGAGTTTTTTGTTGACCTTTAAAATTCAAAATTTGAGTGACCCAAGTTTATGTACTAACAGTTTGCTTTTTGACGATTATTAATTCGAAAAATTTAGAAAAACTGTGAGACAAACAAAGTGAGTTAGAAAAAAAAATATTTTCAAAGTTTTCGTGAATATAAAAAGGTAAGTCTTTGGTCAACATAACAAATAAAATAACCAAACAAGAGCTCGAAATTCGATCCCATTCAAGGGAAGAAAGTAACAGAATAAGAAAGAGAAAACAGATCTATGCAAACAAAAACATAACAGTTTCAGGAGAGAAGGTCAAGAGAAGACAGATTGAATTTCGAGGAAGAGCAAACCAAACACGGTTGTGAATACTGACAAAAACACTAAACACACAAAGAACGGAAGCAAAAAAGTAACTGAAAAGACAAAAAACCGTTACGAATTAAAACCCTGACAAAGATGGCGACTAAAATACGCAAAACTAAAAGGATTAGAACACGCAGAATTACTTAATACTTAAGCCGTTTCTTTTGAATGCGACGGAAGTTTATTCTGCTGTTTCGACAAAATTTGCCGACTTTGCAAATGAGACCGCTGTTGAATCTAGATAAATATCGTCAACTTTATCAATTTATAATGACGATATTAATATAGTTTAATTCTTGTTCCTTCCAATTCATCAATAAAGTGGCTTAGGTGTATACACGTACATGGTTTTAGAATGAGTTGAACTAAAGTATCGTAGATTTGGTGGACCTGAAATGAACTTCAGACCACATTCATAATTGGTCAAATTTTAAAATTTAGTCCAATTAGACTAAATTATTGAAAATATCGCTCAAAATATTTTGATCCGTTAATACAGGTTTCTTTACAAATAATATAAATAAATTAAAAGATTAATATATACAATAGAATGTTGAACACTAACAAAGTATTCATTTCAAAAGTAATGCACACTGACGAGGACTTTATTCCAAAGTATTGCACACTTGTTACGAGGAATTCATTTCAAAATAATGCACACTTTTTAGGAGTTCACTTCAAATTTATTGCACGCTTTCACGAGAAATTAATTTCAAAAGTATTGCACACTTTTACGAGGAATTCATTTCAAAAGTAACGCACACTGATGAGGTATTCATTTCAAAATAATGCACACTTTACGGAGTTCACTTCAAAATTATTGCACTCTTAAAGGAAAAAAATTTTATTTCAAAAGTGATGCACACCTATACCTTAAAAAAACCGAACAACTCTAACATGGGTGCAAGAAATTGTTTTTACCCAGAACCCATGGAACCACAGGAATTAAATTTATTCTACCTATATAAACCATTGTTACGGTATTTATTCGACTGGCCAATTTTAAATCGAACGGAGATTCGACATTTTTAAATATTAAACATTAACAACCCATAAATACAAAAGACTACAGCAAATAATTCATAAACCATTCATCTCATTTTAAAACCAACACCACTTTGAGTATAAGCAATCTACTTACCACTAAACAACGAAATGAATGATTGAATGACAAAAGAATCCCGACAAAAATGCAATAAAAATAAAAAATGCGTTCAAGAAGAAAAAAAAGGAAACGAATCTGCGAATAACAAACACCTCGTTCCATTTCCTAGAAATAATCAAACAAATGAAATTTCCACCAATCAGAACGAGCCCCAGTCCCTCATTACGTTTAACTTACAAGTCTTCATTTAACGGTTTTCATTAATCGAACCTTTCGATCAGTCGACTCGCACATTTCCGGTAATTTCGATAACTCGAAATCTTTTTACCCATAATTCTATTCGACACGTTTTTTTTTCTGTTCAACTACTATTTAACGGGCTTTTATGAGTTAAAACGTTTTTTTTAAAGTTTTTCCTTAAGATCGGATTTAAAAAATTGTGTTGGAAGTTTTTTGTTACCAGTAAAATGATTTTCATTTATAGTTTGACGGTTTTTTATATTGAATTTGGAATTTGAACGTTTTGAAGGTAGGACGCCGTTTTTTTTTGTTTCATTCCAAGCAGAACGCTGTGTTTGTCCTTTTCCAACTTCCATTTTCTAAGGTTATGTGTTATTTATTCTGATTTTATTCTAAATCTTTTCTTTCTACATCTTTTACTCATCGAAATCATTTAGTCCAACCGTTTTTAAATGCGGTATTCTTATTCTATCCTCTTGAAAAGTTTTTGTTTCAAAGATTCCATATTGGTTTTGAAATGTAAAAAAAAAAATTTTTTTATTCTTCTTTGAAGGGAAAAGGTTTCGGATTGGTTATATGAAGGCTGTTCGTTGGTTGGTTGATTGCATTCTGAATCTAACGGCGAGTGACTTTTTGTTTGAATAATGGATCCGAAATGGCGTGAAAGGTTTTCAAGATTTTTTTTCCTTGCTTTAGTTCAGCCATCCGTAAAGACGACATAATAGCCGGCTTTCGTTCTTGTTTAAAGTTTTGTTTATTTGAGTTTTCTTTTCATCGGTTTTTCTTTCCTTTCTTTTCCTCTCTTTTATTTTCATCGTGAAGGCATTGCGTTGTTTGATTTTTCGGTTGGTTGTTTTTGGGGCACGTGATGAAGAAATACTACTCGAAAGAATCAGGAATTTTCTCGCTTACGTTTGGAATATAGTTCAAAATGAGAGAATGGTCATTAATGTAATTATAAAAACGCGGAAACGTGAGAAGTACACCGGAAAATAATCCACTAAAAGCGGAAAAAGAAGGAAAAAGCTTGATGATGACACTGATTATGTCAGGAAGACTGTACGTGCTATTTAACTAGTAGGAACTAAAATGTTCGTTAGTTCTTGTCTTGGTCATGAATCAACTTCAAAAGAATTGCCAGGACAACAATAAAGCTCTTTGGGAAAACCTCTTCGGGCACCTATCAAGCCAAGGTCTTCCACATCAGCATCTTCTTTCCAACCCACCTCCATCTCTCGAGAGCCCAGCTTTTGTTCTTCCCTTGATGCAGAGTTTTTTCAAGGGCTGTTCATTTTTTTTTAAAGCATTCTCGTGTAATTCCCAAAATTGCTGCCGTCTAACAAAATCCTCTCAACAATGCCCACTCGAAATTCATCAGTTTATTGATCTACTCTTGTGCACCAAATTGCGTTTTTTATTTGTCGAAAAATTAAAAAGTGAATCTGTCACGTTTTCCGTCCCATTCATCCCCTGGCTGGTGTCGACACGTTTCGACAATTACTTCCGGTTGGAATTAACGAACTGGTAACACGTGTTTGTTTGTTTTGTTTCTTTGACAGCGAAACGTTTTAAAGTTTGCGGCTTCTTGTAAACAGTTTGCGGCGGGTTTAGATGAGTAAGTTTTGCCAGAGGTATGGCTAAACACTCTTATCCTCCTAGAAAATCGCCTGTGAACGCAGTCTGATAGCCTTGAAATTAGAACTAAGTTTCTTATCCACCTCAAAAGCAAGTTTCTTTGTAATTTACAGCCTAGAAAGAAAGCGCCGAATGGTCTCGTTTATCTCGACGATTACGCCCTTGAGAATTCACAAAACTTTTCCACTTCCTGTCAGCTCTTCTTTTCAAAAGTCACGTTTCCTTCTTTTTTTTTCTTTTAACTTCAAACTCAAAACCCATTTCTACAGCAACCCCTTCAACGAAATCATTCAAAAACACAACTTCCACAAGTTCTAATTAGCCAAACGAACCCAAAAAAGGAAACGTCAAAATTGTCAAGAACCCAACCAAACTCCTGACTTAAAGTAAACATCTAAAAGCTCAAAGACAGTAGAAAAGCCCAAAATGAACTCGGTGAAAACAGAAACCCAAAAAACCTCAACGATAAATCCGAGACCAGCAAAAAGCATCAAAGCAACGAACCTAACGTTCCATGAACGACGATCAAGTCCAAAAAATTTCGGCGCCGTGTTTAAAAATTGAAACAAAAAGAAAAAAAGAAAAATGACACACACTCAAAAAAAGGAAATTCATCTGGAAGGTTGCCGGGAAACGGGCGCAAGACTAAAAATAATTTAAAATTGTGAAAAAAGGGAAGAGAGGATGCAAGGGCGAAAGGGAGAATGCAATTTGTGTCAGCAGAAAAGATATTGTTGCAGGATTTTGTGAGAAATCCTTTTATTTCATATTTCTCGAGATATTTGAAAACCTTAAACGAGGGATTTTCATTTTCGACGCCCCTCAAATTAAAATCCCCGAGTCCGCCATTTAAAATTTATCAAAAGCTCTATGGGAGCTTTTCTCCTAATTTTCTCGATTAGGTACCCGAAAATTTTTAAACAATCTCGACCACCGTTTCCGCTTCCCGCTCACTTCCTATTTACGTGAATGGTGTTGGCTGTATGCGTTCGTGGAAACTGAATTCCACACCTTAATGGCCTCTCTGTTTGTCCTCCCTCAGGTATTTAATTTAATTTCAAATAAATCAGACAATTTGTAATTTAATTACTCCTGTTCCCGAGTTCCTTCGCTGACAAAGGAATTAAATGAGTCAACAGCTTTTGGTGTTTTCTCTCTGGGGTTGGAAACCTAAATTTTATTCCTCCCGCTGTGCTGACCTTAGAGACTTAAGAGTTTACAACTGTACAGTCATTTATCTTTGCTGTTGCTTTATTGTTTACCACGACCTTAACTTCCTAGTTATTGTTCTGGACATACATACCGCCTCTCAAATTTTAATTTTGATAATAAAGTATTTCCATACCTGTCTGGATGTACTGTATGAAAGTATGGCATTTTCCCGCCAATTTCAATTTTGAAGTTCTTGAAAGCTTCCAACCCAAAATTCTCTGCTTCTTGGTTCATCTCCAGGTTCATTACAAACTGCATCACTCGAAGGAGTCTGGAAATAAACAAAAATGTATATAAATGACTGTAACATACAATACTATGAGAACCGCCATCTTTCTTAGTCTCTTTATATAATTTAACCCTCATGCTTCTAACAAATCGAATTCTGTGATTGGTCAGATGAGATTTTTGTGTTGGAGTTGCATTCATGCGATAGATGTCTTTGAGATGCTGTAGCTGGTCTGAACGATATCACGACAACTGGACGCGGGTGTAGTTGAATGCGGATCCGTTTCGCACGTATTCTGATGTAAAAATTCCCCGAGTTTTTCGTGGATGTCGTTTGAATTCAAATTTTAAAGAGGAAGGGAAATGGATTTGTCCACTTTGCAGGGATGACGATCATTGGTGGCACATAGTCGGAGTATGCAGGATTCTAGCGGACAAAAGGAGAGAATTGGGGGTACAAGTAGACCCCTGGGGATAGAAGCACACCTTAGAATGAACGACATTTTAGAAACTTATTGTATTGGGTGAGGAGGAAAGGAGGACACGGAAAGAGTTTGAACTAGCCGCTGAAATGTTACAGAACCAGTCTGAACACATAAACTTATGTAGAACCCGTCTTCACTTTCCCGTCACTCAAGCTTCACTCTGGACACTGCGGTTACCATCTTCTGTTAGTAGAAAGACTACTCTTCTTTGTTTCTTTCTATGAATTCATACTTTTCTTCCATTTTGTATAGGAGTCACGAGAGATATACAAGAATTGAAATAAATAGGCCGTGTACTTTAAATTAATCCTCTCAACTAAGCTGTGTATTTTCACAATCTTACATTTTACATGTCATTAACCTAAATCCCTTGCTACTGTTTCGAGACACTGACGCGGCATCCCGAATGGCCTAGTTACTGAACACCCCCACATTCTATTTCCATTTTTTTCTTTTTCCTTCTTAACCCTCTCCTCTGCAAGAAAATCACTGTTCCCGGCTCAATCTGCACCTATATACTTCATCCGCTCCTGGGTTTAAGACTTTGATTGGTTTACCAGATACAAATTGTGTTGTTGTGATTAAAATTATACAAAACCAAACTTGAAAGCATACAAAGGAATGAGGAAGGAGGAAAACAAAGATGAAACAATGTCCTTCAATTATTTCAGGATTTGTTTTCCGTTTACAAAAATGTATCCGCTTCTTCCCTCCTCCTTTCCTCCGCTTTCCTCCTTTCATTCTTGATTTCCTTATCTTCCTGCCACGTTTTCTTAAATCTTTTTTTTATGTGAAAAGTATTTGAGAACCTTTCGCTTGAAATTATCATCTTAACAGGAAGAGAAAAGGGATTAACAGAAACAATAAATTCACGCAAGCGTAAATTGGAATCCTTCAGATTACTTTGTTTTATTGTTTACCGTTAACAAGAGTCGAAATATCAAAACAACAGCAAAAAATTCAAAAACTTACTCGCGCATGCGCAAGAGTTGCATGTGCTACACTTTTTGCTTGGCTCTCTCCTAGACCTAGATTTGCCTTCAAGTATGAGTGGTTTTGTTTATTATTAGACTTTTGGGGTTAAATATCATTGTAATTTAAAAGCTGTGAGGTTAAATACGGTTACAGACACATATACAGTTTGACGGTATAGACACAAACGCCAAAAGAAGGAAAAACGCAACACTACGACTCCCGAATCAAAAGACTGTAACAAGTAGAATAATCTTCTACCCTAAGCCCACAGTTTTCTGTGACTCCTAGAGAAATAGAGTATATACTGTATGTTTCATTTAATTATATAAATGTATATACTCTTGATACACCCAGTTAGGAAATCGTCGTTGATTTCTCACGGATTTGGAGAGGAAAACAAAGTTCACTCAAAGCATAAAATGAGTAAAGCGACATATTAATATACTGTATAAGACTAACGTCAAAATTCAAGGATAGTCAAAGGAAATAAACAGACACAGACTGTTGGGCATAATCAACTTTTGTGTTGGCACCAGTGTGGGTTTTTAACATGGCGATATATAACAGCTGCTGGTTTATGTTACTATAGACGATTATGCACTTATCGTAGACAATCCTGCACCTATCATAGAAAATGGAGTATATACTGTATATTCCAATGAGTTATAGAAGTATAGATACTCCCGATCCACCCAGGTAGGAAATCGTCACTAACTTCCTCTGGATTTTGAGAGGAAAACAAAGTTCACTCAAACCCAAACATAAATGAAGTGATACATACATACATACTGTATAAGAATAACGTACAAATAATAATATAAAGCACGGATGAGAGTGAAGGGTGAAAAAAATTGAAAATGATGAGAGCGAGATACAGCTATAGATTTCAACAACAGCAAAAAATGAATTTAGTCAATCGTGAGACTACACAGCCTTTTTTAAATCAAGGAGGCAGCGTCGTGATTGGCAGCCCTTGTTTCGATGAACCCGTCAACACAAAATAATAATAATAAAAATTTTAATTAACTTCGTTGAACTAGAAAAAAAAGCCGAGAGAACTTGTTAAATGGAATATTTTATTAAGTCAAACTCAGACAATAGGAGAAGAGGAGAAGGAGGTGGTAGTGGTGGTGGGTGGGTGGGGAGGAAACGGAAATAACACAAAAGATGGCGAGGAATCTTCAATCCGGAGGATGATTTTTGGTGGGAAAAATATCAAAATATTATCGGAAAAGGAGCAGAAGGAGGAGGAGGAGGAGGTAGTAGTGGGATGGAACGAATTCCCACGGGGGGGTCTACAAAAGGAGACTCAACCTTATTTTTCGGATTAATTAAAAATTTTTCTCTTATTTTACCGGGAAAATTTTCTTTCCCTGACTATACTTGGGAGTGCTTTTGTCAGTTCGTTAATTGAAATCGGTAAAAGTTCAAGAATTGTGGGTGGGTGCAAGAAAGAAAAAAATTTTCTGCGTCCCGTGATAAGAGTGTTGAAGTGAATCGATGAAGTGTGTATATACTGTACAACTCGATGACACCTAACTCAGGTATCGACCCAATACGTCATCATGCCGAATACATTACGGAGAGAAGGTTGTGTGGACGTATGGGGGCAATAATGAAACAAAACCAAATTCACCAGACTATAGTGAAAATGAAACAAAGCCATCTTGCAGAAACGTAAGAAAAAAGTTTCTTTCAATAGCAAAAAATAAGAGAAACAAAGAATCGTCTTCAGAATGCAACCGAGCAAACAATTCGAAGTGACCCTTAAAAGCTTCTTTCGAAAGTTGTGTCAACTTGGTGAGCTTCACACACCGATCTTAAGAAAATCTTCGCAATATGGCGACAGATTTTCTTTCTACAGTCTCGAGTTAATCGTCACGTGTCTCCAAACTGAGGGTCGGGTTGAGCACTTGAGTGAGGTACTACCTGGGCTACAGACCAATGTCGTAACACTTAAAGCAGATGGAAGAGGAAAGGGAAGAAGGAGAAGAGGAAGAGGAACAGAGAGTAGATGAGTTTAGAGGTATTGAATTAAGAAATCGTATATTTGATGAGCCCTAAATGGAGTTAGACCACTTTCACGATTGGTCAAATTTTAGAATTTAGTCTAACTACAGCAAACTAAATATCGCTCAAAATATTCTGATTTGTTAATATAGGTTTCTTTGGAAATAATATAAATAGATGAGTATATTAATATAAAAAATGCTGCACACTTTTGAAAAGTGTTTATTTCAAAAATAATGCACACTACTACGAGAAACTCATTTCAAAAGTATTGCACACGTTACCGACCGATTCATGTCAAAAGTAAGTACAGTTTAGAGGGTTCATTTCAAAAGTGATGCAGAATTGTAATTCATTCCAAAAGCATTGCACACTTTCAAAGGGAGTTTATTTCAAAAGTAATGCACACTTTGACGACGAATTCATTTCAAAAGTAATTGACCGGTGACCAGAGTTGACTGGTTTGTGTCGTTTTAGTCTTATTTGGTTAGGTAGTTCGTCGAGAAAGGTGGCGGTGGGATTCGCATAATCACCCAGACAGGAGGAAGTTTCTACCGATTTCATTCTTCGAGGTCCTTTCGGATGTTATGTAGTAGTTAGAGACCGACCGTGTTTCATAAGGTTTTTGATTGGATTCGTTTTAGAATGTCTATGTTGAGTGTGCAGAAAATTGCACCCAAAAAGACTTTAAAGTATACACAGTAACAGACAAGAGAAGACAGTATACAGGAAATTTACCAACAGTATGCAGTTAAGATGATCTATCCATAAGGTAGACAAATTTCTTTAGAACCAACCACCTTTTAGCTCTCAAAATACTCAAACCAGTACAGTGCAACCGGGCCTGGAACTATCTCTACCACCTGAACTAAAAGTCTTTTTATACCAAACACCAACCAGACAAGCCGTTTTCATTCCTAAACACCCGTAGCATGGCAACCGTGCCAGATTTAGTATAACAGCGACAACCGGAAGATCGGATTTTGTTTCGTTAAGGGAATCATTTATAAAAGTTAAGAAGGCGGTGGGCGGTGATAAGAGTGACAAACAAGGATTTTCAATTCTTCGCGCCTCCTCCACGTTCCCTCTCACAGGTTTCGGTTCTTTGAGCACATTTTCAATTTGTCATGGAGGTTGTGAAAAAGCTTCGATGGAACCCGATCCTTCTTCTTCTTCTAGACTTCTCATATTTTATTTAGAAAAATTTTTATGAATGAAAACTTTTGAATACATGTCGCAGGGGAGCTTTCAACTTGTCATAATGGAAACTGTTTTCTAAATTTATAAAGAGGAGGGAAAAAAAAGATTTTTGCGAACAATGGAACAGGTTTCCGGTTTCCCTTGCGAAACAATTTCTCCGACGTTTCCGCGAAAGAAACTTAATCGAAAGGAGGTTTTTGTGCTGGAAGCGCTTAAATTACCAAAATTAAAAACTTGTTTATGCTTTCAAGTTATAATGCTTATTTATTTTATTTTATTTATATCTCAAAGTAAAAATAAAAAAACTGAGAAACCAAAATGTTTATATTATAAACAAATAAATTATGTATTGAACCGGATGTTCATTAGTTAAATAATTGATTGGTTTCTTTATTGATTTCCGAGTATGTTAAATATCTCAACATTAAAATTTAAGTTTGAATTATTAATTGTTCCGGTTAATTTGAAAGTGATGTAAGTCCGATTTGTATTGTACTGGGTGTCAGGATTCTATCAGAAAGAATTTGCTGTACACAACAGAGGATTATAAAATGATAATTTGTGTTGGACGAGATGAAACGAGAAAATTTCATTTTGAGAGAAAAACCTATGGATTTTATGTATGTGGTGTGCATTACTTTTGAAATGAATTGGTTGTGAAATTGAGCGTTACTTTTGAAATGAGTTTCCCGAGGCTGTACAATATTTTTGAAATAAACGGTCCGGAAATTGTGCAGTAGATTCGAAATGTTTTTGTTTAAGTGTGCATTAGTTTTGACATGAATTGATCGGGTGTCGTGTGCAATACTTTTGAAATGATTTGACTGCGAAAGTGTGCAATACTTTTGCAATAAACTCTAGCCCAGAAATGTGCAATACTTTTGAAATGAAAAGGGCAGATAAAGTGTGCAATACATTTGAAATAAATTGGCCGAGAAAGCGTGCAATACTTTTGAAATAAACTCTCAGAAATTGTAAAATTTTTAAAATGATTTGGCCGAGAAAGTGTGCAATACTTTTGAAATAAATTCCAGCCCAGAAATGGTGCAATACATGTGAAATGAATTGGGCGGGTAGACTGTGCAATGTTTTTGAAATGAACTCCCAGAGATTGTGCAATATTTCTGAAATGAGATGGGCAGATAAAGTGTGCAATATTTTTGAAATAAACTGGTCGTGACACATATACATTATTTATGAAGAAATTGTTTTATACGTGTGCATTACTTTTGACACGAACTCTTCGAGAAAATGTGCAATGCTCCTACACTAATTTCTCTGTAGTAGGGTGAAGCTTTTGATTTTATTCGATATGATTCTCATCAAACGATTTTAAGGACTGACTAATTGTTTAATCGAAGTCCCCACAAATAGTTTTGCTTTTGTTAAATTCGTCACAAAGTCATTCAAATAATCCAGTCACTCGTAGATAAATAAGTAGAAACATCGTCCGACTTGAACATAATTCCTGCAAATCCATCAATTTGCAGAATTTGATTTTTTTAATCTAATCTAAACCACAACAAGATAATCTTATACCACTTTCAAAATATACAGTTCGGGTTCTGTTTAGTACTCTTAAAATATGAGCTGTTAAAAAACGCCGAATCAATAGCAAAGAATTAAGATTCTGTTAACTATTAATAGAAAACAAGCCGCCATATTTGGTGACGCATCTTTTTAAAAAATCAGATAAACGATTCGATTCGATTCGAGATATCGATAAAAAGTTTGATTGAAAAACCCGGAAATTAAAACCAGTTCATGTGGATAACTTACTATAGGCTATATGTATTACAAAGCGAGTGACGTCACTCATTTTGTCGGAGAAAATTTTTTTTCATTCATTTTCCGGAAGTTCGTTCATTTTTCTCTGGTTTTAGAAAAGTTTTCTTTTTTAAGGAGCGGTTCAGATCTCCGGAAACGTTCCGATTAAGTCGGATGTGACTTTTTCGAAACCGTGGATTAAACCAAGTCGATGAGTTTTCACCGGAAGTTGCCGGAAAACCTCCTCAAACTTTTTTTCCTTGTTGTTTGAATGAATGTAAAAAACATGAGAGGCTTCTGATAAGGTTGGTGGGAAGATCTTTTGCTGTCGTGTAACTTTCAGTTCCATTCCCCGGATCAGGGTCTTCCCCAACATCAGAGTCCAGACCTATACAGTGTGTCAAAAAAACCACGACAGGAATTATAATCAAATTCGACCCCGTCACCCGCCACGACCAAACCAAAGCTTCCTTTAGTGCGGGAGTTTTAAGAACAATACCCAACCCCCTCCAAAGCACCCCCACAATCACTCCCACCCCATCGCCTTGGAAAGAACATCTTTCGCGTGGAAATCGATTTTCCGGAAATTGAAGTCGATCATCCGGACTCATGAGTTTAATTGCATTGCACTTTGGGCGTAACGGGTGGGGGAGGAGGAATTTAATTTTGAAGTCAGTTACTGGCGTCGTTTGAAAAATTCGGGGGTGGTGAGAGGGTTGGGGGGTGGAAACAAGTGAGAAAAGGATTTGTAAAGAAACAATAAAAGATCTAAATCCTCGTAAAAAGTCTAAATTTTAAATTTGAAAGGGATTCGATTGGTAGTAAAAGGAAATTTTTTTTTGTGATTCCGTCGTTCATTTTGTGCCCCCACAGCCCCGCAGCCCGGCCCCCTTTCGAGAGCTTAGGGTTTGATATTTTCCGCTCATTTTTATATTTTTATTAACTTAATTTTGAGGTTTTGCTTTTATAGGTTTTAAGGTTTTTTTTTGTTTTATTTATTTATTTTTTTGCTGGGGAAAGCCTTTTCGAGAAAAGCTTCTTATTTTTTCGGAAGGGAGGAAGCACGTTTGAAAATGTTCATGTCGACTTTAATTCTGTCGTTTCCGCTGAAAATTTTCATTTTTTATTTTTATCCTCGAAAGACATTATTAATTATATATAATCTCTGGCTGGGAAACTTTTTTTTGGAATCGTTTTCCTGTTACTGATGATAACTGCTGTCGGTATTGCATAATTGGTGCTGTTACGTCATCATCATCATTATTATTGTTATCTTTTGTGAGTTGTCTGGATAAAAGCGAAAGTGTTTGGAGAGTTTCGGCTATTTTCAGTCAGGTTCGATTTTTGAGTGTGTCGCTCGCTCCTTTAATCTGTGACAAGTGGCTGTTGATATTAAATGGACCTAAAGATGAAACTAATAGAGAGCACGGTCGTGTTGTGGGTATTTGAAGAAGTGATTACAGCTGGGTTTAGGTGAATTGTTTTAGAGTGATCATGAAAGCCAGTTGGTGTGGGATGATTATTGTGAGAGATATAATGATTTTTGACTACTTATTGACACGTGTACTTTTTATACTAATTAATTAGTTAACATTTTGTTTAGCTGTCTAGAAGTCTAAAAGGACGAGATTGGTTTATTAAAAACTTGTATTTATAAAAATGTAGTTTTGTGAAGATACATTTATGAAATGAAGTTTACGTAGAATTATGTAGCTGGGTATCCTTCTCAGGTGTTACGATATTCACTAGATAGTATACAGTGACATCATCATCATAATCCGGCATTTATGGGTAGGTGGAGCCCACGCCCAACGCACGAAGTCGAGCGTTGGGTTTTGGGCGTGGGGCTAACCACCTTACCCATAAATGCCGGATTATGATGATGATGTCACTGTATACTATCTAGTGAATATGGTAGTACTTCGTCTAGCTTCTACCCACCGACCTGTCTGGCTTAGGTGCTCAGCTTCCGCCAGTATAACTCCCCAAATCATAAGACGACAGTCCTTGGGGCAAGATACATTGACATAAGTAAATAAAAATAAACAACACAAACCAAAAAATAAATAAATAAGCACCTACATAACGGATCGGCTGGAATTATTGTATCTACTGAGAACGGATGTAACCACAAATAACTTGAAGCTGTATATATAACCACAGCAAACCCAATACAATAGACAAATGAACTTAGTCCACTTTCAAAATAAACGGCTCATTTGATAATCGAATCGAGTTAAGTATTATTACCTGTCAATAGCTAACTCACAAGAATGTGTATACAAGAAGATACTATAACACCGGAGAAGGTTACACAATCGATATATATTATAGAAGTATAACTATGAGAATAGAATGAATAAAACTGGTCGAACTAAGCCACAAAGCTATCTAATTAACCCCACTACAGCCCTTAAGTGGGGGAAGGGGGTGGTTAAAAATCTTTTTCCCAATAATTGGCTCTCAAATTGATTTCCGGTTTCAAAATAAAACCTCTTCAGTCCTGTCCTGGGTCGTTTTCCTTCGAATCACTTCTCTCGAATTAAAATTCGTTGCGAGATGTGTTCCCTCCGATTTCCCGGTCCTTCCAAAACCAATTCAACATCCCATTCTTCTCCCAAAGAAGAAATGACCTCGGGGGCGATCATTTCTACTCTTCTCCTTGTCCTCTAGAATTGAATACTTTTTCAGAAAAGGGAGGAAAAGAAGTTTTAAAAGAAAATATTTCACGAATGAAGCTTAACAAAAATAAAATGGCGAATGAACTTAAATAGGGTGAAAGGTTTCATGATTTCTCAAATTTAATTTTGATAAAATCGACCCAGGGAAAAAGGTCAAGGTGATGAAAGAAACGGAGATTCAGCTTTCCTATGACTTTTCCTTTTTCCGCTGTTTCACGGAGGGAAATTCCTCAAAGGAAGTTAGGAAAATGGAATTAGGAATGAGCGAAAGAAAAGATTTTTTTTCCCCGGTTTATTCCTTCTTTGATGTTGAGTTTCCGGTATTATGGCGAAAAATGGGCATCGTCATCATCATCATCATCATCATCATCATAATTACTTCTAGTTTCGTACTTAGATTGGTTTTTCTTTTCTTTCAGATGTACTCATGAAATTCAAAATGGCGTTCGTGATGGTGCTTTTCATCCTCACCACCATGTTCTCCACTTTGTGAGTATCAAATTCAATGTTTTTTAAATTAGATTTTGGTGTTTTTGTCTGTTGCGTCCGTATTTCTGGGATGATTAGCTTTAGATGACTACGTCCTGCTGGTGAAAGAGATTGTTGGTCTAATTTACACAACCCACCGATAGAAATTTTTGTTTAAAAAAAACTTAACCAGGTCAGGTTAGAGCCAAACAATTGGAGGTAAGTACCGCGTGGATAGTTCACAATACAGACACCAGCACCAAAACAAGCATAACAGTATGAATGTTACCAACTGAAACTTAACCCCTAAAGGACTGTGAATTTTCAGCTCGAAAAATTTTGTTTTGATACCCGTTCTAAGGGTATCAAGACGGTTTTACCGATTTTGGGATCGTCCCATCGCAAAATAACAGTTTATATCTTCGGAAGTAAGAAAAGAAATAGGCTGAAATGAAGCAGCAACTCTTTAGGAAAGTGTCCTTGAGGGGATTTGATTTTCTGACCAACGGTCCTTCAGTAATGGAAATTTTGGAGCAGCAAAAAAGTGAAAGTTCGAAGAGCCCTAGCTCCGCTCCTGCTAAACGAATATTTAAATAGCTCTGTGTATAAAGAAATTGAGAATTTTCCGAATACAACAGCACACAAATCATGAAATTTGGACAATTCGTAAGAAAATGGCAACAATTTCACGTCCCTTTGGTCCTTAAAGGGTTAAACAATTACCTACTCGGATACCCGTCAATCTAACTGCTGAACAAACCGAAGAGCTATTATCACGCCACCTTGCATTTATACGGTTTGAGGGAATAAATTTCCCTACTGATGACGACAAAATGGCGTTAGTGATAAATTTCCCTGCTACATAGCTATAACTTCGCGATGTGTTGTTGTCACGTTTTTTACAGAAGGATGAAAATTACCGAGATTTGACGAATGTCTTTTGAAACGGTCGTTGGAGAGATTCAAAATGTCTTTCATGTAGATTTTGTAAATGAGTCGTTTGCAGTAAGGTGATTATTTACGTGAAATTGTGCATCACTTTTGAAATGAGCTGGTTATAAAAGTTTGCATTACTTTTGAAGTGACTTTGTGGTAAAATGTGTGCATAACTTTTGAAACAAGATCTTTTTAAAATTCAGCAATAAATTAGTTGTGACATTAAGCGTTACTTTTGAAATCTATTCCCAAGGACTGTGCAATATTTTTGAAACAATTCATTTCGTTAAAGTGTGCATTACGTTTGACATGAATTCTCATAGACTGTGCAATACTTTTGAAATGGTTTTTTAAGTGTTAAGTGTATTACATTTGATGAATTTGCTATGAAAGTGTGCATTAATTTTGAGACAAGTCTCTCCTTAGATCGTGCTTTTTTAATGAATTTATGGTGAATGTGTGCATTACTTTTGAAATAAGACTTTTCTAAAATTCTGCGTTCCCTTTGAAATAGATTGGTGATGAAAGTGTGCATTGCTTTTAAAACCGGAATCCCTAAGGTTGTGCAGCACTTTTGAAATGAACTCGTTAATTACTATTGAAGTAAATTTGAAATTCAATTGTGAATTAATTTGGAAACAAAACTTTCAAAAATTCTGCACTCCTATTTGGAAAAATCGGTGATGAAATTGTGCGTTGCTTTGGAAATTATATTTTTGTAAAAGTGTGCATCACTTTTGGGACGAGTTTTTGGGCAAAAATTTAATGCATTTCGAGTAAATTTGTTTTATTGTAATTTGTCATAATCGGAATTTAGGGATTTTGATATGTCATAAACTAATTATGAAAGTGGTGTATAGCACCCCAAGTCGACACCCCAATACATTGTAGGTTAGTTAAATTCGTCTAATAGTCGTTCGCATATTTATATTATTATTATTATTAATTGATAAAGAAGTAAAAAAAACGCCCTAATTAACATAATTTATGTAGCAATTGTAGTCTCCCCTTTGCGAATTCTTAATTCTATCAAATCAACAAAAGTGCGGACTTACAACCTTTTCCAAAATAGACATTAATCGTTTCAATGTTACGATGGGCTTACAAGACCAAAGCTTTTTGCAAAACGCCTTCTTGAAAGGAACGCGTTTTTAAATTTAAATAAATAAATAAAATCCAGTAATCCGATAAAAAAAAAGGAGTGAAAGTGAAAAACAAAAAAGGAAAAGAATTTAATAAGAAATAAAATTTCGCTGAGGAAGAAATGAAGAAAGCCCCCTTGTTTTGAACAGTTAGGCAACCATCATTACATCCGAAGCTTTTACCTAAGAAGATGAGAAAGAAAATGGCGGAAAATAGGAGGATGTTACCGACTACCTCATTCCTTGTTCATTCTCTCTTTCCACCGCCTTCTTGGTTGGAATGGATTTTTTTGTTACATGTAAATTTGATTCACATCGTAAATCAAAATCCGAGATTTGAAAGAAAGGAGAAGTTCATATAAAAAATCTCTTGTTACCATCTCCTCCTTCTCTTCACTCTTCTCTTCTTCTTCATCTTTCATTAGTTTTTCATTTTTTTTTGTTCCACGCCGGAGGAATGTTCAGCAGAGAGAGAGAGAGTGAGGTAAAGAAACGTGTGTGTTCTCTATGCAAATGAGAAATATAGTTTTGGAGGAAGATGAGGAGGAGGAGGCACAAGAAATTTGTATGCGACGTATGAAATTCTTTACATTTCTCAATTCCCATCTTTTCTTCTTTTCCTTTCCTCGTATTTAATTTAAAGATCCTTAGCGGAAGTCATGAAAAATTTTAGGAAGCGAAAGCAGGGAGGTAGGAAGGAAAAGAGAGCATTGATAAGGATTTCCTCCTTAACGTTTTTAACAAAGTTATATAGTCCTCGAGCTCTTTTCCGGATCTTCTGTTTGTTGTCTTTCTTCTTCTTCTTCCTCTTCTTCTTTGTCGACCTTTCTTGTTTTATTGAAACTTGTCTGAAGCTGTTCTTCGGTTGGGTTTTGTCAATTTTCCACTGGTTGAAAGGACAGTTTGTGTTTCCTCCTTAAAATGCGTTCTCGCGCTGCTGCTGTTGTTATTGTCGCTTTCCTGTTTTTGAGTTTGTCTCCCCCGTCCTATTTCTTTTTGATATAAAGTCTTCCCCGAGTTTACGTCTCCCAAAGGACAGTTAAAAGTAGAAAACGAAACTCAATTATTCTATTCTGATGGTAGTCATTCCCTCCGCCTCTCTCTTTGTTTGTGCACGGAATGGGATTTATACTCAACGTCTGGACAACCTGAATCATTTCGAAATTTTTCTTTTCGAAAAAGTCATAAAAATGAAAAACAAAATCAAATCGAAATGTTTTCTCTCTTCGGTTCTTTCCCACCTCCTCCGCTTCTTTCTCTAGTGCCACTCTACACAACAACAAAAAAAAGCTACAAATCGACTTTCTTTCAAAAAGGAGGCAGAGTGGCGGAGAGTGAAGAGGCGGGAAGAGGGAGGGAGGAGGTAGAGAAGAGGATTTAAAGATCCCCTAGAGAGGAAAAAAAATCCGTTGAGCCAATAAACAAAATGTTTGCGAAGGAAAGTGGAATTCATTTTGATTAATCCCATATCTATTACGAAGGAGAAATTCCTTCTGAAAAAGTTGCGTAACGAGATTTCGGATGAGAGAGAGAAGAAAGAGTAAAAATAGAAAGAAGACAGGGAAAGGGGAAGAGAAGAAAGAAGGAAAAACTTTTTAAAGAAACTTGAGAGGGAAGTTTTTTAAAATTTGGAAACCCCGCAGCCTCTCATCCCGACAAGAAGTAAAGAAAATTGTTTTAAATCTTTAGTTACGCGCTGATAAATGTATTTTAATGTAAATCGCGGACAATGGCGGATTGACGGGAAATTTTTCTTTCCCTTCTCTTTTCCTTTTTCTGATTTCTTCTCCTACTCTCCTCCTCATCTTTCTCTTTCTTCTGTTTTCTTTGACCACTTTGCTGAATGTTTTGTTACCAGTTTAACAACCACCCGATTGGTATCTTTTAGTTCATTTAGCCATCCTTGGTGTGTTGTAGGAATCCAGACATACGGTTGTGAGCCTTAGAGTAACACTCTGAAGGGAAATTATTAGAGAATCTCACCAAAGGTTGTGGGTGTGATGACCTTGTTTAAGTGTTACAAACATTAGATGATCCAAAGAATAATGTGGGTTGTGTGCGTTACATCAAATATTATCTACACCTTACGGTAAAAGTGATAAATCAAGCGAAGGTATATAATATCGGACGGTTGTTCGCATGGTTGCATCGCAATGCTCACTCATTTATCACATTAACCAAGCTTAGTCAGTGATCATGAATAATCACCGGGAAGAATGTATATACTCTCCCGGTTTATCGCTTTTACCGTAACATACATCTGATATTACTTTCCGGTGGAGGAAATTAAAGTTCCCTGAAAGTGTGTAAAACTTATAAAACTAAAACTTTCTAAAAGTGTCTAAATGTATAAATGATTTTCAGTCGAATAATTTATATAAGAAAAATACTCGCGTGATTTATCACTTTTACCGTAACACATTCACGATATTACCTTTCGGTCCACATAAAATTATTTAAGGTTAAAACGAACTAAAGATGAAGCCATTAGAAGTGCGCACGAGAATGTTACTAGGTTTAGGCCATTCATTAGCCTTGAAGTATGTGTTAGAGATGGTTGAGTATAGGGTTGAAGTGTTTGTTAATTATTATTGTTATTATTAGAATCATAAAATATACTCAGTATAGATGTCTTGTAGGTATAGTGATATACCTCGGGTCCACCGTAGACAATTCTAACCTTTGAACCTTCAACTATGGAACAAGAAGCTAAGACAACAGGATTAAAATGCGATAATGAAAGCTCGTCGGTATCGATTCGACTGTATTCGAGCTTCATTTGATAAATGATTACAGTATAGAGGAGAAGGAGGAGGGGTAGAGGGAGGGAAGAAGGGAATTTGCACCGGCGTATCATTTCGATACGGGATTATTTGAAAGACGTGGTCGCGAAACGAGGACCGTGATGAATGTAGAAACGTTACTTCCATGCGGGTTCCTTTTTACACATCAGTTCAGTAATTAATTAAATTAATTAATTAGTGTTTAATCTCTCAATCAGAGATGTTTAAACAAATCGAAATCCGCCAAAAAAAGCAGAGGAAAAAAGGCTGCTTCCGTTTTAATTCTCTAAATTGGTTCAAATTTAAAGAGAGAAATTCCGGCGTATTTACTCAGAGGGACGCCAACGAAACGGCAGCGAAACAACATCGTTCACGTTGTGGAAAATCTAACAGAAAGATGACCAACCGAAAAAAAAATTCCTGTCGAAAGGTTAAAAAAATTTTTGAAGGGATTTGAGAAGAGCTTTTTTGGGTCGGAGGGAAGGAAAATTTGCTTACTCAGTGTAAATTCCGAGTTTTTATTTCTACAGACCAACATTTCTGTTGGTTGTGGCGGAAGAAGAATCGTCTCCTCTTCTACACTTTAATAGTAAGCAATTTGGTCTTCCTCTCTGTCTCACATTCTATTCACACCCCTTGGAAGCATATCAACCCCCTCCCCTCCACTCCTCAGTTAAAGTGCCAGAAGGTTCCAATAAAACATATCGTGAGAATGTCAATGAAATTTCGATAGAATTTCTCGCTTCAATCTCTTTTTGCTTCGCAAATTTTTCATTTTTCTTTTTGTCTCGATTTTTAGGCGCGCGAACTTTTTCTTTTTGTTTCTCTTGTTTGTGCAACAGATTTTTGTTTCTTTGCTTACTTATTTATTCTTATTAGAGATGTTTATTTCGAAAGCTTCGGGAAGTGGTTTCTGCAACTTCATTCTCTGTTTCTCGATTTGATAAAATAAGAAGTTTGATAACGAGTCAGCTAAATAACTGTATGAATTATGTTAAATTCGGATAATTTTTAAACTTATTTATCAAATTATAATAATATAAATATTGGCGGTGGTTTTTATCCCGTTTTCCACCCTTAATTTTTGGGTATAACAAGATGCGGGAGGAGGATTCGAACCCACGACCATTTGCGTCCAAGTCAGGAACTTAACCACTACACTACTCCTCCCACTATAATAATATAAATATGTGAATGACTTTTAGACGAATTCAACTAGAACAGTGATTACCAAAGTGGTCTATATCGACCACCAGCGGTTTATGACAACCTGCAAGGGGTCTAAGTCAGAGAAAAAAAAATTTAGAGCCCATGAAATGAAAATGAGGGTCTACGATACTGGATCTCAACATACAGTGATAGTACCTGTTTACTTACATTATACTATCTCATAATATAAAGACATATACATTATTTATAAAAGTAGCTATGAAGTAAAAAATTTACTTGACTACAGTGAGAAATTTACAAAGGTTAGGGGGGGTTAGTCCACGGTTAGCCAACTGGTTAACCAGTTAGTCTGGTTAGTAGGGGGTCTACCCAAAACCGAAGGACATGGCAACGGGTCCACAACACAAAAAGTTTTGGGGACCTCTGAACTAAACCCATATATACAGTGAATTGGGGTTCAAAATGAAGATCTATAATTCCAATTATCAAAAAAAACTAAATATTAACTCGGAACGACTTCAAATTTTGCAAAGAATTAGCCCCAAAAATAATGCACACTTTTACAAAAATAACATTTCAAAATTAATGCACAATTTCCAAAAACTTATTTCAAAAGTAAAACGCAATTCCATCACCAATCCATTTCAAAATGCAGAATTTTAAAAATCTTTTTCAAAAATAATGCACACTATTACAACTAATTCATTTCAAAAGTAATGCACAAAAAAGTGACGAATTTACTTTAAAAGTAATGTAAAATCTTAAGGGACTCTTGTTTCAAAAGTAATGCACACTTTCATTACCGATCCATTTCAAATAGAAATGCAGAATTTTATAAATGTCTTGTTTCAAAAATAACGCACACTTTTACGACTAATTCATTTCAAAAGTAATGCACAAATTGATCACAAATTTATTTTAAAAATACAGCAGAATTTCAGGAGAGACCTGTTTCAAAAGTATTGCACAGTAGAGGAGAATTCATGTCAAAAGTAATGCACACACTCACCACGAATTTATTTAAAAATAAAGCAGAAGTTAGGGAGAGACTTGTTTCAAAAGTAATGCACACTTTCAGGAAAGAGTTTATTCTAAAGGTGGAAGTTAGAATTTGGTAGAAAGTGAATATCACCAAGGAGGAGTTGGGAATCAGATGGCGAAAGAGAGAGAGAAGTAGCTAGAGAAGAAGCTTTATCAACTACTGTATGTTTCACCTGTGTTCATACAGTATATTCGTTTGAGTGAGAATTTTGACGAAGTTATAATTGGTCGGATGGAGGAACTCCAATCGAATGAGATTCACCTTCAAACAGGGTTTCGTTCTAAATGACTCCAAGATGGACACCAACATCTAAATTGCCTCTCACTCGTATGCATGTCGTTTTAAGGTTTGCCAGAAGTACCATTCAGGGGTTGAATTTACATACCTCAGAGGAATCTCGGTTAGGAACAAAGCACTTAGAATTTGAGAGAAACAAAAGGTTAGCTAAGAGATTTTCGAAACTCGGTTCTTTTATCCGGGAATGAACTTTTTAAAATTTAGACTTTTGTTCAAATCAAATTTGCATTGTGCACCAATACCAATCTCCCTCCCTCCTCCCTCCCTCTCTCTCTCTCATTGAACACAAAAAGGCGCCTTTTCATCGCTTTGTTATTAGACTCGTTTCATTTGCGGAAATATTTACATTTCGGGACCAACCCTCTCACTGTCAAGGTTGAGATGGTGATATTGGATTTTTAAGAGGTCGAAGGCTTGTGCGCACAAAGAGCCAAAAGTTGGCAACAATTGTTGATCCATCAATGGCACCTACGCCATTTCGGTTTCTTGGTTTTCATCAAGTTTCCTAACCTACTGTTGGGAAAGATTATCCTCTCCCGTGAGATTCTCTCTCTTTCTCTTCCTTCCTTTTTCTCTTTCTTCCTCCCTCTTTCTTCTATCTCTTTTAATTTCTTCCTCACTTTCTTCTTTTCATTTAAATTATTTTCTCTCTTTCTCTTTGGATTCCTTTTCCTCTCTCTCCCTTTTTTCACTTTTGATTTTATCCTCTTTTCTTCTTTTTTAATTTCTTTTCCTTTTTTTCTTTAAATCTTCTTCCTTCTCTCTTCTTTTTCTTTTGATTCCCTCCTCTCTTCCTTCTTCGGTCTTTATTTTACTCCTTCCTTTTCTTCTTTTTCCTTTTTTCTTTTTCTTTTTCCTTTTTCCTTTTTCCTTCTATTCCTCTTTTCCTTTCCTTCTTCCTCCTTTTCTTATTTCTGAAAATTGATTTTAAACCCCACTGCAAACATTTAATAATTCATTAAAAGGAAACGAAATGAGATTTTGCCTTTTGCCTCCCACTCCTCCTCCTTCTTCTCCTCTGTCCTTTCTCCCGAATGCAAACACTTGAAACGCCATAAAATTAATCGGCCAATCAAATTAAATCCTCTCGGCTTCAAAAATCAGAAGCAAAGAGAGAGAGAGAGATGAATGAAACAAATAAGAACCAAAATTATTTTTTTATTTTATTTTCAGCTGTTTGGCGTTGAATCTCTTTTATGGAAAATCGCTTTTCCTCCTCAACAGCAAACAAAAACAAACTTTTTCTCCTTCCGGCTCTCGGATGGTAATTAGACCGTTTGAATCCGCCGGAAATGTTTTTTTAAGCTTTGGAGGTCATAGAATCACTCTGAATTAGATACTCTGCGTGAAGTCATCTAAAACGGTACAGTTCTTTGTGGGTTTTGAAACAAGTCCGAACTTATACAGAAGAAGGCGGTGACATAGCACAACACTGAGAATGTTTTGATGAGGTGTTGTTGAAGTTGGTTTGGAGAACGAAAAAAAAATTTATTGAAGGCGGTAAGAACGCAAAAAGAAGCTATGTAGTGTTTGATCCAGGACACAGACCACTTCCTGAGTTCCAGGAATTATATGAAAGGATATTCTGACTGGGGATTCGGTTTGGAAGAGAAAATATGGCGGCTACTAGAAGTAAAACTTTTGAATCAGACAAAATCGTTCAGCCGAAAGATTTTCAATTTTGTATCTCGAATAAAAATAAAAAGAAAAAAAAATTTTTTTGCTATCCTGAGAAATGAATGTCAAACAATGTTCGAGTAGTGATCATAGGATCTCTATTTACTCTCGGGAAGGGCGGAAGGAGAAAGACGACCGGAAGAGCTCTGACGTATTTTTAAAAGCTGGAAAATTCTTAAACTGTATACTGTTTAAATATTTTTCCTGTAACATCCTGTTTTTCCTTCCGACACAGTTTTGTTTATTAGCATACAGACCAATGCCTTGATCCCAGGAATTTGATAAAAGACAGAACTGGGTGTTCGATGGAAATCTTGATACACTGAACGGGTGAGAGAGAGGAAAGAGACGAGCTAAACCAAAACTCCGTGATTTCAAAAATATTGCACACTTAAAGGGAGTCTAAATTTCATAAGTAATGCACACTAATAAATATGAACATATGCTCGTCTGTAATTAGTGACTAATTTTGGTCATTCTTGTTTCATAACCATTTCATAAATAATTTTCAGCGGTCTCCTTTAAAGCAATGGTTTCATAAATACTGCACACTTTCCTTAACTATTTATTTCATAAATAATGCACACTTTCTAAAAACTCTTGAAAAAGTTTCCATCGTGTCCTGTTCACCAATTTTTAACCAAAAAATTTGGATGAAGGTGTGACTACTGTCCACATTCTTCCAAATCATCAAGGTGCACGGCATAGTCAAAGCTCCTCTTTTGGGAGAAAAGGGTGGGTCCGACGCCCAAGGGTGGGGTGTAGTTGGGAGTTTTCCAAATTTTGCAGGAAAAAAGTGTTAATTTCAAAGGACTCTGAATGAAAATGGACGGAAGGAAGGTAGTAAGGGATGATAAAGTGACATCAAAGCAACCCCAAAGCTGGGGAGTTAGGGGATGGGAGGAGGAGAGTGGTCGTTAGATTTGATTATCTTTTTAACTGCCCGCAGAATTTTAATTATTGTGCCCACCTTTTGTCTTTTCTTTCATTCCTTTGCTCCCATTTTTATTCTACGTTCGTCTAATTTTGGGACGAATTTAAACTTTTTTTTTTGGCGAACTGTTCCTGAACAGCATTTACATGAAGAACAGACTTACTTCATTTGGGTTGCAAATTTCGTTCTTGGTGACAACAAAAAAAATGTTTCCCTCCGACGAAACCCAAGTGGTGCTGAATTAAAAAAACTTCTCTTCGGTAAAGTCCCACGTTTCATTTCAACAGCCACAATCGATATTGATGTGTTCTAGGTTTTCATCACCTTTCTTGTGAATTAAGCTAAATTCTAGAATATTCTGTGCTTTGCGTGATGTTATCATTGTGTCTTAACACCGCTCAAGTCAAACTTTTGAGTATTAACGATAATAATGTCGATTCTGGTCGTTACAACTAATATATGATACGGCAAAAGTGATAAATCGGACGAATATACATAGAATTTCCGGCGATATCATATTCACCAATTAATCTTGATAAAGGCGATAAAGTATTGAATATTTATCACATTAACCGGCTAGTTTATAAAAAAAAATTATGTCGCGATGGGGAATTTATCAAAAGTGTGTTCATAACCACCAATTAAACTGGTAAATAGGGCAAATCACTGAATATTTATCACATTTACCGGTTAGTTTTTAAAATCTCCAACTCATCATAGGAAATTTAGCAAAGGTTTATTCAGATTACCGGTTGGCTACTTGAGAAACTAATCGGTAAATGTGATAAACATTCAGTACTTTCTCATATCTACCAGAATTTCAGCGTACATCTGTTGGTTTCATCTTTAATTCGCCTTAGTATTAATTAATATTATATAATTGGAAACTGATATTTCATATATGTTGCGATGAGAACGATAAATCGGGCGGATTTATATAATCCCCGGCGATTATTCATAATCACCAACTAATCGTGACAAATGAAACAGATTTTTGAGTATTTATCACATTTCCCGGCTAGTTTATATAATTTTCTTCTCTTAGTGGGAAATTTAATATTAGCTTGCTCAGGATATTAGTTGTACATTTTACAAACTAGCCGGTAAATGTGATAAATATTCAGCAATTCGCCACATCAATTAAGCTTGGTTAGCGCACTTCTGTAAGTTTCATCTTTAATTCGTCTTAATGCTGATTAAAATTTTGTAGAGCAGAAACTAATATCGGTACCTACAGTATGTTTTGGAAAAGTTATAAATCGGATGTATACATATATATAATTTATTTATACCCAGCAATTGAGCTTGGGAAATGTGACAAATTACTGAATATTTATCACATTTACCGGTTAGTTTATAAAACATCAGCTGGCGATCTGAGTAAACATTTATCATATTTCTCATGATGAGTTGGAGATTTTATACAATAGCCGGTAACTGTGATTAATATTCAGTAATTTGTATCCTTTGACATTTTGGTGATTATGAATAATCGCCGGGTATATTATATATTTAATATATTCCCTCGATTCATCACTTTTAACGTAATATATACATGATATAACTTTTCGGTGGAGATAATGAAATTAAAATTCTCTGAAAGCGTGCATCACTTATGAAACTAACACTTCCCGGAAGTCTGCTAATTTATAAAATCGTTTTGAGTCCAAGGACTTATACAGGAAATTTATAGAAAAAGCCTTCTGAGACATCAATTTCATAGTTTCTTACCTTGTTGTCCGTTTTTATTTCCGTGTTTCAGGAAAAGTCAGAAGAAATCACAGCTGACGGCCATCAAAATGAACGAGGACGCAATTCCGAGCGTGAAGGACGAAATACCCCTCGTGGCTGTCAATAACAACAAACGCCAGGTCAACAGTCACAAAAACATTTCCGATTTGCTGGATAATTTGCTCAGAGGTTATGACAACAGCATCCGACCTGATTTCGGCGGTGAGTTCCTCTTCCTCTTTCCCTCTATCGCCCTCTACAGAAAAAAAAAAAATCTTTTAATTTCCGTGGCGGACTTGAGTCTGGGGATCAAAATCTCATTAAGGGGGTTGAAAAGAACGTAAAAGGAAAGAGAGCGGTGGGGTTGGGGGGTTGAAGTCGTTTCGTGAGTTTTGTTGCTGGATTTGTTTGCCAACACTTTCGATATCTCGACTACTAAGTCACTCAAATTCAACCAAAAATATTGTAATAGTGTTAATAGAGTTAGGAGAGACTGGGTTTTGGGAAATGTAAGAAGACGTGTCAACTTATTGTGATAATATGAGCTGAAAGGTACATCATCTTGAAGGGAAAATTTTTCTATGGCTTTGACTCGGTTCTGTGAAGTGATATTATAATGAACACCGTTACTTTGATTTGTTTATTGTTTATTTATTTATTTTTAGGTCCCCCGGCAGTTGTGGAAGTGGACATCATGGTCAGGAGCATGGGTCCCATTTCGGAGATGGACATGGTGAGTTGTTAATCACAATTAAAACGCACTGACGGAAGGCGGGTTATGCTTTTGTTTTGAAATTGAAAGTTCCTGTGAAGATACTCTCAGTACACTGTATTGTCTTGCTAGTACAGACTTTGACAATAACGAAAATGACGTCACAGAAAAAACTATAAACCGAGACTGGAACCAGGTGACCAAGTAAATATCCCAGTTTGAAGGTTAAAAATATCTGAACTCTCAAATTTGGGTCATGATTCAATCATTCACATTCTGGGTATTAGTCTTGGGATGCAAAATCACCTCAAAACCGGAAACAGACTGACTAGATCGCAAAAAACTCTAACAAACCCGCTCCGCATAAAATCGAAGGCGATTACAAAGTGATCGACTCACGAACGGTTCAGAAATATCTCATCCGCCTCCTCCTCCGCCTCTCAACTTGGAGTCGGGGTTGGCAACCCTGAAAACTTACCGTTTATCAAACTCCATTAAAATCATGTCGAGTTCGTGAAAATCTATTTTCCTTTAAAACGGGAGTTTCCGTTCACCTCGAAATGCATTTTGATGTGAAATTAAGAGAATGACGTATAACAAGAGATAGAGGAGGAGGCGGAGGCGGAGGGTGGTAGTGGTGGTGGATGGTAGAGAGAGAGAACAAGAAGAAATAAGAAGAATGGAAAAGGTTGTGCATTGGATGGGCTTCGTTTCAGTTTTGACAAATCGTTTGCTGAAAAATAAGAAAAAAAGGTTTTCGTAGGGTTTCTCCGAAAGCTCGGGGCTTTCCATCCCCCTTTCCCTCTACCAGGGTAGACAACCTTTTGAGGACTTTTTTTTGAGTTCTTATTGTTAAGTTTAAGTCTCTATTGTTCTGAATGACGTCATATTTATGTGTTCAATTCAAAGGAAAACAAAGAATCGCGGTTAACTTTGGGTTGTCATAATTTTGGGTCCGATGTTCGGACTATATTAATATCAGTTGGCTATAATATAGCAGGATCTAACAATTTGTCTCTTATATGTTTATTCAAAATTATTTTTCGCTCAGTAGCGGTGTCATAGTCGTCTCTAAACTGTATGACATAAGCCGCAAGCTTCTGTCCCAGGCCCAAGACGGTTTTGAATTATGTTCAGTTGCTGGGTCACTGTGAATATCAGAATACGCATGTCGACGAAAATGGTGGAAATAAGTAAATTTTAACGGTTTTAAACCCATGAATGAGTTTTCGAAAGAATTCTAAGAAATTCTATTTCAAACATGTATAGCCTAATATACAAACGGTCAATTGACCGGTACGGTGGATTTAGTGTTAAATTTCGTTTTGTGGGTTGTTGATGGTGTTTGATGGTCTAAGACCCAACTATCCTTCTCCTTCATAGCCTACTACCCCGATCCTAATACCTCTCCTTATATCCCCCCACTTCCCACTGTCTTTCTCTACCTCTCCTACTAATGATCAATCTCAACATCACTTCCCGCTTCTGTATCCGCTCCTAGAACTAAGACACTGGTCTGTTTCCCAGTCAAAATCTCCCTCACAACCACAGCAACTTCATGGTGTCTCCTAACTGAAGACAGGTTGTAGCTAAGGGTTAAAAAAAAAAAGACCCAACCATTCCCAACTGAGGAACTAATACCGTCTAAGACTAGTAAAAGACAGAAAAGGTACCCAGACAGAACCTCTCAACTAATTCTATACAGCTTTTACTTCTTCAGCATTTAATAAGGCAAAAATGGGTCATTTGGTCAGTCCTCCTGGGTCACCATCTAATCCACATTCCGGTCTAAGCTCTGGTTTGAGATCGACGACGACTAAACAAAGAAAATCTGGGTCACATAACCTTTTTGTTTTATGGCTCGAGCCTGATAATGTTAATTAGAAGAAGAAAATGGGAGGTGGGTGGTTGAGACTTGGATGAACCTTTGGAAAGGATGGTTGAATAATCACGTCGCGTATAGAGCTACCTGAAAGGATGCATGGATGAAAGGAAAAGGTTCGCGTTTTCCTCATCTTCGTGATGTGAATATTAATTCAGAACTCTAACACCTGGCAAGTGTTAACAAAGAGCTTTCGGTAACTCTTGTGACGTCATTGAACCGATTCAACATCACCGCAATAACAATCCAATCAACGCTACCGAACGCATACCTTCGGGAACGCCAATTTGTCCTTCTTCCCAAAACTGGAAAGGAAGGGGGTAATAGGCCAGGAATCAGGATTACCAACCGGAGTTTTAAAAAATTGTTTTTGTCCTTTTAACCTCTCGTCCATCAATCTCGTAGATTCTTTCTCCAATTTGAATGTTAAAATGGAAAAGCGGAAATCAGATAAATTCCAGCAAAAAGAGAGAGAAAGCGAAGGAAAGGGATCCAACGAAGGCGGGGGAGAAAGTGAAATGAAGACGCTTCAACTCAACCACAGGATTTTTTCGAAAAGTTTTCTTTCCTCCAGCCATAAAACAAGAAAAAAGGAATTTTTCCCAGCCGATATAAAATTGTAATATTAATGGAAGCCGACGAAGATTTTATTATTAAGATATAAAAAGAAAGTTTTTATTTGCTCCAAAGAGATGAAGGAAAATTTTTGGTTTTCTCCTGTCGGGATAAGTTTAACCGGAAGTATGACTCTTAAGATAGATTAAAACCGACTTTTGGTTTCCTTTCTTCTATAACGACCTTTCTGACTACTCGGTGTGTTGTGTTCAACCCTAAGCCAAAACCTTGGAAGTAGGAAAGACTTTATTGAAGTCTCTAAATTCTTCCCTCTTTTGGGGGAGGAGGGGGGTAGTTCGTCGTCATTTTGACTCATTTGGTTCATTTAGGATTTATTCACGTGACTAAATTAAATTTTGTTTGGATTTGGTTTGATTAGATTCCCGTTCGATTCCTCCGCCATAAATAAATTGATTTGGATTTTTTTTTGTAGAGAAGTTTATTGACTTCGTGTCTGTGATACAGGAAGAAGAGGTTGGTCAAGAGGTTTGAGTATGGTACTGTATGAATTTTTCTCCTCAAGATTTCTTTTGGTGAAGCTTTAGACGCTTGTCTACCAATGATGTGATAGATTAGTTTCGAGTCTTGGCTATTTATTTTTGAAAGGAATCCTTCGAGAATGTGTGCAGTATTTATGAAATAAATGCCCCAAAGAAGTGTGCAGTGTTTACGAAAGAAATACTCTGAAGAAGTGTGCAATATTTATGAAAGAAATACTACAGAAGTGTGCAATATTTATGAAATGAATTCCTCTAAGAAAGTGTGCAATATTTATGAAAGAAATACTTTGAAGAAAGTGTGCAATATTTATGAAACGAATCTTTCAAGAAAGTGTGCAATATTTATGAAATAATTATTCTGAGAAACTGTGCATTATTTGTGAAACAAACACTCCAAGAAAGTATGCAAAATTTGGGAAAACAATAGTCAAGTGTGCAATCCTTTAAAATGGGTTCTCCAAAAAGTGTCCAATGGTTATACAATGAATACTTCAAGGAAGCGTGCAATATTTATGAAACAGTCATAAACAAATCTAACAAATATACAGTATTACAATAAAATTTTACATTAAAAAAAGGACTAAAGATGAAACTAACAGAGGTTGAGTAAGCTAGGTTTATATATACCTAGTCTTAGTATTCAATACATCCGTACAGTACAAGTACAGAATATTGCAGGAACCTTTATTTACAAACTAATTATTCATGAAAAATTTGGAAATGGAGAATTTGAGAAAGCTCCCTAGCTGTAGAAATCATTTTTTTAATTCTAACTTCGTTAATTGTTTTGGTGATTGAACAATCCATCTGTCTGTAACAGAATTCCTGTAACCGGAATGAAATAGACGTCAAATCAAAAATAAAAGTTTTCACAAATTTTTACATAAGCAGGGAAAAAAGCTTGAAATTATCTACAAAGCAGAAGTGTTGCAGCAGAGTCATTAATTTCTATTATCTATACAAATATAAATTTAAAACAAAAGGAACAAAATTATCTAAACAAGAGAACGAATGAGTATGACCAGGTTCACTGAAACAAAAATAAAAGGAAAAAGGAAAACAAAAGGAAAGCATCCTCCGGAAAATTTTTCTTCAGGAACGGCGAAATAACAATTTCCCGGAAATGATTTCAGGAGGAAACGGAAACGCAAAACGAAAGTCTACAATGCAAACACGAACATGTGCCAACGGTTCCAATTATAATAAAGATGAAACATCTTTACGGTATCTGAGGATCACCTCCGGTAAACGTCACTTCCGGTATAGTCAATAAAATCAAGAGGATTTAACTACGTGGAAGGAAACTGAGGGAAAATGGCGCTGAAACTGTCGAGATCGTTGTGAAATAGCCAAAATAGAATTTTTGGCTGAGAGACTAAACGCGAAATTTGTTGTTTTTGGCTTTTTTCCACGACACTCATACGCGATTTGTTGAAACATGTTTCTGTTCAACTGTTCGAATGGGTTTCTCAACCGGAAACAGTAATAAATAAATAAGAATGTATCTTTAAAACGGGATCTGAAACAAAATTTTTAAAAAAATTTGGAATGTTAAGGAGGTGCCAAATTTTACAACGTCAGTGTTTAGGACCGGATTCAACTGGAGTTCTTTTTAACCTCCATATTGCCCCCTCTTTCCCTACCCAGATGAAACAGTTTTGTGCAAGTTTTCATGACCCTGTCAAGTATACTAAATGATCATTAACATTAAACATGAAATACAGATGAAGCTAACAGATGGTACGCGTACCTGAGTGTGATTTAGATGGCTTGACTAGTGATAGGTTCAACTTATCACAGCCCGCGGGCCATATTTTGTTCACCAAACATTTCGGGGCCAAGGTGTGCTAGCCATATCAGACATTAAACGGATTGCTGCTGTATTTAGTCAGGTTAAGTGAAGTTAAACCAACTAAATAGGACCTACTTTAAATTCGAATTAGATTTAAATTTTCACTTAGTAAATAATAATTTGGTTACATAAATTTAATCGTAGTAAAATGTATTTGCGGGTCACCAATTGGACAATTGGACAGCCCTGGACTAGGTAGTTCATTAGTCTTATAGCAGTCGGGTGAGAGGTGGTGAGATCTAGGTAATGTGACTTGGTCTGAGACAATTATCGATGTATAATAGCTCAGATTATGATAATGAGTATGATTATCAATATTATTATATATAAATCTTTCTTTGTCAATTTATACAATTTTAAATGGGAATAAAGCTAACCCCGCTGATGCGGGAGGAGGATACGGACTCACAACCATTTGCATCCAAGTCAGGACCACTACACTACTCCTCCCACGTTAAAATTCTCCTCCAGAATCCTGTTATACCCAAGAAAATGGTGAAAAACGGGATTAAAACCACTACTACTGGTAAGAAATTTATACTGAAGGTACTACAACCACTACTAGACCTGTTGAATGGTTATTTTTATACTGTCGATTTTGCGGCTTATAGTTTATTTATTTAGTTATCTGTTGGATTACTGGTTTATTGGTCTATTGTATATTATTTATTTATTTATCTAGTGAATTCATTATAAATATATATTTTTAAATAATTCTTGACAGTATGACGTCCGGTGGCGCCGCTGTGGTGCCTTGCAATATTTCACAAACACTATTGACTGAGTACCGGTGACGTCACATTCGGAAATTATCACGCATCCGTCGCTGGCGATCTTATAGTTATTTACACATGTGGACGATTATCACTAAAGTTCATATTTTGTGAGTTTAAAATATTGGTGCTCAGGCAGTGTGAGAGTCAGTTCCACCGCCACCAACACGAAAAATCTAAATTAGATATTGTAACACTCCAAAAAGGGTAAACAATACAAATGTATCAGAAACAGCTAACATCTAGATACACTGAGGGCGGAGAGTATCCTTCTAATCTAAACTACTTTTAGGTTATTAGTACTCTCCTTCCATGACGTTAGCTGTCTCGGGGATGTAGTTACCGGTTAGTTGAAAGATACATCCAGCATCCTCAAGGACGTGACCTAATAATACTTTACTCTCGAATCACCACAGATTAATAAATCAACCATTAAATAAATAAATAAGTTAATCAAACAAATCTGGAAATAACAGAGGAATAGTAACATACTCTTAATAAAAATAATCGTTTTTTAATTATTTTATGCAATTTCCGGTTCCTTTGACGAAAGATTCCTTTGGCTCGAAAAAATTTTCTCAAAGGAATATAAACAATAATTATTTATTCCCCGTTCAAAAATAAATAATAAACAAATAAATGAAGTTTTGATTAAAAATGAAAGGAAAAAGAGTTTTTTTGGGAAATTGGGGAAGGGTGGGAAGAGGAAGCTTTGGTTTACTTAGTAGTATTGACGTTGCGGACGTTTTTGAGAGGAGAGGAGGGGTAGTGTGGGAGGGGCTCACCGGATGCTCACCCAATTTCCAAATCATAATTTTGTTTTGCTTAAGTAAACTCAAACTAGTATTGGATTTTGATGGGGATATTGATCTCGGTTTTTATTTAAACAGTCGGATGTTGGCTCCAACAATGATTTGCCCCCCCCCTCACCCGCCCTCAAAAAGCTCCACCACCTAACGCTTCCATGGTAGTTTTTGTGAGCTGATCAACAGGCTCCAAAATAATCTTGGTTGTTTGGTACTGTCTCTACCTGTGTGGGTTGAGTACTCTTTCCGGTTAGGAGTGGTTTTGTAGAGGATCATGTTGTTTGACGGAAGGGGAAAGTGTTTCCGGAAACGGAAATATCAAAGGAAAAGGAATTCAAAAGTAATTTCGCAAGAGTTAACCTCAGACAAGACTTTAAGCTCCTTAGTCTCTCTCTCTGTCTCTTCCTCCTCTTCATCCAGTTTGACAAACGGAAATCACGTTTTCTCTTTTCTGTTTTAATCTTCTTTTAACTTCCCACCGCGAAATATTTAAAATTTGTAATGTTTTCGTAGTGAGAGGGGATAGTGGTGATGTAGGTGAGCGGGAGAGAATGTTTGGCGTTGTTATTTAACTCAAAATTTGGTCAGAAATCAGAGGCTGAGAGCGAACTCATACTCTGATGAAGATGCATCCGCACGAATCCTATACATCGATTCAATTCCAGTTCTGCTCTATAACTGTGGTGCCCGAAATACTTATAACCAATCACAACTGCTACAACACCAATGAATTATAACTTCAAACACACTCAAACATGTGCACACTCTATTAGCTTCATCTTTAGTTGGTATTAATATTAATTACAATTTGCTACACTTGATAAAGTCACCATCATGGAAACCCTGACCGTAGTCAAAAGCTAAACCAGCAAAGATCTTGACCTTAGCAATTCTAACAAAGCAAACGTTGAGGATAGCAAAATCTTATGAGAACCTTTGATTTATTATCAGTAACGCCTTTCTCTTTTGCTTCCTGTCACGTGATTCAATTATCTCAGTCTTGTAGATTACAATTTAATTCCACGATTAATAAAACTGATTTATCGTCAAAAATTTATAAATATTACGTATCTTACGTGATACATAACTATTCAGTTAATAATAGTTATAATTTATAGTATTATATTTTGACTCAGCTAAAAGATTTTCATTTTGTTTGTTTCGTAGGGCTGGAGTGCTGATAAAAATCTCTAATTCTAGTTTTACAAGATCTAATCAACTTCTACAAAGACCGTTTCTTTCATTTAAAAGCTATGGATAGTTAAGTCAGCTAAGAATATACGTAACGAAAATCTTTTTCTATTCATACAGTTTATAATTTGGTTTCGGATGATGGTGTCCAACAGTTTATGCGTTTAAAATGGAGGATTGTTGAATTGGGTTTGTACTAGTTCGTGTGGTACTTGAGTGGTAGGACTTGAGTGGTAGGTGAGTTTAGGACGAACCTTTTTGAGTGGTGACTCAAATTTGGCTAAAAAGTTTTGTTTCCACGTGGAATCCTTAAGTGGCAACACCTTTGGATGGGTGGTTAGGTAGTAGAAGAACACAGAAGTACATAAGCTTGACAGATTTTCTAATTCCGTGGGTGGTTGTGGGGTTGTCGTTAGTAAATTTTCAGTTTCCTTTTTGGTCTTAGCCTAAAAAAGATATTTTTGGGCCACTTTAACTCTGGAACTTAGGTTTATCACCACTGAGCTAGATTCTTAATCATTCCAGTCTAAAAGACGAGAAAATCACCAACTAACCAGTGGAGACCGACAACTTCAAAAGAGAATCAGCAGACAGCAAAACCGACAAACACCGACAATAGCAAAGTCAGAAAAGGTTTTTATGTCCCTTCATCCGGGGTATCACTGCTTCCGGTGATCCTTTCCATTGATCACAATATTTTTATTTTTCAGACGTATTCAATGGATTTGTACTTCAGGCAGTCTTGGGTCGATAGACGACTCGCTTTTCAAGGGAATAAAGAAACTCTAGCCCTCAGCATCAACATGCTGGAGAAAATCTGGAAACCGGATACTTACTTCTATAATGGAAAGCAGTCTTATCTCCACACCATAACGACTCCCAATAAATTCGTCAGACTCTATCAGGACGGTCGAGTTCTTTATTCGAGCAGGTAAGCAGGTCTTCTTTCTGAGTGTGTCGTGTTTGTGTCTGTGTATTGATTGAAAAGCACACGGGGATGGGGAGGGGGGGTAGTTCGGTAATGCTTTCTGTCGATCAATGTTACTTTCTTTTGTTGAGTGATTCACTTTACCAACTTCTTCGAGATTGCTTCGCGTGCTTTGTATTAGGTCCCGCGGGAAATTTTGTTTTTGTCAGTTAGGGGTTGATAGGTTTTAAATGTGGTACAAATTTGTGAGAAAAAGCTTTCCTTCCGTCTTTTGTCACCCGGTGGGATTGTTGAACTCAATACCCTCAAGAAAGTTGGAAGAGAATCGTATACCACCACTCTCCCACACCAACAGAACTTTTCTTTTCTACATACAGGCCTTGCCAAAAAGTCTTTCCCACACGTCTTGGTTACTAGACAAACTCACATAGACAATGTCAGTAGCAAATCCCATCTTGGTAGACATAACACAAATAAAGACTAAACAATGGGCTAGGAAGACCTCAGATGTTAACTGAAGCGAAGTGTCCAAATATTGACTTTAACCAACTTTGAAATAGTTTGGCAGATGCAACAGGTACTGAGCCTGTAGGTGTAACAATGACTCCATCTCTTTACCCTGCTCTACCACACAGTTCTTCGGACAGATACCCCCAAGGAAGTTAATTCGTCACGGTTTAATGGTCAAAGGTGGATGTCTACGTGACAAAAATCGTATTTTCGGTATACAGCCGATGATGGGGAGGAGTTGGAGCCTGGAATCCTCTCCACCCAGACCACGTGTGGTCACTATCGAATGCATCCTATGGTAAGGATATTGGAGTGGGTCGGGGTGGGGCGGTGGATGATGCACGTATTCGTTCTTGGTTGTTGAACCCTTACTCCTTAATTACTGACTCACCTTAATTGATCACACTAATTGCGATGAACGTGATTTCTGACGGACATCATCCCAATCCCTTGGCTTGACACGTCTTTTCAATTCGATCCGGAGACTTCCCTCCGAGCTTCTCAGATGAGATTCACATTCTGGAAAAATAATTTAGAAATCTTGAGAAATCGGAATAGAAACTCACATTTTCGGTTTCTTAACTAATTTCCGCTTCCATTTTTCAACGAGTGTTGTGATGAACCTGTTTTAAACCATCACCCATACTTCCCTTTGTTTATTAGTTTTCTGTTGCCACTTTCATTCTCAATAGTGAAAGTCGGAATTTGAAACATGAAGAAAAGATCCGATCTTCTCTTCCTTCTCTCATTGTTTAGGACGAGTTCCAAGGAGAGTGGGGAGGGGGAGGGTCCGAAAACCTCAAGCCGGGAAAATCTTTGAAATAAAGTTTCCCCGAGGGAAAACTTTGACAAAAGGAGGAAGAGATTTTGGTGTGATGAAAAGAGAATTTCCATTCTCCCCTCGCCATCTACTCCTCTTCCTAGAAGTAGCTCAATGGGTCACCAGCAAAATCTTCTCCTTCACCCGAATGACTCTCAGAAGATTATTTACCAAAAGGGAACTCATGCAAGAAAAGAGGGAGGAAGAGGAAGAGGCAGAGTTATCTGGCAATGGTAAAGAATGTCTTCTGAATTAATTCCAGAGGGGATGGATGAGTGAAAGAAGAGATAGATAGAGAGGAGGGGAAAGAAAGAGAGGAGAATGATTCTTGTGAAATGAAAAGTTTTAATAGATTAATGGGGAGGTAGGAGAGAGGAGAGAGAAGGCACACAAAATTGAGAAGAGAATTTGACAATGGGCCTTCCCGGTCCTCAGAAGATGGATGAAGATGGCGTAACCGGAAGTGAGGTACTGTTCTTGGGTTTATGTTGGCTTTCTTTTCCACCCGACGAGTTGAATTCCTAACAATTTTTTAATCGCCATTTTGTTTTTTTATTGCCTTAGCCTAAATTGTAACATATGATTTGTTTATCGTAAAGAAATCATTCCATAAATATTGCACACATTTCTGTTGTTACAACCGGTTTGTTCATGTTTCTATTTATTGTTATATTTCTCTGCCGTTTAAAAATCGAACGAGCTTGTTGTCAGTTACATGCTTTAAGGCTGACAAACAGAGAAATAATGTCGAATTTGACGGAAGTGACGTTTTGGATTCCGGAAACAACCCAAAAAGGAAAATACCGGATCTTAGAAAATCATTTGTTTTCATTCTTCCTTCCTCCGTTTTTCATCTTTTCTATATATTAATATTTACTTGAACTTCGAAAATACTTTTCTTTCAAATCCCTTCCGCTTAGTGACGTCATTGTACTTCTTCTGAGCTTTGTGTAAGAATCAGCAACCGTATAAAGAAGGCTGTGCTTAAATATAGAGGAGAGCTTCATTCATTTTCACTCCTCAGGAGGAAGACTTTGACTGTGAATTAATTTTAAAAAATGAAAACCCTCAGGAAAATTATTATTTGGGAGGGGGGGAGAAGCCGCGACAATAAAATCGGAAACTCCAAAATTGAAATTCCGGACACGAAACTCTCGTCAAAAGTTTGCGACACCCTCCGTCAGAGGACTATGAGGAAAGCGTTTTAAAAGCTCTCTTCCACCCCCATCCCTTAGCTACCCTTCCTTTTCATGAAAAGAATCAATTTGTCTTTTTATTAATGAATGACCAACCCCTCTCAACAGCAACAACAGCAGAAGCAAAAAAAAATTAATTTTTATTTGAAATAACGATGAAAAGGTGGCTGCCATGCCACCGAAGACAACTAGATAATATAAAAATAAAAAAAAAAGAGTTAGATAAATGATTAATTGTCAGACTGACCGTAGGTGGGATGTTATCCCTCTTCCTGCCCCTGGAGGGCCAAAACTGAAAACTGGAAGGCTGGGATGAAGGGGTGGAGGGGGCAAAAAAGGGATTTTCAATTTTCCGAGGGTTTTATTTAAGTGGGTTCGTTTAATTTTTATCTGTTAAGTTTGGAAATTTTCGGCTGGGAAGCTGGATGGGGAAATCGGGGAAAGGGGAAACGGGGGCGGGGAGGGAGTAGAGAAAGAAAAATAAATTTTTTGACATTTCTTAATGTAAATTTATGTTGGCAACACTTGAAGAGAAAAATTACTTGTTAAGGAAAATGAAAAATGGGAATCGTTTAAGTTTGCATCATGGCGGAGGTTTTGGTCGGTTGAGTTTTCTTCTTCTTGTTTTGGGGTTTTAACGATCTGAATCGGGGGAGACCTCATCCGCCATTTTGTTTGATCGCTTTTGTTTCTAATGAGAAAATTCGGTGAAGGAAATTAATTTTATTATTGACTTGCCGAACCCCGATGTACCATCTCTTTATACATGTTATGTGGTCATCCCAATGTCCTATTTAGAGGACGGGTGGTATCTTTATAACCAAAATTAAGCACATACACATGGTCTAAGATGCTTTTTCACACTCCGGAAATACTACTAATGAAAATAAAATTGGTGAGGAAAAGTTGGAAACAATGGACCAAAACAGTCTGAATAGATAAATACTATAATATGGTAGATAAAAGCACAGATAAAACGAGTTTGTTCTAACCTTTTGATTTTATTAATTGAAACCTTTCCAACCTTGTTTGATTACATCAACTTAGGCCTTCTTACAGAGATACTAGACACTGTCACCCCCTTGGGTACCTCTTTGGGTTTGTTTCAGTCTTCTGATTTTGGTCTTTTACTCTTTGGTCAATGGTAAATGACCTCTAATTGCCATCTTAGTCTCTTTCTCCTTCCTCCTCTTTAAATTCAAAAAGTGGTGGTTTTAATGCCATTTTTCACTTTTTTTGGGTATAACAGGATGCGGGAAGAAAAGGTTCGAACTCAAGATCATTGCTTCCTCTGATAACTTCCTGATCATTCCTGCTCAACATCAAAAGATGTTAAATCATATCAAACCATCGTTTTTATAATTAGATTTAAGTTGGCAATGCTGAAAATGAGAAAAACAACCAACAGCAGCTATGAATTGATATATTAAACAAACGCCACAAACTTGTGTGCAATATTTATGAAAAACCCTCGTTCAAATTTCGGTAACCAGACTTTTGATGTATGTATGAACCTGACATAGTCTGCGCCATAACGCACACACCCAACGACAATCTGCTAAGCTGCCAACCAGACAGTTAACGACTACCAACTATTCAATACAGTGGGCCTATATAACTGTCAGGTGCCGTACAAAAACTGGAGGCACTGACACAGTACTACAGTCGTACAACTAACTCTTCAATGTTTATTTCAATGATACGAAGAGTCCGGGACTTACTCCAATACAACATATAAATGTATACACAATCCACTAACAATATATATAACTTTATGAGACAGGTACGACAACAATACGAAGTATAGAAAAAACAGGAGCTGACATCCCCCTATCCGGAGCATGACAATAAGAATTAAGTTTATACTAATAATAATATAAAACCCCAAAAGTGGTAATCGACTTAAATTTCATAAACAAATATATAATTAAGTATTATAATTATGACTAATTATACTGTATAAGTAAATTTAAAGCTAAAGTTTGAGGTATGAAATGACTGGGAGCTGTCGCCTCTTTAAATAATCCAAAAAGGTAAAGACAGGAGTCAGGGGAGAGAAAAAAGGTTTTTTATATACTTTTATACTCTTGATCAATTTTCACGGGAAGGAAAGAAGGAGTGAGGAGGAGGAGATGCTTATTTACTTCCATTTTCCCATCTCTCTCATTCCAGGCTCTCGGATTTTTAGTGCCTACCAGCACATTCGACGATGTTTTTTGTTTTTATTTTCTCTTTTTATTTGTCCTCCATTTTGCCCTCACCTCCTCCTCTCCCCTGCCTCTCTTTCTCTTCCTTTTAATGTTTACATTCCTCTTTTTATGAACTCTTAATTTTAAGTTGAGCTTAATGCGACGTGCAAGGGACGGGGGGAAATGAGTCGGAAAACTAAAAGCTCGAACCATCCTGATTTGTTTACTTTTTTATTTTGTTTTAATGATGGAGGTAGGAAAGGACAGAATTAAAAAGTGTGGAGGAAGAGAAGGAGGAGGAGGAGGGTGGAAAGAGATCAAAATCGGTGCTAGAAGGTGAAAAGGAAATCAAAGACAATTAAGAGGCGGTAGAAGGGAGGACCAAAAGGATGCAGTTCATCAGATCGTTAACGATAATTAGAAAGCTAATAAAGTTTTGTCATTATCCTGTCTTCGGTCTGTGTTACTTTGACAGGAGCAAAGCTCGCATCTTCCTTCACTTCCCCCGAACCATTCCCTACAACCCTTTCTCTCTTCTACCGTTCTCGGACTGTTTCATACAAAGCCTCCTTTGAATTCGAGTCTTCCATTTTGCTTTATGTTTATAAATCATTAAATTTGGATTAAAAATTTTTATAAATAATAAGAACCGTGTGTGGAGATTAGTTTTACGCGTCCTTTTTTTACACGAAAGTGAAAACAGTTCTGGTCTTTGAGCTTTTACCAGATCTTCCACTCTCCCAATGTCCAGATATTTTCCTGGAGATTACGTTTCGTGACTTGTTTATTTCGTAACTAATGGATAGTCTCACCGAGGTTATTTTTCATAAAAAATGCACACTTTACCAATTCTATGTTGAAAAATGCTCGGCCATCTTGTTAACTAACTAAATTCTTAATTTGCGCTTCTTAAAAGAGATGTAAGAAGATTGGTCAGCTTATTGAATTCGATTTTAAAGGCATGTCATCTTAAATTTTGTGATTGATAAGTGGCATTAGTTGTTGAATGATGCTCTATTGTGCAACAGTATTCATTTCTTATGGAGTGTCTTTCTATAAGAAGTATTCTGTATGAAAGTGTGCAATATTTATGAAATGAGCTCTGCTTAAAATGAGTATTGTGTACGAAATTGTGCAGCATTTATGATATGAGTTCTGTTTAAAAGTATGCATTCATACAGAATTCATTTCGTACCTAATGTACACCTTTTTATAAAGCGTGTTTCTATAATACGTATCCTGTATGAAAGTGTGCAATATTTATGAAATGCGCTTTGCCGATAAGTGTCCGTTTTGAATTAAATGTGTACTGTATGAAAGTTCGCAGTATTTGTGATAAGAGTTCTTTTCAAAAGTGTGTAATCAAACTGTACTCGTACAGTACGAATCCTTACAAAACGTATTCTATATGGAGGTGTGCAATATTTATGAAATGAGCTCTGCTTAAAAGTGAATTATTAGAAGAGAGATCTTGTTGAGAAGGTTATGTCTGCCAACCATGCAGGTCTGCATTGTAATTTGTCTAAGCTGTCCACTGCATCATGTCCGAACGCTCCCTCCTACCTCCCTGCTTCCGTTTTCATTAAAGCTTGACGCGGGGCTCTTGTCTTCATTCTTCTCGCTGGTATTCACACATCACACACAAGGCCCACCGACCGCGAGTCCCTTTTATTGTGGTCGTGAAAACCGACAGACTTGGGGCCGAACCTTTTTTTTTCCTTCCTTCAACCTTTAATTATTTTTGACATGCAATTATTGCTTCACCTTTGTTTAGGTTTTTCGTTCTACCTCCTCCTCCTCCATGGACCGCCCGACCACCCACCTCCCGTTTAACTATAAAAGTTTTTCCTCTGACCTTTAATTTTATAACCAGAAAGACATGAATAACCAACAGTTTTAGATTTGAGAGAGTCGATTTAATTTCTTTGTACCGGAAGTGTGCGGTATTTATGAATATAATTCAAACGATTTTTCAATTACTTAATTCACAAACACCAATCAACGTTGCCTTTCAATAATAATGCACACTTCAAAGACAAGTAAAACACCTTTGAAAGTTACAAAATCTGTTTTCCATAAATAATGCCTACTTTAAATAAAAACTACTTTCATAAATACTGCACACATTAGAGCATAGCTCATATCATAAATATTGAGTAGTTTTAGACAGAGTTCATTTCACAAATAATGCACACTTTCAACAAGCTTTCATTTCATAAATACCACACACACCTTACAACAGATCTCAGTCCATAAATATTGCTCATTTTTGGACAGAGTTCATTTCATAAATACTGCACACCTTAGGGCAGATCTCAACTCATAAATATTGCACACTCTTGGGTAAAGCTCATTTCATAAATATTGCACACCTAAGATCTCAGTTCATATATATTGCATATTTTGGGCAGATCCCATTTCATAAATACTGCACACTTCATGTAAGAAGTCACTTTACCCTGTATATAGTATTTCTAGTATAAATGAGCATTTAAAGTGTGCCATATTGATGAAATTAATTCTCCACCAAAGTGTGCAGTAATTATGAAATGGCTGTTTCCTCTTCTTTCTAATCTCAGTTTTATTTTCACTCATTTGCTTTGGGTCTCCTCCTCCTCCTCCTCTCTCTCTCTGTATACCTTTCGTCCGTTTACGATCTTTGAACATCTATCTATTGTCACCTACTGTATAGTAAATAACTGTTGTTTTATTACTCTATGACTATCTAAACGCTGCTTTTTAAAAAGATGGGAAGGTTGGGATGGGGGGATGGGAGAGTGAGGAAGGAGGCTGTGTTTCGTGACGCAAACCCGGTGCAGTGATATTTTATTTCAGAGACAGTTTTAAGATTTTTCATCCTCCCTGACTAGAATTCTGATTAATAATTTTCCCAAATTAATTATTTAAGATGATGAATCTGTTAATTAAGAAGAAAAAAAGGTTTCGTCGCGAGATTTGGGCGAAATAAAAGCTTACAGCTTCCAACCAACTTCTGTATCTATTGGAAAAATTAGTTCAAATTTAAAATTGTGCTGCCGATTCATAATCATTCATTCATCCATTCTCTGTCTCTCTCTCTCTGTCTTTGTTATTGTCGATGTCTTTCAATTTACAGACTTTCATTACATGCTTGAGATACTCGACATTTTCCTTCAGTTCCTCTCTCTCTCTCTGATCTTTTTTCTCTCGTTTCATTTTGTGTCGTCCGTACAGATCCTTCCCTCTCCCATTTTGGAAGAAATAAAGTTTCCTTTTGGTTTTTCGAAAACAAAGCCTTGGCAAAAAGGTTTTTGTCTCTTTTCCGTCATTTACTTCTAACTTCGACAAGATGAGAAATTTCTTTCTTGTTTGAATCGAGGACACTGATACTTTGATGGGGGTAAAGTAAGTTGAAGATAGACCGCGACAGTTTGTAGAAACAAGGAAACTAACAAATTACTTTCGATCAGACTACCACCAGCATAGTGCAATTTTCCAGACAGAAGTAGTTTCATAAATATTGCACACTTGAAGAGAAACCCATTTCGTTTACTAATGAACACACTCGTTGGAGGATTTTGATTAAGAACAATGAACATTTTCGCGTATAGAGTCGACTTCATAAATATTGCACACTTGTGTAAGGAATTAAATTTCATAAATATTGCACACTCATTTATAAAATTGAGATGACATTGAAAAAAAATCAAAACACCACATAGTCACTTTTTGACCACTATATAGCCGTAAAACTTATCCTCAGGTCACCTACTCTCTAGAACCCTGGTACTCAAACTGCGGGCCGCGGACCACATGTGGCCCACTAAGCTCTACTGAGTGGCCCAGTAGCCCAGAAATCGACTGAATGAAAGGTCAATTGCTTATTGTTAAGTCTGAATTATAGAGCCTAACCAGTACGAAATTATGTTCAGGCCTGTGCTCAGAAACTGCTAACATTGTTTGCCTCAACATATCTTCACGAGGCAATATACAGACATAGACCGACAGATGTACATACAGATGATGCCCTGAGGGTGGACTGTATGCGTCGAAAGCCGTACTTGTAAAACCTTTTTTAATAAGTCGTGGGGCCAGTCGCAATGATCACAATGAAATTTGGTCCGGTAAGGAAAAAGCTTCAGTACCAAGGCTCTAGAACCAACTACAACTTAACTACTAGCTCATCCGCTACAACTAACTACAAACTAACCCGCTACCTAACCGATAAAACTTATTCGAAGTCTGTCCGCAACTTGTAACATCGCACAGTTGCTCAGTCAAAGTCCTTGCAAGCTACAACTTGTCCGAATCCCACGAAATATTAACGGAATTGAATTACATGGGAGTAAAATCAAAATCGGAAATGAAAATAAGTGTGCAATACTTATGAAACGAATACCTTTTAGTAGTGAATCCATTTCTAAGTGTCTCGATTATATTAAATACCTATTTGAAAAACGGAAGTTATTTACGATTTGTTTGAGTCAGACGTTGGTTTCTTAAGTGGAAATCCGACCATAAAGTCAACATTTTCAACCGGAAATGACGTAGAGAGGTTGTCGGGAATTAGTGAGGAAGAAGGAAAATATGACGAATATTCAGCGCTGAAAAAACCGCCCGAATTTACAACGAAATTAATTACGGTTGTAGTTAATTAATAAAAAGAGAATTATACTAATTAACTGTAAATTAGGACGACAAAATGGCGGCAAAAAGATTTCATATTTTAAAGGGAGGAAGACGAGTGGGGGTCTCTCCTTTTTCATTCTGCTCCGTGTTGAAAATTTAAAATTTTCCCTCCTTTCCATTTTGGGTTCTCTCAAGGTTCTGTCTTGACACTTCACCGTCTAAATTTTACACCTTTTTGGAAGAAGAAAGAAGTGAAGGCTGTTTATGGTGTAACCATGTTCACACACCCGGAAACTCGAGGGTGAGGGGGAATTTGGCTGTTAGTCTTACTCGGCGTCCATTTTATTTTTAAGCATTTCCAAAGGCTACACACTTGAATCTTTGGAAACCTGAGAATGAAACCATCTGCTATCACTTTGACAATCTGGTGTAAGTAAAAAACGAAACTCCAGAGGTCAGTTTAAATTTATCGACGCTTATAGAAGGCTGTGAATTTTATTTCCACCCCCTCCTCCTCCTTTTCCTGGTTCTCAAGATATCCCTTTTGTGGGCCTTTGGAGCTCCTCCGAGCTTGAAAAATTGAAGAAGTGAGGTGGATGGAAGGAGGGAACGTCCGCGTATATTTTTGGCAGGTTTGCTATCAAAGGATTTCTTCTGTAATCCGAAACAGGCTAATAGTCACGAGTAAACAACCTCAAATTAGTTTTTGCTTTTCCTGTCCTTGTCATGATTCCAACAGAAATGAAGTGTGCGTTTTGAGTCAGGTGCAGAACTATGCGTGAAGCAAAATCAGCGAAGACGCGAACAGAAGTCGTGTCTCTGTATGCGTCTGAAGTGGTTCCCATCAATAATTTATTTAATTTTGATTTTTCTCCGCATTTCATAAATAATGCACACAGTTATAAGATTCACAAAATAAATTCTTATTAGTCGTGTGCATTACTTATGAAATGAAGATTACGCTAATATGTGGACTTCGAACCAAAAGTAACGCACAAACTTTAATAGCAAATTTATTTCGTAAGTGATGCACACTAGTAGGTGTTATTTTCATCTTCGGTATTGCCAACATAAACATTTAATCATTGTAACAGTAGGACATCAGTTATAAAATGAATTCCTCATAAAAAATTTTGGTAACTTACATCTTCTTGATGTTGTGACATACTTAAGTGGTTAAGGTTGAAGCGAACTAAAGATGAAGCTAATAGATGTGTAACTGAGCAGGCTGGTGTGAGATGTCTTATGTTAGTCTCATGAAATAGATTGTAAGCTCTAGTTAATGTCAGTTAGTGTGAGACAATTATGGAGAGATAACTGTTAGTGATGTAGTAACTTTGTCATATTATCCAGAATGTAAATACAAAAAATTTTTCCAATGACTATAATAATTCAACATTTTTAATTAGCCTTATTGAAAATTATAATTTTCTCCATTAATTAATAAATTTATTTATGGGAATAAACAATTCTCAGAGAATTTTCTAATAGGCTAAATAAAAAACGTTTTAACTTCTTCAGCATTTATCCCCGGCTTTTCTTTCCGCCCGCGAGGAGATAGAAAAGGAAACGCGACAGCCAATGCCATAGTCCTTTCCTTCCTCCAAGCCCCCCCACCACCACCTTCATCCCCATCCCTCCTGAACTCTTCACCTTAACAAAAGTTGCTTAATTAGTCACTTTGATGTAACAGACAATTATCTAAAGTTGGAAACTAAAAAAGGCTGAAAGGGTTTGGACGGGGTTGGAGATGGGATACAAGGTAAGAATATGTTTCATTCAAACTTTCTTCGTTTTTCGAAGGGGGTTGAAGGGGGTAGTTTTTCCAGGAAGAAACAAAATAAAGGTTGAAAAGCTTTGATGGGGGAAAAAAACTTTTTTTTCTTTTTTAGAAAAAGGAGAATGAAATCACGTGGGAGGAGTTGAAGGGAGGTTGATCTATTATGTATTGAAAGCTTCGAAAGCTTTCGAAAGAAGGAAATTGCCCAAGTCGCGAGTGAAAAATATTTATAATATTAACGCCTCTCTTGAAAAATGTGTTTTCTCATCTTTTTGCATAAAAATGATTTGTGGCGGTTCGATTTCTTTGGCCTCGTCTTCGAGGGTGGGGAGAGGGGGAGTGTTGTGATAGAGGAAGAGATGGAAAGCGGTAGAAGATGAATGGAATCGAAAGAAGCGGGCTCATCTGTGAAAATTCCCCTCCCCAAAACCTATTTTCCGCGGAAGAAAAGGAAACCTGCGACAATCCAAAATCTGTTCAACCCCACCACTACAACCCCCCGTGGTCACATTCGATCAAAACTCAGCATCCACTCACCGGAAACTTCCTCTGACGAGAGACGAAAAAAGTGTTTTTCATTCTCGCGTCGTCATCTCATCAAAAAAAATAATTTCGCGCCCCTTGAATTTTTATGTTTCCATTCATCCCCTACCCCTACAGCATCAACCCTTAGACCCCCCGTTTTCCGAAAAAAGGGAAAAATATTTTATTTTATTTTATTTGTTTATTTTTTATCATCACGTGTGTGTTTTGAATATGTGAAAAGGAGATTTTCCCTTTTTTGTGGCAAGTCACCGCCATTCCCCGAAGACTGATTTTGATTTTTTATTTCGGATTTGTTTCGTTTGTTTTCGGTTTGTTCCCCCCCGGGGGGCCCCCGGTTTTGAAATTAATTTATAATTAAGCGAGAAAAATCAATTAACTTAAGTCGGATTTACATTTACAGATTAACCATCAAAGCCGGTTGTCCGATGAATCTGGAAAATTTTCCGATGGACACGCAGCGTTGCCCCTTGAAATTCGGAAGCTGTAAGTATCATCACGTGATCTCTCTCAATTTATTCGTAAACCCACACTCCACACCGGAAGTGCCTTTGTAGAATTCATTTGAAAAACACTTTTTTTAATTATTTACAACATTATTGAAAATTTTCTAACGGTCGAATTGTTTTTGTCAAATTTATGGAAAAAAGACTGGTTTTTGATGTACATTTATACCGGAAAATAGATCATTTTATAATGGCCTTGACTCATTTAATCAATCGTAAGAAGACTTAGATTTGAGTTTAATAACATGGCGAAAATGGGTCTTCTTAAATTTCAACTCGTTTTATAAAATTTTGTTTTAGGAATTCGGTGCAAATGATGGTGAGGTTTTGAGCCACTTTGACTCAGAATTTTATTATTTTCTTCTGTTTTTGTTATTGTGCTATGTGTTATTAATAAAACTATGACGACCGGAGGTCTAATGTAAATTTTTTGTGTCTGTTTCGGTGGAACTGATTCTCATGCTGCCTGAGCACCAATATTATAATTTCACAACATATGAACTTCAGTTGTAATTGTCCACATTTGTAAATAAGTATAAGATCACCAGCGACGCGTACGCAATAATTTCCGTCACTCAGCCAACAGTGTTTGTGAAATATTGCATAGCACCACCGTGGGGTCAACCGATACTGTTTTCATGGTCCCACAATGGGGCCAGTGGAAGTCATAGTGTTAAGATTTATGATTGCTACCGTGAGTGACACAGTCTTTTGGTGTAATTCTAACATGTTAGCCAAATATTCTTATTTTCGCTATTTGGTATATGTTGAATTCGTAAGTCAAACTGGCTCACAAATCTACTAACATTGGTGCTGGGTTTCTTAAATACAAATTTACAAAACCGACCGAAATTTAAGATGACCCAGTTTGTTTATACTATCAGAAGCGAAAGGCTAGTCTTCTTACGAATAAACCTAAACCCATTTTCGACCCTGTAAAAGCGCCAAAGAGAGAAAGAAAGAGAAATGGCGAGTGTAACTCTGTGTCGAATAAATTTTAAAACATTCTAAAGCTCCTTTAATAAAAAATTACTGTTATTTACATAAAAAAAGATTTTTCCTTTTATTAATACCGACCTATATAGTTAGGCTTATCTAGAAAGCGGTTCAACTTCAAATTTAATGTTTGGTGGACTCGCGGGAATTATTTTTATGCGAAAAATCGTTTTTATTTTTATTTTTTCTCCCATCGCAGTTGGCTACACGACCAATGACGTCATATACAAATGGAATTCTCAGCGTCAGATAGTGATAGCAGAAGACATGAAATTGTCTCAATTCGATCTCATAGCCAATATATCAGCCAATCAAACGGACAAAGTGAACATCGCTCATTCTCAATTCTACACCATCAGTAAGTGATCACTGAGGTTTAGATTTGGATTCAAGATGGCGGAAAAAGCGTTTTCTGTACTTCTTGTAATATTTCTCTTTACAGAGGAGTATTCCATGCTTCTCGTGAGTTTCCATCTTCAAAGGCATATGGGCAACTTCCTCATACAAGTCTACGGTCCGTGTATACTCCTCGTAGTTCTGTCTTGGGTCTCGTTTTGGTTGAATCGTGAGGCGACGGCTGATAGAGTTTCCTTAGGTTCGTTCACTTTTTGTTTCCTTTTCTTTTTTTTAGGCTACTTTTTGTCTCGAGTGCGAGATTAGATTTGGCGTTTAAAGAGGATTTTGAAGAGCCAATTGCATGAATAATATATTGAGACGCTCTTTTCAAACCTTTTTGATATACCCGTACAGATAATAAACGCATACCGATCAACAATTCGTTTCATAAATAATGCACACTTTACAGATAAATAAAACACCCAAAGTGCTTACAAATTTTTCCATAAATAATTTACTGCTAACTGTAAATAAGAACTATAAAATAAACTAAATTTTATAAATACTGCACACATATAAAAAAAGACTCATTTCAAAAATATTGCACACGTTGAAAAGAACTCATTCTATAAATATCACACACTTTCGAGAAAAACTCATTTCAAAAATACTGCACACTTGTAGCGAGAAGCCATTTCAAAAATATTGCACACTTTTAAACAGAACTTATTTCAAAAATACTGCACACTCTCAATAAGCTTTCATTCCATAAATATTGCACACTTTTAGGCAGAGTTCATTTCATAAATACTGCACACGTTTGGCCAGATCGCATTTCATAAACATTGCACACTTTTAGTGAGAACTCTTTATTTAATCTTTTCGATTTTCCGTTTCTCAAGTAACGGTCTCAATGAAATTTGATTTCATAAATACTGCACAATGCAAGCGTCCATTTATACTAAAGATATTGCGTATGAAATAAATTTTAACTTAAACTATTCGATATTTGTGAGCAAAAATTGGTCTCGGGTGGACACAATGCCAATACTAACATATACTAACCGGTTAGGTTCGCTTAAAAGGCCGGAAACTTCACGAAATGTTTAGTCAAAGCTACGACTAAACCATAGTCAAATCACAGACTCATATCCCAAAACATTAGTCAAGTGAATTCAACGACTCAATCATGGTTGCTGTCATATCGAAATGATGATGAGATGCAAAAGACAGTGACTTGGTTCAGGTTCGTGAATGGGATTCGGTATGAAAGGAAATTTCCTTCGTTTTGTAAAAGACAACAAATCGAAGTCACGTTTCTTCCAAATTTTCACATCAACCCCCCCCCCACCCGCACCCTCTATCCAATTTTAAGAGCGGCCACATATGGTTTCTTATTGAATTTCACAAGGATTCGTTTAAATTTTTATTAAAGCCCTCGATCGTCCTCCCTGTTTTGCCTCTGCTCCATTTTTTTGCAAATCCCCTATTACTTGTGATACTCCCAAACAAATTTTATTTAATAACACGATCCAAATTCCCTTCCACCCCTTCATCCCCCATATCGCCGAATATTACAACGAAATGGAGCCGAATGTTATGTATCACTTTATTCACATTTATTTATTTATTTTGGAGAGTTGATTATTAATACTATGAGATACGTCATCAATGTAGATGATTATAATTATTGATAACAATGACTACATGTAAGGATTCTCGACAGTGATGGTAGAAGAAAGGCAGAGAAATGAGAGTGTGATGGAAGAAGAATGTTAATTCTGTCAACAACGATGAAACCTTGAGGAGTATCGGAAATTTTGACTAACATCCGGAAGCCAGATCAAATCAAAAATACCCCTCCAACCCCGTAACAGGAAGCCAAAGCTAACATTAAGTCTATCTAGTTTGGCTTATGTCACTGAATGAAAGAAAACACCGGAAGTTTAAGCAAAAGGCGGCAGTAATTTGATTGTTTTCCCAAAAACGTAATTAAGTAAATAAATAAATTATCATACTCCAAAGTACATAAATTAATAACTTACCCTCATGATAATTAAATAAATAAAAGCAAACAAAACTAATAAATAAAAATTTAAACTGTATAAAAAAGAACGAAGCACACCACACAATGATTCACAAGCAACTGGTGAGTTGTACCTAATAGCAGGTAGTCAGAGTTTCGTCTGCGCGCGCATCCGATGTTCCTGATTTAAAATTCCCGCCAATTTTTTCCCAACAAAAGTGAAATGATTTCAAACGTCCGACCGTGATCATCATCAAAATTTGTTTTTTGGTGAAACTATATGAATATACATAAATATATTAATAAATATATATCCCTTCCATTGATTTCGATTGTTAGCTAGGTCGGTATCTAAAAAATTAGCTTGAATTCCAAACACTAACTGTCTTTATTTCAGAAGTGCCAACCTAACTAGCTATTGACACCACAGACTTATATTATATTACAATATCTAAAATAAATAGATAAATTGACGGAATTGGTGAGACACAACACACGAATTTCAAACAAAGATGAAATAAAGATGTCCTCCGACCTGTCTGTTATGTCTGCTCGTGTTTCATTCTAGTCAACACATTAATAAATAAATAAATATTCATAATAAGTATATATGAATATATTAATAAATATACATATATATGCATCTAAAAACTGCCGGAAGTAGAGTATTGAAGGCTCTCACTTGAAATAGATGAATTGTGGAAAGTTTAAAACAGTATGATATGGCGTCCTTTATAAATAGTTACTAGTTTTGCTATTTTATAACATATTAATTTCATTATGTATTTATTCTAAGTATTTATCGATTATTTATTTAATTATGTATTTATTAATTCGCTAGCTATCGATATGTTTTGCTCTAAAATCAATTATTCATTTACTGATCTGTTGTATATATAATCATTTATTAAGTATTTATGAACTTAACTTATTATGTAGGCGACAGTATATATTTTATTTATTTATATATGTTTATGTGGTGTGCCTTGTTGATTGGGTCATATATCTCATAGCCAGCTATAATTACTCTCATAGAAAGAAAATTTGTGTGCAAGAGAAATTTGAAATGGGTACACAATTATATATATAATTGTGTGTTGATACATAAATATTATATATAATCTTAGAATCTAAAAATTTAAATATATATTATATCTACAAATATAAATTTATTTATTGATCTAAAAAATCAATAAGTAAATAACTATACATTAAATTTGGGCGGGTCATAATTACTTCCGGCCTCGATTTGGAGACAAATGACAGTTTTCTCAAAGTATAACAAAAGATTGACTGACACAAAGCCGACAGACAGACGGACGGTAGAAATTCACTTCTCAACTTATGAGAAAAATTGTTTGTCGTTATATTTCTATTAAATTATTTATTTATTAATCGAGTAATTAAAACACTAATTAAATTACTAGGAAATAGGGAAAAGAAGATTTCAATTTAAATTGAAATTTTTCAATAATTAATTCATCGATCGAGGTGATTAATTACCATTTTGTCAATTAAATTTGATTTCTTACTAAAATGGTTTCCTTCTATTTAATCCGTTGTATGATGACGTCATAAGAATTAGAGAACCAATGAAAAGGAAGCTAGTAAAAGAGCATAGAGGTAGTGAACGCGGCGAAGAGTTTTGTTAAATTATTTTCTCATTTTGAAAGTCATAGAGGAAGACAAAATGTTTTGTTCAAACCCCGCCAAAAGAGAGAGAGTGGGGTGGGTGAGAAAGCATAGAGTAAATAAACAAATTTAAAATTCTGTTCAGTTTTTTTTCTATGCATGGTTTTTGAGCTTTTGTGACGTGTTTTCGCTCGGAATTTTTTCTGTGATACTCATTTTTGTTAGCTGATTTTGGGTTTTTGTTCCTTTCTTGGAAAACCTAATCATTTTCAAAATAAAATTGAATTTCGTTTCTTTTGATCGTTCAAGCATGTTGTGTCTATTGTGTGGAGATTTTTTTTGTGTCTCCTCCCCCCCTCTCTCATGTCTTCTACCTTGCAAAGGAATAACAAAGTTACATACAAAGCAAACGATGATAATAGAGGAGATGGAAAGGAGGAGGAGGAGGAGAGCAACAAATTCTATTTTCCGGCCCGCATTCTCCTAAATATTTTCTTTTATCTCCTTTCTCAACAGTCAGTTTCAGGAAGAAAAAAAATTTTTTTTGATTCTGTCGAGAGAAATGCGAAGAAGTAAAAAAAAGCTCAAAGTCCTAATTAATAGTAATTACTCCCTGGAATGGATTTTTCAAAAAAAAAGGTTTTTCATAAACCGGAAATAAAGAATTTAATCCTTTGTTATTTTGGATTAAGAGGAAAAGCTGTCGCCCCCACCCCATCCTTCCTACTTCCTTTTCAGGCTTAAATTTTCTCTTAGTCAACTACTACCATTGAGTCATTTGTAGGTATAGCTTTAAGGGGTTGTATATAGAGAGCCAGGTAACTGGTAATGAGAAGAGATTGAACTGGAAAAGACGAGTAGGGGAGGAGGAAAGAAAGAGAGTAAAGGAATGCTGTAGGAGAGAGTGGGCTGATAAATGAAAATGACGAGGAGCAGAAGACTGGATTTACGAGAAGTGAAGAGAGAGAGAGAGAAGGAGAAGTCAAATAACAAAAGTAATAAAACAGAAATGAAGTTAAAAGGTGTCATGGAGTCTAGAAGTTTGTGTCAAGGTCAGTGATCAGTGAGAAAGGATGCTGTAGATGAACCAGTTATGAAGTAGAATCTGCGAGTGTATTTTGTATAATCTCATTCGGGCAGAAAAAATCATGTAAATTGAAGAATGTGAGAGACAGAAGGAGATAGAAATGACAGCGAGAGAGAGAGGGGAAAATGGGAAATAACAGAAAGAGAGTAAGACAGAAAATACAGGAAAGAAGAGAGAGAAAGGAAGACAGATGGAAAGTAACAGAGAGAGAGAAAAAGATCGAAAATACAGAAATAGAAAGAGAAAGATGGAAAATAATAGAAAGAGAGATACCAACATGAAAAACAACAGAAAGAGAGAGAGAGACGAAAAATACAAAGAGAGAGAGAGAAAGAAAAGATGGAAAACAATAGAAAGAAAGAGAGATGTAATAAAAGAAGAAAATTTTCTTCATTAAATACAGACATACAGTACGTGATAGCTTTAAATCGTGGGGATTTAAATTGGATCTAAGTGAATTAACAATTCGATTGAGTCGCAGTCTAAATAGATTAACTCTTTCATAGTCTTTGTTATGGGCTCGTCCGTTTTCTCTAAAATGAATAAAAAAATTCTCCAGTGCGATTGAAATGTTCTAAATGCAGACACGACCACCGCTTCATGTCAATTTTTTCCTGTCGGCATATTTTAAACTTTTTCCCGCATTTTTATCTCTCAAATTTAGACGTTCGTATGTGCGCGAGTTTGTATCTCACATGCGGTTATGGCTGTCACATATTATCGGTTCTGCAGCGCTACTTTGAGTTGTGGTTGTCGTTGTTTTTGTTATCATTTTCAGAGAAACCAAAAACTTTAATTTTGTTGAGCCAGAGTGACTCACTTTTGTACGCATTTTTGGGGGGGGGAACTTGATTTAAGGATGTTGATTTGATATCTGTTACAAGGAAAACGAGTCAATGGGACTCATGCCCAACCAACGCGACTTCTGTAAAAATGATCATAAGACATTTTCAAATTTTGCCAACTTTCGATTCTAAAAATGGTTCCTAGGTATTTTTACTGGATGGAGCCATTTTGACTCATAACCGCTCAGTCAATGAAGACAATTTAAGTCGGTTAGATCACTTGGCTTGCACCCACGAACGTCATCAAATATATGCGAATGGCTCACAAAGAATTAACCAGTGATTATGATTAGGTGAGTCAGTTTGACTCAATTTAATGAATCAAATAAATGAATTTTACCCTCGTCACTAGTTCAATTTAATTCGCAATCACTGAGCTGAGTCGATTTGACTTTTAAAACATAGAACCGGTGAAGTTAATTTGACTCGTATCACTCAGACCAAATATTCAATTAACTGACAGTCAGTTAAAGGAGTCAATCTGACTCGAAATCAATATGTCAAGTAAGCTATTTGACACAAATTACTGTATCAAGGGTGTCAAATTTATTAACAATCAGTGGAGTTAACCTGACTCCTATAAATCGGGCCAGAGACTTTCAAAATCACTCTTTAATTTGAGCCAGTTTGACTCACAGAATAAGAATAAGACTCACAGAATAAGACGTTTTCTTGCAGAATACAATTGAAAAATAATGAAACAATTGAAATAATTTAGGTGAAAATATTTATTGCCAAAAGGGATCATTGAGCGAATCATTTTTTACGATTTGAGTCGAATTGACTCATTTTTTTCGATGTAGAGCTATAGGTTAAGAATTAAAATAGATGTTAGTTGTGAGGTTTCCCAAAAATTTTCTTTCGAGGCTCAAAACCTAGGTAGTTGAATCCCATTTAGTACAGTCCATAAGTCCAAAACGGAAGGAAGTGAAAATAAAAGACAAAAGAAGATGGATGCTAAAGAAGCATAGCTGACAAGAGAGAAAGACATCGCGCCTAGGCAAACGCCAATATTTTCATCGAAAGAGAGAAAAGCGTGTCGGTTCAGAAAAATTTGAAACTAACGGATTTTTCCGCCTTTCACCACTCACTCACTCATTCACTCACACTCTCTCTCTCTTCGTCCCACCACTCTCGAGAAAAATAAAAAAGGAAAATAAAAATATTTTACATTATGTACATTATAAATTTGTGTGAGGAGGGAAGGGGCACGTGGGGCGGCAAGGGAAAGCGTTAGAGAATTTAATTTTTCGTCGCCATCTCTTGCCCCCTTACCCCCTCCCCCTATCCCTTCTCTCGCTTTCTCTTTACTTTCACTCTCTCGTCACCTTTCCCCCGAAATCCAAATTTGGGAAAAACCCTTTTAGCACGAAACCCGCGTTCTCGTTTCTTTGTCAGTCATGCTGGATTTATAATTTTCCTCATTTTTCTTCCCAAGGACAAACCGGGGAGGAGAGGGGGTGAAGGTCGTTACTCTGACCAAAACATAAAAAACGCGAAACGTTTGCTACAGCAGGAACTCACTTGACTCCGTTACACGATAACTTTAAATTAAAAATTTCGCGTCATTTTCCCCGGTTCTGTTCCCCACGAACCTCCGCTCCACCCCCTCTCCCGGTTCCCCGTTCCCTTCCGAAAAATTGGGAAAATTTTCAATTTCGGGAATTCCCAAAGATGGAGGAAAAGCTTTTTATTTTTTAAAAAACAAGTTAAATTTATCATCGGAGGGCGTTTCGATGCCTCGAATTTGAAAATTACAAAAACTTCATCCCCATGCCAGGGGTAGGAGGTACGGGGGATGAAAAGGGAAAGGGAGGAGAAGAATTCGGGAGAAGAGTCAGGCTAATATTTAATAAAGAACGTTTCATTGGCCTTAAACAACAACAAAACGGAGTTTCAATCAAATAAATAAATGAACCATAGAGATAAAAAATGTTTTTTTTTTCGAGTTGTCGATATCATAGAGATAGATAGAAAGAGGAAACGAGGAGAGTTTCTGTTGATTGGAAAAGTGAAAATTCAAATTTTAAAATAAAAAATTGACAGCAAAAAAGGGCGTTAATGAGGTAACATTTAAATTTAAATTTGAGAGAGAGATTCAACATTTTGTTGGCTTGAAAAATAAGTGAATTAGGTGATAAATTATTTATTTATTTATCTATTAAGAGATGATCTGGTGTCGGGCAATGTTTATATAACTTTCTTAATTTAAAGAATATAACTTTGATTAGGTTAGACATTCTGTGTATACTCTCTGTGGGTCTACTATGTTCATATTCACTACTGATGTCCCATTACGGACCTATGCCAGCCATGATAAGTGCCTTGTTTCGCAAATAATTCATTTCATAAATAATGCACAACGCTGTCAAGAATTAATAAACCATTTCATTTAGCGTTAAGAATGTATACTTTTAGTAAGAATATCTTTCATAAGTAATGCACACTTACATGAAGACCTTATTTCATAAATAATGCACACTTTCAACAGGCATTCATTTCATAAATATTGCACACTTTTATGACTATTCTATTGCATAAATATCGCACACACTTATGACGTGTCCATTTCATAAGTATTGAACACTACTATGATTATTCCATCTCATAAATCTTGCACGCTTTCAGCAAACTTTCATTTCATAAATATTGCACACTTTCAACAAGCTTTCATTTCATAATTAATGCACACTTACATAAACTTACATTTCAATAAGGCCCACTCATGCTTTACTTCATTATGTCAATGAGCATATTTCCTGTTGCTGTCTTTCTATCAATTGTTTGCTGTATTTATTGTTAAAAAGATTCCTCACTTCGTTACAGAAACAAAGGAAAACATGTCATCTTAGAATCATTTACTAAAAATCGAACCCATTTTGTTGAGTATAAGAAGACGTCTCATTTCATTCCAGTAGATACTTTAATCTTATAAGATTTGGAATCGTTTTTATGAACTATAAAAAGGCTGTGGTCGACAAACATTTACAGTTTTCGGGTTTATTACAAACCGCGTAAAAAAAGTCTCAAATGTTCTTGGGGATATCACTACAACCGAAACAAAATTCTTCGGTAATGTTGGTACCTTTAGTGGTACAACAGGTCTTTTTTTATGCGGTTTTCAATGAATTAGAGGAAAACTGGATAGCAGTTCGAATGTTTAGTTAGTATTATTAGAAGGCAGTGACTATTGAGCAGAGTTTTGGGTTTAACTTTTGTTGCGAGACACTCCAGACTAAACCTGCTTAATACCGCCTCTCTCTTTGACAGAACTTTCGGACTACCATTCTTCTTTCCACCTCATTTCTACTTCTCAGTTCTTTCCTCTTAATGAATATTTAAACTCTGTCGGATAAAAGTTTCTACAGAAAACTTTTCCCTTTGTCTCTGTCTAAAACTCATTTTTCAAGTTTTTCAATAAATAAATTAGATACAAATGAATTTGAAAACGTTTCGTTATGAAAATTGTTTCTTCTGATTATTATTTCAAGTCGCCATTTTTAATTTCCTTCGTTTTCCATTTGACTTTCCGAACGGAGAATTCGTTTAGTCTGTCGCCCAGGACGCCATTCTGTTTATCATTCCATCATGTTTGTTTCTTTGCCTCCATTTGAATGACTAAATAAATATTTGTTTGAAATTGTTTATCCTCTCTTATGATGGTCATTTCATGAATAATGCACTTGTTGGTAGTTTCGGATGTATCGAACGATGCTACAACAGAGCTTTGGTGCTGAAGAGGATATGAGCTGAATGTTGAAGTCTAGCAGTCTGTTGACAATTAAATTTAGAAGTAGCCAATCTTGTCACTGTCGCTGAATTTTTGCTTTGTAACTTCGAAAGAGCATTTTGATCTGTTTACTTGAGCTTTCAAGATGGCGTCCAAAATGATACAGCGTCGCTTTCAGAAAATTGGAGGCTCTGGTTTCGGAAGAAGGAATCTGGTTTCGAACCAGATCTAACTTTTAGTATCCGCTTTTGGAAGCGTAAAATTTAAAACCAAACAGCTGACTTCTGACACTATGACGTCACACTGTCAGCCAATAAGACACGTTACCACAGCACAACAGATTTCATCCAATCAAAACAATACTCCTTCCCGTCAACGGTGGCTCCATAACATAACAGTTAAACACCTGTACAGATACTTACTGTGCATTATTTATGAAATAAACGTCTCTTTCACTGTTTGCACCTCAAATATAAAATTTTCGGTTTTCGAAATTTGAATACATCCCCCTCAAACCCTTTCCCAAAAAATGAATAAATTAGTAAACACCATTTTAGTTTGTGTTTCCATCAATTAAGAGGAAACTCGATCCTTTTCATGTTTCTTTTCCCTTTGTCCACCCGAGCGGAACGAAACCTTTCTCCCATTTCACCTTTTCGTTTTGAGGACACTCAAAAATATCTTTCAGTTCGAGAAAATTTTCGTTTTTTGTTTTGAGTTGGCATCATTGAGTGTTTTGATTTATTGGAAGACAAAAAAAATTTGTTTTCAGGTATAACAACCGTTTTGACGATGACATTCCTCGGACTTGAAGCAAGGACAGACCTTCCAAAGGTGTCTTATCCAACAGCTTTGGATTTCTTTGTCTTTCTGTCGTTCGCCTTCATATTTGCTACTATACTCCAAGTAAGCGGATTTATGTATATATTATTGATTCTGATTTTATTTATTTATTTATTCATTGCCGCTTATTTATTTATTTTTATGTTCAACTTTTTCTTATACAGTTCGCAGTTGTTCATTATTTTACGAAATACGGATCTGGTGAATGTTATTTCGGAATGGAACTTAGTTCGGAATCGAGTTCAGAAGATGATGATGACATTCCGGATTATAAACCAAAGATGGTAATTGATGACAAGCGCCATTTTGAAAAATCAGAGAGAGGGAGAAATCATTTTCAAGACCAAAATCATTTTTATGTATTCTAGGATTCGTTGGGAAAACAAACTCGTACTTACCACCCGATGGAGGAATTCATCCCACTTTCATCTTATACAGTACCATCCGTTCGTCATCTTCAGAGAAAGAAATCAGGAGTTCTGAAAAAATTAAAAAACTTATTCACAGGCGAATCGAATTCGATCCCATTCGATAGGAGCATAAAACTTAGGTCATCCAACACGAGTCAGAATTCGAGGATAGACATAGATTCGGAGAGCGGAAGGATTCGTCAGGAATTAGATGACAGAGCACTGTGTTCAAAATGTAAATGTAATTCCGTTCGAAGCAATGAAATCGTCAAAGATAGGAATCACGTCGAGATATCGAAATCGAAAAACGAATCCCGGCCGTTGTCCATAAGCAATATATCCGAGAATATAACACAAGCGTTGTACAGTTTCTCTCCCAGGAACAGCTTGAGAGTTAATAGAGTTAAAAAACGAAGGAAGAGAATCCCGCGTTACAATTCGGTTAGTAAAATTGACAAAGTGAGCAGGATCGTTTTCCCCATTTTGTTTGCCGCAATCAATGTCTTATATTGGTACAGTTATTTAATTCGAAGCGAGAGAATAAACAGAGCTGTTTAAACAACTGCCCTTTCCGCCCTCCGAGTGTAATAGAAACTGAAGAAATATTGACCTTGGGTACTGAACCATTACCAAGACAAACAAAGAAGAAACGCGTCGCGACAAAACCGTTATGACGAAACTTTCAAAATCTTTACTGCCACGTCAAACGTAGAGTTAGAAGGCGGTGAGTGTTAAAACAAAAGGATGCAAACATGGCGTCGTGAGCTTGGTTTGTTTATTTCACGCATCGTCTCGGTTTTTAGTTAAATTTGAATGATTTTTTTAGTACTCGAGCTTGCCTAGGGTTTTATTATATCCGTAGTGGATCTTTAGTTTTGATCACATTCCAATTAAAATCGTATTCGAAGTGAATTTATCGAAAAGTCAAAAAACAAGAAGCCATCTTCAAAACCGTTTTTTAAAGTTCATTCAACTAAGTGTTCGTACTACTATTATCATTATTAGTGAATCATGGGTAAGTCGTTTATATAATATAAACAAAACTTTATTTTTCTTTTATTATAATTTGAGATTTTGAAATTAGGAAAAGTGAGGGAAAAAAAAATGAGAATACGCCCAGATTTGTTACTAGGTACTAGATTATATCTTCTCTGTAAATGAGTCATCAAAGCAAACGTGTTTAGAATTTTAAGATTAAATAAATTATAAAGAATCCTTCCATTATGTTTGATGCTTTGGAATTTTATGTATTTCATGTTTGTATCAATAAAATATACTTTTATTTTTATGCTCAAATGGGACTGAATTGTTTCTTCCTAAAATGTTGTTACCTGTTAATAAATTCCCTTCAAACAAAGGCTACAAAAAATGGGTCGAAAGATATTCAACCATTATGGTTACTTGTTGATCATCACATAATAAATAATGATCATTTCCCATGTTAGCTGTAATTGATGTTACATATTCAAAATCATTCCTTTCAAGATATGCATAATATGCTCTTACTAAATTTGGAAGGTTTTTCATTAAAGAAGTCTGATGATTAATTAACATTTATTAATGACTTTCTAATTGATTGTAGAAAGGAGGTTTGTGAACTTTTCGAACAGTGGACTTTCACAAAGGAATAGACAGTTTCACTTTTGTTTGGGGTGATGTTCCTCGAGTTTGTTAATTTTTTCCCAATTCATTGGGTAGTCCATGATCATATAAAAACTAGATGCCAGTTAAATATTTAAACCTAATCATTGCCAAATTTAATGTTTTGATGAGAGAGAATTATTAAATTAGGACGGAAGTATTATATTCCTGTGATCGGTTGGTGTGAATATAGTCCACCAACTCTCAACTCATTTATTCGAATAATTAGCTTCTATTAGTTACTGGACAAATTAAGATGGAGATTTATAATCCGGGCTTGGCTTTCATTACTTTCTATTGCTCAATTAAGTAGAACATTTTTCTGGTGGTTCATTCTTACTAAAAGACATAATGAACAATTTGACACTGTATTCAAATTTTTAGGTTTATAAAAAAAATTTTTTGGGGGGCACTTTGGGTTTTCACATTAATCTTCAATCTCAGTTGATTCGTTACCCTCTTTTAACATGTCTGAAAATAGTTTTTGAGATTTCTCTCAGCTGAATAATCACTTAAAAGATAAAAATTAGCCTGATAATAATGTTTACCAATATGGTGGAGTCAAGAAAAGATCCAATTTTGAAGGTAATAAATGAGTCAACTATTTGGAGAGTGGTGGAAGTTCAAATTTTAGGTTTGCCAATGAATCAATTAATAAATTATATGGATGTTGTCAAATCGAACTAAATTTCTATTAATTTATGTCTGGGTAATTCAATTAAGTAAATAAATAACTTCTGAATGCATATAACAATAGCAACATCTATATTGGGGACCCCAAGTGAACTTGTGTATTTTAATAATCCTCCATGACGCCATTTTTTTTTTAATGGCCAATTTTAAATTAAGCCGAACATTGTTCATTTTCAAGAAAATAATTTAAATTAATTATAAATAAAAAGTTTTGATCTAAATAAATTAACTTACCATTCCAAAACGGACGTTACAATTCTAATAAATGAATATAAAGGCGGAGAAGACTTTGTTACGATGTTGAAAATTTCCGTCCGCCATTTTTTAACGGTTTTTCTTGATAAAAGGGGATAAGATCAAATTTTGAGATGGCAGTGGATTTGGTGTTGGGAAAATTCAAAAGTCATTTATCCAGCGTCAAGGATTTTAATATGAAGATGGAAATGTCAGTGCATCGGTCGTGAGTGACGGTTTTAATAATCCCTTTGACTGGATTTTTGTGAGCCTATTTTTCTGTGAAACACAAACCGGAAATAGTGAAATGTTTTCCTTTCTATTGTTACATGTCCGTTATCAGGGGTTTTGTGTTTTCATCAATGATATAAATATCTTCCTGTTTGCTCTGTCAAAGGTTTTCCTCTTGATTTTGTCTGTTTTGTCAACGTTATCTTTCGTCGAATGAATTTTTCTTTTGTTTCTGATAGGAGATTGTAAGTGTTTTTTCGAAAAGGCGCTGCCTCAATCAGTTATTTGATTTGTGTGAACGGGATTTGGTTTTTCTTGGATTTGTTTGATTTTTGAATTTATTTCGGTAGTTTTTTGTGTCACTTTAATTTGGTTTGTTATTTGTGAACGATATTTTGGGTGAGTTTAGTGAAAAAGGAAGCAGAGTCGCCTATGAATGAGATTTTGTGTCGTGGCTTTAGAAACTGTTCAAACCTTTTTGAGTTATCCTTTTGTGAGTCAATCTGTTAGGCCATAAAGACGCCTCGTCATCTCACCTCAGGTTTCAGAGTTCTCAAATTATAAAGGAAGAATGGGCGTTTGTGTTACGCGTCACCTTCATCAAAGGCAGTGATCAAAGTGCAAACGTGTAACGGTCACGTTGACCAAGAGATGGGTTTCGTCGAGCTTTACGCCATATTCGAACGCATTTTTTCTGAAAGAGTTTCATCAAAAGTTTCTGGTCGGTGGGAGTAGTGGGCGCCATATTGTTTCGGAAGTGAGAGTTTTGATTTATTTTTCGCGGCGGCGGTGATTCGAATATCGTTTTCGATTTACACAGTTTCAATCATGACCTGCATCATATCGAAACGATTTGAAAGAGGTTTTTAATTGAATTTTTGAATTTTTTTTATCTGATCGATTATCGTTAATAGATAATCATTTCACTCGAGATAATTATGGCAATTAAGTAAGATTTTATCAATGACATCCCGAGGTTTTTCCTTATTTCTTTCCTCCTCCAATTTGTGCGGGATTTCATCTTAAAGGCACAAAAATTTAAAGTCACGTGACAGGTTGAAGACCCAAGAGAGAGAGAGTTGGTAGAATGTTTTGGTTGGGTATCTAACTTTGGGTTGTTTGTTAGATTTCAAACATTTTTTAAAGTCTATTCCAAAGCCGGCTCGGGGTTTGTGTTTTGAAGTTTTATCTTCTTTTCCTCCCGTCTTCCAGCTTTGGAAAAGCAAAAAGCTCAAGTAGTCAAAGTGGCAGCAGAGGAGGAGTAAGAGAAAGAAGATTTAAAGAAGTTCATTTAATATTTGATTCACGTGTGGGTTTAATTAAAGATGAGGAGGAACGGTTGGCTGGGAGGAGGGAGTGATAGAAGGCGGTGGAGGAAGGAGGAAGGAGGCGTAGGTATTAGAAAGATAATTTTTTGTTATTTTCAGTCGGTGACTTACCGTCGAGTGTGCAAGGTCCCGTGATGAAACCGCGGAGGTGAAAATAACGTTTTCATAACTCAACAGCTTTTCTCTCTTCTTCATTTTTGCTTTTATTTCTGTTTTTTCGGGAGGGTTTTCTTCCATTAACGGATTATCTTATAAAGAAGGCATCAAGGTCGCGAGATGTCGTCATTTCTAGAAATAAAAAAATTGGAATGTCTATTTTGAAAGTGGCGTAAGTCCAGTTGTTGTTTCGAGTTTACCAATATTTCAACTTTGGTCGTTATCGATGCAAACGGTTTTTTGGCGAACCGCGTAAAAAAAATCCGCTGCATCTTTAAAAATAATGCAGATATCAAGTTTCAACGGTTACAAACTGCAGACTTTTTTTACGCGGAAAATTGTAAATGCTACGTAGCAATACGTGATTTAGTGATGTGAATAACTATTTTAGGGGAGGGGGTGGGGTTTCAATGGACTTAAATCACTTTCATAATTAGTAGTGGAGCTCAGTTATCATTTTGTTTTCTTATCTTTCAAAATAACTCTGCGGTGGGTTACAGGAATTATTTTTCACTTTGTCCTAACACCTAGGAGTGCGAACTTGAACATAGACCAGTTTAATAATCAATCGCTATGTCATTGGCTTTGAGTGACCAATTTTAACCCATTAACCACTGCCGCGATCCCCATTTAGAGATTTGATTAAGCCTAATAACGTAGTTTCGTACCGAGGGATAGGAACAGAGTTTGTGCAATGTTACCGCAGACTCGTTCTATATGAGGATATTCCTGGTCGTCTTAACATCCTTCGTCATTGTTATTCGATGCTAACATCTCTTCGTAAGTGTTAGTGTTATTTATTTATCGATCAGAGTATCTTCGGACCACGTTTTCTTTCTTCTGGTGTTTTCTTTTCCTCTCTTCCCTCCATTTTGTCCTTGTTTTCCTCTCTTTTGCCTGTTTTGGGAACTCGTGTTTTCTATTTTCCTCTTCAGGATGCCCGGTTATTGTATGTCCTCAGGTGACTCTTGCTTCTCTCAGGTCTTTCTCAGTTCCCACAAACCATTCCGACTTGGTTTTCCTGTTGAGGAAGTGTTTGAAGACCTAGCTGGTCAGTCTTCCTGAGTCAATTCTTGCCAAATGTCTGTAGAAGGCGATTCTTCTCTTTGGTATATCTTTGGTATAGTTACCGATTGTGACGTCTCCGATATCCGTTATTGTCTTTGACAGGACCCAGGATTTTCCGTTTTGGGTTTCTAATTCCTCCACCAGAACTTTCTCAATGCCAGCCGCAATTTTAGTATTTTATTAATAATTATTGATTATAATAATATGTAGAATATCCCTTGTCAATAACAATATAAGAAGATGGGTTACTTCATTCCAATCAATACCCCTAGACTATCATCTTATGATTTAGATATTACTTTATATGAATGAACAGATTTTTGAATTTTGCTGTAGCTAGTAATTAGATTGTACAGTAATAATCACAAAGATTAATTATATATTTACTTGTGCGGATTATTTTTATGCGAGTTTGAAGTTTTTACTGACAAAAAATTTTTTTACAAAAGGTAATAGTAGATATTCCGTTCGAACGTTTCTAACATCTTCTGAATATCTTTCCTCGTTATTATTTATCTATGTTTTAATTAAAATACTTATCTAGGAGAAGAAAATGGTGGCTTTGTTCGAGTTGTTCAAATTGTAATGTATAACACAGATGTCTTGCCAAATTCCAAGACTACACTGAAATTTGACGGCTATGAATCGTATTAAGGTGGTGGGTGATTGACGTCAGAGAACACGTGTCGACGAAAATGGTCAAAATAAGTAAATTGTGACAATTACTCCAATCCGGGATTCATGGATTTTATTGCAAACACGTGTTTAGTATATGAGTGGGCTCGGTATTTGAGACGACATTTAAATTTCTCTCGAAAATCAAATAAATTGAAAAGTCGTAATAACCTAAACATGAACGTGTTGACTGCCAGGAAACTTTTCACGATTTCGGTTCAAGAAACCGATTAAATTAAATCAAACGAGATAACTCGTAGTTGAAGTCGGTCCCAGTTTAACTAATTATAAATGAAAAGTTGTGGACTTATACCACTTTCAAAATAAAGTGTTTCAGAAAGGGACTCATGGGGTCGGTGTGGGGTTGATGTAAGGTTGGAAGGCAACAGAGATTAAGGCCTTGGTACTCAAACTGCTGCCCGCGGGTCACATACGGCCCACCAAGTTCTACTGAGTGGCCCAACGGAAACTGATTGAATGAAAATTTGTGAAAGGTCGATTGCTCACTGTTAAGTCTGAACTATAGTGCCTGACCAGTACGAAAATGTTCGGACCTGTGCTCAGAAACTGCTAACATTGTTTGCCTTGACATACCTTTATGAGACAATATACAGCAAATACATACAGAAACACACTGACAGATGTACATACAGATGATGCCTGAGGGTGGACTGTATGCGTCTAAAGCCGAACTTGTAAAACCTTTTTTTGGTAAGTCGTGTGGTCCAGTCGAATGGTCACAATGGAATTTGGCCCGGGAAGGAAATAGCTTGAGTACCAAGGGATTAAGGTTTGTCCTAAAGGTAATGATGGAGGGAAGGGATGGTGCTGTCGGAAACGGAAGAGGATTGGATTTGAATGGTTAGTTAGCGAGTCTGATGTCAGTTTCCAAAAATAAAATAAAAAAACTAATATTTGTTTAGTTTTAATGTTCGGGAAATTGGAAATGGAGTTTTGATTTGTTTGTCAGGAGCTGTCATCGAACGTGGTGTATCCGTTCGTTCGGTTTCCCGATTGATTTTTGGCGAAACTTCTCGTGTTTACTTAAACGAGAGAGAATTTTTCCGTAATGGGCTTTGTCGGTAAAGCTTTCGAGTGGTTTAATCCGTTTTCGATCGAGATTCTCTCGCGAACGTTTTCCGTTCGAAAGGAAATACTACCTACTAGTCTGTGTCTTTTGCTTTTCCATCATCAGCCTTTCTACTGGGTTTAGTTCTTTCCGAGTTAGTTTCAAGTCACTTTTTGTCCTGTAAGAGTCGTTAGCTGTAAATATTTTATCGGACTTAATGACGTCACGCGGCGTTCGGTGGCGACGACCAATGACAGAGTCGAAAAATTTTTGTTTTTATTTTTAAGTTTTCATCTGATGACTAATTATATATTATTAACCTAAATAATGGCGGAGGGGTTTGGGTGAATTGGTAAAATTTAAGGACAGGAATATCATTTTTGGTAAGACTCGCGAGCATGCGCGTTGAGGTCTAAGTGCAAAAAAGGAGTAACCAACAAGAGAACCACCCCTCCCTCCTCACTTTTGGGGTGTCCACAAAATTTGGGCCGGTTTTTTGGGGTGTTCCTCACAAAACATTGTCTGGGAGAGGAGGTAGACGTTCGGGAAACACCTCAGAAGAGGATGTAGAGAGCTTTGGACTGAAATGAGACCGCGGCGTCGTGCCAAAAAAAAAGTCCGATTCTGCCGAAATATTTTTCGTATTATTCACCGGTCGAGTGTTTGAAGCGAACGGCTTTTTCGAATCTCTTCTCGTCATCCATTTTGTGGATGTGTTTGTTTTTCACATTCGGATTCGAACGGGTATCGAGTTCTTTTATCGGAATCGTTGCCACGGGTAACGTGATTACGATCGCGTTCAAAGTCGTTGGTTCGTTCTTTTGCAATTTGTGACTCACAAAGTTTTTATTATTTTGTTTATCGCCTTCTCAAATCCGAAATTATTTACATCTTTTATCTGTGTGCATGTGTATGCTCGGTGTGTCTGACTACGTGTGTGTGTCAGCCTAAATTTTGATTTTTTCAATTTGGTTTTCTGATTTGGCCAGCGAACAAATTCGTGAGATTTGGGTTTTGTTAAGTTGGATTAATCGGTTGAACTGATACTTCCGGTATGAAATGTGAGACGAACGGACGTGCGAGGGGGGGTTGATAAATCATTCTGATCATATAACAAAGGGAAAATCGAGTCTGTTACAATGGACGGAGAAAATAGACGGAGTAAGGAAGCCGTTCGGAACAGCATTCGGACTTATGGTGTCAAGGTCATGGATCCGGCTGCTCTTCCGTTGAAGAAAACCAAAGAAACGGAATCGCAGGAAAGCGTGAGCAGGTTCTCCGAACGGTCCTTACACTCACACTACGAGATGGAAGAAGGTAAAAAGAAGGTTTTGTCGTCGGTCACGATCGAAAGACACGTTTGCAAACGGAAATGATTCGCTTCCTCATTTTCCTCATTTCCGGTTTTTTCCTTTTTACTTTGTTTTGTTTCACGTTTCGTCTTTGTCTGGTTTCAGGTTGTAAGGCTTGCTGTCAGAGTTGTCTCAATCGGGTACCCTATGCCACGCTCTTCGCTTTCATCATCTGCGCTCTGGGGATTCTGTTCGTGGCGGCGGCGGATCAAAGAGCAGCAGTGCTCACGAGAGCCATGATAAATGACATTCTCAAGAAGGATTCGGATTTGTGAGTGATTTCAATGTTTTGAAATGAAGGACACCCACCGGAAGTCTCCTCCAACTGGGACCTACACGAATGCTAAAACAAAAATGGCGAGCGGAAGAGGTTTTTGAGGGAAACGTTTACCAGAAGTCGGTGTCGGGTTTCTCAAAAGTGGAGGAGATGGGGGGAGGGCGGAACATTATTTTGACTCGGTTTCAGTTGCCAAAATTTTCTGTCTCGAAAGATTGAAATTCTTTCAAATTCCAAACCGGAGACACCCAATGTTTTGCTTGACACACGACAAAGCTGTTGGAATTGAAAAAATTTTGAAAAATTTTTGTGCTTTTCAGCGTCTCGGGCTTCGACATCGCTTTGCTCTTCATGGCTCTGGTCACGGCCATTGTCGCCGTGTTGATTCTCGTCATAGGAATCCTGACAACGGGAGACACGAGAGACGAAGTCTACAAAGCTTGGAAGGCGAGAATCGGCGGAAGGATAGCTTGCATCATCGTAAGTCTTTCCCTCCTGTATGAAAACCTTGGTCGGAAGGAAGGAAATTTGTGTCCGTTTCCGGTTCGTCTTATAAATAGTTTTATGGAAGTGGTTCCCAAAGCATGAAACCGAACCAAATCTGTGGGGAAGCACATATTTTGGTGTCAGTAAATCTGTTTAGGAGAAGAGAAAGAGGGTCACGGTCGTAAGTTCGTCAGCAGATTTTGCGGAGGCGACAAATTAAACAATGAAAGCAACCTTAATTATAGTTGTCAAGGTGGGAGGTTGTCAGAGGTAGTGTCGTCAACAATAATACGTCACCCCCCTTCCCCGCCCGGGTAATAAGGTCTTGTTACAGTTTAGCCAACCTTGACCAGAATTATTCAAACGAATCACCCGGATTTTTGCTACTTCCGGTATTTTTGGGTCCAAATTTTACGTTCTGGGCAAGCGAGAGGGGAAGTTTTGTCGGGAAAGCTAAGGATATGGAAAACCGGAAGTCACCATGAAACCTCATAACATTCAACTTCCGGCAATACCGGTAATAGGAGATCCGCATTATTTGGGGCACAATTTAACCGACATCAAGCTTGTTGTTGAATCTTAACGATTCATCGCATGTTGGTAATGATACCAACGCGTTATACGGGGCTGTACTCTGTCATCGCGGTCTATGTCGCCGTCGTCGTCTCATGAGTATTGGTGTTTTGATTTTGATTTCATTATCCCTTTCAGCTCATGATGGTTACGTTCGTCCTTCTCTTCGTCTGGTTTCTCTTGTTCGTCGGCGTTTGTTTCGTCATCTGCATTCTCCTTGCTTCGCGGCTGGAATGCGATCTTCACACAGCCAAACCGAACGAGAAAAACTGTCTCAACGTTTCATTTATAGGTGAGTCAGAAGAATAAGTTTTGGATTTGGAAAAACTGGTTTTTGGATAGGGTGGGAGCGAGGGGGTTGAAGAGGGCGGTGATATTGAAGATAAATCAAGAAACAAAAAACTCGAAGAAAAGTTTTGTTTAGGAAACTGTTGTCCAAAATGTTTGTTTTGGGAGGTTTGTATCCGGGAGGAAAGTCGCCAGTAGATAATTTTGAATTTTATTCTGTTCGTCAGATCTTTTAGTAAACGAGAGAAACAGAGTCGAGATCTGCGACAGTCAGGAGATCAAAAAGTTCTGCAAAGACTTCGTGGAAAAGGCGACGCCTGCGTACCTGGTAACAATCGTCGGGGATGGTCTCATAGTCGTCGGTCTGGTGAGTCGAACAGTTTGTCATTCAACCAAATCCACAGCCTACTCGAATCCGTCTCTTATTTATTTATATTATCAATCCTTCTTTACAGATTCTGTTTTTAATATGTCTGTCTGCCAACTACGCGAGAATCCGATCTCAATCGAAATTACAAGAACTCCAGGAAATGAAACACGTCGGTATCGCGGAGAACAAAAACAGATTCTAGGACACGGCCCAAGGGATCTATCGAGAGAAAACTCTGAATGCTTCCATAGGTGTCCGCCATGAAAATGGCCGCCACGGCCTCGGACGGAGATACGTAAACGGAACGCATTCGGTGGTCCAAGAGCGAATCGAATGCGAATCCACCGTTTGACGTTTACCTTCTCCTTCCACCCCCTCTCTCCTCAGCATCCATCTCGAGCTTATTTTCATCCGTTCGGCCATCTTAATTATCTTTCCCGCTCGAATTTTTCAAACGTTTCTCATGACGTCGACACCATAGTTCAAGGATTTTTTTCGCAGTATTTAAGTGAACATTTGAATTTTATTTATTATTAGTTTGATTTATGGTTAACAATTCTTCGGTTCGGAACCATTAAATAGAGTTAGGTGTGTAGGTCTTAAACGAAAAAAAAAATGGCGCCGAACCAAAAATCCTTCAATTTTTATGACTAGAGTCAGAATAGTTTTTAGAAGTGACTGAATCTGTTAAAAATAATTTTTTTAACAAGCGAGACGAGTGGTTTCTTAATTAAAGTTAAAAGAAGCAGTTACGAGAAGAAAAAACTTTGTTCGTGTCCGAATATTTTAGGAGAAACGTTTATATTCTACTCCTTATGCAATATATAAATGTTTATAGTTTTATAGAAACGACTGGAAATTTTTTTTCCAGGTTTTTAAGGTGGATTATGTTTAAATAAAAAATAAGCTCGAGAATTTCCTCCCGAAACCCCATATTCCATCTTTAGATTAGTTTACACGGTCTCCGCCAGAGAGCGGGATGAGGAACTTTGGCTCCATTCGGAACGGAAATAGCGAGAAAAATTTTTAATCGATCTTGCCAACAGATTGCCAAAATTCGACCGGAAACCGTCTCCGCCATATTTTCCTTCTCAACCGCGAATATTTTTCCTCTGTAACACTTATCTTAGTCACTTTGATATTCGAAGCAAGACCGATTGTCACTAAAATTACGTTCGTGGCGCTGCTTCTGTTTTTCTTTTGTCGTGGCTCCAGAATTATTAAAACTGATCCTCCAATTTGTGGACTGTTTCTCACCACTATTCTGTTCTTTTCTGTAGTTTTCGTTTTCAATCTTTCTTCGTTTGAATAGTGAGCTTGACGCCTTCTTTGATTAACTGAGAAGAATTGGTGGGACCGCCTTATGGCGATGCAGTTCTAGAACAACTTCATTCACATCCTGGGATGTTGTTCACTCTCTGCCCGTCTCTTCATTAAAGCATAAATTTAGTCATCGTCACCGAGCTGTATAAAATTTTTGATGTTCCTGAAGTGTTGCACTGGTCGTCCAATCCTAAAATTTCAAATTTTCGCCACACTGCTTCCGTTCGTCTTAATTCCTCCTCCTTTCTTGCTAATTTCGTTTATGAAAAAGTCATAGAGTAAAAAAATTACCCAACCATACACTTCCTCCCCTTAGGTCGACGTCACCGCCTTGGAATACAAAAATCCGTTTCCGAATCTCCCCTCCTATCACCCCACAACCCCGCTTCCTAGCGGAGAACCTATAAACTAAACCAAACCCAACGGAAATTTTTTTCTCAAATCTCCGCCATCTTGTTTATACATGACTTGAACACGATAAGCATTCCGTTCTTCCAGGACAAAGAAAACGTTTTGTTTTCAGACAAAATTCAAAAATCTCATTGATCCCTTGGAATATTGCAATCTACTTAAGTTTAATTGTTTTTAATTTAGTTTGTATTTATTTAGGCAGCCATTTTTGTACGAATATACGAAATGAGGAGGATGCGGTGAGTTTTGATTTATAATTAAACCACCGTCTCCTCCACTCCAATTCAAGATAAGACTTCTTTTTCGTAATATTAAATTTAAAAAAAAAGAGAAAATTTAGTTTATTTAAACGGGAATATGTTTCTATTTAAAAACTTTTCTTTTATTTTCGTTTTTTAGTGATATAATGAATCGAAAGGTAACGCATATCGTCTTTTAAATGGAAATCCAAACGCTGATGTTTAATTTAGAAACACGACCGATTAGTAGTTGTATCAGAAGAACACATAGACTCGAGTAGGCTGTTGAGTACGTCTCGATCAACACCAAATTTCTTGTAAAAAATAATTTTGTTGCCTTTAAAAACTAATTCTAACCTAACCTGGTTAATGAACACCAAAACCTTACAATTTTTGCAAGTCTATTATTCAAATTTGTTTCCTTAAGATCAATTCAACTTATTTTTATCTCCACTGCCCTCTTTAAAAAATTTAAATTTTAGTGTTGGATTTTCAAAGTATTATGATTAAATTTGTTGTTCGATTTGTTTTTTTTTCTTTATTATAAGGCTTCGTGGAGCCGTTTTACCGGAAGTATTGGTTGTCTTAATTTCTTGACTGTTAAATCTGGCAGCTAAAAGATGATAACAAGATGGCGAATCCGGAAAATTCCCGACTGAATTGGTGGTAACAGTCTCGAAGTTAAGACTACAAATACTGAAGGAATTCGTTCTTTTTAATTAGAAAAAAATTGTAAATATTTATTTTTAATGTTTACCCATATTTTATACTCGAATTGTATATTTTTTATACTAAGGATTAGATAAAAATTTCTTATATTATCTGACGAAAAAGTATTTGTTAATATGATTAAAATAGAAATTTTTTTTTTTAATTTGTTGTCTATGAATTTGACTTACTTGTTTCCTTTGATGACATTCTCGAGTTGTGTTCTCTAACTAAACCGGAAATGGATGTGATAGGGTTTCATCCCTCTGGCTTATTTATGTCCTAATTTGTTAAATTTCTCTTCGTACTGTCTCAAAGTCAGTCCATCGACTTTCTCCGTTTCGTTTATCATGAATCTGTAGGGCTGTTCCGTCCTGGAAATTGAAGGGTTTTGGTTAATTATAGCAGGGGTGAGCAATTTTTGTCGGGCCGTACAAATTTGTAGGAAAACTTTATTTCGAATAAAAGACCTAATATCACCTTTTTGACAATAATATTGCACTCATGCCATTTAAGAAACTCGAGAATTGCTGAAATCGCTAGTTAACAGCTTACCGGTTTGACTGATTGTGTGACAGAATCAAACACAAACAAGCACAGACGCGGCTCATTCGTATTGCATGTTTGAACAAGTCGCCGACAAGTAAGTAACTCGTCACAAATTGTTTCGGTTTAGTATGAACTACCATTTCATTATAATTAATTTTATAACAATATACTGATGGGAGAAAGTCGATAAGCTAAATTCAATTTTAGAAATGGCCGCCACCGTTTTGACCTCCTCTCCTCATGTGTCACTCTCCGACCTAACATCTCTACGCCCCAGTCAACAAAATGATCTTATGATCTTACTGGCATTGAGGCACTCAAAAATGACATAACCGATCGAATAATTATTTCACAGCTTTGAGAATAAAGCTCATAATCCGGAGTTTGAAGGTAGTGTTAAGCTTTGTTTCTGTGTCAAAGACCGACAGACAGCAACAAAAACCATCATCTTACCAATTTTTTAAAATCCTTTCAGCTTGGTTTATGGTGTTCTTTAAATTATCGGCTTTGAGTAAAATATTCCACAGAATCCCATCAGAGTCGTTGAAGTTTTTCTCGCATAACTGTGAGTCGTATTTTATTGAAGACACTACAAAGTAAGAGAGTAAGAAAGTTTAGGAAGATGTTTCAGAACGGAAGTGGTGGTTGATTTGACAAAATTTTTTGAAATTACGTTCGGCAAATATTTTCTTCTGTGATTCCGACAAAGCCCTCCGTTCTTCGATGAACTTGTTCAACATCTCTACCAACTCCTTCCTAGTTCGTATCACTTGTAAAATGGAATCGACGCCCTGATTGGGGGAGATCAACATGGCGCTGAAAAATTGCTTGAATTCACCTCCGTAATTCTTGAAGCAGTGAGAGAGAGACTCGCATTCGAATGATTTCCTTCCTCTACAACCGAAAACAAAATTTTCACTGCCAACAGAGTTTTTGCACCTGAAGATGTCACGTGTCCTTTGGAACAAAAGACGGCCACTACCACCGACAAGGTGTACCGCCTCTGACACAAAAATTTTTTCCTCAGCATTCACCACTATCCATGGTAAGAAGGTACAAGCTGACACTACTCAAAGTGCATACCAGGTTCTTTAAAAGCAAATCAAACTTACGACGGTGTTTGAATCATTCTAAAAGCATCCAAAGGAATCTCAGTGAAGAGGTCAATTTGTCTGTCGGAACCAGTTTTCAATTTGTTGACGATTTCTTCGACTTCCTTCACATAACCCTCTGCTCTGATTTCTTCTGCGATTGCTTTTCTTAAGCTTTCCATTTTATCGTGATTTTCCATGATCCTGCTTTCTTGCTCTTCTTCTTTGGATCGTAAGACAATCGTTTCATCGCAGATGGATTTCTGATAAAACAAAACTTGTGTAAGTTATGTAGACCGTAAAGTAATATCGTATATATGTTACGGTAAAAGTGATAAATCAGGCGAATTTGTATAAATTCTGGCTAATATTCATAATCACCTTAGTAAATTTGATAAATTATTGAACATTTCTCAGACTGACCGGCTAGTTTATAAAATCTCCAACTCATAGTGGAGGGTTTGATAAAATTTTGCTCCACATGTTTGGCTTCTGTTACTACTCGTTGGGGGTTCGTTCACTGTTACGAGCGAACGCAGCTGCTTGGATTGCTTCTCTCTTGTCAGAGAAGTGACAGAAGCCAATCATCTGAGAAAACTTTGAATAAATTTCCCATAACGATTTAGATACTGTACAAAAATGTGATGAGTATTCAATAATTTATCACATTTACCAGGGTGATTATAAATAATCGCCGGAAATTACAGAGAAGGTGAACCACTTTAATCTCTCCAGTCGAAACTATGACAGGTAGCGAAAAAATTTATTGACAGAGTTGCTGGGTGTCAAAGTCTGGTGTCTGCTGGTGTCTGGGAGACAAATTGTAATGACCTTGAGATTGACCTTGTAAGCACTGTTCAAGGTCATATCAGGGTCAACTTTGGTTTTTTGAATTGCATATTTTTGATTGCAGATTCGGAAACAGCGGAAAATTCTATGTTCAGATAATGTAGCGTAGTAGTGATATGGCTGATCTACAAGACCACATGGAGGTCAACTTTATTGTCTTCTTCTAGTTGCCATAATTTCCGATAAATTCGACTGAGGGAGATTAAAATGGGTCCATCCTGCATATTCCCCTAAGCTCCCACTTTTACCGTAACTTGTATATTAGGTGAACGGACTCCACTCTTTACTGTTTAACTGGAGAACAGATAGAGAAGAGGAAAACGAAGGGACTTACAATTGACTTCACAGTTTCTTCGAGTTCTTTTTCAACATCTTTCTCTCGGTTGTGTTGTTCTCTCTGTTTCTCGCTTTCGTTTTCCATTCTGTTAAGTTCTTCTTTCAAATATTCCTGATACGCGTTAACCCCTACCACGTTCAACTGATTTTTTATTTTTGAAAAAGATTCTTCCTTCTTTGCGAATGATTCATCTGAAACAATGTCATCTCTCGATCATTTCTAAGACAGACGATAATTGTTCGTTAAAGGAAACGTGTCACCAGATGATTTTAAGCCAGTTTTTACCGAATCCAAGAGTTAGAACAATCATTCACACAGATACAAAAAATTTACTTAAAACTATTTTGCAAGCGGAAATAGACTAATTGTATAATATTACTGCTAAACATTTAAGACGTTACAGTATCTCTTCGAGAACCTGTACATAAATTGTGTTAGCGACAAATGAACGTAAATGGATGTGAAAGGGCGCAAATAGGCGCACCAAGTTATGGTGAGCGCGGTGACGTCATTGGCAGGACAGAGTTTTGTTTTGATTCTGAATAATACATTCAAGTAATCCGTTATTGTTCATTTGGACCAACCCAGCAATTGTATCCAAAATTATGTACAAGCAACCTCCAAGTCAATCACGTTGTGTCTACCCGTGAGCACGCGAATAGGTGTTTTGGCCCACCGACGGGCATACAATCTTCAGAGTGTTAAGGATCCTCTCTCTACATACAGTCAGTAACTTTAAAAAATAACAACTAAGCTCTTAACTTACTCAACTCTTCTGGGGTCAGAAAGGAAATATTTTCATTCAAGCTTGCATCTTCACTGCCTTCGAAAATCAGTTTCTCTAAATGTTCAATGAGAGTGTCGATTTCAGAATTCAACAACTTCCCTTCTGCGTCGTTCAATAACACGTTCAATGACTTTTCTGTGATGCTTTGCTTCAGTCGAGTTACTGAAGAATTCAAACTTTTTTGAATGTCTCTTTCTTTCTCACTGTTTAAAAGAAGAATAAGACTGCTGAAATCGCTCAATCAAACAAAACAAACCAATTTGCTAGAAATTTAAAAGCCCTTGATGTTACTAATGTTATTCATTTGCTTAATAACCTTGATTCACTTATTTTATTTATATGTTGAGTATATATGATGAAGTAAGACTTTGTTATTAATACAACAGGTTGTTCATCATTGATATATCACACTGGTTTTGTAATTTAATAAATAAATAAGCTCAAACTCAAATTTTTTAAAGAACAAAATTATTTACTCCTCGTCCACGTTCAAATTTGCAGGCATCTTTAGTAATAGAGTTCAGTTCTGACACCAAAAATTTATTTATGAAAAGTATACTCAACAAGAATGTGCTGTATTTTTGATATTAATATTTCATGAAAGTATGCATTACTTATAAAACAAATACTCCATGTAAGCGTGCAATATTTATGAAATGAGTTCAGTTCAGAGTTGAGACTAAACCATCTCACACTTCAAGAAAATTTGACTCAAGTGGAGTAAGAGCCATTAACAATGAAACATTTGACAACTAACATTTAAGAACCTTCTCTACCTTCATTTTGACATTCAAAACAATTTTGACTCACTTTATCAATCCTTACATACCTTATAACAGAGTTTTCCTTTGTGTCCAATTCTTCTAGAAACTCTGAAAATTTTTCCAAAATCCCTTGTTTGCATTTAACAACTTCCTCCCATAGGCACTCTTCACTCATACCTGAGTCACAGTATTCTTTGATTTTATTCTGGATGTTACAATCCAGACAGGAATCTTCAGCACCATCACAAGCCTCTGTGTTACAAATATCATCTTTGAGTTTTTCCAATTTACTCTGAAATCAATTCATAAATTGTTAGTTAAGACAATTTAAATTTAAATGATGAGATTGACTAATCATTCACTACTTACTTTAAGAGTAGGTTGACTGTAGTTTTCCAACAAGACTTCCTTGTTGAGAGTTCCTGTCGCTTTTAGTAATAACTTTTCAATCTTCTCAATCAGTTTTCTCTGCTTTTTTGAGAATAAATGAACGACTAAAATTTTTTCTTCATAGTCTTCACACTGCTTCTCTAATTCTGATAATTTACAAACTTTAAAACAAAAGAAAATTCTTGTAACAATTATAAAAGTATTTCAATAAACAACGATATTGATCTATAAATGACTTTGACTATTCTTGAAGCAAAACCAAAAATACAAAACAACAAACAGTTGAAAGTTGGATTGTAGTGAATCACAAGATTATGTACTTACTTTCAAGCATAACTTCTCTAGCTTTAAGTAAAATGTTCTTTTCTAACTGTAGCACTGACTTCCTCTTCTCACTGATTTCTGTCTCTAATGCATCTTGCTTCATCCACAATTCAACTCTATCATTAGTTTGTTTCCCATCACGATTTGTCAAATTCCTTCTCCCCTGTTTTAACCTTGCTGCTAAAATTTGTTTTCTTTTGTGCTCAACTTCCTTCCTGGGCTGTATAGATTCTATGAGGAATTCCCATAGTTGCCGTCTGTGAGGTGTAGCAGTTAAACTAAAAATTAAGATAAGTGTTTTGAAATTAGTGATGACAAAGAACTTAAATTGGTGGATATGAGGAGTCATGCATGTTTAAGCTCTCTTATTTAAATTGAATTGATGAAATTATCATAATCAAGTTTTGAAAATCAAATCTTACAGTGCGAAATAATTAGGAGGAGGAGCAGAACCATCCGGTAATGTAAAACCCAAAGCCGAAGCCCATTCCCTAATTTTCTTTTCCAATTTTTTCTCTTCCATTTCACCGAACCACCGGCCAGAGCAAGGTTATAACCTGAGTACCATCTTTAAAAACTTTAATTAAGTCAATAAAACAGTACGATTCGTAAGGTAAATACAGCTATCACAAAATCTAAACACCCTAATTCCGTTCCGTCGACTGTAAAAACGAAACTTCACGTTATTAACCCAACTTATGAAAATTTTAAGTTTACTTCCCGTCTCCTTTGGTTCTACGTAACGAAAAGCAACAAGCTTGTAACGGAAAATCCGCGGTTATTGATGGATGACGTTCTGGTGCCACGACAACTTTTTGAAATCCCCTGAATCACAACAAATAAAATGGCTGTCGATTTATTTGGTTGGGATTTGATTTACAGATCCGTTGAAAATGAATTACACAAGAAGGAAGATTTGTTAGTCGCGTTTACGCATTGGTATATTATAAAAAATGGTTTATTATGTATAGGTAATGGTGAATCGGTGAGTTATATTTATATATTCGCGTTTTCGAGACAACTTGCAAATCTCATTCCACAACGTTATGTTAATTTTCCGTTAAATGTCATTCTGATGGTCAAATACGTAATGATAGTTTATGAATACATTATATCTTTATTTTATCGACGTAAATACATATTGTGTAATGTTTCTCTTGTTGTTTAATGATTTTAATCAAGTTTTGTTTTTGTACAGAAAACTCTAACAGGGAATGAAGTTAAAAGTGAAACATTAAGCCAAGGTTGGAATCAAAATGAAGATTATAATATGAGATACTTATATGGCGATAGATTGTATTTATTAAGGGCTTCTGTTACTGGTGGCGATATTATTTTTAATTTTTTGGTAAAGTATAACTTGATCGTCAGGCTTTGAATGACTTCTTATCTCAGAGCGAATTCTGGTTTTATGTTTGAAATTGTTTTCAGAGGGCTGATGATTTGTGTATATCAAGCTGTGTTTTTAAAGTTGAAGAGACTGTTAAACAACTCAAGGGAGATATAAATGTAACAATTCCGGATTACAAGAATTTGCTTACAGTCTTAAGGACTAATTTGTTAGACCCAGTTTTTTTAAAAGTAACCCATATGGCTGTAGGAACACAAACAACTGATAAGGTAAAACCTCCTCCTGTTGCTCCTAGACAAGATCCAGATTCACCAGATCAAAGCACGGAACCATTACAAGTACCACCACCCAGAAGACCTAGACCGATTATAAGGATGGATCCATTGTGGTGAGTCTACCTGTTTGTTATGAATAACCTGTTACCTTGTGTATTATTAACAGTTATTTTACTTTTCCCAGGAATGATCCTTTGCAAAATCCACCTATAATTGGAAGAGATGACTTAGATCCATTTGGAGGTTTAGGCAGAGGAGGTGGAGGAGGAATGATATTTGATCCATTAGGTTCTCGAAGTGAGCGAAGAAGTATAGATCCCATTCCACCTGGTCCAGGTGTTCCTCCAGGATTACCAAGGTAACCTAACATCATTTGAGTCTGTTGTTGTTGTTGGTTATTTATTTTGCTACAAATCAACTTGGCACTTTGTTTAGGGGTTCTATACCACCAGGAGCGAGGTTTGATCCACTCAATCCACCAGGTTTCAGTAGAGGAGGAGCACGAAGAGGAGATCCTGATCCTGATCATCTTCCACCTCCAGGCTATGATGACATGTTCATGTGAATTTCTAATTTTTAAGTAAATGTGACCGTTATTGGCGGTCAATGATTTATACAAAATGCCGTAAAACAAATCAAATTTTAATCATTCATTTAATATATATATACATATTCTTTAATTTTTGCATAAAAAAAGTATTTTAACGAAATTATTTTCCTAAACCTTAGATTTAACTTATTTTTATTATTTCTTTTTCTTAATTAGGGACGAGGTTCGTCCCCACGAAGCAAACGACGATAATTCCAACCCTAACGCAGCTAATAATAGAGGGAGAAGAAATCCTGGCCCTGATCGTAATTCCCAGCCTTAACTAATTTCCTGAAGGAATATTTTTTGTAATGTTTCCTCAACAATAGAAACTGTGTGAATGTGCCTAATACCAAATGACTTTATAGTAAAATATAAATTTATAAAATACCCAATATTCCTCTCAATAGTCTAAATTTTAATATAGAGCTTGCTGTTAGTATCCTCAGAAGTAGCCATGGGTTAGCCTATAAGTGAATTAGGAGTAGAGTACTGCAGTTAGTTTATCTTGTTTATTCCAAAACCAATCATTCGGTTTTGTGTTAGAACCGTTTACCATAATTTCGTAAATAGAAGTTGTCAGCGGATAATACAGGATATAAAATAAAAAGTTTATCTTGGAGTTAGTTTCCTCATAAATTTGGGTCTCATATTAGAAGTTTTAGGGATTAACAAAAGAAAGTTTTTGGATTAGAAACGCCTCACCAGCAAATCCCACTAACAAACAAATTTTTAATACCAGAATTTATTTTGTGCAGTTTTTTTTTAAAACAAAAAGGTTTTAAAATTATCCTGTTTCCAAAATTTTCGCCGTCCCAAAACTACCAAATATTGATAAATAAACCCCACAAATAATGGTCTCACTGAGCATTAAAATTTTTTGAACTCTGCTAATGGAAAACCAATCACCTAATATGTAATATTTAGTCATATTCATTTTAAATTTATTTTTGTAATAGTAATGTGTAATTTTATTTTTAATGACACTCATAATTGATTTTAAAAAAAGGAACTTTAAGCTACACACTATCATTTCAAGACATCAGACTATACATAGAAACATTTTTGAAAGATGTTCGATTAAGAAAATTTCTCGATCCACGGAATAAATGGTACGAAATTCAATAAATCTAATAAAAAGCTATCAAAAAAGCTGTGACACTCTTAAAAATTCACTCACCTGAAGTATTTAATTAACAAAAAAAAAAATTCAGCCACCCAATTTCACACCTTCCGTTACAAACTATTCGGTAAAACTGTTTTGAATCGTGGTTTGAATGAAAGAAGAGCTCCATAGAGTATGACAACCGGAAATGGTCTGCAACGTTTGAGTTCTTCCTAAATTGTTGACAAGGCTGTGTGATGACGAAAATCCGCCATTTTTCTTTCATTTTCAAAATTCCAGTTTATTCTCGAATAGAAGACCGTTTAAGATTGTGATATTCCAAAAATTTTTATTAATACTGATTTCAATACCCTTCATTTAATTGGGCTATTGAACATTTGGCTAGCGGACAACGTATTTTTCATGTTTTTGGAGTCTGTCGCTATAGGTCGCGGGTCAGGTAAAAATACGTATTTAGTAGGTTTGTGGTTGATAGCGGGTAGATAGTAGTATCGTCAACTTTAGTGATTTCGTTTTCTTTGTTAAAATAGTCATGGAGCATATATTTGAGTGTAAAATAATAAGAGTTTCGTTGATGAGAAGGAAATAGTTTTCGATTTACAGCAATCTGTATAACTAATAACCTGTATAACTGAAAAACCGAACTTGGGAAGTGTATCCGCCTGCAAGTATAGGGACAATACAGCAGTTCCTTAACTGATGGTATACCTATATGGAACTCAGTATGTGTATTTGACTCTTATTGTGTAACGCAATATGTGTGATAACTATATATTTGTATTAACTCCTAGAATCTTATTCTGATATGATAAATGTAACTGATCTAATATATTTTTATCAATATAATAATATTTTTCAACGCAAAACTGAACTATTTACCAACAAATATGAGGAATTTGGAGGTGTAGCACTAAAGCACAGTCGGGCAAAAGGATCGAAATATTTCAAATTCCTAACGTTTGTGACAGTACGATAACATTTAAAAGTTATTTGATTTGTTGATTACTTAAATATATCTCACCTTGAAATATTAACTATTTTTATTATTGGCGATTGTTCTTTTATTGTGTTCAAGTGCCCGCTATCAGGAGAAACATCTGAATAAAATTCGAATTCAGAAGTACTTCCGGTTTCACGTGCTGAAAGAAAAAAACAATTCAACTTGTTGACTCAAATCTGTTTCCTTTTGTAAGAAATCAACTCTTCAAATCCAAATTACCATCCGAACCGATTCCAGTGCAAATTTTTGGTGTTATGACAAAGGCTGTCAATCACTGCACTGATGGTAATTCTGATCCGAATCTCAGGCTAAGGAACGGATAATGAAATTAGTATAAAACAAAAAACTTTCTCAAAACTTTTGCTACACATATATTTTACATCAACGTACATAATTAACTCAAAAACCAAAGGATAATTTCCCCAGACTGTTATTGTTTCTCTGACAATTTTACAGCTTAAAAATGACTTAAAGACTCACACGAGTTTTACAAAATCTCTTTTAAAAATCTTCGACCCTTTCGTAATCAAATAAAATTCCCATCGCATCCTATTCAAACCGATATCATAATTAAAAACAACTGAAACACATAAAATCCCGACATGGAGTTAGAAAAGACAAATCAGAGCTGTCAACATGGATATATGCAACACAATAAGCAAAGGGATGGCCTCGGTCACTCTCCTTCCGTTCCGCTCGTCAAATATATTAATAAATAAATAAATAAATATAAAAATTGTAAATCGGTAACTACAGGATGAGACCCGTAACGTCACAATAGTGATTATTATCGGAAATACGATAGTTAATGATATGCCATAAGTCGATCGTTTCGCTTGTTGTTCGAAGACACCAAACAATCGAGGAAGGAAATGAAAAAATAGAACCGGAAATGGTTGACAAAGTTTTTTCGACTTTGTTGGGAGGAGATGTGAGTCCAAACTTAAACTGGAAGTGAAATGACAGTAACCGACTGATTGGGATCTTGGGCTACATGCACAAATACTCACAGTATTACCAACCCTAAGAACGAATCACAAGAAGAGTTTGAACGAGGATCCCTAACCTCACACCAAAAGAATGAAGAATAACAACGGTTTTATGTATGCTAAGGATGATAGATAACACCACCAAGTTAGTGAAAGAGTTAAAAAGAAAAATTTTTTAGGGTCGCAATCAACAGTAACTTTCGTCTCTTGTTCACGTAACCATAATCTCCTTGGTTGTTGAACATTAAATGAATTCCATAGTTTTCAAAATGTCGGAAAGCTAACCCGTTATCTCCCGTTGTCTCTATATAGGACGGCGGTGTATACGCTCATACAGTTATACCAAGTCAGTTTAGTGTTACGGGAGGACACTACAACAGTTGACGGGCTGTATCTGCATAAAAAAATTCTAGAAAAAAATAATTTGAGAGATGCCGGGTTAGTCCAACCTTTTAATAAAATAATTTGTTTGCCCTGCTTCCGGTCAACCTTTACAAACCTCCACAAATTCCTTTTACACCCCCGAAAATTTATGCTCAAAGCTCACAAGTCAAAATCAAAAATCATTTCACCAAGGAGATAGGAAATCCCTCTACTTACCCAAAATCTCAACCCCTAAAATTTTCCCAAACCAAAACAACTCACCACCAAACGTTAGAAAATTTGAATTCCCCGCCAAAAAATTTTAATTCGACGCCTCCCTCTCCATCAAACCCCTCAAAAAAATAAAGCGATTTTGAAAATTTCGCACGCGACACAATTCTACTTCCGGTCAATGGAGTAATTTACAAAATTTTAAGAGAAAAATGATGAAAGGCAAAAATTAATAAGAAGCCATCACTGGGGAGGAGCGTTTGAGGGGGCGATCTGGAGGGAAAGGGGGATGAAAAATCCAAAAATGAAAAAAATCTTAAATTCAATTACACTTATCTTATAGCGATATTTCCTTACTTAAAGATTAAAAAGGAAAATTTGAAATGAATACGCCGTTTTTTTCCAAATATCAGTTTTGCCTAACCTTAAACGAAAAAAAAAATTTTTTTTTACAATTTATTTACAAATCCAGAAATAACGGGTGGGGGTCATGACCCATAAGTTCGTTTTGTTACTTGTTAAGCCCCAGGTAGTCCGGAAATGGGTTTAATTGATGCTTATTAGCGTTGGAGTTGAACATGTAAGGGAAATACATCGGTTACAGCTATCAAGACCACCAAGGGATTATGCTGTAGGTTGGTGACAAATTGCATTAATCTCACATTTGGACGTGGTCTTGTGTCTGTTCTAACTTCTCCGGCTGTTTAGTAAACTGATGTGAAATGTGACAAAACCACCGGAGACTTGGACAAATAACATTTAAGACGATCACTTTAACTGTTCTGTTTAGCCAGAGGCATGGCTATCGCACAGCAAGTGGAAGCAAGGCCCACGGGATTCGAGAGCCTCTGGTCCTTTCTATAAAGAAATGTACTGAAAGGTAGTACATTAGTAGGTGGTTTTTCCTTTTCTCCTCTTAGACAAAAGTCTAATTTGTTATTTTAAGTATTATAAATAGTAAAGGGCCCAAAAATTTTAGCTACACCACTGAACTCAGGTAACAATCCACATATTAGATAGCACAACCGAAAACAAGACAAAACCAGTCCTCTTTGGTCTTAGAAACAAACACAACCCCAAAGCTCACAAGTAAGCTAACCAACACACCCCTACACGAACTTATGGGTTACCGACCCACGTCTCTCCTCTCACTTAACCCACTCTAAATCTAAACAAAAACAACATTCAGATGAAAAATAACTGTTTCCAAAACAAAAAACCAAAACCAAAACCTTCAGGCGCGTTTCAAACCACCCCAACTTACTCAACAACCCCTCTTAATCAACTAAAAAAAATTTCTACAAACCAAAAAATTCAAAAATTCAAAACTTACCCCCCCAAAAATCAGTTGAGAACCAACCGAGAACGGAATCCGGATGCTTATCTCACACCCAAACCTCTCCCAAGACCAAGAAAAACAAAGAGATGGGAGAAGGCATGAGGGTAGGTAGATAAACAGTCTCGATTAATAAAAATAAAAGAAAGAAAAATAAATAAATAAAATAAATAAAAAATTAATTTATCGCCTTTAATAAATAAAAGAGTAAATATGATCTCTTGTTATGATCATGTTGTGTTAAGAAAGGAGCCCTTCAAACTCAGGCTCGTTTATTAATTAACAGTTATGTATAACTTATCCTTCTAAGAGACAAACAAAATTATTTAAAAAATTTAGATTTTTCTCCTTATGTAAACTGACAAATAAGTAAAAAAAAAAAGAAACCAAATTTTGAAAATAAAAATTAAAAAACTGAGAGTTTGTGTGAAGTATTTCCAACATCATCAGACAATTCGAAACTCCATCCAAAGGAATTCTCACAAAGTTACAAACTTTTTCCTTTTTTAATTTTGTTCTCATTTAAAAACGCGCCTAAAAAACTCATCCGAGTTTAATTCTAGATCTTGTGAACTCACATAACCAAAAACAAAATCAATGTTCAAATTTTTTTTTCTTTTTAATAAGAAATCCAAAAACCAAAACTCAAATTGTTGCCACCTCGTTAATTAAATTAAAAAAAAACAATTTGGGCCTCGACCTCGTTTTCAATAATCTTTAAAATTAATTTATTTATGTTACAAAAATAAAATTAATTAATATCCTTCATCATCTACCAAACTCACTGCCAATAAAAACGATTTGATTCAAACTCATTTCCGGTTTAATAAACAAAATCCTCGGGCTGATTGATGGTTTAAGGCCCTGCTGCCTTTGGAGAAGTCATCAAAACCTAAAGGAGACACTGGGAGAAGGGTTTACAAGAACACGTTTTAACTTGCACGTTGGCCTCGATTGAAGGCTTCCGACAGTACGGAATTGTCTCGATTATGAGTCAAGGTTGTGTTGACGGCCCTTTTTTAAATTCAGCCTTCTATTCAAAAACGCATTCTTGAAAAGTTTTTTAAATCAATGTTCTTCGAGGTTTTCAGAGTGTTGTTTAAAACTAAGTCAAACTCAAAACCATCGACGAGTATTGTCTTAAAATGACGAGAGTATGTTAGAGTATTTTGTCAGGTTTTCATTACGAAGACAATAATCGTTTTAAAAGACGATTTGCTTTCTATTTACAAATGTTACGCGACACCCAATGTGATTCTAAGTTCTAAACTATCCTCCGTCCCATCCCAAAAATTAAAAAATTTTAAACGCCAACTAGCCCCTTGATGTAAAAATCATGTTTCCAAGAAACAAGAACAAAAAACCATATAATCAAGCCATCAACAACCAAAAACAGGTAAAAAGATCACCAACCTCATATATCACATCGTTTCTACTTTCTTATCAACGCAACGAAACGATAAAAACTTTTAAAAAACCCTCAAAACTCGTTAAAAATCAATTTCGCGTCACGCCATATTTGAAACTAAACCCCACCGCCGCTTCGAAAACTCAGAAACCCTATTGACAACACCCTGCGAACAATTCAAAACCAATTTTCAAAAACGCATTTCTGACATCTCTAAATTATAGTCGAAGCGATTTCCCTTAAAAAAAATTATCAACAACCAATAAATAAAAGAAAAAAAATAAATCATGCAATCACAAATAAAATTTCTAAGAATTCCATTGTTTAAAAGAAAAAACAAAAACCGTTACGACATCGAAACGAGACTCGAGCGCTCCTACCGGGCGCAAAGAGAACTACAAACCGAATGGATTCCCTTTAATTAATCAGAGGGAGTCCATTCGGCTTTCCCTTCTAATTAAAATAATAATTCGAGGCCCAATTTTGTTTTTAGATTAAAAACCAAACCGATTCATTTAAGGAATGTCCTTTACGACGAGTACGCCAAACCAAAATTTAAAAAATAATAATTAAAGAATAAAAATAAATAAATAAAACTGAAAAACAAAACTTCTAATCTCAAATTTTACATTTTCTCTTATCACTGTAGCTGCAGAAGGCTAAATTTGTAGGCTTAGACAAAAGCTCCGTTAACTGTTTTCTTTTTCTTTTGTTTTGTTTTTGTTTCGAATTCAAGGTCGAGTGCCTGCTTTTTGTTTTTTTTTCTTTTCTAAAAAAAAATTTCTTTAACCATTCAGGATCTGATTTTGGATGTTGGCAACAGTGAGAATCCATTTTTTTCCTGTTACATACAAAAGATTATAAAAATGCATAAAAACAAGCTGAAAAGTTATCTTCTTTAATTGGTGGTTGCCAGGTTGTTGTTGTTGCTGTTGCTGCTGCTGGTAGTCTGTTTCTGGTTCTTCTTTTTAAATGACATCCTCCATTTTTATTTTCTTATGTTAACTTCTCTCTTCTTTTGTTTATTAAATAATTTCACACGCCTATTGTATGATGCATGATGTACTCTTCTGACCGTTTTTTAATTTTAATCGAGACTTAGGTTTATATTTTTCTAGAAAAGCCAGCTGTTTCGCGTTGATGGCTCCTCGTCGCTTCCTGAAAGAGGCAAAACAAAATTAGTCTCTCAAACTCTCCCTAAATTTCCACCCATCTTTAGATTTTCTTTCTTACTGTCAGCTATCTTTTGGTTAGATCTGGTTATACAGTGTATGTAGAATGTTTAGAACTCTAACTGATCATCCGGGTTTTGTGCTTTCCATTTAATCTTGAAACCCCCAGAATGTTTGTCCACATCTTCCTCGATCTTCCATCCCCCATAACACCAATATCATACTCACATTCGTATAAAATCAACCGCATCCTCGTATTTCATTCCTAATTCTATTAATGCTAACGCGACGAGAACGGGGGCCCGTCCTAGTCCAGCTACGCAATGTACAGCCACGCACGCTCCTGGAGATTCGGAAAACCTAGCTTTGAGGAGATCGAACCACATTTCGACGATCTGAAATCAGAAACAAACAACACTATAAATAAATAAAAATACAAAATAAACGATAAATAAATACAACACAAGAAAATCCGACAACATGGCGGCGGTTTGGAAAACCAAAAATCCCATTCACGTCACTTATCACCTTTTCTTTGTCAAAACCACAGTTTCTCTTTTTCTTTTCGGTCGGTCAGTCCGTCTGTATAAACATTAACGAATTCGTAAATCCTTTGGCAACCAATTAATAAAGTTCAAAACCCTTGAAAAAGACATCGAGATTTAAATAAAAAAAAAAAGAGGTCAGGGATGTGTAAAGCAATCGCCAAAGAAAACGGCCAAAACAAAACGACTCCTCTCATCCTCCTCCCTTTTCCTTTCTTCTTCCCCACCACCCCCTGCCGCCATTCACAGCCTTCTTGGATCCGTGTCGTCTGCGATTTCTAAATCTTTCATTCCTCAAATTGAAAACAATAAAAATAATCGATGAAACAGTATTAAGTAAGAGTTCGAAGAATCAACAATCTTCTCTTTGCTTACGTAACTCTTGACTTTCGTCTTCCTTCCTCTGTTTCCTCCTGGCTCACGGTTTCAAAAGGCAGCTAGGGGGTGGCTGACTTTAGGTGGATTCCTCCCGGGAAATCTGAGCTCGTTTCCACGCAAAATTTAAATTCTCAACCGCTCTTTTCCTTCCTCAAACTTTCGACCTAAGATCCTTCTGAAACCCTCCTCCCTTCGGGTAACCGTCAGATACAATGGAATATAAGGAAACTGGGTAACTGCATCCTGGGAATTCGAGTAACTTTTTCTCAGAATTTTTAGTTGGAGGCTACAAAGATTAGGATGGAAAATACTTTCAAAGAGAGATAATACATACAAGAGACAGGAGACAGAAACTACCGACTAAACGACAGTCATTAACAAGACACAACATTGTCCACTCTCAACCCAATTAACCGTTACACTCTCTTCCTGCTTTCCTCCACTGCTTTCTTTGTCCTTCTCCATCTCCTCACTTCTTTTCAAAAATCTGTCGTCAAATAAGAAATGCGAGCGAGTCCGCGGAACCCAAGAATCAACAAATTAACGAGTTTAAAAATAAACGTGACACGCTAATTTCTTAATAAGCTTCGTGGAAATTCAGCTTTTCTAATTAATTTTAGCAGCCATTCAAAATTCTTTTACGCAATGCCTAGAAATCTTAATTAAACTCAAAACAGCGGAAGGGAAACGTTTCCGTTGTCGCAACTGACAAAAGAATAGAGGAAAACCATTCGGGAGCTGTCACGACAGTGAGCTTTTCCTCCGAAACGGAGGAGAAAGGAAAAATTTTAAGGTTGCATACAAGCAGAAGGAGAGAAAGGTTGAGGATCGACGTCAAAACACATTTCCGCCACACAGCAAACAACTGCCAACGGGAATGAGTTCAAGAGTGAGCCTAGTTACGCTGACCGACTGCATTTTTCAGAGAGCGAAAGAAGTTTCTCAAACTGTACCGGAAACTGTGTTTCATCGGAATTTCAACAAGACTTTCATCGAAGAAGACATTTTCCGTTAGAACGTCAAACTGTCAGATTTTCCTTTTCCGCCTCCTTTGTCCCAAATAAAGACGAAAGCTTCTTGACACCTTTTTACTTTTTCCTCTCGAACTTTCTTATTTACATCTCGAGTGCCTATCACGTGCCACTTTTCAACGAGATAGAAAGTCAATACCTTTCTCCGCCCACCCTCAATCAGGAAAATAAAACAAATAAAAAATAAAATCGAGAGGAGCTTTATTCCCTAGAAAAATCCGTCAAATTCCACCACACCGACGCCACGTTCCCTTTCATCCGCCCACGCTATAACAAGACAAAAAATTCAACTTCGACCTTCTCGAATTTTCCCCAACCTCTCCCTCACATCTCTCGTGCAAAGTCCTCGGAAGGAAAAGCTCCCAAAGATTTAATTACCTGAATTTATTTCCCTCCAAATCATCCCGCCGACGCTTTTAGATAAAACACAAAAGGAAATCCTAAGTTCTGAGACGAAACTTTCCCCGATTGTTCTCACCTACGCCCTTTCCTGATTCCGCCCCCGTCTTCGAGAGACTTCCTTGAATAATAATCGTTGAAAGAAAATCTAAAGAAGACAACTCGAAGACAAAAGTTTTATTGAAAGCTCCGAATCGCGAATTTGAAAATAGAAAGATAAAATTCACTGCGACTTAGAATGAATGAAATAATGGGTCCTTTCGAAAAGCAGTGAGACGAAGAGAGTGTTCTACGGAAAATCGAAAGTTAGAAGAAATCGTGAAACAAAGAACAGAGAGGGAAACAAAAGGAAAAGAGAAGAAAACAACGAGAGCTCCATGAGATCTCACGAAACAAAAAACAGAACCAAGAACAAAAGAAATAAAGAGAAATAGAGAAAGCAGAAAGAGTTCAGCGAGAAGTAAAGAGAGACTGGTAGACTTTACAAGCCAACAACCATAATCGGATTTAAGAAGCGAGGAGGACAAAACAAAAGGAATAAGAGTCACAACGACAAGAGACAATAGCTGACAGAAATGACAACAGCAAAGACAAAACAAAAGGAGGATGAAACGACACTACCGCCATCACAGACATGGGTCAACACAAAATCACACCGATCGCAATCCACACAAGCTCGCATACAGTCGACTCCCGGTCAAGTCATACAGTAACTCACCTCCTGTGGCGGGGACGTCCCATCTTCGAAAGCTAAATCCGTGACGTTAATCCCTTCGTTTTTGAGTTCGGAGATTTTATACGTGGGCTCACACACTCTCACCACATCGAGCACATTGTGCCTTTTCAACTCTTGTATATAGTTCTGTATGGTCGAGTCAGTGGGACGGTCGGTGATAAGAAACTTCATGTTCTTGAATTCGATTTCCGCCGGAGCGGGCCTACAATCTTTGGATCGCATGTTTTGACCAGATGATGTATTGCTCATTTCACAGGAACGAACAACACTCCTCCTTCTTCTTTCACCTACTATCCTCTCTTCGTCTCCTAACAGTTTAAATAATTTAATTGATCACTTAGGACACAGCGTTGAGTTCTTCCTTCCGCTGCTGCTGCTGCTGCTACTTCTATCTTCCGTTTGTCTACTCAGGTGGCCAATTTTATACTCCGGATAAATAAATAATTAAAAGAACCGAAATCAAAACCTTCCAACTTATGGATTCTCTGAATCGGATTGAAAACGATGATACATATAAATCCCGATTAATCCGCTTTGATATGAAACAATACGTAAAAAAATAATTTATCTTCTGCTTCTTCTTTTATAAACTACATTTATTACTGAACACTCAAATTGGTACTATGTATCTAGTCAATCTAGTTTAAATTCTTCTTTTACTTATGATTCAGTATGATTATATAAAATTCGTTAATAACTCATTTGCTATCAAAGTCCCCGGGTCACAATCCCAACTTCCGATCGATGCGCGGACGACAGAAAAGTTCCCGACAGAAAAGAAAAATTTTAATACAAAGTAAAAAACCGAAACACAAATTCAACTTCTTCCTGTTTCGCTATCCGCCTTCCTCTTCTTCTTATTGAAATCCCTTCCCTTCTCTTAGAATTCTTCTCGACTGGTTGGACCACCGATGTATCGAACGAACAGAAAAGAAAAGAACGATCCCGTCTGAAACGACGACGAAAGCTATCCCCGTCGACTGAACCCGGACACTTTTAGGTTTATTTTGTGTGCTGAGCCTGGCAGTATTCTGCGCTATCCAAGAAGAACTCCATTAATCGTGATGATGTTGATTGGAAATTCTGAAACAACGAGGAAAACAAAATTAATTACACGTTCTCGGAATTCCTTCATTCATTCAAGTCAAACCTGTCTAGAATTCTGTCGATGAGTTTTAGAATTTAACAAGTTGGTGTGGAAAAGACTATACTATGGGGTGTAGAATCCCAAGAAAGGAAAATGAGGGAGGGGAAGAGGACAGAAGAAAAGAAAACCGGGAAGGCAAAATTAGGATTCTCCGAAAACAGATCAAAGACAGAAAAATGGAAAAAGTAGAAAAGAAGGAACAAGAAAAACGGAAAATGAGAAAATTAAAACGAAAACAAAGAGAGAGAAAGAGGCGGCGAAAAAGCTGTCAAAGCTCATCCACTGATCTCAAGCTTAGCCTCTTGACGACGACAAAAACTCCAAAAATCTATTTCAGAGAAAGATTTTCATAACTACAGTGTCAGCAAAAGTGAAAGAAAAATTTTTTATGACTCAAACCAAAATCACAAAAAAAAAATACAAAAATTAAATCGCCCACCTGTTGCTGACATTTTGGAAAGCATACAAACTTTTTCTTACCCCCCACCCCACCTCCTTTTTAATTTTCTAAAATTAACTTTTCTCTTCCAGCTTTCACCAACAACCTCACATGAAAACATTTCCCAACAGCCAAATCCTAAAAACATACTCAAAACACTCTTCAAAAACCTCGTTTCTTCCTTCACCCCCGCTTCTCCTCTCAGCTCGAATCCAACCAACTTCTTACGAGCATTTCACCAAACTCCGATTTTAATCTCTGAAAATGACAAAACAAGAATCCGACCACGGCGGAGTACAAATAATAAAAGCCACCAGAGAGGCTCAAAGACATGTCCAAATGGCAGAAATTAAGCAACGGATCTCCACCCCCAATCCTTCCACCATACCCCAACACCATCCACTCCAACCCCAAGAATCCTTTTAGATTATTTGACCTCCATCTTGTTGCGAAGGCAAACGGGGTTGGCGTTCTGCCATTAAAGCTCATCTTCTCCTTTACATCTCGTTCAAAAGTTATATCTAAAAGGAGAAACCGCCGAAGAAGAACATTTCTGTTAGTCAGAGAGGGGGGAGAGGAGGAGGAACGAAAATTTCATGATTCAATCAATAATTCGTAACTATAATAACTAATACAATCAATATATATCGATTATCATTAGTCAAAATTCTATCAAGATTTATACGAAACATTATTTAGGCAGATCACAAATCCGAAGAAGTAAATCAGGTTTTAAGATAAGATAAAAACAGCAAGAAAGGGAAAAGAATAAAAGATGAAAACAAAGAGAGATAAAAAGGAGAAGAAGCAAGAACGAAAGACAAAAGCAGAATGAGAGAGGCGTTGAGAACGAGGCGACAGAAACAAGAGATCAAGAAGAGAAGAAAAACGAGTGAAAAGGGGAGAGAGAGAGGGAGAAAAAGGACAAGATATAGAAAAAGCAGAGCAAGAGGAAGACAAGGGTAAAGAGAAAAGTAATGAACGAGATTAAAAAAAGAAAGGAAGTGAAAGATGAAAACAAAGGAAGAGAGAGATAAAAAGAGAAGAGAGAACAAAAGACAAAAGCAGAGTGAGAAAAACGTTAACAAAAACAACAGATCAGGAGGAAGAGAAGAAAAAGGAGTGAAAAAGGGAGAGAGAGAGGGAGAAAACAAAGAGAAAGATATAAAAAAAAGTCGAGCAAGAGAAAGACAAGGGAGAGAAAAGTAATGAACGAGATTAAAAACAGAAAGGAAGTGAAAGATGAAAACAAAGAGACAGAGAGAGAGAGAGAGAGATAAAAAGAGAAAATAAGTGAAGACGAAAGAGAGAAAAAGAATGCGAGAGAGAGGGAATAAAGCCCGAGTCTCAGAAAATAACAAAAATGAACGAAATCACCAACAATTTCATGTTTTTCATTTTGACAAATAATTATCAGCAGTAGTCCCAACCTAATTTCAAATTTTCAAAAACGACTTTCCCCAAACTCTTAACAACAATCCAAAACACAACACAACTAACCAAACCCAGAAAACCAATCAACCCCCGCATCCTCTACCCTCTCACACGGGCCTCTTAATTGATAATCTCAGTCATTTATTAATACATAACAACCAATACATCACAAAAATATTCACGGAAACGAAATAATTATTGATTCTAATGATAATCAATTATTATAATAATCATGTTTAAACAATTATTAAAGAGAGAAGATAATTATTGAATGGAAATCCTCGTACTAATATGATATCGACCATTTTTCAATTAATTAATACGTTAATGAGCTTACGTTCTCGTTAAAAACCTCAATTAAACTACAAATCAAATTCGTTTTTGAGTTTTTCCCGGAAATCGCTGTGGGAAAATTTTTTATGAAGATTTCCCGGGTACGAAAAATCCTTTTGCGGGAGAAATCAAAACGACTATGCACCGATTGTTCAGAACAGAATGAAAGCTTGTAACCAGCCTAGGAGTAAAAGGCGTTTCGTGATCTGGGGTTAGAGTGAATACCTATCCAACAGTAAACATGGAAGGAAGTTTAAAATTGTTTATAGTCCCAAAATCGGTTTGAGTTTAAAAGCTGTAGAAAATGTTAAAGTGCAAAAAGAATAAAAAATAAGACAAAAGCCCTCAATAACCACCCTGAGGGTAGACGACAACCCCGCAGGCTTTGGGAAATATGTCCAGAGGAAGTGGAACAAGACCCGAAACGTCACCAAGGGCCGGTATGGATAGAAACGAGTGAATGTGAAGACCAAGGCTCTCACAGAGCTATAATGCCATTGGAAGGAGAATAATAAATAAGCAGATAGAGAAAGAGTTGAAAAATAAAAAAAATAAAACAAAGATAAGCAGGTAGTAAGTAGATAAAATAAAATAGACAAATCAAAAGTAAATGAAATAAAGGTTAGGTGATAGGGTTATAGAATAAGATAGACAAAAATAAATAAATCCGTAGATAAAACAAAAATGCAAATAAATAAGTTGATTTATTTCATTTTATTCACTTTTGATTTGTCTATTTTATTTTATCTACTTCTCACTAACACGCTTTTCGTAGTTCTACCTTTACCTCTGTCCTAATTCCTTCCCTCTTAAACCTTCCTCACCCACTTCCTACTAACTTTCTCTGCCTCTACGACTAATGATCAAACCCAAAATCACTCCCAACTTCTTTATCCGCTCCTGGGATTGATAGGTTGGTCTGTTCCCCAGTCAAAATCCCCCGTCACAACTAGACCAACTACAAGATGTCTCGTACTTAGAGACAGATAGTAGTTAGCAGGGGTAAAAAAAATTATCTACTAATTTACTTGCGTAACTTTATTTAATTTATCTATTCTGTCTACTCTTTCTCCACCTGTTTATTTATTCTTCTTCTTTTAATGACATTACAAATAAATAAGTAGATAAAATAAATTCGATTATTAAATAAGTAGATAGATTAAAATGAAAAAAAATAAATAAAACAAGTAAATAGGTAAATAAACAAAATGTGCAAATAAGTAGGTAGATATAATAAAATAGAAAAATAAATAACTAGATTAAAAAAGACTAATGAATGAGATGATAGAATAAAATAAAACCATAAATAAAATAAAAAAATAAAATATAAATACATAAGGAGATAAAATAAAATTCGACCATCAAATAAATAGATAGAATCAGGTGACAGAAATAAATAAAACAAATAAAAATGTAAATAAGTAAGTAGATTAAATAAAATAGAAAACACTAGATAAAATTAAACAGTTCGATAAATCAGTAGATAAAGTAAAAAAGACCAATAAATTAGTATATAGAATAATTCAGACAAAAATAAATAAATAAGTAAACAAAATATACAAATAAATAAGTGGATAGAAAGAGATAAATAGACGATGAATAAAGAAAGATAGATAAAGACAGAGGACAAGAAAAAATAATTAAATAAAACAAACTGGAGTCTGATTGAAACTAACATGGTCCGAAGATGATTGGATTAAAAATAAAAAATAAATAAGTAGATAGAATGAAATAGATAAATTAATAAGTAACAACATCAAGGAGGAATAATTAGAGGGCTTTAGTCGTTCAGTATAAAATGTAAAAACTCAAAATTCTAAACCTTAAAAGAAAAAAACTCCAACAAAGTTCAAAAAATTCAAGAACACACAAGAAACCTTTTTGACGTCACAATAGAGAAAATCGATTCCTTCTCCAGAATGACGTAACAGACGACGAAGGTTATGACGTCATCTAGTGTCAACCCACACACATGCTAGCTTCCAGAATCTAAAAATAAAACTCTAATTTGTCCTCCCATTTTCCTTCTCCTTCTTTCACTCCTTTTTTCGAATTAGTTTTTCAATTTTCAAAAAGATGTGGAATATGACACCCCCGACCAGTGGGGGCAAACTTATGACACGCGAGCTCATTTTTGGCGCCACTCATCTTCAAAGACAAAAAACTTTCATAATTCAAATTTTTGTCTCTCATAACGGCCACAGTTATTATTACTAAGGTAAACCATATTAAATAATTTAATTTTGAAACCGGACGTGTGGAAGTTCAATAATATTGCGTGATAAATATACATATTAATAATATTTTTATACATTTCAGTATTTATATTAATATAAACGTGCCAAATTCTGTCTTCTGTGTGTCTCTACTTTTGTGATGAGGTGATGAACGACACGTCACGAAAATTATTTTTCTATTTTTCAAAATGCTGATAAACCGATCTCAAAAGATTCGCTATCACTTCTCCACCCACGTATAGATTCTCTCATTCATCCCAAATGGGGAAAAAAGGCTTAAAAGCTCACTCAAGCGAAAAGAGAAAACAGCTTTCGACATTTCAAGATGAACCCGGAAAACTACCATCTCTCTCTCGATCTGTATGCCTCTTCCCCTTGTCCACCTCTTCCGAGGCACACGTGCTAACATTCAACGTCATTGTCCATTCCGAGGATATTTAAATCCCACAGAGAGAGAGAGAGAAAGAAACCTGACAGCTTGCTATTTCCAGCCAATGAGAAGGGATGCAATTTGAGACGAGGCAATAAAGACTTTCGGAAAGGATTATCTCAAATTAAAAACCAACTCAAAAAAAAATTCCCGATGTGTGCGAATCTCAACATCTGTATACATGTGTTAAAAGAAAGCCGGGTTTCTTCCCTCCAACACCCCCTCCCCGCCCATACACCCCCACAAGAGAGACTGTAATTACACACCCACTTCCACTTCGATTATGCTGCCATAATACTAAAAATTCCGATGTTCAATGCACCGAGACCTTGGTTTTCGATTTCCAAACTTAGCAAAGCGTGTGTAACCTAATAAAAAAAAATCCAAATCGCATTCGATCTTTTCCGATGATTTGGAAAATGTGTCGCTGAGCGGAAAGGAGAGGAGAAGAGAGAGAGAGAGAGAATGATCCTAATTACCCAACTAGTTTCAAATTTCAGCTATCGATTTCAGTTTCGAATAACGTTAATTAACCCCAAACATGTGTACGATCGTAATGCCGTGACTTAGACCCAGATCGCCATCCACTTCGTCACTCCACGACAAACCCTAATCCATTCAAATAACAAGATTTTCGGGTGTATGGAGGTCTCCCTACCATCTCATTCACGTGATGGATACAAGACTCAAACAGCAAAAAAATGAAAACCACTTGAGAAGTAAAAAATCATCAAACGGCGCCATAATTACACCCAGAAAAATAACAATAAACAAACAAATAAATACATAAATAAATATCTAATCAAATCATAATCTCGACTGATAACCGGAGTGAAATCAGCGCTTTAAATCCATCCAGGACGTTTCTGACCCTGACGATAAGAGGAATTTAACTCTTAAAACACCTTCCCATATATGTATGCGTCATGTAATTGCGACAAGATAGCCGACGAAGAAACCGAAAGCAACCACCACCTGACTCCCATAAATTTCTGGGGAGGAACTTTCCCAGACTTTCGCGACTTTTCACTCAAACTCGAGGAAAACAAAACAGAAAATTAAAAATCTAAAAATATTCGCGAATCGATTGTAGGAGGATGTCCCGCCGCCGCCATTCCCTCCCGTCTCGCTTTCTACCGGGGGTTGACGAAAATCCCGTAATTGAGGAAGACAATAGATGAGAATCCCGGCCAAGAAAATTTAATGGCGGACGCTGTTTTAAAACCTCCTCCTCCTCCTCCCCACCACGATCTCCATTATTTTTAATTATCATTAATAATAAATTATCTTGTCTTTACCGTCCGACGACTTTTGGTTTCTTTTAGGATATTCTTAAAATAATTCGATTCTACGTCGTCGACACTCGTGACAGGCACACAAGATGCAATAAATAAAAGTGAAACGAGATTTTCGCGAGGCGGCCACGTGAAGGAAATTTTACAAAATGACTTTTCCCTCAAACTTTTAAACGATTTTTAGTCTAAGGTTCTTAATAGTCTTAATAGTTAGTTTCTTAGACTTAATATAGATACAACAACCTTCTGCCCTATACTTCCACCACTCATCAGCTTATATGTGATCCTCTTATCTATCTCTACCTCTTCTCTCTAACTACTTATCTATTCAAGTCTCCATCTTTCTCTTTGGTTTCTACATTCCTTCATCTTTTCGTTTTATTAATATCACTCTCTCATTCTGTCTTTATCATCGTTTTCCTTCTTCGCTCTTATTCATTTCTTCTATCTAACTCTCTGTTTTTCTCTTGGCTTCTATATCCGTTTCTTCTTCTCTTCCTCTTTTTCTGTTTTCATTTCCTTACCCCTCTCTAGCTCCTTTTCATTCTCCTCTCCTTCTTTCTATTTCTCTTTCAACTTTTCTGTTTACTTTCATGACTCCCACCCACTTTCTCTATTTCTCTTTATTGTATCTCCCTTATAGCTTTCATTTTTATCCTCTTTACTAGCTATATCTGTTTTTATAGATACTACTCCTATTATCAACAAATCAAATCTGTTCTCAGGTTTATAACTGTCTAAAGAGCTCTGACTCCCATCGTGAAAATTATAGTATAATGTTGAGAAATGATATATCCGTCTCGAGGGTCGTATATACACCTCACCACCAAACCAAGGAAAGTAGTAACCCAAAACGAAGGAGAAGAAGAAATTGTTCATTCATACCAACAGAAACTTTTCAAATTTCCGGTAAATGTCATCTATCCTTCTTCCCCCAGGCTCCATTTCTTCAATAACCAATAATAATGCGAGTTGCATTTCCAACCTTTTTCCCGGAGAAAGACGCTAAAGAACGACGATAAAAATAAAATTTTATTTCCTCTAACCCCCCAGCCTCCGCCTTCATAATTTCCATCGAACCTTTCAGGAACAAGTCACTAATAAAAATTCAGAGAGTCAATTTTACTCCGACAAGAACAATCACCAATATTTTCCCTGATTCTTAAGGCCCCTATCATTCTCTTAGTATATTTTGACCCTTAATTTTGAAAGTGGTATAAAAAACAATTTATAAATCAATTGAATTTCTAACCACAAATTGTTTATAAACAAAACCAAAACCAATCAGGTGATTTATTAAAAATTGTCTCGACCAGTTCATTTATACCACTTTCAAAAGAAACAACCCATTTTGAGGTTTTTAAGAACCTCCATTTTGTATGTCCGTCAAAACATTCAGCGCTCTCTTTTGGTTAATCTTGAGGAGATACTCAGACTAAATCATCACCAAGGACGAGTGGAGAAAGTTTGCAAACAAAAACGAACGGAAAACACACCAAAAGCCATTTCGAACCGACACAGAGACAAGCATGAGAGATCTGGGCAAGCAAGAAACACCACCACCACCACCGCCGCCGCCAGTCCCAAACCATCGTTTCGCATGGGCACTACCAACTGAATGCAAGTGTGTGTATTCACCGCCGGAGAGTGCGATTGCACCTGCAAAACTATGCAACCGCGGCCGTAACCTGAGTCCGATAACTCCCAGACACGAATTCGAAGGTCGAATTCATTCATGGGCAGACATAAACCAAAACTTTCTTTCCACTCGACCTGAGGCAGACAATTCTCTCAGCGAAACTTTCACCAGATAAGCGGAACCTTTGGTTACATTCTACTAACTTCCGGCTTCGAAAAAAAAGAGAGAAAGAGAACGAGAAAGAAAAGTGTGAATTAACGTCTAATTCCCGATTTGGGAAGGAGGTTTTCAGGTCAAGGCCGCCATTTTTATTTACGCTTTCCAAATTTCCTTTCCGACTTCATTGTGAATTGGGACGAAGACGCAATCAACATGTCTTTCGACAGAAGGATAAGAGCTTTGCTTTCCTTATTACTGTCTCTCCCCCCCCCACCGACCTGACATAAATTTCGAGAGACGTCAGAATTTTGGATATCTTGTCAACTTCACCCTTTCCCACCAACCCCAAACCCATTTCGAGACAAATCCTTTCATCTTTAACCGAAAACGCTTAACCCAATCCAATGATCCGGCGAAGAACATCACGAAACCTTAGGAAAGCTGACCCTCAAATCAACCACTTCGCTTCCTCCAGGAGCCATGGTAACCGACCACATTCCTCCTTCCCGATCTCCCTCCTCCCAACTCCTTCCTCTTATCTCCGAAAACATTATCAGAACGGCTGCTGAAACGCAATAAATTTACACAACGCGTCATTGTGTGTTTATACAATTACGAAAGCAATTTTCCTTTTTTACTGCTGATTTAAGGTCAAATTTAAATTTAAGTTCGTTCAGCCATAACAATCAGCTACCTCAGTTCGTTCCGTTTAGTCTAGTCCATCGGCGGTACTTCCTTTGTTTTTCAAACCTTGACCGACCTTTTCCATCGCCCACATACACTGCCTCCCTATCCTCCTCCTCCTTTCCGCCCTCATCCTCTTATCACCAGCACGATTTTTCCTCGTGACTCCTTCGTCAACGTGACTTTGATCAAGACCTCGTGTCAACGGTATCCCGTGTTTCCGTTTCCTCCGTTCCCATCGGGAATTTTCTTCCAATTTCTCTTCCTCTTTCATCAACAGGTATTGAAATAACACAAAGAGAAGGAGGGCCCCAAAACAAAACATCCTGTTTTTGGGTGAATATCATTTCCCGTACGGATGAGAATTTGGTGAGATGTGCCTACACATCTAACCACTCAAACAAATTTGTCCTTCAGCACACGACACAACCAGGAAAAAACAAACATTTTCCACCAAATTGAGCAACGGAAATAAATAATTTTCCTTCTCATTTTAAAAATTCATCTTTTCTGTCATTTCCATCCTTCAATTCATTTCCCTCGAAACTGGTCCTGTTGTCAACGATTCGCATTCCGTAACCAAACATCCTCGCTTCATTCCTTTTATATTCAATATTCACTGAATAAGAGAAAAAGACAAACTCATTTCCCTCATTTCAATAAATAAAAAAAAAGGAAAAAGACAAACAGAAAAGCTACCAATTCGTTCCAAGATCAGAGAAATGATGAAAGAGAAAAAGGTCAATAAACAACGTCCAAAGCAAACAGCAGCAGCAGCAGGAACAACCGAGCAAGCAAACAAAATAAAAAACAATAAAAAGAGGAAAATGAACACTGACAAAGGTAAAGAAATCAACGAGGAGGAAAAGAGAAGGAAAAAAGGAATTCGACAGTCAACAAAACAAAAAGTCAGAGAGAAACAACTTTCAGCCAAAGGAGTAAACGAATCGAGAACAAACTAACATGTTAAAAATTCAAAAACCGAAATCGATCGATAAAAGACCTCTCAACCGTCTTCTCCTCTACCCCCAAAATAAAAACCTTTTTACGAAATGTTTCCTTCCCAACCGAAAAATAAAAGCCTGGAAACCAAAAAAAGCTCCTTGAAATTTTTCAACCGCAACAGCATCAACCTTGAAACGGGGACGGACCCCCCTCGCGGGAGAGGAAAAATAAATAAAATAAAATACAAAAATCGATCGTCGTTTCAGCAATCAAACTATCCGCTTTTCCCCCAAACCCCTTCTACTTCCCAACAGCAATCTACCACAACCGCGAAATTCATACTCTTCGGAAGCTGAACTTGATAAAAAAATATTTCACTTCAGGAAATTTCTAGAATTTTTATTTGGTCACGAATGATATATCATCCCCCACTTCTCCCCCGACCCCCCAAAGCCTCTATGCCTTCCTCTTTTCTCCGATTCCGTTCTGACATTTCGAATTCGAACTCGGAATTCCAGACGGGAAATTTAAATCTTAAAACCCTTTAGAGGAATCCTTTAGACCATCTTGCAGCTCTTCGGGAAATGTTTCACACGAAGCTTCGACACGTCACTGACACTGACACCGTATTTTAAATCAGAGATGAGTTTTACGATTTTCACAGCTTTTATACTATTAATATTATTATTATATCGTTATAGCCAAAAGTTATATACAAACATTAGTATTTTGAATCAGTTGCAAATAGCTACAGAATTTTTCTTATTCTCTCTAAGCTGTCTCTAAGTCTGAGACATTAACTAGTTGTTGGTGTCATGTACCAATGGACAATATATATTCGATAATATTATATATTTCTTAGTCACTAATGACACACTCTAAGGAAACCAACCTAACAAATAACAGTTCGCTCTAATATTAAGAAGTTGTATCTGGAGAACAGACCAGTGTCTTAGGATTAATGAAGAGCAACAGGATGATTCCGTTAGGCTAAGGGAAAGAGATAAAAGTGAAAGAAATGGAACAAATAGAAAAGTTATAGTATAAAGAGAAAGTTATAGATATAAAATTTAGGTAAGGTAGTTAGAGTGAAGCATCCTACAGTACAGTGCCTAGGGTTCTTGATGATTGGCTGTCGTAATGGGTTTGGGTTTAGACGTATACATAAGACGTGGATGTGTGCGAGGCTATCTGTATATTATTAGTCATAGTTAGTCATTTTGTTGTATAATTTGTGATTTGTTAACTTAATTCGTAATGGACCTCTATAAATATCCAACACGAATCAGAGCACAAAACTGGATCCTAGAACTCGATGGAAGAAATAGGTCAACTCACCCCCCCCAACACCCCCTCCCGGGGGGGCTTTTCCCAGACATCCACCACCATTTTTGACATTCTTCACTTAATAACCCAAGTATAAAATAAATAAATAAGGAAAAGACACCGTGAAGCGGAACTTAAAACCTGAGGCCGTCGTCTGAACACGGGATCAAATTTTGATCTTTGGTATCCCGTCATCATCCGGCATTGAAATCCGAATTCGGACGGGGAAACCCGATTCCTGGAATTTGACCGCCCATCTTTCTTTTTTTTCCAGTCTGAAAATTTATTTAAAATAAATCCGAGTCTTTTAATTGCCCTGCTGAGAGTTTTCAGGTTCGATAAAAACACCGACGCCCCACAGAATCATACACGTGTCATTAAGCCGAAACCGATAAAGGGTTGCGAACGACGATACCCAACTCAATATAACTTCAACAACCTTGAAGGAAACCCGAGAGATGAGATTCTGTGCTACAGAAGGATCTAGTGAAGCAAGAAAATTGAATTCACTATTAAGGACGAGATAAATTGGAATGGAACCGAGCGGAAAATTCCTTCCACAATTTTCCCATCATCACACACGCACAATAAAAAAATAAAATAACAATAACAATAATGGCCTAGTAAAGGGATTTCAGGAATCGATTGAAAATTGCGGCCTCCGAATATTTCTTCTCTCGTAAAATTCAACAGCCCACGCATTAAACCTCTCCTGCAGATGTTCGTCAGCCAAAGACTAGACCCAACTCACAACTTCCCTCCGAGCCTATCTCCCAGCATCCCTTTTAAAATTGGTCTAGTTTCCAAACAAACCCACCCTTCCACCCCCAACCCTTTCACCAACTCTTCTAAATAATTTGTTAGTCTAATAACTCTCCAGTTTCCAGGTGATGTCCTTAAATTAAACAAATTCCAATTAAGGACTTCTAAAAAGACACAGTTCCATCATCACGCTAACCTTGGCAAAGACATCAATTAACACTCATTTCTAATATTTATTATTAGATTTAAGAAGATGGGGCACTTGGTAGCAGTTAAACGAATACATACATCATCTTAGAAAAATGAAAAAGTAATTACCCCTGTAAATCTGAGTTGCTTTATTTTAAATAACAATTAATAAATACATAATTACTTATACAAATCATCACCAGACTTTCATCGTGGGCCTTGCCTTTGTGGGGGTGGATGTGCCTATAAAATTTGGGTCGAATCGATTTTATGGTAACACCACCAAAAACCTAAATTCAGCATTTTATTAATTAATAACCCGAGCAGACAACAGTTAAGAGACCCCTGTTCTTCAGAGCTTGACATAAATACCTCAACTTTGAATTTAAAAAAATTTTTGTTCTATACTCTCAATATAAATTATATAAAAATCAATATAAACTTACTATTATATTAAATAATTTGTGTTATTAGAGATTAATTTCTTTCAGTACCGTACTGATACAGTTTACGGTTAAGAATGCACAAACGATTTTTCCAATAACTTACAACCTGGGAAAGAATGAGACATCATTAATCGAACTATATGTCCTAATTATCGGAGAGAACTTTCTGGTAGACCTAATAACTTAATTAACATTACTGGGAATGAACGTTTAAACAATATTATAATGAAATCTAACCGTCGTTGGAATCAACCACCTAAAGAGCTGTGCTCAAATCAGATCCTCAAAATCGTATTCAGTATTCCTCCAGAATACACCACGGAAGCTAAGTACCACCCTATAAAATCAAGACTTACCCCTAACACCAATAAACCATAACCAAAATCATCCAGCAAACCTTTCGAAAGGACCAATTTAAACCAAAAAAAGAAGTCAAACCTGTACGGCGATCGACCCACCAACGTAACACAAGACTCATCCAATTCGAATCGCGCCTAAAACTGGCAACTCGGGGAGATGAATGTCGGATTACCACAACCGAAACCCTATCGGCTTCGTTCTTCCACCACCACCACCGCCGCCTCTTCTCTCTCACCTTCTCCACCTCCCTTTAAACCTTACGTGAGATTCCAATCGCGTAGGTGCTTTGTTACCATTTTCAAGGTCTTCGAGGGTCATGTGCCCGACCGACATTGTTTGCATTGTTAAACCGACACACACACACACAAAAGGAATTTTTATTCACAAGGAGGGTTGGTTCACCACCGAACCACAACAAAACAAACAAAAAAAATTAATTCCAACAAACTCATCGCTGACAAAAAAATTTTTTTTTAGCTTATTAACGTCACACGTGGTAGAAACGGGAGAGGGTCACGGAGATTAACAAGACGTTGCGGAAATTATCAACACCGGTATAATAAAATATATACGAAGGCCGATGGACTCGAAAATAAACAAAACTTATTTATTTTTATCGGTTTTGAGATCGGAAAACGCGAGAAACAAAACAAAAACGGCCATTTTGAAAAAGTTTTTAACAACAAGACTCACCAAGAAACAAGAGAAAGATGACATGAGAAAACCATGAGCCAAAAACACAACACAAAAGCTCCAACTGAAAAACAACCCATCTGTTCCCTTCCATCCCAAATCTGAAAAACCTGGGAAAACACGCTGACGGATCAAAATTTTCGAAAATTCATCACCTCGACAAATGAGTCATCTAACCGGTGAGCTTTTCACCGGAACATAAAAGAAACTAACACAAAAACTAACAATCTTACAAATCATCCAAAAATGACTCGGGGACGCAGGAGGGGAGGAGGAACGACAGCAGTGTTATTAACACCCAAACCACCTCCCCATCACCCAATGATTGATGAATTCGCGGTTTTCGAACTTCCCAAGATCAAGGCAAAAGAGAGAGAGGATATCAAAGTCAAAGACCGATCGTTTCGCTGCCAATGAACCGGATAATTTTTCCATTTTCACTTTATACTTCACCCTTTTCATCCTCATTTTAATAAATTATTAATTAACAACAGTTACTTTAATAATAAATGAAAAGTAATTATTCACGATCACGTCTCTCCGGTTTTTCGGACAAAGAGGTCCCTCGATTCGGGACTCAACTCAAGTCGGGACTAATTAATTGATCATAAAACCGGAAGTGACCGTTGTATCGACCTCTTTTCCGGATTTTTATGAATGAATCGGACACAACAGCCAATATACCAACAGGTTTCTCTTTTGTTAGGGAGCTTTAAAAGCGTTTTATTCGAGTACAACTTCCCTTACGAAAACGATTAAGAGCTCTAACTTTTCACATCGCTCAACAGCAGAAGATTGCTTCCATTCCGAAAATCCTGTCTAATTTCCGAGTCCCGACAGAAACAAAAAAAATTCCTAAAACAAACAGAAACTCCATCTTTGAACCTGAGCGAAGTTCCGTTTTGCTCAACAACCAATTTTCATTTAGGGCTTTTACAAACTTTATACAATTTCCGGTCAGTGCTGACCCAAAGTTAACTTTCTATTTAGATAGGATACGGAAAGGGGAAGGAGTGAGAGAGAAGACAAACGCACGCAAACGGGCCAGACAAACAGCTTCAGGTAGGGACGCACCCAACACGTCGCGACCCATGGGAACCGGAAACCTTTCATCGTACAAACTGTTACCTTTAGTCTATCAAAACCATCCTTTCCACGAAACAAACTCAAACTGAAACTGAAAACATGAAAATAATTTCACCTTTGACCTTTTCGAATTCATTAAATTAACCGTAATTGGGAAGATGGAAGTTTCGGAGGCCAGGGCGGGGCGGAGGGCATAAAAGAAATCTCGACAAAAACCCATTCCTCCCACGTTTAGATAGTTTCGAACTTGATGAAAACTGAGAAAAATCTTTCGAAAACCAGTCAACTTGAATGATGGAACGATGATTAACTCGACAAAAACCTTTTTCGAACCTCTTAATCAATCACGACACCGAAGGATAAGAAAAAAAAACGGAAAAGGGCAAAGTGAAACCTTCGTCCCTCATCCCCCGCCCCCACAATAACTTTTTTTAATTTTTTCTTCCAGTAAAACGTTAAAGGTCACAAACCAAAAATGAAAAAAAAAATTTCCTCGGTTTAATGATTTCTTGCCAAAAAATCACGAAAATCAAAATGTCAAAGAGTGTTACGCAATTTGTTAATAACCCAAAATCAACAAAAAAACAGACCGACGGACGGACGGACAAACGGACAGAGCACAAGATGAGGAAAAATCCCAGATACGGTATGCGATGACACATTCATGAACGAAGGAGACTACTCCCCGACACACCAACCCCATTCAAAAACGCTCCACCTTCAGCCACCCAAAAGTACCTGAAGACGTAACACCGAGCTGACTGAAACCCAAAAAACTGAAGAGCAACATTTTTAAGGCGCATCTCTTCACAAACAAAAAATCTATACTTATTTAAATAATCACTGATAACTCCTAGTTATTCCGTTGTTTGATAAATCGCCTAACATAAATAACAAATTAATATAGTACCTGTCCCGAAAGTCCCCGGAATGAATTTTAAAAATTATCTCATTAACATCAATTTTCGGAACTTTCCTAAGTAGAATCTTAGATCCTCCGCCCCGCCAACCGGCATACAAAACCGGTGACTTTTGGGACAGGCATTGTAATGTGTTAGCCATTCTAATGGCCGGAATCGCGAAGGAAAACCTGACGGACAAGTTAGAACGCACTAAGAATATAGAAAATATGAAGAAAAACTTGGAGGAAGCCCCCAGACCAATGTCCCAGCATCCCATTCAAAATTGGACCAGTTTCGTAACAAACACCTCCCCCACCTTCACCCCCAACCACTTTCACGAACTGTTCTAAATAATTCGATATTCAGGCTTCCAGGTGATGACCTTAATTAAACTATCCCAAACTATAGTCATGGATCCATCGCCCACTCCCTCATCCCTCCCACCTCTTCAAGGTAAGGGAATCGTTTAGACAAAGACCTTAAACGGCGAACGAGAAGAAACGAATTTGAAACAAATCATGAGCAAAATGGACGGAAGAAAACGGCCACGGCGAAAGGAAGAACGAAGTCGCAATAAAGTGAAACTAACGTCGGATAGAAATCTGACAGGAACGTGGTTCCAAAAAGTTGCTACTAAAACACCAGACTTATGAAAGTAGATGTTTCCTTAGCAGATAAATCTACCCCCAAAATTTGGCTCAAATTGGTTTTGTGCTTTTTAGAGATTTACTCACATCCACATACAAACACGCGTCGTTATATTTAATCAAACGACAGGAGAGAGAAAATGGGAAAACAAAAACAGTTTTTACTATCACCATTGACGCATTCACCTCCTCCTGACTGCGCCCACGTCCGATTCCCAAAGCAACATCAACAAAGATTATTAGCCCCAACATCTCAGCTACTAAACTGAGATAATTTTGAACGATTTAGATACCATCAGCAGATATTCTAATCAAAATCTCAATTTTCGGTGGCTTACAGCTTACAGATCACCCACCAAAATCCTTTAACTAAAAATCCTGTCAAGATTGGGAGGCTGTGAGCCAATGTATATGTAACCAATATACTCCCAAACTGGGTAACTATTACTGTAACTGAGGTTAAAAATGTTGGTGTGACAAACTTCTATAACTCAAAACACTAATCCCAATTTCGGGGAAGATTCCGCTAAGGAACTTAGAATGAAGGACTCTAGTCTTCCTCTCTAGTCTTTATGTCTTTTAGAGGAAAACGAAGGAAGTGAACACAGTATACAGTATAGCAGATGTATACAGTAGATGTGAAACAAGCTTTCTGATTTTTTTCGAGGTGTTTCTTTCACTATTCAAGTTTGAGGACACCACCTTACCACCAGGTAACACTATGTAGTTAACCGACTACAGTATTCGAATGAAAAAAAAAAACGGTTCCCTCACTGTATCTGGAAGATACACTGGACTTTGTACCTTAAAAGTCAATTTTTTGAGTGTTTTATGTTTGGTGGGAAGTTCAAACCTGATAGTAACTGTAACCGACCTATCCAACTGTTCGTGGGCTAAATTTCATTCCATTCGCACGAACATATGAAATCAAAGCTCTTCAGGATCTTATAAGAACACAGTGTCATCAAAGAAATCAAAATTCCTTACAAAATAAAATTTGAGATTTGAAACAGGTTAAGGAACCAGAAATGACTGGAAAGAGATCATCCAATCAATAAAGACCAAAATCCACAAAAAATAAGGTTTGAACTTCAAACTTTAAATAAATCCCACAGAGAGTTGAAAAAAAATTTGAAAGTCAATGACACCGACCCTGACCGCAACGCTCCGAACTCCACCCACTCCACCCCCCCCGGTATCCCTCGGGAAATAAATGATCCGAAAGAAAAAAAATTTTCTCTTCTCCCATGAAAATATATTCTTTCATCTCGAATTTCATCTCATCCCTGAGCTTTTCCTTCCAACACCTTTCCTTTGTTTTTCCCGACATTTTGACATTCTATCGTCGATGGAGTCGACTTAAAACCGGTGTACACGACGGGCACCCGGCCAGGTAATCTCTTAACGCCTTGACCTTTTCCGCAAGGAACACAATCGCTAAAAGAGAGATAAGTTCAATATCCCACTGCCTTAGGCCCAGACAAGTCGTCGAACTCTCCCGAAGAATCCCCTCGAGGATATCATACCCAGGGAAATCGATTCCCACCATCCTCCACCTCCTGCTGTTATCATTCTCTAGCCACCAGAAAACGTTGAACGACACGAGTGCTGCTGGTACCAACTTTATTGCGTCGACGCGATTAAACAAAAAAAAACATTTTTACCAACTGTAAACAAGAATGATGATGACTGTACATCGGGCTCTCTCATGTTTAAACCGGATGTTTTAATTTAAGGACGTTAGTGATTTAATTAGCAGATGGAATGTCAGGGGCCTTTTAAACAAAGTTGGAACGCAGTTATTAAAAGGAATAAATACGAATCCGAGAGGGCGGTGGACGAGAGGGAGGAGAAGAAGAGGAGAGAAGTCGGAGGATGATAACCTTTTCGAAATGATTCCCACCTACCTTCGCCACTCGGCTCTTCTCCTACGACGCAAAAACTCATCTCCGATCCTTTGACCGAGAGGAAAATCTCAAATAATTAAAACGTTTAACTTCATTTGCGGAAAGCTTTTAAGAGCGAATACGACAAAATAAATAAATAAATAAATAAGAAAAAAAAAGAAGCGTCAACTCGATCTGGGAAATTTTTTCAATGACGTCAACCGGCAAATGTATCGAAAATAAAAGAGAACGACTTCCAATTGCATAACGACAAACTCGCAGCCGTCGCATCGCGCAGTCACTCTCAGTCAATCAGTCAAAAAAAAATAAAAATTTTCTTTCCGTCCCAGAAAGAAAAACTCTGTTCAAAGCCCTGACCTCGTTATCCCATTTAAGGGAGTGAGAGAGACAGAGAGACGAAAGGAAATTTCCAAAAAAAAAATTTTCACAAAACGACAAACTCGTAACATCCGACATCTTAATCTTGGCGCCAATTTTTCTTTTTTTGTTGTTGTTAATGACTCTTTTGCAAAAGTGACCTTGCTCCGGGGGAACCGAGTCTTCCATCATAAAAAACCCTCTGAAATCTGGTTCACGTTCCAGTTATTTTAATGTTCGCAAAAAACGATTCCTCCTCGGTACTCGTTCTGTTAACAAGTTTACTCTTCGAATCGAAAATTCTTTCCCACGCTTCCTCCCCAAAATCGATTATAGGTTTTGTATTCCGTTTCCAAAAAGAAACCGTTTTTCCTTTAAAGGAATAACGACAAATCTAACACAATCATCTTTAACGACATCCAAGCCATGAGTAAACAAACAGACGAACCGACAAAATATCGTTAAAATCCTAAACAATATCCTCCCGTTTCCCTGAAATCTATTAAATTCGTGATTCGGAAGGTTTTCCCCTCTCTCCTCCTCCTCCTCTCCTCTTTTTATACCACCAAACACGTGAATTTCCAACAGTACACACACCTTCATTACACTCGACGACTCTAATCCCTCAAAAGTTTTTAATTTAATTAGGTCCCGTGAATTGGAAATAATAAATAAAATTATTTAATCTACTTCCTCGACAAAATTCGTATCATTTCTAGGAAAGGAGAAGGGAAAAGAGAATTAAATATCAATAGAGAGAGAGAGAAATCGCAACAGAAGGAAAGAGAGGAAAATAGAATTGGCAACAGCAAGAGATAGAGAGAAGGAGAATTAACAGTCAAAAAGAGACGTAAATAGCAAAAGAGAGAGAACGAGAGAGAAATAGATGTCTCAATAGAAAGAAAGAGAGGAAGATAGACGTGGCAACAGAAAGAGAGAGAGATAGAAATCACAACAGAAAGAAAAGGAGAAATATACCAAGAGAGAAACAAAACAAAACAAAGGAGAGTCTCACGTTATACTCCATTTACCTACAAACGAAGATTTCAATCAAAAAATTTAACACAACAAAAAAATTAACGCGCCTAAAAATCTGAAACATAAACCCCGATTCCCATTACAAACGATTTTTCAGGTTCCAACATCCTCAGATTCAACGTTTGACCGATGTCTCTAATAACGCCCACGCAACTCGTTAAAAACAAATATGGAACCTTTTTTCCTGTTGTTCGATTCTTCCCACGTGTGCTCTTACCCGTTCAGAGAGTCAACACATGTCCAAAAACGGGAGGAGAATCTACTTTTCAACCACCTCCCATCCACCCCCCGATCTCCCACCCACTTCATTCATCCCACCACACATACACGGAAATCAGATCCACCATCCTCCATCTCCTTTTATTTAATATTCTTCTCAAAGTCTTAGAATCGGATTTAAAGATTCTTTCTTAGCCCATCCACTCTTCTTCCTTATCCTCCCACTCTTTCCTTATAACTCCAATCCACTTACTTTAGACAGGAAGCGGAATCGCAAGGAAAAACCTCGAAAGGAGCTTTTCCAAATCCAGACTTTTTTCTAAAACCACGGCGAACCACAGCGACAGGAAAATCAAAGAAACCAAACCAAACCAAACCAAATTCACATCACGCACATGTTTATTAATGATTTTATTGACATAAAGGAATTCGCGTCACCGCTTACGATCAACCGTTCAAACGGAATCAACCGACTATCACTATTCACACAAACGGTTAATTTATTCCAAGCGGAGACGAAATAAAGAAAACGAAGCTCGCGAAAAAGCTCGACAGAATCTGCGAAAGCTTCGGCCTCGATAGTAAACAATAAACTGCAAATAAACAATTCTAAAAAAATTATTCAAAAGAAAGTAAATCGCCCACTTGACAGCCGAGGTTTTGGCTTCGGTCTCATCTCATCTGCCCCCTCCCCCGGTACACAGGAGAATATTTTTAAAACGCAAAATCCTTTTTTTATGCGGTTGCATTCACAACTGCCAGACAGACATCATTCAACTCATCAAGGATTTCTCGTTCTAGCCCCACCCCCCCAAAAAATTTAAGGTTGACACGAAAACTTTCAGAAAGCTTTCAAGAAACGAAATATTATTTCTTTTTTGCGTCGAACCTTCGAACGGGGCGACATTTGGCAAAAGCTCGACTCGCCAAAAAATTTTATTTTCGAACAAAAAATGTGGAAAATCCCGCGTCCAATTGGAATCGGTTTTGGCTTTGTTATTTAGCGCCGGGGAAAAATTTACGGGTCACCAAAATGAAATTCTGAGAACAAACAAAAAACCGAAATCTTTCCGTTTGGGAAGGGAAAGCTCCCACCCGGGTGATTTTCCATTCCCGCTTTTTGAACTTGAAAAATGGTGGACGCTCTTGACAACAATACATCGTTTATTAGAGACTTATCAGAAGCGATAAAGGAATGGGAAACAAGAACAAAACAACAAAAACAGGAACTAGAGACAGTCGACAACGACAACAACCGCCTGCCTCCTCCTGGCACAGCTCCTATCTAGAGAAACAGCTACAACAGGACCGCTTCACCATGTCTGATAAGGGAAAGACCAAACATCATCTCCCGTTACAAAGATGGAGGATTCGAATCCGAGTAGAACACCACCCTCACCTTGGATAACTGTATCTGAGTGACGACTGCATCCGTCATCTCTACCTTGTCCCCACTCCACCTCTTCTTCTTTAACTTCCAAAAGACGAAACAGCAAATTTTTTTCTTAACAATCGATCCAAATTCCCTGTCTCAAGATCAGCTAAGGTCAAATCTCATAAAATAAATATTTTGATAAACTCGAATCAAAGACGTGTTACATATGTTACATACATAGTCAATAATTTACATAATACACATAAACATAACTCCATGTTTGTGTTATTTGTCTAGCCATGGCTTTAGACCACTTGAACCGATTTGAATCAAATTCTGTATACACATTTCCTTCCTAAACAAACCCATACTGTACCCATTTCAACTATCTCCTATCAATAATTACACGTCAAATACTATTTTGTATATCGAACCAAAACACCTATAAAAGGATTTAGCGATGAGGTGATCTGTATTTTCATTCCTTATACTATAAATTAATATAATATGATATAATAAACTCATTTCAACGAAGTGGGACTCAATTTGTTAAGGAACAAGGAAACACAAAAAATTGACAGTGATTTTGACGAATATTAAAAAAATTTCACTACAAAATGTTTCATAAATAATGCACACTAGAAATAATAATAATTCAATTCTAAAATAATGGCAGGCTTCTATTCGATGACTCTTCAAAAATGGTGCACAATGGAAGCAAACACTCGGTTCAAAAATAATGCACAATAAAAACAGAAATTCATTTCAAAAATAGCGCACAAGAGAATCAATAACGGTAGACTTCGAATCGATAACTGATTTCAAAAGTAGTGCACACTTTCACGAGGAACTCATTTCAAAAGTAATGCACACTTTAATAAGAAATTCATTTCAAAAATATTGCACACTGTGACGGGAAAAGGCTTCAAAACAAATGCACAATTTGAACAGGAATTCATTTCAAAAATAACGCACACTCTCATCAAATCCTACTCAAAAATAATGCAAGACAAAAACAGAAAATCATTTCAAAAATAATGCACAACGGAACCAATAATCGAGTCTTAAAATAGTGCAAACCACAATTCGATAACAGATTTCAAAAATAATGCACACTCTCAATAAATTCCTTTCAAAAATGGTGCACATTGGAAGCAAAAAATTCACCTCATAAATAATGCATACTTATCTATGCCAAATATTAAGATGACCCATCTTTGAATGATATTACAACGAGCCCTTCCGGTCTTTTTAAATTTCATTTTTTTTAGAAATCCAAATAAGAAATTTATTAATGAAAGCAAACCAATAGTAGAACCAAGCCAAAACATTTTGTCGATAAATATTCAAAATTGTGGTCTGTTTGGGAAACGAATAATTCACACATGGACTCAACCAATGGCGGGGGTTGTTTTTTGAGTCTTGTCACACTTCTTCACTACACTCATTACAACATATAAATAAAGTTGACTACTTTTTGTGTGAGAATGAATTCGTACAAGTTTTAATTCGTTTTCACTGACTTATTACAAAAGTTTTGTCAAAACCTTTCACATTCAACAAAAGAAGGAAATAAAAAGGAAAAGTAAAAACAACAGACATAACGCCAGACGTGACAACAGAGAGACGCCACAAAAACGTTGAAAAGGAAAAGGACAGGAAGGAAGGATGGGGGAAAAAAATGTGACACACTTCTTTCCATCTTCTTAAACAATTACCGTTGTTATGGAAAATAAAAGATAAACGTTACAATGAAAATAGAAGACTAGGACTTGTCAGGTAAATGGTGTCAAATTCTTGAGTGTCCTACTTATTCAAAGATGAAGTGATTAGCGTAGAATAGAGAGAGAGAAAAACGAGAGAGTTGTAACGATCCAGATCGATAATCAAGCAACTTCAATTACTACAACTACAATACAACAAAAATGAATCAAAACCAGTTTAGTATAAAAATTGTAAAAGTCATCAAGTCTACATTGCTCGATAGTGTTAACCCTCTTCACTCCACCTAAACATCTAACCTCAACACCCAGACCTAAATAAACTCTCACAAATCCCACCGATTGGAAGGTGAATATCAAGTTTATATAAAACACAAACAAGACCCTATTCGAATGATCTAAAAATATACCAAACAAGAAATCATGTGATTTTTTTGTTTCTCCTCTGTTTGCAAATCACAATCATGCCTCTGGTCATGACCACCACAACTAGATCTTTTAATGTTCTCGATGTGAGTCAGTTTCCTCCTTTGTTCATGTTAATACTAATTTTTTTCTCAAAGTCTGACAAATAGACTGATTGGGAGCACAAATAACTTGAGCAACTTAAAATCCAAGGTCAGTAATTTATTTTAAAAGAAGAAAAAAATTTGTAAGACTCTGACCCACAATTCTTTTCGTTTTCATCTTTTCAAACCACATCAAGTATACTTCAACAAAGAAGAAAAAAAGACTCAAACTAGTTTTATTATAAGCTGAATCTTTTAAGACAAATCCAAAGTCCAAATTTTTGTCACATTTCATCATTTTCAAGTTTCATGTCCCTTAGGTCAATTGTATAAAGACAAAAGACAAAAACAAAAATACCAAAAAACAGTAGTCGTTTCAACATCATCACTCATTCATGAGCTTAACAGTTGAATTTCTATTTACAAAAATATTAACACCAAATATTTCATAAATAATGCACAATCAAAGTAGAAATTTATTTCAAAAACAGTCCAGATTCAATGATAGATTTCATTTTATAAATAATCAATACTCAAAGTAAGAAACGATTTCCAAATTATTGTAAAATCCAAGAAATATTTCTTTTCATAAATAATGCACACTCAGACACACAATTCACACCCTCATATCCTTCCCTCATTAATGCACACTTTAGGCAAGAACTCACTTCACAAATGAATGCACAGTAAAAGCGAAAACTCATTTTGAAAATATTGCACAATCCAGGTAATACTTCATTTCATAAATAATGCACACTCAAACACATAATTCACCTCCTAATTACTGCAAGAATTCACTCCACAAAATATTGCTCAAACACATTATCAAAATATTGCACAATCCAAGCAAGAATTCATTTCATTAATAATGCACATTCTGACCAACAATTCACATCATAAATAATCCACAATTGAAGTGGGAACTCACTCCGACAAGGATTCTCTTTGAAGATGGTGGAGACCCAAATCAATAATTCATTTCATAAATAATGCACACTTCCAAGTAAGAAATCATTTATGTAACCAAATCTATTTCCAAACAAGCCATAAGTCATAATAACTTGGGATTTTACATAAGTTGACAACTCACTGCCACTTGAAACAAACACATATATCATAAAACATTCGGCAAATAAGAGATAAAGAATGAGAAAAGGAACAAAGGCAGTGAGACAGTCAAGTGACAAAAAAAACTTTTCAACTGCAAGACTATCTTATCTCTTGACTCAATCATCTGTAAATCTCACCCTACACTAATCCTACTTGTGATTTGAGTGTAAAATTTATTAAGCAATCAATTTTCAGTCACTGATTTCTCCAAAAATAAAGAGTTAAAGAAAGAAAAAAAAACTTTTGTAGAGAGAGAGAGATGACTACAAAACCAGAACAGGGTTAGTGAAACACTATCACATGATGTGGTTAAATTCATTTTGTGTCTTGTTCGATTTTAAAAAGAATGAGACCTGACTTAACATTTTTTTTCCACAATACAATTTAATATATATATAGTATTCGAAAGTGATGAATTGGCAAAGTAAACAGGATCAAAGGTCAATAGTGGTGTATGAAATTGAACCAACTCAACACCGATTATTCATTGCCCACCTCCCAAAAATAATCATTTTCAGTCTGAAGTTTAATTATTTGTCTAGTTTTAATGAGTTCTTTACCCCCAAACAAATGTGAGTGACATATATTAAGAAAAAACTTTTCCACTTTATGACATGTTAATTAATAGTAACAGAAAAACCTGATTTCGGTTTGTCTTGTCCAAAAAATTATCTATTCACTGGTTTACCTTCATTAAAATATTTTTATGTATCTAGGAATATTTTTATTGGAGAGAAAAACCCGGTCGAAAGAACAATTTTTTTTTTGTTTCCTTTCCTAAATTTTGTGTGTGAAAAATGGCCGCCGTGAAATTTGATACTTGTTGGGTTTCCAACACTAAAGGTTATTTTATGCGATATTTGAGAGACGAAGGTCCGGTTAAAACACAACAATTATCAAATTACAAGCCAATCAAGGTCACATGCGAGAATGAACCTTTAAAGTAACGTCAAGAAGACTCAAGAGGACAACTTATTTTTAATTGAGACAAGTTTTTACAAAATATTATGCAACAGTCTTAACCCCATTTTGAGTGAATATTGTTTCCCTCTTTCAACGACCGAAAAGGAAAAAAAAGTAATTTCGACAGGAAAAATAAAATCCCATCCGGATTAGTGAGGGGAAAATTTTTTCGGATAAATTACAATATAAATGGTTCGTAAATAAATATCTACTTACTTTAAGAGCCATACACCCCGAAAATCTTAAATTCATATAAAACTTAGAAAATAACACAGGTTTAATTCACACCCACTTTGCAAAAAAAGTGGATCTTACAACCTTCACGAAATTGTTCAAAATGGCCGTCGGTGAATCTCCTATTATTAAGTTCACAACGAAAAACCGACACCGACTACAACCAATAACGGACGGAAAAACCGATTAAACCGACCGGATCTTTTTCTCGAACGTCTGCCATCGATGTAGATATACGGTCTAACTTCCATCAACGTTCCTTTCAGTAAAATGTTTAAAACGAAAATGGCTCCTCAACTAGAAAATATTCAATGCCACTTATTAGCCTTTATGAACTCGGATCCATGTACTACTTCGGTTAGCTCGTATCGGGGTCTCTATGTTTACCTTATGGGAAAGCGTAGCCGTTGCCAACAAAAATTTTTCAAGTAATCATTGATGACGTCAAAATGACGCCATCAAAACTTTTTTTTTTCGTTTAGGCCGTTATCGCCGGATAGACGCTCGATTCATTTACAAATAAAAATTATAATTAAAAAGTCCCGGGATTAAGGATTTTGATTGCTTGTATATTTGTTTCTTTTTTGTGATTTTAGAAATCGAAATCGTGAGAGCCGGGATGGGGGCGTTTCGTCTGCGTGAGCGCGAAGAACTTGAAAACGCGTTGGACTTGGAAATACTTGAGAAAATTATTTTGTTTTTAATTCGAATTTCCTTCATTTTGTTTGGATCATTTTTAAATTTCAGGGATGAAATGCTTAAATGGTTTTTCAAGTATTCCTCCTCACTGATGGTTCATCTCGCTTCTTCAGCAGTATCAGCACACTTTCCTACATCTCACTTACTATCATTGCTGTTTTCTTCCCCGTTCCTACTTGTCATTCTATATACTTTTCTACAATCTTGTCCCTCTCTCTCTGTTACTTGTTCCTAATTACTACTCACTTCTCTTTTCCTCTTTCCTATACTATAATCCTATACTCATAATCTATAAGTTTAGTTTGGGTGAACCGCACACGTTTGCAAGGATATGTGGGGTCTTTCATACAAACCTCTTCCAAAAGAATTTGTTTTGGTTAATATTTTTCTGTTTTAGTTTTTTTTTATTAGTGTTTTCTCTCTTAGTTTGTTTTCTGCTTTTAAATTTCGTTTTAATCCTAACCGGCAGTTTTAGAAAAATATCATTTTAAAAGTATTGCACACTCTCACACAGAATTTGTTCCAAAAGTATTGCACAAGCTCACACAGTGAGAGTGCAATATTTTGAAAGGAGCTCTGTGTGATACGAAGTCTGTGTGAGAGGGTTCAATACTTTCGAAAGGAGCTTCTCATGAGTGTGCAATACTTTTGAAATGAGGCCGTATGAGAATGTGTAATATTTTTCAAAAAACTTTTGAAAGGAGCTTCTTATGAGAGTGTGCAATACTTTTAAAATTTGAGTGGGAGGAGTAGTGTAGTGGTTAAAGTTCCTGACTTGAACGCAATGGTCGTGAGTTCGAATCCTCCTGTTATACCCAAAAATTAGGGGTGAAAATCGGGATTAAAACCACCACCACCACTTTTAAAATTTGACATTTTTCTAAAACTGTTGTAATGGTCCGGGCAATCAGTGTCCGAAGTGCCCTTTGTTTTGAGGGTTGAAGTGTTTTGAGACGCTTGTTTGGGTTATCCTCAACAGTTCAAAGACATTGATTCAGTCATGAGGCAACCATAAATAAAGGGACAGGTTGTTTACATGACTGGATAAGGGATAACCGCTGATGAAGGATATAATAGGCCTTCATCAGCAAGAGATAAGTGACCCTCAATAAGTATATTTGTTTTGTTAAAGTGAAGAAAGATAAGTTAATCATTATCTGGCATCAAGGGTGAGGGAACAAATCATAATCACGCCTTGATCCAGGATAGGGACAAACAAACAGAGTCAGTCTGAAAGAGGACTAGAGAGGAGAGGTTCAGAATTAAGAACCAGAGTTAGCTCGGGGAACCAGCTGGGGATAGGCCAGCTGAAGAAGAGGCTCAGTAGACTCTGTGAAGTGAGGACAAATTTTGAAGTCAGGGAAACCAGCCGGGAAAAGGCTGAAGAGGGCAAAAGCCACATATAAAGAGTAAAGGACATCTGTAGAATAGATGAAAGAAAATAATAATAAAACAGAAATAAAGGTATAGGAAAACGAAAGGCGAAGTGTACATTGTTCACCTATCCTAAAGCGAGCACTCCGTCTCCAAGTCAACTTCCATTTCAAAAATTGGTGTCAGAAGTGGGATCAAGCAGGCCGTCAAGCCAACTCCATTTCACTGTGAATCAGTATTAAAACAAACCCACCCAGGCTTCATTTCAAAAGTACTGCACACTCCCAAACAGAGTTTCTTTCAAAAGTATTGCACACTCTCATAAGAAGCTCCTTTCAAAAGTATTGCACACTCCCAGAGTTTCTTTGAAAAATATTACACATTCTCATACGGCCTCATTTCAAAAGTATTGCACACTCATGAGAAGCTCCTTTCGAAAGTATTGAACACTCTCCCACAGACTTCGTATGTTTTGTGTTAACACGAAATCCTCTCGTTCCGTTATGTGTACAATGAATTTCTACTATTTATATCTTCACCATCATGATAACCCCGTGGTGCGTCCATGAAATTATTTTTTCACGTGACCCTACCAGCACTTAAACTCACAGGAATTTAACCTACATCACTTTTACAATCAATCACTGCGACATTTCAATGAACTGACCAATTTGAAAGTAAAGGAAACATTATACTAAAAAAATAAAAGGAAATGTTTATTAAGAAAAGGACTTACGCCGCTTTCAAAATAAACGGTTCAAATAATATAGTTTGTTCGTGTTTCAAACAGAAAATCTGTTATCAGGACCCAGATTTGGGGCATCGGTTAAGACACGAAATAATTCAAATGCAACTGCAGAACACTTAACCCAGTAACGCTGAGATTTATTTTTAAATCTTATTTTTCAAACAGATAAACGGTTTAAGTCGTTTCAAGTTGAGATTTACACTTTCCATTACCATCATCAGCTTATTTCCCTCCTTCCGGTTATTGTTTGGTAAACCAGAAAAAAATTTCGGCTCTGCCTGTTACATCTAATATGTATGTAACGGTAAAAGTGATGAATCAGGTGAATGTATTCTTAATCAACCACTAACCTTGTAAATGAGACCAATTCTCTAATATTTATCACATTTACCGGCTAGTATATAAAATCTCCAACTCGTAATGTGGAATTTAATCGCTGTTGATTCATACCCTTGGCTTGTGTCACTTCTTCATGTCTTGTATTATCTCGTTTTTGTTGGGAGGTTTGTTCACTATTACTGGAGAGGACAGCTGTTTGGGTTTCTTGTCTTTTGTCATAAAAGTGACAGAATCCAAAACATGTGAGCAAACTACCTCATCACAAATTGGAGAATTTATAAAATAGCCAGTAAATGTGATTAATACTCAAGAATTTTTCAAAGTATGAGTGGTAATTATGGATAATCGCCGGTAATCGCTTCTATATTCGCTTGATTTATCACTTTTACCGTAACATACATACGACATTACTTTCCGGTCTGAATGATAAATGTTGAAATGATGTCTGTGTGAGAGTATGCAATTGTTTTGAAATGGAATCTATGTGGGAGCAATACTTTGAAAGAAATGCGGAATATGTTTTGAAACGAACTATGTGGGAGTGTGCAATACTTTTGAAAGAAACTCTGTGAGAGAGAGTGCAACACCTCACGAACACAAATCGGTACAAAAATCGGACACAATCGGAATAGAGTGTGCAATACTTTTGAAAGAATCTCTGTTTGAAAGTGTGCATTACTTTTGAAATGAAGCCTATGTGAGAGTGTGCAATACTTTTGAAAGAAACTCTGTGAGAGAGTGTGCAACACCTCACAAACACAACACAACATTCAACAATACAAAGACACAAATTCACAATAACGATCCCTACCCACTGCATCTCATAAAAACCAAAATAAACAAGATTCTTGGATCAGACAACATTTACACCGACCATTTGATAATAATTATTCAAATAAAATCTTTCGAGTTAAATAATATTGTAAAACAAAACTCGATTCTGATACGAAATGGCTTTTTGAAATGAATATTTTTAATTAGGGGGTACTTACAAATGATCACAATATTTCCAATGTGTACTATCTAGTCGATCTTTTCACGTGTTTCTAATCCCGATTTGATATTTTAAAAATGTTTTCGATGAACCAATCACTTTAAATAACATTTTCACGTGTTCAAAATTCTATTTCAAGAAAATTTTCAGACAGGAAACAAGTATAAATCTCACTTTTTTTATTTTTTTATTTATCCTTCCTACTCGGCAAATTTTTCTGCGGCGGTTGATTTTTTCATCGAAATCAGTGGTGCCAACTTTGATTTTTTGTTTTTGTTTTGTTTCCTTTTTTGGTTTAAGTCATAGAGTAATAAACGGAAACATCATTATATATAGGAGGGATGGCGAACCTATGGCACGTTTGAAATTTTTTATGGCACGCATAAAGACAAAATTATTATTTTTTAATAAGTAATCTTTTTTGATAGAAAAATTAATTAAAACTTCATTTATAATTTATTACATACATTTCTCGTACTGAATACCTATCTTAGTACGTTAACTACAACCGTCAAATTATACATTTTAGTATTAAAATATTCTCTCGAAGTATATAAAGATGCCCACTAGATAAAATTATTTAAAGAAGGATTACTGTATTTGTTTATTTAATTATACTTATGTATAGTTTCACCACGCTAACATTTAGAGTCAAATTTTATTGTGGCACGTCACCTATTTAAAAAAAGAATTTTTAGGCCTTTGTGGCACTTACATCAAAAAAGGTCCGCCATCCTTGTTTTATAGGATTTTGAATGATTTTGCCGGATGAAACATTTGGCCAATTTAATCGAACGAAAAATTCATTCCATAAATAATGCACGTTCTATCGAGCTTGATTAATAAATATACTTACTGTCTTAATTATTCAAATTTACAAATCCCCGATATCCTGACGTCGAGTATTAATTTACTGTAGTAGGTAAATTTTCGCTGTCAGTTCTGTTGTAATAACTTAGACCCAAAATGTCATAAATTCCACCAGAGGCTGTGCAATCCTTATGAATTGACTTCTCCCTGCATTTATGCATCAAGAACTGTGATAACTGTGTTTTCATTACTTACAAGAGCGGTTTTGATAAAAGTCATAATATGATATTAAGATTGTATTTAAAGCAGATGGGTCGGAAATTATTTATGAGTCAACCTGACGAAATGGATTATGTGCTGTCTCGAAATTTCATTATTTTGAAAAGGAGGAGGTTACTGTTCCATGAAAACATAATTTCTTCTTACCCGTTCCAGACTTTTCATAGTCTTATGGCTGTAGGCATCCTGAAGAGGTGCACAGTTTGGTCACTATTCGGGTTGTAGTCCCTGCAGCTTTCAAACTGGACGAAGCAATGGTGAAATCTCCTACCCAACCAAAAGAGTAACAGTACTAACGTTAATGGCAACAGCCGTGAAAATCCCAAAACCCGCCACCACAATGTTATTTCATGTTACATCCAGTCCATCCTTACCCCTACAGCACTAAATTTACACGCCCACGTTTTTCATCAGTATAACATCAAACCGGTCCAATTTTCATTGATTTTGATACCCCTGACTTAAACAATCAACAAAAAACTTTAAAATGACAGTGAAAACCAATCTCCATGACTAACTACCATCATGACTAATAGAGTCATTTAACAATTAAGGGTCGTTAAGGTTATTAAGGCCCTTTCTTTAAAATAAATTTAAACAAATTCTGGGAAACAATTTAAACATGATAAGAAACTATCTCGTTTCACTGTAAAAAAAGGAAGAACAACCAAAAAACAACAACAAATAAATTGTTAATTTTGCAGAGAGGAAACTTTTCAAACTTAGAAAGCACGCAAACCCCCAAAAAGTCAGCATTACTCCATGCCCATCCCATTCCTCCCTGCCCTTATCTTGATTCCAAATTTTTCGAAAAGTTACGAATTTGATCAAATAAATTTATGGAGGATTTTTTTTTTAGAAACGAGAGCTCGGTAACCTTTTTTTACCTTTCATTAAAATGAGACGTTAGGATAATTATCGGTTAGTTCGATTCATAATTAATTTCCGCATGTCGGAGTTAAATAGACGAACAGCTATCTCCTCTCATCGATTTGGGTTACTTCAGAAAGGTTAACATCAACAGAGATCTGTGGTGTAGTGCAAGACTAGTCGAGTATTCTCTCTCTGGATGGGAACTCTGAAACTTTTGAAAGAAACTCTGTGTGGATGCAATACTTTTGAAAGAAACTCTGTTTGGGGGTGTGCAATACTTTTGAAAGAAACTCTGTTTGGGGGTGTGCAATACTTTTGAAATGAAGCCTGTGTGGAAGTGTGCAATACTATTGAAAGAAACTTAACTGAAAAACGGGGTAAAAGACGAGATTAAGAACTCAACTACAACTACAATACCAACATTAACATTGTTTGCATGATTTTGTGAGGTCCATGAACCAATCAATTTATCTAACATCATCATCTTTGTCCACAATTATAAAATTCCCTTTCAACAAATCCTTGTGTCATTAAATTTATAATACTATTTATACTCCTTAAGAGCAACAATATTTACTTGAACCGTATACCACACTCACAAAAAATTTGTTTAAAACGGTTCACAATTCAAAAAGGTTACCGACCTCTTAAACAACCTATCAAAAGGGAGCTATAGTGTATGGCTTTTCACAGTCTTAGATTATGGCTCTCAATTAGAATCCTCTCCCAAATCCTGATACAGTGGTACCTTGAGATACGACATGAAATATTCTAAAATTTATACCTCGACATACGACGAAAAATTTGAGATACGAATTTGGAATGTGCGATAATTGCATAGGTGATCCCTAAATGGCTAAACGTTAGCTCAGCTTTCTTTCCTCCGCCGCTTTTTGATGATACGACGATGATCACAGAACGAATTAAATTTGTATCTCAAGGTACCACTGTACACCTAAAGTGAAAAACTAAACTAAAACTTAAACTAACAAACTAAACAATCAATTCAAAAGAAACTCCATGTCATTAATTTTTCCTTATATTCACATACATTTTAATAGAAATATTTTGTTACTTTGTTTTTTAATTATTATTATTATTATTTCTTTTAAGGCAAAACATGTCAACTCTGACAATTATAATCTTCACATAACAAAAAGAAAAATATCTCAACAGACAAAATATAGTCTTCTTATTAAGGCTATCAGATATGATTAAAAATATTTTTTGAAAACCTTTCTCTTTCCTTTCACTGCCCATTAACAACAATATTTGTGATGAGAGGAAAATCATAATCAAACCCATCCACATAATTCATTCAAATCGAAAGCTACATCCTCCGCTCTCTCAAAAGAGGAAAATCAAAAAACCCAAAATCAAACTCAAACCAAAAATCAAAAATGGAATGTGATACCAAATCAAAATTTTTTCCTCAATTTCCGGCAGTGATATTTCGAAATTTGTGTTAGTGAACAAGAGAAAACACCCAAAATAAGAAAGCGGAGGCTGTCGATCAAAACTACGCTGGGTAAAGGCAGCAGGTTCAATGTCGTGTCAAAAAATGCTGCCAGGCTGTTGTTAATTGTGAAAAAATTAATTTGAAAAATTTACAGAAGTTAGAGTGAACAAAATAATAATATTATCACAGATACGAATTCAATAGGTATTAGCTCTGTTGTGTGTTTAGGTGTGACGACAACAAAACAAACAAATTTTATTAAAAATCCAAAGACGACGTAGAACGTTAACCATTTGAATGCTGAGTGGATTCATCATAATTACAACACCACTTTCATTACTACTAGTAAGCTATCCATTGCAAGATGGACGACCGTTAAACTAACCCTTTGGTTGTAGGGATTTCGATAACAACAAAAACCACTACAACTGACAATTATGAAAGTCGACTCGAAGCATTCGAATGATTAAAATCGAAATGTCGTAAATATTCTTTGCTATTTTCCACAAATTCATTTTTTTTTCTTCAAAAATTAACTCAACGACAAAAACCCAAAATTCATAAAACAAATCACTACCAAAGAGTGATTACAAAAACTCCAATAATTTGGAATATATGGATTTAAAAATTTTCAGGCACGTTAATGAGTGAAAATTATACCTTAAACCTCTGACGAGACAAACTCTGTGCCTTCCAAAAACTTTCGATTCGTTACAAAAACAAAATTCTAAGAGAAGAATTGAAATAAATCAAAAACCGTTACATTTCGAATCGAACACACTGCAAACCTAAGTGATCATAGAGTAATAAACATTTCCGACGGTGCTGCTCTCATTTTGTTTGCGGGCAAAATTTAAACTAAAACCGTTTTCGGTTATTAAACATTTCGAAATTTAAATTAACTCCACTCTCAACATTTTCGAGAGAGTAATAACGTATTTTATTGTCGTCGAGTTGCACTTTTAAAAAATCTTTTCCTCTTTTCCTTTCGAAAATCTAATTCAATCATAAATCAAAACTCAATAAAACGAGAATCGAATAAAAAAAATCGAACTAATTACCATTCGTTGAAAAAATTGTTTGAAAAGAAATCACTGCAAATTTCTAACTTATTGAACGAGACTGTGACCAACCAGAGGGTAACCTAACTTGCTTCAAGTCCAAAAAAGAAGGAGATTAACAAAGAGACATTTAAAGATTATTACGAATGGGGATAAAGAATTTGAAACATTTATAGACCAAGGTATCGACTATGAAGCATCTATGATGTTGGGACTACAAACTGCAGCCATGAACCCCACGCTTTTGGAAATACTAAAGAACTATCTACAAAAACAAAACGGTAGAGTCAGTGTCAAGGTACTGACCATTTTGATAGTACCAGACACAACACAAACAACTAACGTTTCAATTGAATTGTTTGAATCATAACATAGCGTGGCATGTGACAACGATTTTTCAAGCGAATCACCTTTCAAAGAAATCAGTGCATAGTCTCCGTCTAGTCGAGAGATGTGATCTATATGAAACAAATGTTGCGTATAGAGTGGTCAAACAACACTTATAACAATTAATTCAAGATTTTAAAGATCGAAAAACAAATTTAACAACAAAAAAACTTCTAAAACCACGACATCTTCGAATAACCAAAACATAACCAAACCTGGTCACGGCTGAGATTTTTTATTCGATTCTCTCACAACAAAAACTAAAAAAATAGTAATTAAAAAACAAATTGCTTTGATAAAATAATAATCGAAGAAAAAAATTAAACAAAAATCGCCTTTTGTAATTTTATTCGGTTTCGGTGGTTGCATTCATTGACAAAAAAAAATTTACAAATATAACTCAATAAACCATTTCAACCCTCATCTTTCTAAAATAATGAAATTCTCCCAATGAATGCAACTCCCAAATCCAAATATGACGTCACTGACTTCTAATTGACCATCACTAACACTTTCCTCTTTAAGTACTTAAAAACTATTTCAAAACTTTTACATAAAAGATGAGAAAAAAAATGAAAAATAAAATATAAAACCGTACATGAGTGAGTGAACCAAAGTTCCTTTTTCACGTCAACAATCGGGGGAGAGAAACAAAAACAAAAGAAGAAATTAAAGTATCATTGCTCCATTAAAATACGTAAAACATTCTGTTAAAAAAGTATAAACCAGATATGAAAAAATATAAAAATTATTTTTCTTTCGTTATATACAAAATGGCTTTTTATATTAAAAAGAGAGTCTGCGAATTCTTGCTCGTTTGGTTCTGTTGGAAGTGTGTTTTCCTTTGATGATTCATCAATTGCTTAACAAAGTATAAAATAAATCAAAGAGATGTTTGAAACCTTTTATAGTCACCATAAAATCAGTGTTATAGTCTGTAATCAAGTCACCTCATTGACATATTGAGATTCATTTAAGTCCTCTTACATGCAATAACTGGTTCTGTGTTAAACTGACAATCAAATTCAAAACCAAGCAGATAGCTCTAACAGGTCAAAACCACCGCATACAAAACATTTCGAAACTCTTACATCGAGCAAAAACCTCCCCGAAAAACCCTCTTTGACAGAAAAATCATTTTAAGTTTGAATATCCGCCAATTCGATTTGATTCGAATTACAACTTTTCTGAACATCCCTAGCTAATTGGTTGTCCATTATAATAATTCGTTTTAATTGACTAATTTGTTCGTTATCCTCATCTTCGTCGTCCTCTTCCTCGCTATCCTTCCTCTTCTGTGCGATGTTCTCCAGACTTTCTTCGACGATGTCGCTGTCTTTGATCGAATGACCTATATACCCCAAGTTTTGAGCCCCGTCGTCCGCGGTTCCTGTCGTCCTCGAAGTCGACGGTTGGTCTGCATAGGTCGTGCTCGTCGAAGTCGATCTCATTCTCTCCGAACTGTTGGACGTGCTTCTCGACACTGGATTGCTCTTTTTCGAGCCTTCCGGATTTGATTTCTCTTCGAAAACTGTCGACAGGAAAAGGAACATTGATGACGGACACAAAATGAGGCTGACACCCACAAAATGAGTACTACTTACGTTTATCGATGCTGATTATGGATCCTACAACATCGTTTATGTTTAGTGGTGGTGTGTTTGGCGTATCCAACTGACGTCGAACCAACCACCAATCCAATAAAAACAATGAGAGTGCTAGGATTTTTATACCGGCACAGAGACCCACGTATCTGTAATCAAAAACGATTTGTAAAGTTATTAAATAAATAAATAACAAAAACCGAACATAGCTATATTGGAAGCGAACAATACAATCACTCACTTATAACGGAATAATTCAATGTCGTAGAGGAGACATCTACCGCCGCTTTCGTCACAGGTGCTCTTCCAAAACAAACAAGTGGAATCGATTAAGTTTCCAAACAAAATCGGAGCCGGTATGTATCCGAATAATCTAAAAATAACAAATTGCATGCCCAGAGCAAAGGAACGCTCTTCTTCATTCACCGACCTGTAGAGAGAGAAAAAGTTTTTAAGACTTTGTTAAGATCATCTTCTCTGAATCAAAACCTTAGAAACAGAAATCACCTTAAAACTATCATGAGTAGCGGCATCTGGGTCGTCGCTACCACAAATGTCATGAAGAACAACAATATTAAAAAGGGATAAATGGTTTTACAAGGTGAAGTACAAGGCCCCGCTGTCGCAACCGGAACAACTGTCACTTCCGCGTACTCGTCTTCTTTCGATAAATTCCCATGAATACCTGAAAATCAAAAAATAATTCTGGTTACCCTCCTGATGAGAACAAGTGCACGTGTCCCAAGTTTAGGAAAGTCTAAATCTAAGAACATCTACTCCTCATCTGTCTTTCTACACTAATCATAAACCCAACTGACTGACATAAACCAAACAATAAAACTCACAAGTACAATTGGAGTAATTATAACGACTAGAGAAGGCTGTGCACCCAGCGTGACAGGGACTGAAATAAGTCAGGCCGTTGTTCCCGCACACTGGCTCCACGTCCGAAGTGCCGCAATCGCAACCGAAATTGCAAGCAGCTGTGAGATTGACTCGAAATGGTTCTACCTTCGTAGAAGTGCTGAAAGAAACCAAAAACCAAAACAATAAATAAGCGAGCACGATAAACGAATTTGCACCTGAAAACAAAACGACGCAAACCTGTTAAAATAAGGAATCGTCGTTCCCGCCATTTTCACGTTCTCGCATCCCAAAAAGAAGAGCAATCCGTAGCAAGCGAGACATATCGTATTTGAGATCAAAACAAACTGAACTGCTCCCTTCGGTTTTAATTCTAATCTTTTGAGAAGGCAACCACCCATAAAAATACCGATGCAAGCTCCAGGTATCGCTATCGAACCTAAAACGACGAAAAAAACGTGACGTCACAATCCGTGGGTGAAACGTTTTCTTTGAGAAATTTGAACCGGTCGTTGTTCGTCCTTCACTTCCGGTTTCACTCAGTCATCTTACCTGTAAACACACTCGCTTGACTTTTCCCTAAACTAAATTGTGTTTCAAGATATTTTGGCAGGAAGACAATGAACCCCGAAACTATGATTAACTCCATGCAAGCTCCTAAACATGTGACGATGTAAACAGGATTGCTGACGAGTCTCCACATCGAAACTGGAATGTCTGAGGGGAAAGAAAAACCCAAATTAGTTTTTGGTTTAGTTTAGTTAGGGTTGTCTGGGTTGTGGTAAGGAGTCAATACCTTTAACATCCTTTCCGTAGGATTTGGTATCCTCTTCCGGTTGTTTTTTAGTTTTCTTGACTTCTGTTTCCGGTTTCGATTTCTCCATCAATCGGATTTTCTCCTTTTCTCTGAGCAATGTTTTCGGAAAGGCAAAAAATGGTATCGCGACTGCTATCAACAAAACGCCGCAGACGAGGAATCCTCCCCACCACATTCCCACCCATCGCGTGTCATCGGGAGCTGGACACAAGGAAAAAGAAAACCAAAAATGAATTTCGCAGACCTCCAAAAATCACAGAAAGGAAACAAGTCGTCCAAGCACTCACCAATCAGAATGGGAATATTCGACAAGGAGTTCATGTGAAAACTTAACAAATAGGCACCGAGAAGAAAACCGCAAACGGGTCCGAAAGCGGCCATCGAGTACATGCAACCGATGTACAGACTTGCAGATTCGCTTCGAACGTGGTCGTCTATATAGGTCGTTCCCAGAGTGAACAGGGGAGACCCTCCACATCCCAGCAACAGCTGAGCGAGAACGAACAACATGACGGGTCCGAACGTCGAAGGAGTGCTTTGAATGCAGTTTGTGTGAACGTGCGTCGATAACGGAGGCGAAGACAATCCTGTCGACACAAACACAAGTTAGAACGTGTTTTCATCCAACTCCGAGGTAAGCTCCCAGAGGTTAACATACCGTTCGTCAGCCTTCCCAAATCCATGTCTTTCTGTCTGAGAGACACAGCTCTGCATATGTTGTCTTGAGTGTTATTGTGAACGACGAAATTCAAAGAAGAATCCGAAGTGAAGTGAGGTACCATGAAAATCATCGAGCCTAATCCCATTATCACAGCCCCTGAAAACAGAGAAACAGAAAAGGCTCGGGTCAAAGTTCTAGACAAAAGCCTCCCACTCGAAAATTGAACTTCCTACAGACCGGAAACCAACTCACCGATTGCAATCCAAACAGGAATATGTCGCGTGGATCCCAAGTAACTGACAAATATCACAGTGATCACGTTTCCTATCTCGTAAGAGCTCGCGATTAAACCGGAAAGCGACGAAGGGATTTCGAAGCGCTTTTCGATTGTTGTTATCACTGAATTTATGTAGCCCGAGCTAAGCGCCTGTTGCAAATTAACCAAAAACGACAATAACATAACAAACACCTGCAAACAAACAAAACAAAACAAAAAATCAACAAACCTGATACCTAGGATTTAAATCCTTTACACAACCAAACCTAAATCGAATGTCTTTCTAATAGGCTCTGAGAACCTTCTGCCAAATACTTCCTGACGGAACTTCCTACCTTAATATTAGCGTATTTCTGTATGAAGGACGGCCGGCAGGTAAGTATACCACATTCCTTAAGCTGCTGAGCGTCCAAAGGTGGTTCGTACGTGACGACATTCTTCTCTCCTCTATCCACGCTGAAATGAAAACGGAAATTTCATAACAAAACGTTCGAATTTAGAGATTGGGGATCAGAACGATTACTGAATGGAACGCTGGCTCACGACAGATAGAGCTACTGCTGACTGAAGTGCATCATCGATGATGCACTTCACCCAGTCAGCAGTAGCTCTATCTGTCGTGAGCCATCGTTGCCAATTACAGTAATCGTTCCGAGAACTTTTGGAACAGACACTGTACATCATCATCAACATACTAGCTTCTTCTCATCAAAGCATCCAGGAACTGGTGAAAGGCAAATTAGTCTTGACAGACGATGGCGACCTATACGACCAAACCACCATTAACAGTAAATCTAGAAGACTCCCATGAAGCGGAAAAGATGCGCGAGATGGGTGAAAGTAAGACCGCAGAGATAGGAGAACAGTAAAAATAAATGTCAAGGACGTCAAAATGACACGATCGACCGATCACAGACAAATCCAGAGACCCTATGAACCTCTCATAAAAACCGTTAATTTGGTCGGCGAAACCTTGACCGAACTTTCTCGATAAACAGATCCAAGAAAATTGTTCAGAACATGAAGCAGAACCTTGAGAAATGACAGATAAAAGTCAGCTGGTAGCTTTGGCAATATGAAAGCGATACAGAAACGCAAAGAGAGAACATGGAAGAAGGTGGACGTTACAAAGCCTCCAGGATGCTGGGTTTAATCTTACAGGAGGCTGGGACTAAGGTCAAATTATCACCAATTACTTCGAGTCAAAATGAAAAGAAAACAAACAATTAGAGCCAGATTCATTTTTAAAAGACCGAAATTCTTTTTTTGTTATGGCAACGTTCACGCCACAAGGACAGCGCACAACAAGAAATTCCTCAGCAACAATAGGTGTTAATGAGTCATAATGGACACGCGCTCTTTAACTTATTCGCTAATTCCTGCGAAATTTCGAATTATTATCAAATAACTGAAACGGATTCGAGTACATGGTCGCTCTTCGGAGGACAAACCTCCTCCACCACCACCATCACCGACTTACGTTATGAAAGCTCCGCACCCTGATGGATTTCTCGAATGACATTTAATTACGTAGTCGTTACAACTCGGCGTTCTGGAATGCGTTCGTATGAAATCCGTGAAGCTCGAATTCCTGTGGTGGGTTTTTATGTTGTAATCGCTGAACGAAATACCCCTGCTGTGACCCCTTGTACCGGCATCTGGAAATGAAACCAAACAAAATGAAAAAAACTCAAAATTAATTACGAAAACATGAGTTCGGCGACTTTCGTCAGTCTTCGTCAATGTTCGTCAACCTTTCCACTGACTTCGGTGTCTACTTTAAGGAACGAACCTTCAAACCTTTCAACTGCAATGACTATTGGCATAATCGAAAATCAACTTTTAATTCATTTCAGAACCATGACCATAAGCAGGAAGGCTCTTTGAACGATCTATATCCCACAAATCAACTTTCAATCCTTTCTGAAACCACGACAAATGCCAAAAATTTTGTCTAATTAGTTTACCCTTTTAAAAATCATCCTTTAACTTATTCTAAAACCACGACTGATGAAATAAATCAAACTGCAGCTTGTTCTAAAACCACGTCTTATGGCAGGAACGCTTTATCTATGTTCTTCGAATAGTCTCTATTCCTAAAATTAATCCTCAATTTCACTTGAAACCACGAAAAGTGACAAAAACGTTCTCAATATAGTTTTCCCCGTTTTAAAAATCACCCTTCACTGCATCCTAAAACCACGACTAATAACGAAAATCAAACTGCAGCCTGTTCTGAAGCCACTATTCATAGCAGGAACGCATTATAAATAATCTTAGACATTTTAAAACCACGACTACTGGAAAAAAGACTCTCCGAGCAGTCTCTAATACAAAAATCAATCCTAGATTCCATCTAAAACCACGAAAAGTGTTAAAAACGTTATCTATATAGTTTCCCTTTTTAAAATCATCTGTCAGCGCATTCTAATATCACGAAAAACAGCAGGTGTGTACTGAAAATAAACTACATTAAAAAACAATCCATTCTAGAACCACGACTACTAGCAAAAAGACTATCTGCACAACCTCCATTCCAAAAAATCAACTGTCAATCCGTTTAAACACCACAGAATAATTTCAACTCTAAGAGATAACGTTTAATCCATTCTAAACCACGATGATTGATTCCAACGATCTAAACAATCCCTAAACAGGTTTCAAATTGTCTAAGAACAAAACCGCAACTATTATTTATTTAAAAAAATCCAAATAATCAAAAATCATCCATAAACGCATTCTAAAATCACGACAATCAGCAGCCCTCTCAACAAAAACCTATTATTCCATTCTACAACCACGACTACAAGCGATAATACCATCTGCACAACCTCCATTTCAAAAAATCAACTTTCGATCTATCCAAAAACCTCAGGTAACACCCAAAAGACAACGTTCAACCCATTCTAAAACCACGACTATTAACTCCAAAACTCCAAATAAACTCTATTCAGGGTTCAAATTGTCCAAAAACAAAACCGCGACTATTACCCGAAAAAACTCTCCAAATAATCGAAAATCAACCATCAAGTCGTTCTAAAACCACGACTATTAGCACGAACTCTTTCCAAAACGATCCCCATTTCAAAAATCAATTACCCTTCTCGAAATTCTGACAAAATTATTAACTAATTTGAGTCGATTAACTGAATAATTTATTAATAGTTGACTAACGTGACACCAATCGAATGCTCTGCAATACAGACGACGGTTACTCTAATGGCGGACTGCAATGACACAGATCAACAAAACTTGGAAGTTGCTAAGTAACCCACAAGAAACAATAATTTTTCTCATGTAAATGATCCGCATTATAATTTATAGCCGCCAACTTTATTAAACTCGTTAATAACATCCTTACATAAAGTGTTTTAAAACGTTTCGTTTTTGTATATAGCGCGGAACACAAGTGAGCAAAACGTGGCCGGCGGCCATGTTTGCACCCGACCTCCCTTTCCAAATTATTATTATTATGATTCCTTTCATTGGTTTTGAAAATTGTTTTCTTTTATTAAAGTCAATTTACAGCAATTTTTTCGTTGGGTAAATTTGCGCCCTGTTTCATAAATTCCTTCTCTTGTGTCTGGCTGTACAAGGCTGGTCTGGTGTGTTTGGGTATTTTGATATTGGCGACAGAATCTCCGTTTGTGAAATGATTAATTAAAACTATATGATCATGTCGTTGTTGTTGTCTGTCGTAGGATCATAACCTTTTGTTTGTTGGTTGGTTGTTTGGTTATTTTGTTTGTTTTCTCGTTTTCATCATTTTCGGGTAATGATTGTTAGGTATTTCACGTTTTCGTGGTTGAAAATACTTTCGACTTGCCGTTTGGAGATTGTTTCGTGTTGATTGTTAACTGCCAAACGGTATTATGGAAGATTAGTTTTAGAACTGCAAACGATTTAGGCAAATTGTTAGATTTAAATCCTAAACTAAGAAGTCTTTTTTTAGGCCTCTGTCTGTCTGTATATCTGTTTATTTGTACCTCTCTCTCTCTCTCTGCTTTAGTACCCTCTCTCATTCCCTCTGCTTCTGTGACCTATCTTATTATCCCTCTCTCTACCTCTTCTTCTTCTGTGTTATTTCTCATTCCCTCTCTCTTTCCTGCTTATTTTTTCTAATTACCCCTCTTCCAGTTTCTAATTACCATCTCTACTCCGACAGCATTCGCGGTAACATTCTTCATCCACTCCTGAAATTGAAATATCAAACTAACCCCACAAACTTGTAAATCTAAACCTATAACCTACCAACTAACTCATACTAGAACACAAATGACAGTTAAACAGGGAATAACCAACTGCACACATACATATTTATTTACATAAGTTAGCCCAACACCACCTCAAAACAGAAGACCAAAACTATCAATTGTCGTAGACAACAAATCCAATTTCTCCGACGGAAGTCACACAAAACCCAACAAACTCAAAAACAAGACAAACAGACAGACTTAAACAAACACAAACACGATACCAATCCTTCAAAAATATAGTTTGGACGAACACGTCACCAATAACCACTCAGAGTCGCCATGATCGCCAACGACAATATCAACAACAACAACAACCTTTGCCCACCCCTGACGTGAATGAATGAAACGCTCACGACTTTATTTATTCAAACAAATCCTAATTAAACACGGCCAATTCATTTGATTGGTTCCAATAGCAACACTTGGAAAGGCTTTTCGAGTCCGCTGGACAAATTAGTACCAGCCAATAAAAACTCTTCTTTAAAGCTCTAATTAACTTTTTAAAAACGCGAACCGAATAAATATTCATGGAACCTGAGGTCTCTGACCGTGGAAATAAATCACGCAACGATCAATCCGCCATTCCCCAGGTTCAGGTTCCGTAAGAAAGCCACTTCCTTAAGCAAAAAAAGAAGAAAAGTGCACGTAACCCCCCAGACGTTCGAAAAGTATGACAAGAAACAGGAAAAACCGGAAGTATAGACGAGAAAGTGTATAAACTCTCCACTTCCGGTCTACAAAACCTAATTCCGGCTAGTCTCCTTTCTCACATCCCCATTAATCATTGTTCTACTCACCGCTTGAGGTTTTCCTACCCGAACGGATCTCCTGATACCCGCTCGAACTGCTTCGAACGTGTTTCTTTATATCTAAATTATTTAATTTGTAGTTTTGGGATTTGATTTCGTGGATCCCGTTGCTGAGAGTTCGCTTGTGGTTCTTCACGTCGAACGGAATCGTCGGACCTGAAAGTAGAAAACAAAATAAGACGCATCAGTTACATCCTTTCGAGGAGGGCGGTGAGTGGGGGTGGGGGGTAGATTTCGAACGCGTAAAAAGTCAAAATGTGGAGGCGGATCCTCCTTCCGGAAAAACGATTCCCGAATCCGGGGGAAAAGATCGTCATAAAAGAAAATTGAATCGTTCTCTCCTTCAACCTCCCCGCCCCCCTCAGTCCCTCCTCTCCCCCGGGAGTCGAAAATCATTTTCTCTTCTCCCGTTTTCCTCCTTTATGTTTACAACTGGAAATAAAAACAAAAACCGTTCTCTCCACTCCTTTGGAGGAGGAGAACGCTTTGATGAAAACTCTACGACGGATTTGTGACCGTTACACGTTTAGAAAAACAAAAAAAAATTTGAGTGAAGTCATCATGGCAGTCCACCGCCCTCCATCAACCTTAATTTTTGGCAATCATTCAAACGCCACGGACCTGTTTTCTTAGGTTTTTATCATCAGGCTTCCATCGGACTATCGAACTGAGGAAATTATTGTTGGGATCAGTTTTTTAGGCGCGACGTTACTTCTTCGTCTTGAGGATTTTTATCACTCAATGTCGTACGATCCCAACAGTCTTTATCTTCCCGTCTCTTCCAAAATCGTGTTTTGACCTTATTCGAAAATTTTCCGGGTTGTCGAGTTTCCTTCGTGCGTTTTTGAACGTCTCATTAAACTTCCGGTCGTTTTCTCTTTGTCCTGGGTAAACCCTCGCATGCTTATCTCGGCCCATACATTGAGGGTGTCTACCTGGGTTTTATCATCGAGAGAAACTTCTCCCTACGCCTAAGGTCAGGTGAATGAAGAGATCACGTCTTTCAATCCAGTTAGGCCAATTATCGTTCGATAATCTCATCAAGCCAAGGAGACAGAGACGACATTCTGTGAGAATGTATGAGGAAGTTGTTCGACCACCATTTCAAAAGTTTGGCAATCAGTTAATGACATGACCAAAATGGCGAGAGAAAGGGCTAACCAGTTACTCCCAGAGAAGAACACCCCAAAAGTATTTGATAGTTGGAACAGAATTTGAATATATCCGTTGGGTTTTGATGACTGAGACACGCTCCTGGAGGAAGTTAACCTATTTTCCAGTAAGTCACTCATCTTGAAGGATAAAAATGTTTTGCCATGTCTTTGACCAGACTAATAACTACTGTACTCTTTCATGAGGACCTTATCTCAAAAGTAATGCACAAGAGTTCTGATATTCTCGTTTTGTTCTTTTATTCAGAGATAGATAGGAAGAGAAGACGACGGACAACATGCTGTTATCAAGTGGTCAATCTTCTTTACGTTACTATCGGGTTTTAGTCATCTTTTTCTACGTGTTTAGTTTGTTTTGGTCTTTTGTTCAGATTTCCAGACGAGATAGTTTTACAAGAGAAAAAAAATGTTACCCAGAAAAGCGTATTCTAGTCCAACATTAACAAAATAGACTACCTTCTTTCATCTTTCAGCAGCTGGAATGAAATTTAATAGCTTAAAACCAAGACCAAAACTAGCTTAATCTCGTTCTATTTCATTTGAGGTGAGTGACTTTTGAAACCCCAATAAAATTAGAAAACGAAAAGGAAAGGAAACATGAGAAGAAGGAGAAAAGATCAGCACCAAACCAAATATTAGATATCGGATTGGATAGATCAGTTAGAAAGGGTCACAAGGGTTGTGGGGCCTCTACAGTCTTAACAGATCGCAAAAGTTAAGCGAAATCCTTGCCAACCTCACGACCGACCGATCTATCAACAACCGCGAAATCCTAAACAAACATCAAACACAACCAAACCTTATCGCCTCCCTTCCCTCCCTCAAAACCCATCCCAAAAGTTACTTTCGCGTAGTCCCAAGCTACCCGAAAACATGTCAACATCTCGGAGTGTAGTTACGCGTGTAGTCCTGTGGGTTAATTAAAATTCTAATGGGAGTGACGCAAATTGTTTACAAAATGATTAAAACCAGATTTCCAAAATGAGAGAGAGAGGAGAGAGGAGAAGAAAATAAAGAAGTTAACACACTCACGAGCTAAGTTCAAATCCAGAGTCTAAAACAATATCCCCACCTCCACCCCCACACTTCCAAATGAATGGGACCCCGGAAAAAAGCCTTTTTACAATTAATTCAGGTTCGATGAATCAAAAAAGCCTTTCAATGGGGAGTAATTAAATTAACGGAGGCAAACTAATGGACGAAAATGAAACCATAATTGTCCGAAAATTCTTAAGAGCCATAACCTCGACCGTAGGAACCTGAAGAGTTGAGGAAGAGAGGAGAGGTGAGGGGAATTCAATTAAAATCAATTCTTTTGTTCGTGAGCTTTTAAAAAAACAAAATGGAGGAGAGGAAATGTTATGGCGAATCATCTCCTCTTTCGTGAACCGGTTTCTTCTTTCCTGGTAGGATTGTTGGCTGACCAGCAAGCCCATCGGTCACTCCGGTTTCTCTTTTTTTGGTCGTTTAATTACGCCATCTTGCATGATGGTGGCGCCAGACTAACCGAATTGAGTCGCCAAACTAATTTTTTTGGCTGATTACTCGTCTTTTGTGCTGGTCGTTAAAAATGAAAACTGACTCTGAGGGTTTGTAGTTTTTTGTAGTTGGCGGAATTGTGGTTACGACTGTCATTAAACTATCAACCTAACCCAAGTCACCCAGGTTCAAAAGGGAGGAGACGTAACAACAACAAAAAGTCAAAACTCACGTTCGCCGACGCCGCTGGATAGCGCTCTCTTGTGACCGGTTTCATGTCCTCCGGCCGCGGTCACCGCGAGCTTGTTCTCCCTCTGAGGCTCAGACTCCACTTCCGAATCCTCGGTGGTCGATTGCTCGCTATAGAGACCGGTGATGGTGTACATGGACTCGAGTCTTCTGTGTTTTCCTGTCGAAGGGGTACCCGTCGAACCCATTATTCTTCACCCCTTCCGCTTCTATCTTACTTCTCGTCTAACAACATTCCCCGGAATTTTTTCCTCATCTTTGCGGATAACATCTTGAATTACTACTCATCTGCAAAATAAAGGAAAAATAAATAAATAATAAATAACGAGGTCAACACCCACTCCATGTGTTCCACTTTAATCTCCGTCTCTTTTGCACATTAGTTCCAAGCCACACCTCGTATGACATATTGCAAAATCTCCATTAGAATACATTTAGAAAGTACACAAAAGAAATTGTGGAACTATTAGCCCCGACTAAAACATTCTCCAACACGAATCCTTCCGACATTTTGATTTATTTATTTATTTATTCATCGGTGACATTTCCTTTGAAAACAAGTCGCTGCGTTTATTTTAGTCTGGATATTAACCAACTCAACTCATAAACTCAAGATCGTACAAAACCGATTTCCACCGACCTCTTAAAGCTTATTTCATTACTCAAGACATACGGTATGACTGTGTACAGACAGACTGTATAAATATGGAGAACTGCCTTCCCGTACTTAATCAAGTGACGAAAATTTTAGGCCGAACTGGAGTAGCACGAAATCAAATAATAAAAATATCACGACAGAAACATCGCGTAAAACTGACCATTTCCAAGTCATCTCGTCATATAGTGCAATTGTCCTTCAGCACCAGTCTAGTCTACTTGGGTTTGGCCTCCTGCCTGGGTTTATGCTCGCAACAAAATGCCACCGCGAGTGGCCAAATATTATTTCTTAAAATATTAAAACTTCAAAAGTTCGTTAATGAGCATTGTTATCCGCGTAACTAAAGCCATCTCACCTATCTTAGACTTTCCTTTACGAATTCAAAACAGCATAAGATGACACAATTACTAATGTTACCACGATAACTTGAAAACCGTAATCTAAGCAAGCTTTTAATAAATAACCCATTTCAAGTTGGAGATTTTATAAACTGTCCGGTAAGTGTGATAAATATTGAGTAAATTGTCACATTTACCAAGCTAAGTCGATGATTATGAATAATCCCTGTGAATTTATATATATATTCGACTGATTTATCACCTTTACCGCAAAAAATACACGTCATACTTTTTGGTAAACGTAATAAGTGTGCAAAATTTATGAAATGAATATTTTTCTATTTTTAGTATACAGAAAAGGAACATGAGTCAGCGTTTTCAGAATTTACAGGTAAATAAATAATAACGTTGACAATTTATAAAATTAATTTAACCCATTAACGCCCAGGTATAGAAATCGTGAACATTTTTTGAGATCCTTTTGAAGTCTGGCGTGAAAAAATCAAAAACGACATTCCTGTAAATTTTTCAAAATTTTTGCACGGTTTGTCCTCATTTGAGGACACCGGGATCTAATGACACCAAAATTTGACTGTGGCTCATTTTGTTTTGGTGGAAATTTCAATGATAAGAGTTTTATAGGTGTGTTCTACAACATCTTGAGTATCTGCTAATTTTTTTCCGCAGCGATACCTCCAACAGGATGTGAAAAAAATTATTTTTTTATGGACCGGTGTATTTTAGTGAAAATCATGCTGCTCTATCAAGAACTATTCTACAACTCCTGATTACAAAAAGTGAAAAAATTGTTCCTACTTAGAAAGAAAAGATTCTGATGCTTTAAAAAAATCTCTTCAAAAAAAAAACATGAAAAGCTTTAAAAATTCCTAAAATTAGTGTCCTCATTTGAGGACTCAGGGCGTTAATGGGTTAATACTCCCCCCGACTATTCAGCTGCTAGACTCAGTTCCAGAATTTAAATTTTGCAATTCAATGAATTTCCTACTGTTTATTTATAGCACTATTAAAAAAGACCCTCACGGAATAACATCAACTTAAACCATAGTTTTGTCTACATCACGTTCTACCTAATGAATGCTTCCATTGTACGGAAGGAGAAAAGCTTGGCACTATTTTCTGTCAACACTACAAATATATACGGAACGGCGGTAGTAATTATAACGTTAAATAAGCATGAAACCAAATGAACAGAAAATAAATAAATAAATCTGACAAAGTCCAAATAAGCTTTCTACTTCGAATCAATCTGACTTCTTTGAATTCTTTCTGGTCAATTTTCTCCGAACCAATACGCGACAAAGAAAATAATTACGGCTCTTCACTCGCGAGAAAACAATAAACAAAAACCCGTTAAAAAGAGCCAAGAAAGCTTCAAAGCTTCAGAAGAAAAAGAAAAAAACAAATAAATAACGAATAAAGAAAGAAAAAACGACAGAACGGCAGGAAAGCTCATCAACCGTCAACAATTAACCTCTCCATCTATTTATAGAACTTGATTCCGATTATTACTTCACAAGGAGAACGAGAACAAGAAGAGGAAGTCACTTAGGTGATGCGTGTCATGTAGATGATTCAGGTTCTTCGCAGCTTCCAAAAATTTAAGCACAAGACTGCTGAGTTGTCGATCAGTCGACGCGCATCGGTCGTGATACATTCGCCTGTATACAACGTTTTGTATGATTATGTTCAGGTCATGACCTTGGCAATTAACAAAGCTTCGCTTTTTATTAACAAAAGATCGAGCGAATTAACGAAAACGTGCAAGAGTCGTTAAGAAAAAGGAGAAGTCGGATGGGTTCAACGGGACCGTATTAAGGGAGAAGGGAATTACGTGCAAAGGACCGTTAAGTCGAGTAAAAAAAAAATTTTTTTTTAGGTCGACCTGATCGAAAAGTTCATCTTAAACGCAAACCACCGCCCTGGAAATGTTTGCTCGTCGATTTTGATGGATGTTGCCATTAATCGACTAATTTTTTACTTGAGATGAGAGAGAGAGAGAGAGGGAAACAAGAGAGAATTTTAATGACATCTTTAATCCCTGATTCTTTTTAAAATCAGCAAAAAATCTCAAGCAGAAGATTTAAACTCAAGAAAAAGAAGAAGATCATCTGCAGAAGATGGAAAGATCTGAGATGAACACAATCCTTCCCACTCCATTTCCCAAAGGATTGATTTCCGGTTTTAAAATCTGAAAGAGGGACATTTTGTAATCTTTAAAACATTTTTTAATCCGCTGTTGATCGACTTGCTGATTTTCTGGGAGTAAGGAAATAAATTTAAACAGCAGAATTTAAGTTTTCTTCCTCTACACCAACACACCGAAAGTTACCGAAAGAAATCTGTTGGGACTTTGGTTTTCTGTTAAGTTTCTGATTTAGAAGCGTGAATTATTTAAATTCAAATGAATGGAGTAAATGAGCTGACGTGAAAGTTTCCCAACAGCCCCTGCCCCTAAAATTTAAATTAAATTTAAAAATTCTAAATTTGTTTTCATTTATTTTCCATCCATTCGTTTGACAGTCTCTTTTTTCCTTCTTCCTCTGGTTTGTCTTCATCTTTCTCTCTTCCTTTTTCCGTCTGTCTTCCTCCGCCATCTCTCTCTCCGTATTTGTCTCTTTTTCTTTTTCCTCATTTTCCTATACTTAATTCACATTTTTTCCTCACTATTTATTCTTTCTTTCGCTTTCCTTTCTTTTCTTTTTAAACTTACTCATTCATTCATGCTTGTTTTCCTTTTTCATCCATTCATTCCTTGTTCATTCATTTTGTTCTTCTTGTAGCACTTTCCCTCTTACTCATTCATCCTTTTCCCCTCTTCTCCCATTTACACACTCTTTCATCTTCTCTCATTTGCTTACTATTTCAATTTTTGTCTTATTTATTCATTCATTTCGGCCATCTTTTAATTTCTTTCAGCAATTTTTGACCTCACACTTCACTCTAATCAGTTATGTTCAACCGTATCATGAAGTCAGCTTTCCTCACACTTTAGCTTATTTCTGTCTCAAACTTGGTTCACAACAAAATACCAATAGTAACTCAGTTCTTGACAAACAGACTTATTTCCTGACGCACAACCACCAACTAAACAAACTCAACACCAACAATAATTATTTCAAGGCAAGGAATTACACCCACAACACACATTTCAGTCAAATCTGACGTGACAAAAGTAAGCAAAAAAATTCCAAAGAAAATTCACCTCGAACTAAAAACAAACCAAACACCGATTTGCCGGAAATTTGTTTGAGTACTCACTTAAAGTAATAACGAGCCAACGAAACACACAAATCGCCTAAAACAAAAGATGGTCAACGTTGCAAGATACAACTGACCATCCAGAAGTCTTTAAAAATCAGTACCGGGTATAAGTCAAAGTCAGTTTACTTAATTGTTAAAAGACAAAAAACAACACAAGAAAAGACAAAGTCACGTGATCTCACACTAAGAAAACACAATTTATCAAAAGATTTTTTTCAAGAAAACAAAAAAGACACAGAGAGAGAGAGAGAGATGAAATTGCGCGCGCAAATAATTTTCGAAGGCCGTTCCCCGATATGATAATTCTAAACTTATCGAAGGTTACAAACTGGTTCCGACCGGTTAAAATGGTCTAACGTTAGCTGATTTAACTGATTCAACTGAAACATGGAGCTTAACCTATACGCGTGGATACAGGGCCACATGTCTAGGGCCTGTGCGGAGGAACAGGGACCGGCTTTTCCACTCTTCATCCGCTCTTCATCAACTCAAATTGAAATTTCCTTCACCTTTGGGGTACTACTCATGTTTATTTGGGGTACTCCCCATTGTTTATTTGGGGTACTCCCCATTTCCATTCCTTTTCTTCCTACTTCCAGTTGATATATAAAACGCCTCCACATAAATGGAACCTAGCCTAGAAAATGGATTCCTCGCTTAAGGTACTTACATCCACTATGGTAATACACTACAAATAGTAGAGGACTGTGGTAAAAGTATAAAACATGGCGTCCACTTTTAACTCTTCCCAAAACAAAAATTTTAGTCGTGTACACGTGTCTAAGACTCTTGGAATTGGATGGGAACGCGGAATTTTCTCTTTTCTTTCAAAAAATTATGACGAAGTCAATAAACCGACGACAAATTTTTCCTTTCTAAAAATTCGAAGGGAAAACAACTGGGCAACAACGAAAATGTTTCCGTCCGAAAACTCATCACCTTTGAACGTTTGCCAAAAACAAAACCGAAAAAAAATTTTTTTTTTACGTGTGTGTCGAGTTTAGCAGACAATTCCTCGTACGACAAGTTCACCTTCGACTAAAACCCCAGTAAATGATGGGTCGTTAAATCGGACATAAACACACGAGAAAATGGCTCCAGAATCCTGGAACGAGTGCGAATAAAACGACCTTTTGAATCTACCTCTCCTCCCACAACCACCACCATCCCATCCACCCGTTCGCGCACGAACACTATCAACGTGTCAACACCGATGATAATTGAAGCTCCGAGACTGGCGGCGACTAATTAAAGGCTTTGATGTGTCCGTGTTCGGGAAACGTCGACGACCGCCATTACAGATGGAAAATCGGTTATGGAAAGTAGGCAACGGGCCAAAGAGATTAGGTTCCGATTAAGGGAAGACAAGGGAGGAGAAGGAAACCGCGTGGGGACGGCCAAATATCGCCCAAAACCTAACGGTGTTCTTAAGGAGTTTTTAGGCGCGCGCCTAGACGACAACCTTCCGCCGGACCGGGTTTTCTCTTCTCCTTTCTATCTTCGTTCTAAATTCTGGTCTGGCCTTTTGAGGGCGATCTCATCAATCTTAGCTTTTCTTTAGACTAACATTTTCTTTCTTTCTCGTCGTTCCGTCCCGATTTAATCACTCAAATGGTACTCGGTCTGCTGAACATGAGTCTACGCCCTCTTTACTTTCCTATTTTTCTTCTCTTGTGAAAAAAGTCCTTTCAGCTTCGTCGCGTTCCGTCACGCCGATAATTACTCACTAAAACCCTGAATAATGGTGTTACTTCGACGCCCCGTAATCTTTCCATCGAACACGTGTTCGACCCCAAAAAGAAAACCTAAAATAACAGAAGCATCCTAAAAGGAAAGGCGAGAAAGAGCAAAACAACTAAAATAATGATTTGATGCTTTCGTACCTTTGGCAGCACAACCGCCATTTTGAAAATGATCACAACAACCTAAGGCACTGTTAAGGGATATAGCTGTCAACCAAATAGTTTCGGTTGAAGGGGTAGTGACGTGTCACATATTACATTTAAAATCAACGACTTCTTCCGACGTGGACAGCTGTTACGCTGGTTTTTAGAAAGAGAAGAGATTAGTATCTCGGATAACGGTTTGAGTCGGGTCAGAAAGTTCGTCTGAAACTGTGCCGAAATGAAGGTAGTGATGACGTACCAACCTGGGAAATTAAGTAAATGAACTCAAGAACAAAGTCCGTTGGATGGATGTGTTTTAGACTAGGGCATTAGAGACCTGACATCTGGGCAACTATGCCGTTCAGGAAATGAACCCGAAAACCAGTCGCACCGAGAGGGAAAATGATTACATCCAACTCCTCCACAGACAGACAGGTTTCGGCTTCAAATTCAGGTTGCGACTTAATTTTCAAACACCAAAGTTCTGCCATGATACGTCTGCTACTAAAAGCGTGGAACGCGATACCGTTTGTCCTTGAACGTGGGAGGATGTTTAAGGTCGCGTTCTATCGATCTACCCAACTCGTCTTAGCTATCTCACTCGCGAGCCGACATCTTGAATTTTCTTTATGTTTCCTTTGAGTAGGGGGGCCATCGGTCGCAAACATGTTGGAACATGTACAACAGGAAACAATTTGTCATACGCAAATCCTTCGTTAAATCGTTTATTTATTTTTTAATTCCAACAGTTTACGACTTGTTTCGCGAGATTTTAATCGGATCTACTTCCTGTTTCTGATTTTTATTCCCTTCAACTTCCGTCCGCGATTATCGAATGAGCGCGTTTTTGATTTCGCAATTTCCAATTTTCGTTTTAGATTCTTCTCTATTCCCGATACAGTTTTTACTGTAGTCGAAATAACCTAGACTATCAAGCGAAATCCCAGAAACTCAACATGAAAAGACCTAATCAGTCATCGACTCAAGGATTTGTTTTTGGTGCTAACTCAACCCCACAGGGAACCATTAACCAACCATTAGCCAAACAAATAAATAAATTCAACGAGCAAGGTTCGCTTGGCTCTTTTTCTTAAGCAATCGAACCCGTGAAATTTTTATGTCGACGGGTCACGAAACCCACGCGAAACAGAAAAATTTCCTCAAAGAAAAAACTATTGTGATCAATAAATATCGAGAACGATCACTCACTCATGACAACACAAGAAAATCGCAAATTAGGGTAATTTAACACATGCTCAAGGTTCCCAGAAGAACCTGCACGAAAGAGTCACAACAGACTCAATGAACCAACGGGTGTCATGATTGCAGACAATTGTGGGAAAATAATTTTTCAATTAAAAACCGGAAACCCGTGAATTTCTGGATAACGGATTTTTTTGTAACGCCAAAATATTCCGTTTGGGTATCCGACCAGAAGAAACAACAACACAGCATCTGGGTCACTGCATGCAATGTCTGGAAGCCGTGCTAAAAGGTTGTGTGTCACCTGACTTCTTGGATCACGACAACGTGTCCAATCAGAGCATCGTTTTAGGGTATACTCAGAATAATGTTGGCGCTGAAGTACCCGTCGATGTCTTGTAAAGGAAAAGCTGCTGTGGGTCCTCTACATCAACTCCTAACCTTAACCAGCCTCTTAAAAGCGAGATCACATCACAAACAGTATCACCTACACCCAAAAAACCGGAAGTTGAAATAACATTTACCAAAAAGCACTTCTTCAGTAGAGATTCCGACCGGATATTCAAATTCCGTTTTCAACTTCTTCCGGGGGTGGTTGTTACATGATGAGGAGTCGCTTGAGAAGATTTAATTATCTTGTATTCAATTAATTTCTAATTAAATCAAAATAAATTTGTTTCCGTTCGAAATTTGTTTTTATTTTTGGAGATTTTGAACGCAACACTGAAATTCAAAACAGTCCGGAAGTAAAAATTCTCCTTCCCGCTCCAAAGAAGACAATGCCAAAAAAGCAAAATTTTTCTCTTGTTCTCCGTCTTGGATGTCCGCACAACTGCCAACCGTTTCGCCTAAATTATCAGACCGGATTTTTCATTTATTTCGAAATGGCGGGATTTCATTCACTTCCTCCATTCTGATAAATTTTTTTGAGAGATTCTTGTGGACCAAGGTCGTTTTGATTATCGAAAGCTCGTTAATCGATTAGTTCGTGCTAGTTCCCGCGTTCCTTCCAATTTTCAAGAGAAAAATTTTCCAATAAGTTCGCACTTGGAAAAGCTTATTGCCTCGTGTCTACTAACAGCCTCGTCCTTCCTTCCACCCTCTCCTCACCTTTTAAGTGCTCATCATAGCAACTTGATTCGCCCACGAGCCAATCAACCGACATGTTTACTCAAAGAGCGAAAAACCTTTCCACGAAAGAGTAATAAGATCAAAATTAAAAAAAAAGCTTTCCGACCTTTTAAGAGCCGGTTTCTTTTCCTCGAAAGCTCTGACGCGTAAAACGAAATCTCTCTAATTAGGAAATAAACACTGACACGACTAAAAGTTTGAATGAAATGAAAATCCTCCAAGGAATAAACACACGAAAATAAAATTAGGAGAATCCCTTGGCTGTGAGAAAGCTAACGAAAGCTCTTTTCCCCGTTCTACTTTCTAGAATTTTGCTTTGACAAGTCAAACTTTGCACAAACATTCCCTCCCTCCCTCTAACCGTATCTTTACAGAGAGATAGACACTCCACATGTGTTTAATGAATTGGGAATGGCTGTGTAAACCTTTTTTCACGAGAAGAGAATCACGTCAGAAGCTTTTACAAACTGTAAGCTTTGAGAGAAACTCTCTCAAACTCTTGCTTGATATTTTTATTTATTAACCTAACCGCTTTTAACGTCGAGGAGTTGAACGCCAGAACATCCGAGTACTACAGTAAACTGACCAACAGTAACTGAATAGTTAAAATGTTTATAAAACTATATATACAACAGATTTCGAATAAATATCCCATCATATCTAAGAGCTTAAATCAGGAAGTCACTAATTACAAATATGCCTATTTATACTAGATGTTATACAGTATGAACAGTCTAATAAATAATTGACCATATTGGTAGATAATATACACAATGTATAAATCCTCTGATAACAACAATCTACTCCCAACAACACACATAAATAAATAAATCCAAAGAAAAAATATGAGAAAATATACTTATAAATATATACGGATGAATGTATTAATTAATATATAAATATACTAAATCCCATGCCGTATAAAAGTTTGGAAAATTATATCGGTTGTTTGCGTCACACCTAATGTATATGCTGCGGTAAAAGTGATAAATCAAGCGAATATATATATTCCCAGCGATTATTCATAATCACCAACTGACCTTGGTAAATGTGACAAATTAGCTACTATTTATCACATTTACCGGATAGTTAATCAAAGTTTGCTCAGATGCTCGGCTTCTGTCACTTTTCACGTACTCGCCGCTTCTTGTCGGGAGGCTCCTTTACTATTACTGATGAGTACAGGTACTTAGATGACTAACGGGACTTGAATCCGAAAGTTACAGGAGCTAAGTGAGCAAAGTTTTATTAAATTCTCCATTAAGACTTGGACACTTTAAAAATATACGGTAAATGTGATAAATATTTATTACTTTATCAAAATTAGTGGCGATTATGAAAAACTGCCCGGAATTATATAAATTCGCCTGATTTATCACTTTTACCGTAGGACACGTACGATATTACAATCCTTTCCGGTCTACATAACATATAAGCGATCTTCACCAGTTTCTTTCACAGATCCGACAACTTTTTTCCTCCATTACTTATTAAAAAAGAAGAGAAAAGATGACTGCTTATTAAAATTTTCAAAATTATGACTTTGGAAAAGCAATTTAATAAGCCGAGAGATCCCTCAACGCAAATTATCTCAGACATCTCATCCTCCTTTCTTCTCATCATTCTCAACCACTCGAAATCTATTTTTTACGAATTTCTAAGGAAGTCTAAGAATTTCTTACATCGACGCGAAAATGTTGAGAATCCTCTCTTCATTCCAGGATTCGTGAAACTTGAGATGGTGGAAGCTGGAGAGAAGAGGAGGTGGGGTAGAGAGTAGGAGGTTTAAAAGAGATTCGTGCCCTCATCCAAAGTCCTCAAATTGAACTCTTTCGGGGCTCCGGTCAAATCGTGAAGAGGCTTTTTTGCAATTTATTATCATTATCATTCACGTTAATAATAAACGAAGGCATTGCATCATTTAATTGCTTCGTTCGACTCCAATCACTGAACCGGAAATCGCTCAACCCATTTTAGAATATGAGGAAGAAGAAATTTGAAAAATTTTTAGTGATTATGGCAGTATAAGTGAAAGTTTTTAATTTTTAATTTTCCAGCGATTGGGGAAAATCAAAACCGAAATGAGACCACGTGGCTGTCGATCTAAAATTATTTTTAAAAAATGGCTGTCGTATGACATTTTCCTTTTAATACTTTTTAACGAGAGTCTTCTGATAGAGATTTATGGCTTTTTTTTTAATTAATTGGTTGTGATTGGTCATCACGAAGACGGGAGGAACGTAAAAAAAATTTTTTTTTTAAATCGCAAATCCGACTGGGAGGTCTCTTCCGCATTTATAACTCTTTTCAAAGTCGTTGACAGCAAGCAAATTTTTATTTTGGTTAACGAATCCATTTTCCGAGTTTTATTTTTAATTTAAATCAAACATGACACTCGTTCGACATCTTTCAAAATTCATTTTGTAACTTTGGCGCTTTTAAAATCTTTGCTGTCTTATTTCTTCAGTTATTTATTTATTAAATGGTCCCTCCTTACTCCGTAGGATCTTAATTTCATAAGTAATGCACACTGATTTTACTCCTTTCAATTTTTTTATACTCCTCAGTATGATTTCCTGACAATGTTATTATTACATTTTAAATAAGAGAAAAAAAGTTTGATTATAGAATTTTAAGAAGACCCGTCACTTAATAAACCAAACATTAATAAATTCTTCATCTTATAATTTTAGTTCTGACCTGTTTCCTTAATTAAACTAAGTTAATAATTGAGTAGGTAATTATTGATCGACCACATAGATAATCATTACAAACTGTATTTTTGATTCGAAAAAGGGAGAAGATAGTGGCGATCATACCACGTGATCAAAAGAGTAGACGTGGGGTATCTAAACGACTGGTGATGGTAGTGGTTTTGAGATATGTACCCGGACAACAGGTTTGGATGAGTTAGACTACTGATAAGACTGCTGTTGAATCTGCTTAATATATACTTTGTTTGCCAATTAGATAGAGGACGGTTTCAAGTTAGACATCACGACTATGACAGCGAAAACTCGAAATACTAAGGACAGCGCTCGAGTGAAATAGTTAAAAGCGAAGTGCTGACAAGGAAGAGGAGAATGAAAGTGTTGAGATTCGTCGGTCTGGAAACTAAAAGGAATTCAAGAGTGTAAAGTTTCAACAGGGAAACACTCTCAAAGGAAAGATCGAAGAGGGATCCGCTTGCTCTCAACCTGATTCCATTAAGAGAAAGGAGCAAAAGCCCTTCGATCGGGAGCCGCTAATTGAAAATTAATTAAAGAGACGACCGCACAGTTAAACACGATGACCTAGAAAACCAGGTCTGAAAGACAGAACTACAAGTTGCAAATAAAATAAAAAAATGGAAGAGTGAAAGGGGAATTAATTCTCGAAAAGGTGAGGAAGGAAGAGGAGATGTAGGGAGAAATGAAGGTTAATACAAAACAAAGGAAATGGTCCATCGAGGAAAACAAAAGCGCTCAGCTTCGGGACAATGATTCCGTTAAAAAGGACCACCTCAAAGTGCCAAAACCCTCAAAATGGCTGTCAAAAGATGTAAATTCAAATTTTAATGAAGGAAAAGAAAAATTTTCCGCGCCAAGGCTTTCAAGACAGACATGAAGGACCTTAATCAGTTAGTTTTTTACCACCTTTTCAAATCCTCGTGCCAGCTGGCTAAAAACAAACATGAATTCTGACTACTTCTTGATTATGTAACATTTTATTAGTCTACAACCTCGCTCAGTTCCTTCCTTATAACTCGTATAAACATATCATACTTCACCAAATTCCATATATTTTGAATTTATATACTTTAAAACATGACAAGACAACTACATATATATAAGCCTGTTATATTAATTTCCAATTTATAATATTGACAAAAAATTTAACAATGTTATTTAATTGTAAAGAGCTGTGACATGTATGAATTTATTAATATACAAACCGCGTAAAAAAAGTCATGGAATAATTACACATTTTTTTAACTGAAAAAACCGTAAAGAAATTACGACGCACCAAACGTTTCGGCCATGGAAAGCTGCTGATGTTCTCAGAATAATCCATAATCGTTCTACGACTTTTTTTACGCGATTTGTGACTAACACATAAGACACTAGATGAACCCGAAAATAATTTCAGTTCTGTGAGTAATATATATGTTACGGTAAAAGTGATAAATAAGACGAATATCTATAATTCCCAGCAAATATTATTTACACTCACCAGATGAGCTTGGTAAATGTGATGAATTATTTACTACCTCCTACTTTACTCCTTCTACTTTGTAAAATTTACAATGCGTAAGGAAGTTGTTGTCTTCTGCCACTTCTTACGGACTAACCGCTCCATATTGAGAGATTAGCGAGTACAGTCGCTTGGATTGCTTGTCTCGTCAGAAAATTGACAGAAGAGAAGCTTGTGAGCAAACTTTGATAAAATTATCCATTTCAAGTCGGATTCTTTTATAAAATAGCCGGAAAATGTGATAAATATTCACTGATTTATAAAATTTATCAAATTTAGTGGTGATTATGAATACTTCCCGGGAATAAAATGTATTCACCCGATTCATCAATTTTACCGTTAATATATTACCCACAGTACCAAAATTATTTCCCGGTTCATCTAATACATGGGTTTCATACAAACCGCGTAAAAAAAAAGGTGATGGAATGGTTATGAATTTTCTCACCGAAAAACCGTAAAGAAATTAAAAACGGTGCACCAAACTTCCCGGCCACATTAATCTCTTCAAATTCTCAGAGAATAATCCATACTCGTTATCAGTCCTTTTTTACGCGGTCTATAATAAACCCATAAAATTGTGTAAATTTAGTGTCAAACCTAAAAAACAAAATTTACAAAAATACCTTAAAACCATAGCAACCGATCTGTGAGTTTATTTGCACTCCTACCAAGGTCAGTTAGCAACACAACAAACAAGAAATGAGCACCTAAAAATGGTGAGCGAAAACCAAAACCATCCACGAGTCATCCAAAACCATTCAAAGTCTTTTTTTTTAGAGAGAGAAACATGTAGCGAGATAAATAAAAAATTTCAAATCACAGCACATTCATTCATTCATTTGTGGAGACTCTGCATTTATGATAAACGACAACAATGAGTAAAGAAACAAATATCAAAAGCTTTAGGTTTCAGAGATAGTAAATCTATTTACAAATATTCTTAACAACCGATGTCTTTACAAACCCTAAACAACAATAACAAAGCTCAAAAGGACAACAATGGTACAACTTGTACACTTCAAAACCCCTCAAAACTTCTAGTCTGAACTTGAAGGACAACAACAATGATCCATAACCCCCCGAAAAACTAAAAGTAATGCAATGCTGTCGTCAAAACTTTCCACTCGCTTCGACAATGTCAAAAACGCACGTATGACTTTCGAGAGAAGAGGAAAAGAAAAACATGAAAGCCATTTCGATACATCGTGATCGATAACGTAAGACGAGGGAATCCCATCAATATGGATAAGCTCACTTAAGTCGGGAGCGGTAAGCGTGGAAAAGATGGCGGGGCGGGGGGAGAAGAGGAGACGGAAGAAGGAAAGCACAAGATTGGTTCGAACCGGTTTGATCGTTACGACAAAAACAATCCGAACGTGTAAACGACTGAAAAGCTCGTGTAACCCTAAGCACAATGAACTAACTCCCACAGCTTCTTCCGGATGACACAAGAATCAAAGCCAGTCGTTCACCTCCCGACCAAGAGAAAGAAAAATTCCGCCTTTTGTGTTTAACTTCCGGTTTCAAAAATTGGGACTCGTTTTAAAATTTTCTTTAAAGGTTTTTGACCCGCTCTTCCTCCCCGTCATCCCATCCGAGAGGTGGTCAACCTTTCTCTCTCTCTTCATACATTTTAATTGCATCCATTATAAGCTTTTTTAATTCCCGGATGTCACCTTTCTTTTCGAATTATATACTTTGTTGAAAATTTTCCGACAGCTTCCCGTAAAATTACCGGATAGAAGGAAAACAACGCCTATTCCAACCCAAACTCTTCTTTATTCTTCCTTTATATTCTCAACATATAAAAATTAGGATACTTTTTGGGTTAAATTGTGCAATATTTTTGGGATAACCCTATGTAAAAGTGTGCAATACTTTGAAATTAAATCTATGAAAAAATGTGTAAAATTTTTGTAAGGAAGTCTATAGGGGAGTGTGCAATACTTTTGAAAGAAACTCCATGTGAAAGTGTGCAATACTTTTGAAATGAAATCTGTTTGGGAGTGTGCATAATATTTGGAATGAAATCTGATTATCGTACATTACTTCTGACAGAGTTCGAAGAAGAGAGAAACTCAGTATGCCCTTCTTACCGAAACGATTACGGATGGTGGATATAGCAGGAAAGTGTAATAGGCTGAAGAGGGCAGGAAGAAGACAAGAGGTACAAAATTTGAGCTTTAGGGGTGAAAGCATATTCTAGGTTTAGGACAAAAGTCCCTTAGAAAGACCAGACTGGTTTTTGTACTTAGCGAAGAGTGTAAGAAGAAGAGATACTAAAGCCCCACAGGGGAAATAGAGTAGAAGCCTTCTTACCAAGCGAAGACCGTTAAATACCTCCATGCTATATACTGTACTGTAGGCACAAAACCGGAGAAGAGTATCCAATAAATAAATAATTTTATTCAAACTCTTCGTAGAGATGACATTCTTCAAATTTCAGGTGTCTCATCCTTATTTTCATTATACTAAAGACCGCAAATGTACGCGATTATTCCATTTTGCTTTTGGGAGAGGGCCTATATATTGGACACCCATCCTCTAATTCAGTGATTCCCAAAGTGGTCTATATCCACCGCCAAGGATCTATGACAACCTGAAAGGGGTCTATATCAGCCAAAAATTTAGGAGTCCACGATATTGAATCTCAACATATACTATTAGTACCTATTTACTTACATTACACTATCTTATAACATAAAAACGTATACATTATATTAAAAAGTGGCTATGAAGTAAAAAATTTACTTCACTACAGCGAGAAATTTACAAAAATCAATATCAAGTAGAGGGTCTACTCAAAACTGAAAAACATGGCAAAGGATCTACGACCCAAAAAAGTTTGGGAACCTCTGTTCTAATCCCTACCTTCGGTTGCTGTGTTTTCAAGACTTTTTCAAATTCCCAACAACTTAAGCCAATCATCAAAACAATATTCCTCTCTGAAAAACCGTTTTTAAGACAATAATAAAACGAACTCGACGACTACCAAGACATTAAAACAAAGTTTTTTAAACATTTCTGGAACATTAAAACTTATGCTAATTTCTCACATAACCCTCAGATATATATTAAGTACTAAAATTCGCAATGAAATTTTATTCGTAGTAAAAAACCGATTCGAACGATTCCAAGTCTCAAAGCTGCGATGAATCTCTCCTTTTTATAGTTCTGTTCGATCCTCTCTCGGAGTTTCCTTCACGCCGACAAATCCAAAAACTTTTTGACAAAATCGCGATTACGACTTGAACAACTCGTGTCCAAGTTCTTTCCGTTCGATATTCAAAGAAAAGAGAAACCCATTTGCGTCACGTCCTCCTGTCTCTTGCCCCCTTCCCTCCACCCCTTCCAAAAATCTCCAGGGAATTTGAATTATTCATTCTCCTCTCTTTCAGCAATATCCTGTTTTAACAAACCTTCCGGAAAACGCTCACAATCTCTTTCCCATTCATGAGCTACGATGGTGATCTAAACGAAGCATTGTCCTCTTCGATGCCCCGGAAGTTTGTGGCAAGAGAACCCTGAAGAAGTCCTATTCTGGTTTGGAAACAGATGGGTCAAGATTTTTAGAAATTCGATCACGTGATCTTGAAAAATTGCTCACCAACAGCAAATTCAATTTGGTTTGCTTACTTTAATTCTTTGGTAAATATGAAAGACAAAATTGTTTACTGTTTAATTGGCATCCTAAGGTGTCCAAAACCGATGTGGCCGTGAGGCAAATATGTGGCAGACCCAAAACAAAAATCAAGTGACTCACGACTACAGCAGAAAGAACAAAAAAGAAGTGAAGATGAAACTACGAGCAAAAATCACAAAAAGCAAAAACTACAGGCAAAAGAAAATAAGATTACACTACAAAACACCAAAAACATCTTTAGCGGTTCTAACATCTTCACACAAACAATGCGAGCAAAGTTTAGGGAGCTTAACAAGACAAACATTCTAGAAACAACAGCAAAAGATCAACACATTAAAAACTTGAAAATCCAAACTAAACATGGGAAATGTTCAAAACACCACTTCGACACAAACCCGAACCCACACAAAGTCGAAAGCAACCACCAATCACATCAATGGGTTGAAACCAAAACCATCTCCGATATCAGTCAAAGGAACATAACAACCAGAGTTCGTAGAAAAACGGACATCAGATAACAGAACAATAAATGAATGACAAAGTTAGTCAACAAACTGATTAATTGAATGAACAAAAGACCAAAAGTCAAAAATTAGTTTTTTGTGTCCGACAATTGTCCTTTCCTTCCACGTCAAAATACCCAACAAAACTACAAAAGTTTCCTAGATACTATAAAAGTCAGACTGAAGAGAAATTATGGCAATAATCCGTTACTGAAAAATAAGAAGTTAAGCAAACTATAACTCATAACTAATTTCATTCGCATCATTCAATCATTCATTCCTTAACAAATTGCCTGTTTAACTCATGTCTATAATATTCAATCTTTATGTAAGTGGTTCATCCTAATCTGATCTGATCTAGTCCCTGATCCATAAATATTAACGTTATTACGTAATAGAATATTTCATTCTCTCTTCTATACTATAGAGAAGAAAGAGCAGTCAAGTGATTAATAAAAAAAAGGGGCTGAGAAAAGAAGACAAGCAAAACGCAGCCATTAACCAGGTTGCTACGCGCTAATACTAAGTCAAATCTGTACAAAGTAGAAGAAGGAAATAAGAAACTACTAAAAACAAGAGTAATATACTGAAAATAATATCAAAGAATATAACAGAATAAAGAAACGAAAACAATAAAGAGAAGTAAAACGAGGACAATAAGAGTTTGAAAATTAGGGAGTAAGAAATAAGACATGCAATAAAAGTGAAAGAGAGGAAGAGAGACAAACATACGAAGAAAGTCAAAACAAGATAGGAAAAAAAGAATAAAAAGATGAAAGACAGCAGAAACAAAATAACAACACGGAACAAAGAAAAGAAGATGGAGAACAGAAAGACTGAAGCAGAAAAAGTAATTACAAGGAGGCAAACAAAAAGAAGAACAAAACAAAAAGGACACAGAATTAATTACATCACACAACAACAACCCAAAAATACAAAAAAAAATAAGTCAAAGACAGAAAAGGGGATAAAACCTCATGACCCGAAAATGCCCAAGCTTCAAAACAGTCGACCCACCAAGCTAACCGAAAAGAAGGCCCTAAAGCCAAAAAGCGAGAGAGGAAGAGATAGAAACAGAGAATCCAGTTACAAAAAATTAATTAAAACAAAAATAAATAAAATTAAAAAGCTAATTAAACTAAATCCGAAATAAAGTCAGCCGTTACTTCAAAACAGTGCTCCCAAAAAAACAAAAACTCCAAAACAAAAACTAATTTCTAACTTTTGTGAATAAAAATAAAACGCGCGCCTAACCCCCAAAAATTCTCTCAGCCAAATGAAAATTGGCCGATTTGTCTTTGTGCGACTTCCAAATTTTTTCCTATTTTCCTCTCTCTTTCAAGTTTTTAATTTAACGTGAACAGGTGTTAATGAAACTTTATGAAAACCCTTTCTACCCTCCCCCAAGCACCGCCCCTGACATTCTTCAATTATTACCGAAAACAAGAATCCCATCTTCGCTGACGAAACTTTTTCTTCTCTCCCTTGGCTCGGATCGAACTGATGCTGCTACATCTGATTTACATTACGTAAACGACTGTTAATGAACCGAATCCAATTTCCTACTTAAATTCGTTTCCAACGACCGGAAGTGGTGGTGACGGTTTGCCCTCTCTTATCAAGCCAACCGACCACATATGAGCAACCCTCGACCTTCCACATCTTTTTATGAACGTGACCGATCCCTACCGATAAGGGTTTCCATCAACTCGAATTGAGATGCATGACCAGAATCGTGTTCTCTCCGACAAAGGATCCCTTCCCAAAGCCTAATTCTCGAGACCGGAAATCTAACATCTACTTTCCAGTGTATATTCTGTCTAAGAGCCTGACATCTGGAGGAGGTTGTATCTGACATAGTCCCTAATAAAAAGGATTTGATTTCCATCTGGGCATGCCCACCCACGACCACTGGACCCATATCTTGTATACCACCTCAGGTTCAACTTTTTCATTATCTATTCTCCCCGACGTTCTATTGTCTTCTCTGACCTTATGTCCTCGAGGTAGTTAACAAAATCTAATTTCTATCATATCCGTATATCTTGTTAACTCGGATCGTCTTTCGTGCTTTAGCCCATCGTCAAATCTCTCCAACGCAACCACAATGTCGGCGGGTCACAAAACGTGAAGCATAAAAGACCCACGATTTCGGCCTTGTTTTTATGTTTTCGGATTTAGGTTACGTTCAGAAAACAATCGGGAACATGACCGAGAAAATGATTTTTTTGTTTTTAATAAAAAAATTAAAATTCGCGGTTCAACAAGCAATCCGTTCGGGTGTCCCCCAATTGCGAGCAAATTATTCCCGAAATGAATGAAAGATATCGACTCCATTTTGTTTTTGGTTCCAGCATTCCCTCCAGTTGGTCCAATGACGCAAATCTTGGAATTTCTTCCGGAGAGACGAAGAAAATTTTTGTAAATTAATCATTTCGCCTTTCAGTTTTCATTTGGCTGGACGCCATTGTGAAAATTAATCGAGGCGTGGAAATCTCGAACGGATACTCACTCAGGCATAAAAGTAGAGAAAAGAAACTGCTGTACCCCCGGGGGTCTTCATCGACTTTGAGCTTTTCAGGGTTTTCCGTGAGTCCTTGAAACCATGTCCATTGTTCGAACGGATTTTCTTTGTGTTAAATACTGACAGCCAGATGAGTGTCAGATGTAAACATTGCACCTGCGTTTTTGATATTGGAAATTAATGACTGTCACGTGACTCGTTTTTTTGTCGCTGTAATCCTCAATTCATGGCGTGAGGCCGTCACTGATTCCCTCATCTCAGAACAAAGGATTGGTAGTTAAGTTTAGGTGATGTTATCCACACGTCGGATTAGGTTTCAGCCGTGATTTGTGGAGGTTTTGTTTACCGAGGCCTCGGAGCTACTAAATGGTTGCTTTTGTTCGCTCTTGGAGAGGAGAGGAGAGGATGAGTTTTACAAGTTGGGTTCGTTGATTCGAAACCTGTTGTTCGACTTTCTAGGCACTGGTTCTGCTTTTTGTTTCTTCTGGTGAAGCAAAAAAAACTTGAATAAAGTTGGCAGAAGTTTTTCTATACCTTTTGTAGGTTTTCTTTCTTCTGCGGGCGAGTGTTTCTGGTAATCAAACCCACGTCCGCTGGACCAATATCTTGTAAACCATCATGCCCCTAACTCACTCGTGGACCTCAGGTTCAACTTTTTCATTATCTATTATTCGCGACGTTCTATTGTCTTGTCCGACCTTGTGTCTAGTCCAGGTTGACTCTCCAGGATCATTATTGTGTTTAGGATTCGAAACACCAGACTCCAGCCAAGGATCTCTCTCCATCTTGTGTTTCCTTTTCTCTTCTCTCTTCTCTTCCTTTTTTGGATTTGCTTCTATGTTTCATCGTATCAGTATATTTTACTGTCAGTCAATATTTTGTAGTAGTATTAGTTTAGTTTAGTCTCAATCCCGTTCTTCACCCTTGGCTATAATAGGATGCGGAAGAAGGACTAGAGCTCACTACCACAACAAGGACAAAGACAAACAGAAGGAAGGAAGGAAGAGAAAGAAAGAGTGAGAAAGAGAGAGAGAAAGGAAGAGAGAAAGAGACAGAAGGAGAGTCAAAGAGAAAAATACCAAATACCAGTACTCCTGCTGGTGTCATATACATTTTTTTAAAATGTGCATTATTTATGAAATGAATTTAACATAAAAGTGTGCAGTACTTTTGAAATAACTCAGAGCAATTCGTCTCCCAACCCCAACAACTCATTCAATTATAACCTACAAGCATTTTAACGGTTCCATACTACAGGAAAGAAATCGCAAACTTTGTCGTCTCATTTCTCACTACTCTGGGTCAAGTATGACAAAACCAAAAGCCGACGACAATAGATGAAAACCAAGCGAAACAAAAAGCGCACGACACGCAAAAACTACAAAAAGAATCGCAGTAGATGACTTCACAAAAGTAGAAGAATAATTCCAAAACGGACGAGGATTCTATTCGTGGGCGGAATCCGTGACAGACTTAACGTTTTTATTTCGTCAACAGAGCCAAAAAACTAAGAAACTCTTTCGAAAATTCCTTTTTAATTACACCATCTGAACGTCTTTAACGGGACTGAAAAACGAGTCCAACAAACCAAAAAAAGAAAAAAATCCAGAAGAGATTGTGTCAATGACAACCGGAAACGATTCAAAACTCCCTCCGAAAAAGAGGAAACTTTCATATCGCACAAGACAATAAAAGAGTGACGAGGACACAATGGGAAACCCGAAAACCTTTTTTAAGAAACAATGGACTGTTAAATGACGTCATCGCAAGAAGATAGGAAGAAAAAGCCAAGAAAAAGTTGATTTTTAAATAAAGGAAGTTGAAAAGAGAGAAAAAGTTCAAGGATTTGACTGTAATGAAATTAATATTTTATCTGAGCCAAACGACATTTCTCGATGATTCAGGTACCGATTGTTGGGGCAACGTTCTCAGATACAGGGAGTCACGCAACCGGAGGACTCATAACTCAACTATGTCTTCGCTTCTTAAAGTCGTTTGCTTCCCCTGTACTTTGAGGGAATTCCTTTTCGAATTTTTCGAACAGATAAGAGAATAAACTCAGGAATTTTTATAAAAGTGTGCATTACTTATGAAACCAATACTCCATCTGAGTGTCCAATATTAATGAAATAGTTTTGACTCCAAAAATTTATTTACAAAATAAATCCACCAAGAAAACTTGCAATATTTATTAAATGAATTCATGAGAGTGTGCATTATTTATGAAAGCAATACTCCGTGTAAGTGTACAATATTTATGAAATGATTTTCGTCCCAAAAATTTATTTAAGACGTCAACCCCTTGGGAGGATGCGCAATATTTGTAAAATTAATAATCCGTGGGAGTATGCATTACTTATGAAACCAATACTTCCCATAAGTGTGCAATATTTATGAAATGGTTTTGGCCTCAAGAATTTATTTATAAAATGAATCCCTCAAGAGAATGCGCACAATATTTATAAAATCAACACTCCATTATATTAATGTAAGGTGCAATATTTATGAAATGGATTCCTCACCAAAAATTAATTTTATCAAAAATATCTAAAAATATATAATATAAATTATATTTATCAAAAAATAAATCCTCCACGACGATGTGGAGTATTTACCAAACTAATAATCAATGAAACCGTGCAGTACTTAAGAAACGAATACTTTATTGAGTGTGCAATATTTTTGAAATTGATTCTTAAGACGAAACCCTCAACCTCAACATGAAAATTCCTGCAGGTTTCAAAGTGAGTAGAAACAGCAAACTTTCTTTTTCTTTCCAGAAATGACTAGAACGGCAAAACAGCCACAAGGATAATGTTACTAACATTAAAACCACAGCAACAAAAATCTCAAAGCTACCCTTGAAGCAGTTTCCGGTTTCGTTTCCAAGAGGGATGAAACTGGCTAGCCACACTCAACCCAAATCTGGTTTTTGATGGTTTGGTCATCCGCCAGACGGATACATTATGAGGTATGCTTCCAAAGCGGAAGTTTAAAAATACCAGAACCCGAAGAAATTTCCAGACTTCGTCATCTTCTACATAGGATTTAGAGCTATGGTAGCGGTCAGCTTCCGGTGAAAAGTTTGTGAGAGGCTACGTGGGGATTGTGACCTCATTCCAAAGAGGGTTTCCCTTTGAGTTTTGGCTGAATCACGACCCAAAACCCCAAAATGATTCAAAGAAATCAAGGTTCGGAAAGCACGCCCTTAACATTTCATGCCACCAACTGTTAACTTCCATCTTTACAAGAAAGCCATTCACTTCCTCCCTCCCAACCCACCCCCAGCCTTAAAAGCAGGTATTTCCGTCTTTCATTATTCTCATCAACCCTTTTTGTAGTTGTGGGTTTATCAACACAGTCTTCATACATTCTATCCACTCAAATATCTTGGACCACCATCAAAAACCAAACTTTGACCAGAGTTCCCATCCACCTCCCATCTCTTACAGATTCAAGAACAATTCAGATCTGACGCAAAACCGGATGTGTGGCAACAACAACCTAAATTTTGCTTTTTATTAAATTTATTAATAATACTCTCAAAAATTTATGAAACGAAAATAAACCGACCGTTGCATCATACAGACACATATACACACATCTCGGTTTTAGAGAACAGTCCGTGGTTGTGACACACATCCATTGTCGGTCATTTTCTTGTTGTGTCTGTTCTTCTCTACAAGTAATCTTGTAAGCGATCTCGAAAATATACTGCGAAGCAAAAAACATTTCAACAGCAACAAGAAACCAGAAACCCATAATTGGTGACCCCATTCGAGAAGGAAATAGCACAATAAAAAACTGTCATAAAAAACGTTCCATATCTGGAAAACAAAGAATGCTATGTTCGGTAGTCCATATCTCGGTAAAAAAGCTCATAAAATAAAAAAAAAATATTGAAAGAGAAAGATTGGTTTTTGCAAAAGTGATTGTGCGATAATGAGAGAGAGAGAGAGAGAGAGAGAGAAATGACCCTGACATACTACTCCGTTGCAATAAAAAATTTCGCAACCATTTTTCGACACTGTCGAGACAATTTTCACATTCGGAATAATTTGTCATTTGAAACTCTTACTGAAACAATATCACCTGGACCTAATAATATGACCTTAAAACCTTGACAATGGAGGTGTTTTCAAATTTTTTTATCTGTCTCTTTGAACATTTTCTTAATATCCTGAAATTGAATACTCTAGTGAAAACCTAGTATCTACTCACATAACTGACACACATTAGACACAAGACGGAGTTATTATGCGAGGGCAGTAATGCTCCGGTTAAAATCGTCCTTGAGCTCAAAGCAACTATCTAAACTATTTTCCCACCTCACTGGTAATGGTAAATGCGACCAAGTCATAAAGCTCGACCAATCATACTCTTTCCCTTACTTTCCAACTAAACCCTACAAAAATCACAATCTAACAAAAATCATACTAATGCCAGATTCTCAAAAATCCCAACCCAAAACTAGATAAATTCCAAACACAAAAACTAAAAGATGAAACAAAAAACAAAACCTTAAATAATCACAATAAAAATGGCGGAATTCCTTAGCGCGTTCAACGAGAAAAATAAAAACAAAAAAAAACTCACCCGAGTCTCATATTAATACTTCACATCCAAAAAAAAACTAAATAAATAAATGAATGAAACAAAAACAAAAACACTACTTCCGCAAACAAAAGAAAACACAAATATAACGAATCCATTACTTTTAGTCTAATACTTGAAAGGAATGGCAAAGAAACAAAATGGCTGGGAGGCAAACCAAGAAACACGAGGGGGGAAAAAACCGTTAAAGAAAATTGAGAAGGCGGTGATTCCTTAATTCGAATCCCTTTCCCAATCGAACGTGTCACGAAGTCGACAAAAATTCAAAAATGACGAAATTGAAAACGGGAACCTTAAATTTTTTTTCCTTTCGACTTTGTTTTGGTTAAAATAATATTTGAAAAATATTATTTAAAAGTGAAATTTAATTAATGACTCATACAAGATGAAGAGGCGAAAAAAATAATCTCCCATGAAGTTTGGTCTCTTTCCAAAATCATTTACCGATCGCAAAATCTGCGAGCATTGGTTACAGATAAAAAAAATCCAACAGATGCCAAATTTTGCCCCCTACTTTGACCAGAGCAATTAAAAAACAATATTTAAAACAAACAGTTTTAAAAATAATTCAAAAAAAAAAACTCAACAGACGAACGGAGCAACAGACTTTTCTCGCAATGAACAAATCACCCAAAACAATAACAAAAATTCTTTCCAGAATTCTTATCTCGTGAAATGAAAATGATTCTCTGTGCAATATCCAATGATAAAAACCGAACCAAAGCGGCTAAAAATAAATCTAAAAATTCCTTTTTATCAGGTAAGTGATCTCATGAAAGCAAACAATTCACTGAATGAATTCATCACATCTGTCACTTCGACACAAAGACGGAACTTTGTTATAATCTTTAACCTATTTATGTAAAAGGATGTTTATGCATGCTTCCCATTTGTGTGTTTATCAGGAGTTTGCTCATATCTTAAAAAGCAAATTTTAAAACACTCTTTATTCAAGCCAACTCAACTGTGTTTTAGTTAAATAATCTTTCAGTCGAATCATCAAAACCAGTTTCGAACAAACTTGTGAAAGGTGGACTAGATTTGAAGAAGAAAAAATTTATTTTCCCAAAAAACCTGAAACCTTTTATGAACTATGTAATGCACTCAAATTTTAATAGAATACAAGTTTATTTAAATCTGACAGACTATTGTCACAGAGAAAAACTGAGTTTCTAAAAGAACGAATGAGTTGGAATTTAAAAAAAAAAAATTTCACACAATAAAAAAGAAGATTTCATGGTAACAGGAAAAAATTCAAGTTTTCAAGTTGTTCAATTAGTAACAACTGTTAATTATTTACAAATATATGTAACAGATGCAAGGTTTTGATGTTTAGGTAATTTGTTAACATCAAATATTGTGTAATGGTTAAGAACTTCTTTTTGAACCTTTCTCGCTTAAAAACAAAGATTGTGTAATGTGTCAAAATCAAAGCTCGTAATAAATTTTTAAGAGTCAAAAGGCTCCATCAGGGGACAAAATATTTATGTTGTTCACAACGAGAGCTGCTAAGATGTCTTGTAATCAAAACTGTTCTTAGTTCATTGTTTATTCAACCCTTACAACTAAGACACTGGTCTGTCCCCCAGATAAAAATGATTTAAAGCTATGACAATCTCTTGTCTTGAGCTTAAAAGCAAGAAGTTAACTAGGAGATAAACAAGGAAAAATTTTTTTCAGTTTGAATGAAAATGTTTGTAAAGAATTTCTTGGCCTTATAACAGACATCTTGAATGCTTGTAAAGTATACAATATAATTTTATAATTCCTTCAAAAGTCCTTACTTATATTTTGTTTGAGTATAATCCAATCGACTAGAAGTTAAGAAACAAGGTTGAGACAATTTTTTAAACAAATTTCCTGAATATATTTGGGACACATACTTTTGTGACTATGTCAAAGTATTTTAAGAGACAAAATCACACTTCAATGTCAAAAATATTCCTCTCGAAAGACACTGAAAAGCAGAACCAAATTATTCAACTTTCAGTCTACAATCATCAAACTCATGTCACAATTGAAACAAAAAAATTTCAGCCTCTGACATTTTCAATTTCTTTTCTATAAATAAGTCCTAAACCTCTCCCAGACTGACCAAACTGAAACTTACACCACAACTGATTTTCTAAATTAATAACCCAACCAACAAATAAATTTGATGAATGGTTATGACCAGTTTTTATTAATTGAAGCACTCAAATTTCTTGCCTTTATCACGACCATAAGCCTGTGACTATAGAAAGAAGAATTATCACTCAAGCTTTTAATCCGATATACTTTGTCTTTCGTTAATTTACAGGCAATAACCTCCGCAATAAATACAAGCCAAATGTCGTCAAATATTAACAGACAGTTATCTTATTTATTTATAAACGGATTTACCCCCTGCATACGAGAGGAAAACAAACAAAAAAAAGACAAAGACCGAATTCTCGTACCCCGTCGAAAAGACCATGAAAATATTGTTTATTTATGCGTCGTAACAATTATCTGTTTTTGCGGTAAACATATTTTACTGGGATTTGACATTACAAAGAAATCATTCGACTTACCAAGGAGGTCATTGATCCGCCATTTTGCTTAAAAATAATAGAGTAATAAATGTGAATTTTTAAAAACACTTCAATAATGTCACTTTATTCTGTTAATTCTTAACTGGAGAGAGATAACAGAGGTTTTACTTTTCGAAAAATATATATTGATACGAACTTGTACTAACACATTCAAAAATATAATATAAACACGAAAAACACGTTCAACTTCTTAACAATACTTAATGTTCTCTAACAGCTGTGTTTTAGATTCGGTTGATATCAAGCGCTCCTACCGAGTTTTTTCCGAACTAATCACTATAGCCAACCTAAAAAATGGAAAAGAAGTGGCACTAAGAGACAAGGAAGCGCTTAAACGATTTGTTCCCTTTTAAAATTTATCTTCATCTCTTTTAAAATTTGAATCTTTCTTTAAATAAACATTTCCAAAAATATGAAACCTTCGAAAGAGAATTTATAAGAAAATGTTAAGAGAAATAAATAAAACTTTACTAGAGATAGTTATAAGAATTACTAGAAAAAAGCATTATTTGAATCGTAAAATTTGAAGTGGTGCAAGTCCATTTGGAACCTTAAAAGTTAAACTGACTTAAAAGTTGATAGGCATTTTTTGGCGTCATCAAAATGCCTGACGTGTTCAAACCTCCTCTCATATTCCTTTAAACTTAAGGGTGAAAAACGGAATTGAAACTCAAAATAAATTCACTTGAAGTTGATAATTAAAAGAATCAGTACCCAGCTTGATACGATTCATGTATATCTTTCAGTTGACTCATTAGCAACCCTTAAGTAATCCTCAAGAAGCAAAACAAAAAATGGACTTGGACCACTTTTAAAATAGATTGTGTATTTATGGACTCAACATTTTAGATATATACTTTTATTACTTTCTAGCATGTTGAAGGTCACCAAAAACTCATCAAAGACCTAAAGTAGTGGTTCCCAAACTTTTTTATCGCACCAACCCATTGGAAGAAAAAAAAATTACTTAGCGCCCTCTGAAAATTTTTATTACAATCTTATATACAGTATGTATTAATGTTCTACTTTAGTCGTAAAATAGTGTGAATTAACACCTAACTCGATTCTTTTCCTAGTATTCCTCCCACCTTCTTTTTACCAGGGGCTTTAAGGTCTTGCCACCTACAGACACTGAAGCATAGTAAACAGAGCGGATACCTAAATCAACTTTCTAAATCATCTCTTCATTGTTTCATACTATCACTGCCCCCCAAATGAAAGTGTGGCAACTACCGCCCTACTGGATTACTGCAGCTCCCACTTTGGAAACCACTGATCTAGAGTATCTGAAAATTCTGGGTCACTCTTACCTTCGGCGAAAATATTTTCAAATAGTGGAAATTCAAATTTGAAACCCTGGAAAAGAAGGTAAATGATGATTTAGAAGCAATTTTAGATTGAGTATGGCTAATCTAATAGACTAGTGGTGTGCAAACTTTTTCCGACTGCGACCCCTTCAGCAGATGGAAAAATTTTGGCGACACTTGAATTACATGTTCACAAATACGAATAAAACATCATCAAATCTGACACATATTAATTTTCATTATAATTTAAAAAATTTTATACAACATAAAGCATGTAGCCATAATGCAGTCTATAAAAATTTCGCGACCCCTAGTTTGCGCACCCTATAATAGACCATAAAATTTTGAGCAACAAAATTGCTAACAAAAGCCAATTATGATGTTAAGACTTTCGCGTTATACTGTTTTTGGGACTTACCGCATAAAAAAAGTCTACAAATTTTACAGGATATCACTCAAAAACCATCCAAACAATTAAACTGATATTATAGCTTATATGGCAACAGCTATTTGGTTTAGTTTCTGGTGATATTCTGTTCAGAACTTGTGTAATAACCCCCAAATAGTAAGACCTTCATTCCAAAAGCTAATAAAATTGTTTTAATAAATATACAATACCTAGGTGATCAGGAAAAACAAAATTTAAAGTGAAAAGCTCAATTTTTTATTAAACTTATGAATTAAAAATTTAATTTTGTACGGATTGCAAGTATGATGACCATTTCAAAACAAAACAGAAATTGGAGTTACCAATTAAGAGTTATTGCTCTTTGAATTTGATTAACCTAACTTCTTCCAGCTAAAAACGTCACCAACAAATTGAACACAGAAATTTTAAGAAGTTTTTTAAAGTAGACGCTTACTTAACTACGAAAGGGTCATGTCGATGTTTTGATCTTATAATACCTTTAAGAATTTTTTTCCCCAAATTTAAAAACCGATACAAAATAAATTAACCCGTATAGATTTATACAAAGAGAAAAAATGGCCACCATATTTATAAACGACGCATTTACAAATTAACATTCAAATATTTAACAATTCGATGTTTTCTTAAAAGCTCACAAAACATTTTGACAAAATTCTACGAATGTGTTTCATCATCGGTATTGTAACTCAGTGATGCCCAACCCTCTTCGGCTTATATAGATAAACCATAGAACGAAATCCATGGAAGAGATAGAGAGACACGCCCAAAATAAAGAAACAGATATCTTTTCCTCACTATTTTTCGTTTGATTATAATTAAAATGGTGATGGCAACACTCTAGAGAGAAGTTTCGGGGAGTGGGACACAACCAAAGAGCAGTAGGTTGAGCATTACTGTTGTACAACTGTTACAACAGGAAAAAAGAAATATAAGATCATTTGAATTTACAGAAAAAAAATCTCTCATCTTATTGTTTAAACTATCATCCTGAATTGCACGAGAAGAAAACTTACAAAATATCAATCGTGAATAAAAATTCTTAGCCCTTCATTATATGTATGGATGTATTGTAACTGTGGTGAAATCACAATTGGTTCTGGCAGAAACAATTCTGACCTCCAAAACATCCTTAAAAATGTTTTAATGTGCAATATTTCACTAAAGCCCAACACAAATTACAAATGGCGATAATTCTCTAACAAATCATGGCGACGAAAGCCTTCAGAAATTTCAAAAATTCATACAAAACTGAATTCACACTCCTCTGAACAAAATTTGAAAACTGTCTCAAAAACCGTTATACATACAAAACCTTACTTGTGAAAAAAAGTTAAATTCAAACGTAAAATGCCCCAAGGAAGCATTTACTTACTTCTTAATTAGTCTACCGAATCAGATATAGAAACAGATTCAGAATAGCAGGCCATGAACTAGAATCAAAAAGAAAAAGAAAAACCATTTCCTACCATAGCGGTCAACGATTTTTCCACCATCTTGATTCGAATAAATCACCGCCTTCAAGTCAAAAACGAAACTATCAGGGAAACCAAACGCGCAAACGGGGAAAATTTTTCCCTGCCTTCGAAACACACTCAAACATTTGTGAAAACCATTTTTCAATTGAATAAATACATTTACCGGGCTTCGTTTTCTTTTTCCTCATCCAGAACTAGATATAAATCTCTACTGAGTAATAAATACTACGCAATACATATATGATGATTCGATGACATCTACCGGATGACAAACAATGAAGAAAATTAAATGACGCCGTCTAAAATATGTCTCGATGATTTTTGCCTTTGTTACGTCGTTCTACTAACGAATTACTTATAAACTGAGTGAATCTCGTTACATTGCAGCACGCACTTTTTGCTTTTCTGCTATTTTCTTCGTGAATATGTCATCGATCTCGCTGAATACGTCTCCTGATGCTTTTGCTGCGTCGATTTTGTGGTGAATACCTGAAAAATGGAGAGGAAATAGAGTGTTAAGGTCTTGTTCGCCATCTTGAATTGTGACATAAGTTTTCAATCACTGAATCCTGTAATTGGGGGGTTACCATTCCAATATATCAACACCTAGACACTAGCTAACAATATTATTTACTATGGAGCTTTCTCCTTCCTACCTTTCAGTGAATAATAATCTACAAGAGGTTTAGTTTGCTGATGGTAAGATTCGAGCCTTTTCTTTAGGGCATCAACATTATCGTCGGATCTTCTTACAAGTGGTTCACCAGTCAGCTGAAAAAAAAAGAAAACCAGACAATAAACAATGCGATAAGTCACAATGACTGTTTTCTTTTATTCACTTGCCAATTTTCCCCGGATAATAACGTTCATAAATCAAGACATTATTATAAGATTTAGAGTTGCAACGTTGAAAGAGTAAATAAAATGACCCTGACCGAAGTAAATTTAGCAACAAATCTCTCCATTTTATAGTCTTTCGCTGAATAAGCTACAATAAAAATGGTTTCGGCTTCAAACTATTAATACAAACGGAAGATGTAAAGAATTTTTAATTTTTTTATTTGCTTATCCCCATAAAACTGTCACTTTCACCCAAGCAGGAGACACCAAGAAGTTGGTATGTCTAGCTTAAAGGGGCTTTCCTAGGGAAGTGAACCAGTGTCATGGTCACAGGGTGGAAAAAACAGGAGACTAAGGGAGAGGATTGGAGAGAAGAGGGAGAAAAGTGTAGTTTGAGTTTTAATCCCATTTTCACTCTAAGGTATAATAAGATACGGAATGAGGATTCGAAGTCGCTTATACTATAAATTCTGCAGTCGGGTACTTTAATACTACACCCCGCAAAAAGAAAGGGAGAAAAATAGAGAAAGAAAGAAAGTTAGAAGGAAAAAGAAACAGATAAAGAGAGAGAGAGAATGAATGGGAGGAGAATGGGAAGTAAGAACACAGAACGATAGATAGGGAACCAGAGACAGAACAAGATAAAACAGAGAGACAGAGAAAAAGAAAAGAGAGAGGAGAAAGAGAAATAGCTACAAGGGATAAAATTCAGTAGAAGATCCTACACTGACAAGCACAGTAGAAGAAAAGTATACAAATACAAAGAAAAGGTTAAAAGCATGACATATGAGAAGTAAGAGAAGAAGAAAATGTCCGAACAGTAAAAGAACAGGAGTGATAAACAGCAAAAGTAATAAAGGAATAAAAGGAGGAGGCTATAAGAAACGTGACAACTACACAAACAAACCAACACAGCAATAAATCTTACATCGTCTTTCATGGGAACTAGAGGAGGATGAAACTCTTCATGGTAAGAGCGACCGCTGGGGGGATGAATGAGCCTTCCAGTAATCCTTTTGACGAGACGTTCGTCAGGGATGGCGAATTCAATCACGGCATCGAGAACAGAGTCTGTCAACAAAAACAAAAATAAAGAAATATTACTTCAATTTTCGACATGTTTATTTTGGCGACAGAGTGTTAGTCGGCCAAATTCTTTCGTAACACTTGCTGGCGGGTGAGCTGAAGGGGTTAGGAAAAGGCTGGTCAGTTAACATTCTTTTCTGTTCCTCTGTGAGTTACCTAATCGAAGACTGGGAGCTTTTCCAATATTTTCGCACGATCACAACGCCGAGTGTGAATCTTCTTCTCATCCTCCTACCACCACTCTTCCGGTTATTTTTAACGTAAACAACTTTTTATGCTTGGCTAATTAATTTTTCAAACAAAAGTTTTCGAGACTTTAAATCATTGGTTACCAAAAATTGTTTGTCCTTTACATTAAATTTCCCTTTCTTTTGATTGAACTTCTTTCCGACATTGTACTTCTCTCGTTTTTCCTCTGACTCTCTATTTGTACTTTGATCTTGTCTTCATGCTTTCATATTCATGACAAACAGTTCCCTTGAAAATCTATTTAATTAAAATTCTGTTGTTTTCACAAAGTGACACAATCACTCTCATTTTCTTTTTCTCTAATCTAATTATTTCTGGTCAATAACTAATTCAGTTAGTTTCAGAATGAGCTAATCCCTCACTCTCACAAGTATCAGTCCTCATCTTGAACCACCTTTAAAGATAAAATTTGTTGTACATGGTTTACTATCAGTAAACTCAACTTCTACTTAATCATCAACAAATCAAACTGTAAACTGTGGTTAACAGTTTTAAGTGATCTAATGGTGGGATGTAAACTTAATTTGTTTCATAAAAATATTTTTAAAGTAATCTGAAGTAAAAGCAGACAATAGCTGACAGTTAAACATCTAAAAATAAATTTTTAAAAATATACACCAGAAGAAAGAGTAAACAATCTCCCCTGATCTAATGTAATAAAAATTTCTCAAAGAGCAATGAGATTTTCTTGATGTGAAGCAATCTTACTATAATCTGAAGATAAAACGTTACAATTCCTAAAAATATCTTATACTTAAGACATATAATTAAAATATACTGTCAGCTATCTATACCAAAAGAATAAATTTTTACAGCCTCAAGAGTCATCTTCTTTGACCCAATCAATATTCAAGGAAGATAGACTTAAGACCTATTTAGATACAAAAATAAATTTGTGATTATCTAAAGTAGTGATTCCCAAAGTGGTCTATATTGACCCCAAGGGGTCTATGTCAGCAAAAATTTAGGGGTCCATGAAATGAAAATGGGGGTTTATGATAGTGGATGTCAACATACACTGACAACCCTACATTATACTATCTTATTATATAAAGACATATACATTATATTAAAAAGTAAAAAATTTACTTCACTACAGTGAGAAATTTACAAAATTCAATATCAGGTAAGTAGGGAGGGCACCCAAAACCAAAAAGTTTGGAAACCTCTTGTCTAAAGAAAGCAACCCAACAAATGACTTGACTAAAATACCTGACCTAATTGTGATAAACCCATGGTTATCTTAAAAAGGTGTTGAGTGGTTACCTGATTAGAGAAATTATGGTTGGGAATTTGAGCTCTCTCCCACATCTTGTTATAGTCAGAGGTGGAAAATGGTGTTTGAACTATATTTAACTCAATAATCTGAATAAAAAGCCTAACAGTACCTGCTAGGTATTTAAAGCAATAAATTTTTATTAGTCGCTACTAAACTACCACATATTGTATCAATATTAAATGAAGGATCAATGACACAATATCGAATAAAGAAGTAACTGATCGAGAATTTGGTTGCAAGAGGAATTTGGAGAAAAGAGTCTAGGAATAAGAAAAGGAAGAGAGTGATAGAAAAACAAAAAAGGGAAAGAACAACAAGACAAATATGGGTTGTTACATAAAAGAGAAACAATCTTGATATTAAATGATCTTCCTTGACCCAACTAAGAAAGACTTTTTAAAAGACAAAAAACATTTCTCATCGAAAATAACCTTGTAATTATCTAAAGAAAAACCTGATAGTACCTGCCAAGAAAAAACTGACAATACATTTCTAACAATTTATACAAAAAGAAAACGTTTTTTACAAGCTCAAGCATCCTGACCCTCTTAATGAAAATTCCCAAGTACATAGCAAGAATATTTCCTTTGAAATGCTTTCATTGGTCACAATCATCAGTTATACAAAATCATAATTCACATAAACCACCTTCAAAATCAAAATATTTGGAAACCAATCCAACAAGACAAATATAAGAAAGACATGTCAAGTTATAAAAAAAAATTTATTATACTCGTTTCCCATCTAATGAATATCGAATATCTTGGAAATTTTTCAAATTTTATTTTTAAATTCAAATTTCTTGGAAAACAAAATTGAATTGAAATTGCCAAATGAATTGTTTCAAACTCAAATCATTCAGAACAAACTATGAAGGCTAAAACAATCCCATGATTCCCTGATGTCATAACCACTCAAGACCTTGAATTATGTAACTGTTAATAAACTGGTTGTGATCCTCCAAGATTATGACTTCAAATCTTCCTGTTTGCTACTTCGATATGTCTTCTTTTAGATTTTAATCCAAAGATTAAAAAATTTTATTGGGTAAAGGAAGATCAGTTTCGGTTTGAAGAGGTCAGTTTAAAGATTTTGGATGAATTGCTTGAAAGAATGATTTGTAGTTTATGTTCGAATTGTTCTCATGTACTTACTTCTCTTTTGTAAGAGAGCATCAAGTTTTTCAGCTTGTGGTACAGTTCGAGGGAATCCATCCAACAGCCAACCATTTTTACATTCAGGTTTGTCCATGTTTGTGTCGATCAATTTAACAACCAATTCATCAGACACCAACTTCCCTTCATCCATCGTCTTCTTAAGTTCTTGACCGAGATTAGAACCTGTCGCGATTTCAGCTCGTAACATGTCACCAGTTGATAAATGACAGATACAGAATTTTTTCACAAGAAGTGGAGCCTGAAATTGTTTTCACGAATTCAACGATCAATCCAGATCAAGAAAACAATCAATCATTCATGTTGTCAGTCAGTGAATAACTATTAAACGGAAACTTTTGATTTGTACTTTTAAACATTTTAACCTCAAAATTTATGCTGGTGTCGAAATAGAATAAAAAGATTTTTTCGTACTTACCTGAGTTCCTTTTCCAGAACCAGGAGGTCCGAGAAGAACGGCGTTTATTCCTGTCGGTTTTGAGTTATTTCCCATCATTTTGATGACTTAACTTAATCTAAAGTAGGTAGAGAGTGAGTGAAAAGAAACGGCCAAGGATAGAGCCAAGTGATTTATGATTGGGAGAAGTCGACGTGTAAATGCAGAAATGTAAGCAGAAGAAACCGGCAGACGTTCAACATAGTTTAACGAAATTCACTGAGAAGTGTTGCCAACATTGAACCGTGAAAGAAAAAACGGTTTTCTTTTTTGAAAATCATTCCCACATAATTTGAATTTAAGATTTTAAATTTCTTTCAATGATCTAAATACGTTTGTGACTGATTTAACAACTTTTCAAAGTGTTTTTTCATTATAGCGGCTTAATTTTTGATGAACTTAACGGACATATAAGAAATTGAGTCGGCCATTTTGAATTTTGAAAAAGTTGACTTCAGATTTCTCTTTTTAAAACAAGATTTCTTTTTAATGATTGAGTTATGTAAAAATGTATTCAAGACCTTTTTCATTTCAGTTTAATAGCTAATCCTAAAACTCACTTTCGGGACCCGATTTTAGAGTTTCGACCTGGAAATTCTGGAATTATTTTAGCATTTTTAGTTTGTTTGTAATTTTATTATTTAAAGGACCTACCACTTCTAATTTGATTTGTTTCTTAAATATACCTTCATAATAGCGGATCACTGCTTTAAGACTCAGTAATATTCTTTCCTTAGTCATCCCACCACCATCTGTTCTTCCTTCCCTTTTCCGCCATATTGTCTCCACTTCCTTACCTTACCCTTTAGTTCAGTATATCTAGCAACTATTCCAGTATCCATTTCTTCTGGGGCTTTCTTCCTGGACTGTTTTTTAAATACTACCTGATAGATTTTCGACTTGAAAATCACTTTTCTGACAAGTCTATAGAGACAAACGGGAGCTAACAGTGAAATTAAAAAGTTTCCTCAAACCCCAAAAGTGTTCCTCATGCTCACATCCTAACCTCTTATAGATTTAAATAAATAAATAAATAAAATGTCTTTTGTCAAAGCTTCGATAAGCTGCAAAGTTTATGACTAATGAGGTCACAAAACCGCAATTTCAAAATATTTGCTATTCATAACATGAAGAATTGAGGTTTTGGGTTTTGGTTCTGACTTTGGAAACTTTTGTGGTTTTGAGGTATTTTGTGAAAGGTTCTCTTACCTACTTTCGTGATAGAATTGTGTATTTAAGAAAGCAAAAGGAATAAGTTGTCACACAAGAGCTAAACTTTGGGTTGGATTAATGTAAAACCTCCCTCAAGGAACAGTTGTTAAGATTTCATTCTGTTCAGAATTGCTGAGAGGCTGAAGCTAACCTAAGGGTTCGGTATTCTCATCTCTGTCCTATTTCCACGGAAGTCCATCTTCTTCCAACGCCTGAGGTATCAAACTTTTAGCTTTTGACATCATTCCACCCATTTCTACTTTCAGACCTACATCCACCTTTCTCTTGGCTTCCTGATCAGTTTCTTTCTCACCCTGTCAATACTTGACAAAACGTCGGTACGCAAGTTTCTAAACAATTTCAAAAAGACAAGTGGGCGAGACCAGGACACACCCAATTTAACGAAAAGAGAAAAGAAGGAAACAAATCCAGATGTGTCTGAATAAGAAGAGATGTTCAGAGCAATGAACAAACTCTAACCCATCTCTGGGTGATAACAGAATGTGGACACAGCCTCCAACTCTCAACCACAGACCTCACACCCATACAGGCCAACGACAAATACACCATTTTGATATTATCTAAGGTACGATGAGTATAACAATACAACATCCACTCTCTCACTAAACTCAAACACTCCTCCCCAACACACACAATCAGAATCCAACCACACAGGCGGTGACAGGAAAAAGAACAAAACGACAACAAAAATAATCATCAAATCGAACTGCCTTAAAACTGTATTTTTATACTTCCATTTATAATAATATAATATTTATTAATTTTAATAAGTGTAACTCTGCAAAAAAAAAGTTTTTCTTTTAAAATAAATTTCCCAATGTCTTTTTTCCACTTCTTTTCCTCCCAAATCCAAACTTTCGATTCCATTCCTTCTATCAAATTTCTTTTTCGAGTTAATAAAAACCAAAAACAAAAATGACAGAAGAAAGATTTTACCAAAAGACAAACATAAGAGGAAAAATATGATACTCAAAACCAAACGACCAAGGTTTAAAACGGAATCAAACCTAATCGATGGCATTCACACCCAGTAAAAAAAAAAGAAGAAGAAAGAAAAAGACTAAACAGGAAATAGAAAACCGATTTCCGCAAAATACTAAAACCGGAAATACTTTCACAAATACTGAAAAGAAAAATCTGCAAGACGATAAATGACTTCCAACTCTCTCGGTGTATCCAATCCTTTCACGCAAAACCTTTTCCCCGATGACGTATCCAAACCAAAATAAACATAATTTATGCTAATTAGTATTATAACGACCTAATTAACTTGACTAATATTTCGTATAATTAGCTATTTGTTCTAAATCCTTGGGAATATGTTTTCCTACTTAGAGGGGGAAAGAGTATTTGCTACGTTTTGACTACCTGACACACCATACAAGCCAGACGTTTCCACCACGAGAAAATGACAAAAAAAAATTGTTAAAACCTGTTAAAACCCCATTTTTGTTTATCTTGCCCAACTATATAAATAAATAAATTATCATAATTAATTATTAATTAATCAATTAACTGTTTTGCGAAGGAAAGAAATGAAAACGAAAGGAAATCCATTGTGAATATTAAATTATAAATAATAATAATAATAATAATTAGTTCGTGTTGGCTTTGTTCTTTCTTTGATGTTTGTTCTCTTGTTTAATACCTTTTTTGTCTTTTTGTTTGTTTCTTTCTCTCTTTGTTCCTTTCTTGTTTCCCTCTATTTCTCTCCAGTTTACTTGAGTTCTCTTTCGATCTTGATGAGTTCGGCGATGCCGTCGTGCATTTCTTTCACGGCTTCGTATTCGGTCAAACCCATTCGTCTCTTGTTTGAAATGTCGTAGACACCGCCTTCGGCTTCGGTGTGCTCGCCTCGGGTTCCACGAACCTGTTTCCAATCAAAACGAATTCATTTTTATATATTTATACTGAATTAAGTGAAACCGGAAAATAATTTCGGTTATATGACCTAACCCAAACCTAATATATTTAATAACCCACGGTAAAAGTGATAAATCAGGAGGATATATACTTCCGGAGATTATTCAATCACCCACTAAGCTAGGTTAATATGTTCAATTACCCAATACTTATCACATTTACCGGTTGGTTTATAAAATATCAAACTCGTAATGACAAATTTAGCAAAAGTTAATCAGCTGTTCTGACCACTAACAGTCTTCGAACCTCCGAATCAAAAGAAACAGAAACCGAACCAGTTTCCAATAAAATAAATAAGAACACAGATTTGGAGAGTTATACGTTAATAAAAAGCAAAATAAATAAATAAATAACCCATCAGGAGGACCGAAACATAACCTAACCACCGTTGCACCTAAACTAAATACTCCGGTAAAAGTGATAAATCAGGCGAATATTTCAAGCGTTTTGTGACAAATTACCTAATATTTATCACATTTACCGGGTAGTTTATAAAATATCCAACTCCTAATCTGAGCAAATGTTTACTAAAATCCTCATTACAAGTCGGAGTAATTAATCACATTTACCAAGCTTAGTTGGTGATTGTGAATAATCGCCGGGAACTACAAATATTCGTTTCATTTATCACTTTTACCGTGACCTATATACGATATTGCTTTTGGGTCTACATAACTTGGGGAATTAACACCCCAGTCAGCAAATTAGCTAAGAATAACTCGAACAACATACCTGGAGGTTGAATTTGCCAGCAACTTCTTCCAACTTGGCTCTGTTGGCAGCCAACTTGGGAACCTTGATGTGTACAGAAGCGCGAACAGTGGTTCCCAGATTAGTCGGGCAGAAAGTCAAGAAACCGAGACGGTCGTGGTGAGAGAACGGAAGCCTCTTTTCGATGTCGTTGACGGCTCCGACCAGACGACGGTAGACCTGTCGAGTCACAAAATGTTAGAAACCGGAAATGAGAATTAGGCACCGATATAAGGAAAATGCAAAATGTCAAAATGAAATACTCACAGCGCCAAGATCACCACCGGGTTGCATCGAAATGATACGAAGATGATCTTCTTCGTTGCACCAGACCAAGAAAGTTTTGTCATCATTGTGGAAGATACCACGTCCAGTTGGCCAGAATCGACAAGCATTGGCTGCCTAAAAATCACCAGAAAGCAAAAAAAAAAATTTTAGAGACACACACAACACAACAAAACTTTTGGGAGTGAAGGGGTCAAACCAACTCACCTGCAAGAAGCGATCACCTTCCTTGAACAAGAAGTGATCGTCGATCAACTTCTGCTGAGTCTCTTTGGACATTCCGGTGAGGGGGGTAGAAGTTACCCTTCAATTCACCGGTCAATGCGGACAAAGTGGAAGACACTTTCTCTTCCATCTCTTTGTATTGAGCCTCGGTCAAGCAAGGGTTGAAGGGATATCCCTCCAGAGAACGTCCGCATCGGACTCGAGTCGAGATGATGAATTCACCGGTGGGATCCAAGTTTCCAAGAGTGTTCACATCACCCCAATCCTTAGGCGGATGCTTGTCAGTCTTCTTGAATCCGCCGTGGTAATCTTCGATGATGGGATCGAAGAGATCGGCGAACAAGGTGTAAGCTTCCGCATCAGGAGCGTAGATTCCTACTCCGGAGTCTGGGTTCTCGACACCTGGACAACAAAAACGGAAACCGTTTTAGAAAACCGGAAACCGACCACTACATCTACGAGAAACGATTTAAAACTCCGACAAAATTCATTTTTCAAGTTCGAATTTTTTGGCTGACGATCACCTTCTTCTTCGCTCAAGCCGTGACGTCAATCCGCATTATTTATTTATTTATTAATAATTTTGGAATTGGTAACCAGCCACGCAACACTTTCTCAACACACAAAACCTTGGCGAATGAATTTTGGATTCTGGTTATAATCAAAACGAAAATGTTTAAAAAAAGTGACAACCGATAAAAAACAACACATCCATAAATAAATAAAACAAATAAATAAATAAATAACAAGGGAGAAGAATCCCCTTCTAAAATCCTTTAGTGATTCCGTAAAACATGTTTCAACTAAATCATGTCAATAAACAACTCTTCCTCCCAACAGAAACTCGTCTCCACCATGACACTATCTACCCCGGTTACCAACCACTCTAAGCCCTAACTGTAACCATTATATAGTCCATTAACATTTACCTACCCCTCTCCTAACACTACCACTCAATACGGCCATTTTGTAACAAGTTTGAATCTGCCAAACTTCAAAACCCAGGAGGCCAACCCATCAACCAAACCATCCCTTTGGTAACCCATACTGTTACTGTTTGAAGTATTCCTCCTCGGTAATTAAGAACTAATTAAATAAAATTTCATGAAATAAGTAAAAAATCTTGAAAAATATCATTTCACTTGTAAGTTGAGTTAATTATTTATGTTAATAGCTTGGAGCGGCAAGTTTTCTTATATTCATACTGAGGATTTGGAATTTAAGTAAAATGATTGAGATGCTTATGCGATAACAAGCTAGTCGCAGTCTTTTTAGGGGGTGAAAAAATTATTATACATAAATATGAGACTATTTCAGGGACTTTATGTATTAATAAGGAGATAAATTAATAAAATTGTAAATTAGTGTGCATTTTTAATGAAACGAGTTTTACTGAATGGATTTTGGATGAATAAATTGATTTGTTACATAACGAGGGAAGAAGAGGCGGAAAATCAGGCACAAAAGAAGAAAATATGACCAAAGGTTACTCCATTCTAGGTCTTGGGCCTCCATTTTGTTTTTTCCTTTTTTTCAAATTCAGATTTGGTTAGGCTACTTCGAGGTCAGTCTTTTGGTTTAATGTAACCCTCTAGAAAAGTCCGAAATTTACAACTTCATCATGGCGGTCACCACACCCTCTAATCGATCTCTTAATCAATCACGAGCACAACATCGGTTTTGATTACATCCTCCCCGGGGAAAATGTCATCCGACCTTCTCGCCAACAATAGGAGGGCCACACATACAAAAACCCATTTTTCATGTTTCCTTTAGCACATATCGGGTGGGCCCCGTCATGCACTGTCCTTGGGGAAAATCGCGACCGTGACTCCCGACACAATGACTCCCCCCCAATCCACGTTAAATTGCTCCAATTTTTTCATTTTGTGTCACAATGACGGGTCTATAATCGCCTGACTATCCGCTTAACACAAAAAACTTTTGATTTTGGGGAGGGGGGGGCGAAGCTCTTTCCCCAGCCAAAAAAGCTTCGAAACATTTCCATCGAGAACGAACTTGAAACTTTATTCTCACCAAAGTCCTCGTGTTTCATTTATTAATTAACGACTTTTGTTGTTGTTCGCGTTCTCGCCTTCATGTAACCATCATCAATTTTAATGTCACGTGATCCCTCGGATTAAGTTACGACTTTCTCGGAAAATGAATTCGAGCCAAGTTCAGCCGAAATTTATTTTCGCCTTTTTTGGGAGAATAAGCTTTGCATCGAACGTCCAAAAACGGATTTTATGTTTCGCTGGCAATTCTTTAATTCGTGGCTCATCAGAAATCATTTTTGGATATTTTCATGAACGCACAACAAACCAACAACAGAAAAATGGAAAACTTGTTGAAAGAGCCCCAAACTACTACAACATAAACCTGACGGACGATACCTACCGGATTGGATGACATCCAAGAGGCTGGAATTGAAGGATGTCTTCTTGGTTTTGAGATTGTCGAAGATCTCCTGCGTAAGGTATTTCTTCAGCAGGGATTTCGACTCGGTCGAGCTAAGCTTCTTCCATGCAGCTTCCAATTTTTCTAGAACGGCGGGTTCAACCATTTTGTTTTGCCTGAAAATAGAAGGAAACAAAAACAATTTTAATAACAAAAAACACAAAAACCGGGGATAGAATTTACCCAAAATCGTGGATGACCTATTTCCTGACTGTGAAAGACACGCAAGGGTACGTCGCAGTATTTCAAAAATTAATAATCCGACTCCCACCCCCAGATCCAAAACTCCCTTGCCAACATTCCAAAACAAACACAAAACCGAAAAATTGAAATGACCCGACAAACCAAACCATTCCTACAATCGTTTTCCTTTTTCTGGATAACCAAAATTTTTTTTAGAGCTTATGATCATGTTACAAGATATCCCGGGTACACCAGTGACGTCATTAATCCTTTCTCGGCTTTCTACTTTCCATTTCCCCGGGGGCCGGCTTTAACATAATCCATTTATGACAACGTCAAAAAAGGGCCATAAAATTTCAAATAAATTACATCTTCATTCCACGATTCATTTTTTTATGTATTAAATAAATTAATAATAATCAGGGCTTAATAACCAAGAACAAAATTAATTAGTCTAATAAATAATTAATGTTTCACCGTGTGTTCAAACTTGTTGGCAGAGATTCAGGATTTTGGGGAGAGGGAAACAATTTAATTACAACGATTCCACTGAGCTCATTTCCGGTTTTTAATGAATCATCTACAACCAATATACCGACCCAGAGCTCTGGAATAAGATTAGAAAAAGGTTGAGTCTGCCTACCGCCTCTCCTAATTCCCACAACCAATTCCAAAACACCATAAGCAAAACGAACCAAATTACATTTCCGATAATTTCTTAATATTAAATGAACAGGAAAGTATTATCGTATATATGTTACGGTAAAAGTGATAAATTGAACAAATACTTATACAATCCCCAGCAATTAATAATAATCACCAAATAAACTTGGTTGATGTGGTGAATTACTGAATATTTACCACATTTACCGGCTAGTTTATATAATCTCCAACTTGTAACAGGGAATTTAATCAAATTTTGCTCAGATTTAGAGCTGGATATTTTATAAACTAGCCGGTAAATGTGATAAATACCCAATAATTTTTCACATTTACTAAGCTTACTTGTTTATTATGAATAGTCACCGGTAACTCCACATTAGGTGAACTCGAAAATAATAGTTCTGCGCGTTACACTCAATATACGTAACGGTAAAAGTGATAAATCGGACGAATATACATAATTAGAGGCGATTATTCAAAAATCCCAACTAAATTTGGTTAGTATGGGAAATTACTGAATATTTATCACATTTACCGGATAGTTTTATAAAATCTCTAATTCGTAATGGGAATTTAATCAAATTTTGAACAAATTACGAGTTGAATATTTTATAAACTCGCCGGTAAATGTGATAAATAATCAGTATTGCCACATTAATCAAACTTAGTTGAGAATTTTGAATAATAGCCGAGAATCCCATATATATTCGCCCGATTTCTCACTTTTACCGAAATATATATATACCAGGAGTAACGCACAGAGCCTATAATAATATCATAATATCTTTCCAGCACGAAATAAAGCAAATAAAATGACCAAATAAATAAATTCAAAAATATAAAAGAAGGGAAATTTAAAACTTTACCAACTTTAAAACCAAAATTACAACCACTTCCGGTGCTGATTTTGAATTTTAAGAATGACTCCAAACGTTTCAATTTTTCCCTTCAAAAACCTTTACCGATTTCACTTTCCAGCCTTTCAGAATCAAATTACCCCACCCCACCCCTGCGCACCCAAAATGGCTGGATTTCGTGACTGTCAAATACCGAAACATCTAAGAACGTTTAAATATACATAAATAGAATTAATAAGCGATGACTTTCCATTTTGTCTTTGAAACAAAGAAAGGTTTCCAAGGGATTAATTAAGAAAACGAAATCAAAATTAAAACGGCAGGATGGCGGTCTCAAAAGAAAGGTGCGTGACAATCCGAGAGCGAAAGCTTGTCTTTTAAAACTTAGAAGAGAGAGAGAGAGAAAGAAAATCATTACGAAAGAAACGAGCTAGGGAAACCCCGGGCACTAATGTCATTAAAAAATTTGTGACGTCACTCTGATAAAAGTCGAGCGAAAAATCCGAGTTCTGGTTTAAGTAAGCTTTCCAAGTTTTTTCCTTTCACTAACAAGAAAAATTAGGATTTTACACTTACTGAAGTTAAAAAGGTTCAAAATGGGTTGATGGCTTGAGGTTTGAGAGGAAACGAAACCTAAACTGTACCTAGTTTTAAGGCAAACGATCCGCCAACTGACTGTAAGTACATAGTTGCTATGACTTTAGGCAAGGTAGGGAAGATTTTATCTAGAGAACAAAACCACCCTTTTAGCCTTCGGTAGAAACAAGAAAGCAGTTGGTGTCTAAAGCATTTATAGACTAATAAGAAAGAGGAACCAAGAATCACAAAACCTGCAGAACCGTGATAGTCAAACAATACCAACAGCAAACCTTGCTCAGCCTTTACATGACACTCAAACACAATTCACAAAGGACCTTGATAAGCATTCGTATCATTTCCGATTGCTATCCGACCGGCATGATAACTCAAAAAATAAATCCAAATAATCATGTTAGTAGGAGGAAAAGATAAAGAAAACGACAGAAACTTCACTCAGAGACAAAATCCAAACCCAAAACCACCAATCCCCAAAATGATCTAAAAGAAATACAATTCTCCAATCCAAACACGACAGCTTAAAAATCCAACAACCAGAAACGAGAGCCTCATTATCAAACGCAACAAAATCCTAAATCCAACAAAACCTACAAAAGCTGAAAACCGAGAAAAACAAAAACCGACCGAAACCCCATCGTAATTTATCCAGAAAGCTCAAGAGAGATACAAAACGAAACCCATAACATAAAGATCAAAGAAGGATCAAAAGATTCACCCGGGCAAAACCACCATTTCCAATTTAAAATCCACAGCCTTCTTAAAGAAAACCCAACCGCTCTTAAAACTCTTCTGTTCGAAATGTTTCACTTCAAAAAAAAATTCCCTACTTCATTCAAGTTGCTGCTGCTCTTCACTTTGAAACTCAAAACCGTTTTCATGTTCTATAAATAAATAAATAGATAAATAAATAAAAAGTTTTACGCTTCAAATCATGCCAAAATAACTCTGCCAGGAGGGAGGAAGAGAGAGAACAAAAACAAAAACCCCGAGTGGAGAAGTTGAAAAGCTTGAGCTAAGCCGAATAGAAATAGAATCGATCAAGAGCCAAGGCCCGTTGCAATTCTTTCCCTTCCTAAACTCTCTCCTTAGAGAATAAATAAATAAATAAATAACTAAATAAATAAAATATTTTGAAAAGTCAGCAAAAATCGATTTTCTAAACACTCAAAAGCCCTTAGTGAATGAGAAACTTGAAACCGTCAGATACGACCGCATGTAAACTCGATCACAGGTTCGCCAACCTCAAAATGTCCCTTTTCAAACTGTTTCAATAAATAAGGAAGTATAAAAACGGAAATAACGGTTTTACCGAGCCTCATTTCCGGTTTTGACGATTCAGCTACAATCAATAAACAGATGCTGGAATGAGATTTGAAGAAAGTGCATCATCTCCCATCTGTGACGTCATAACGATGAAAGTTGGTATAGTCTCAAGACAGACTACACTCTCCAATAGTTATGTATTAATTAATTAATTTAAATTTTAAATAAGTTTGGATTTGAAAAACCTTTTTTGGGAGACGGGGGTGATTGCTATACTCGACTATCCATCAAACTGATTCCTTAAAAGGAACTAAGCTCTCCTCTCTATCATCGTGACGTCACTCCCGATTGTCCTGAGCTTGCTTTATACTAATCCCCCGTGCAAGTCTATACTTGCGAGATATCGGTCACGTGATTCTATTTTCATCAACTAGAATCACCTCAAAAACCAAACTAAAGAAAATTCTATGAAGTTCCATTCACAACAGTGACTGAACCTGAGTATGGTAGACAAGACCAGGCACGAACCGCGTTTCCTGTCAAGACACCAAAAATCCTATTTCCGGTTTAGATTTTTCATTTTTAAATGCGTCCTAGGCACTCAACACCGAAACAATAAAAATTCAAATAAATAAATAAAGAATGAAACATGGGACTCGGGACGGGAGAGTAATTCATTTCAAATTTGTCATTCCTGTCGACGACAGAAATAAATTTTACTCTCTTTAATTAATTGCGAACAAACAAACTCTGCATACAAACGACCTCCGCAAAAACCCTTCGAGAAACCTAACCAACATTACACACAATCCGTCACCGTCAACTCTTAGACTTACTTCCGGTCCTGGAAAACATTATAGAAGAGAAAAGCTGACAAACCACCGAGGACGAAAACGACTAGAACACAATTCCTCGCACCCATAAAGCTTAAGACTGAACGCCAGTAACGAAGGAAAGAAACGCGTGATAGGAGTATATACGATAATGAAAAACAGGGGTGGCCATTTTCAAATGACAAACCGGAAATCCCTTCCACAAATTCTTTCAAATTAATACAAAATCCAACACCCCCCCATCTCTACCTTATACTGATGTCTTTTACCTTTCACCGAATCCATTCTTATCAGAATCGAGTTTTTTTAAACCGTCTTCGGCGGCTCCTTCGACCACTTTCACTTTCTCTTTAGACACACAATCACCCATTTTTGTTTGGAACGTACGAAAATCTTTTTTTCGTTTCTTTCTCTTCGGATGCTTCTTACCGACTCAACGGCTCAGTACATAACACGGTTCAGACACGAACGCACAAGAATTGTTTGATCTAATTGATAAGGAATAATTCTTTCTCTGATAACGAGCCCAATTCGGAAGGAGTGGAATCTATAAAATGCATCTAGAAATTCTTTTTTTATTTTATCAGTATTACGATTACAGGATCCGCGACTTCCGAAAAAGGCGTGAATGAATTACAGAAACAAGCTCGATTGAGGCTGAAGCGAGTCCTTTCCCCATCTAATCTCCTAATCTATCTCGGATAAAGCCTCTCACTCCTCTCCCACTTTTGCGAAATCTTTGCGGCAAGTTCATAAGCTCGAAACCAAGGCCACCATGTCGGAGGGAAACTCACACTGATCGCAGACTGTTCGCGAAGGTCATGAACAAAAGAGTGGATTGGTCAATGGCCCAATAGAAACACTTGAAAGTATCTCGAAGAGAGAGGCAGTAGAGGGAGAGAAAGATCGTGAATGAAGAAGATGACTGCCGTTCTAAGATAGATGAAACTGAATCCAATTTTCAATCTCCAGCTCACTCGGTTATCTCGAGTGCTTGGCTGGCAGCCATTTTTCAACAAGATTGAAATAAAATTCATGAGCTGGAAAGGAAATTAAATTATGACTGCCACGTCAGCCGCACATAAAACCTTTCATCCTCACACGAGCTGGTCTAAGTCTGTTTAGCTAACACAACACGAAGTCAAATTTGGGTATAACAGGGTGCGGGAGGGGCTCCAGTATGCTACAAACAGTATACAGGCTCCCGAGTCTAATCCCTAACACCCTAACCAACAGCATATATGGGTTTGAAATATACAGTATAAACAGTACAAAGAGCTAGGAACAGAGAAATTGGCTAGTTATACGAACCCCTAAACCAAAAACAAAATTCTGCTCAACACACCGGGGGTCCTTTCTTCCTGGGGAATCACCCCAGAGCGCCTTTTCGGCTTCAAATTCTCCTTCCAGACCTTTTCGACTCACTTGATACTAATAACAAAACCCAAAATGGCTATATTATAAAATCTTATAATTCAGCAAAGGACCTAAAATACCACGTGACCATTAACACAAAACCCGAGACCAAAATTTTCCTTTGAAAGCGATTCAAGCACAGACTCACTTCAGCCTCAAAACAAAAATTTTCCAACAGCATTTACAATTTCCCCCGATAAAAATAAAAATTTTACTTATACAGCTTCCGGAATCTCCTTCACCGGAAATCTGTACGAAGGAAACTATTTTCACGACACTCTACACAATTCTCGAACATTCCAAACCGGAAATCCCGGGAAAACGTCGTATTTTAAAACCGAAAATCCAAAATTTTCGCGTAACCCAACACGAAGCGTCGGTTTTATTACAATGAACGTATTTTCGCCATGGAGTGAATCATTTCTGGACAAAACCGAGTTAAATCCGAAAACGTTTTATGTCCCATATTAAGACTTCCGCTCGAACCCCTGTCAGTCTTCATTCCAGGCGAGTTATTAAACCGGTCGTCAAGGACCTCCGAACAAAGGAAAGAGAAAAGGATTCTCATCGTCTGCGAATGCAACCTGGAATGTCTTAATTATTTCCGTGGCGGACTTGCCTCCATTCTGCGGTTTTCTCAAGGGAAAACAGGAAATAGCGATGAGTTGAATTAGTCATCGTCAGGGATGTCCAAGACTATGGACGAAGAAGAGATTTAGTTAGCAGTCTAACCAATAAATGAGTTACCTGTACACCAGAGCAAAAGCCATCCTGGGCAATCATGTCAACATCAGCCCAACACGAGAACATAACCTTTTTTAAATCCTCGCTAATCTTGTGTGGGGTTACTGGAAACAACATCAAAGGCGTCAGAGATGAATGTCCGTCAAAACGTTTCGTTTATAAGACTCCAGTGTCATTCAACAGTGATTTCCCAAACTCCGCATCTTTCTCCCTCTCGTTACTGGAAATAGTATTAATCACGGGACGAGTCGTATTCAACAAATACACTTTCATCTTAAATCACTTTGAATCATTTTCGTCGATGCATCTCTCGTCAGAACGCATGTGTGAGCCTTTTTGCGAGTTTATTTGGGGAGCTGGAAGGCTCCAGAACGCATGAGCCGATATCGACCAAATTTTGTGCAAAACAATCTCCCACCAAAGAGACCCACCCAGGTCTGAAGTGCTCCCTTATCGACGATTAATTAATAACTAAACCTAAAAAACCAAATACCGAAAACTAATCTAAGAAGATCCATCCATTCACCCAACTTTAGTGACATAGCATTTCTTCTTAAATTCATAAAATGAAACAAACCTAAGATGACCAAATTTCAATACTCCCTACAGCAAAATGACTATATCTTCTTACAGATCGAATCAGAACCTTTTTATTCAAATTAAATTAATTAAAAATCGTACACCACTGAGAACCACTAGGATTAATTAAAAATGAAAGAACTTTTCTGCCTTTCCTCCATCAAAAACCAAAAAAAAAACCGAAAACAAATTAAAAAAAGAAAAATGGCAGCCTTACCGTCGAGTACACCGTTTGATTTGTTCAGTGTGTATAAATGTCACTTTCTGACATTTGCCCACGTTCCTTATACACTTATCTATATGAATTATTACCTTACATAAGTGTTTGCTCATATTAACCGAACCTAAAAATTTGAACATTACAATTAATGCAATTTAACTTCGCACGTTCCAACTTGTCACACGTTTTGCCAATAACACTAAACCCCCCAAGTTCTGTGAGTAAGAGGAAAAACAATTTTTTTAACTGACGACTAATAGCCTAAGTTGGAGAAGACTAACTGGGTCTCAGTGATAACCTAAATCTTTGGATTTTGTCTTCTTTTCCTCAGGACCAGTATTTGATTCATCGAAACGTCCAACTCCCTACTACTGACGATGACGGAAGAAAAGTCCCTATAAAGAGTTTCTAAAAGGTTCTGAGATAATCTAGTGACTACAACTTGATTAACCACAATTTGAATTAGCTACAACTCTACTAGTTGCTCTGAACCTGATAAAAGACATACTTCATGTAAGATTTTATTAAGAAGATCAATTTACTCATGGTATTGGGTTTAATGTAGATAACTTTCTGAGTGTAGAGTTTGTAAAAGCTCAAACTTGACTCTTGAGATGAAATATAGTGACTACAACTTGAAATACCCAGAACTAGACAAGTTGAAGTGAAGCTTTTGATAGATAATACAGGAAGAAGAGATTCTAACTAATTTGATTCATCAAAACCTCAAACTTTTTACTCTTCAGGTGTCAACTAACTCTAACTTGGACTAACTACAACTTTCCAAGTCAAATATGCTAATCTGTTTCATGTTAGAATCTTTAAAGAACATGATTGTAGTGGTTTCTGGCTTAATAGGGAACAATTTCTAACTGTACAGCTAACCAGACAGTCATAAACCCAACAGCAAGCCATTTAAAACGCAAAAATCCAACCCAACCCTACAGCATCATTCCAAACATCCAAAACGACCAAACGTCACATCAAGGTGATGGCTATGAGCCGTGCAAAACACGTCATCTAACCCACTTGAAGCATAACAACACATGACCTTGACAGACAATTTTTACTATGACGAACAATTAGCATGTAACCGATAAAATAATTCCATTCGAACACCGGCTGCAGAACAGAAATCGATGATTCATTAAATGATGACCATCGTCGACTAGAAAGCAACGTTTCAACATGGATGCCGATGGTTAAGACAGCAAGTCTTGACTCGAGCTAATACAATTTCGTGACCCTCACGCTTCGTTCATTAAATTCATTTAAGACTGGAGGAAGGACATTGATATGCATGCAACACTGTCACCCGGCATTTATGACACGACGAAAAAATTTGTCACATTTATCTCCGCCATCATCGGAAAGGCTTGTTAAAAGGTTACCATACATGATTCATACGTGTTTACCGGGAAGGGAGTTTCAAATCGACTGTAATCCAATACCGATTTTAACAAAATAAACAAAACAGTGATCGAAACCTAGACGAAGGCCTTCAATTCTTAAGAAAAAAAGAGAAAATCTGGAAAACCAAAGCGATTATACAAATATTTACCAAACTTTGGCAAAGTCATCTTCGGTTTCGTCCGACTGTTCTTCATTGACCTCACGTAGGGGGGTTTGACTCCGTTCAGTAACATCCGCCATTTTGAATTTTGCAAAACTTTTTTTTTGTAAATAACAAACACAAAGGAAAAATAATAAAAATCGATGTCACTTCCGGATCCCATTTTTGCTGCTGCTTTTGACTCAAAATAATTTTTCGAATAGAAAAAAATTTGAAAATGGCGTTCACGAATGAAACTAAGGGCAGTACTTCAAATTTGCTTTTAGAAATTAATTTCCAATCATCAGGACGATTACAAATAAACCAGTGAATGTGTGCATTACTTATGAAATGAGTTCCACAAAAAAGTGTGCAAAATTTACGAAATGGGTTCACCGAAATGAATTTCACATAGAGTTGTGCATTATTTTTGAGAGAAATGCTTATAAAAATGAATCCTTGCTAAACGTGCATTAATTATGAAATGAGATCAGAAATGGTTTAAGTAAACCCAGTCAAGGTCCGAAAAGATGCTCCACCTTCCTCCCTTTTAAATTTTCATTCCAGGGACACACAAGTAGGCGCTTCAAGAAGCTCACCTTCCAACCATAAATTAGGTTTGCACCAACAAATCCACTAGCTAAGTTACAACCTGCTCACTCCCACTGAAGGATTGTATTATGTAACTGAACAAGACTCAACATTTTTATCAGATTACTTTAAAGAACCTCAAATAAAACACTTCAAGAGATTATTTTCAACAAAAAAGATTTGCAAGACGGGAAATGCACCAAATTGCATACTGAGGATAATTAAATAGCAGACCTAAGAACTCCAGCCATCATTATTATAGTAATAAGGATAAAAATCAAACATGGTTCTCCAAGCAGACTTTTATTGGGGTAATTATCTGAAAAATAATCTTCAACACTTGACTAGAATATTTGAACAACACAAAGAGATGAGGCCTTTCAAAATCAAATCAAAAAATGCAACAAACTGCATACCAAGGAGAATCACAAACTCCTAATGGTCAGGAATTAATTTGTGGTTGTGAGGTTCAAGTGTTGCCTTATCCCCTTCCTTCTAACACCTGCATGTTTTTAGAATGGAGAACATCATGAGTGTGCAATAATTATGAAATTTCCTTCATTTTTCTAAATTTATTTTTTGTGATAGGTTCTAAACACTTCCATCAAGAATTCATTTCAAGTAAAAACATTTCATTTGATGACCTCTCCTCAAACACTTAGAGGAATCCCTTCCAAAAGTGATGCACAATTCTAGCAAAGATTCATATCATCAGATTTATTACTGGCAAAATATTCTCAAAAAGTTATAACCAAAAATATTCTCAGACATTATTCAAACAACCAAACAGCATCAAGAATGCATTTGAAAGAGCAAATAATAATAAAAAATGAATAAATGCACCAAAATTGCATACTGTGGAGAATTTAAAAACCTCAATCATGATTATTATAACTCAAACTCAAAGATAATTCCCAAAGTAATCATTTATTGGGGTGATTATTTATGGGCAATGCAATTCAAGGAACAAGAAAAAAAACTTTATCCCATACCAAATTCCAAGGTCTGATATTTAGACTCTTTTAAGTTATTCTAGACATAAAGCAAGGAAGATTGGAATTTTTGTAATAAGTCTTGAACATTTTAAGAACACCATTTCATTTCCAAAGGAATGCAAAATTATAGAAAGGAGTCAAACTTTCTGAAAGGGAATTATGGGAATGAATTTTTGCACAAGGCACTGCTCAGTGAGCCAGAACTTGGTATCTGAACCTGGGACTCATCTAAAATTACCCAAAAAAAAGATTTACAGGAAAATGAAACAATATTTATAAAAAAATGGGTTTTAACAATCCAGAAACCGTTTTACACGTCGTGACATTGAAATACAATATGATGAAAGCGAGAGAAAAAATTTGAAGGATGCATGCAAAATGGCGTCATTTAACCAACCTGAAATTTCATCAGATATTGTGCAATCTAAAAATGAGTCATTGAATTCCAGGATTTACTTGCTCGAATGGTTCTATTAACTTTCCTTTCTTTTTGATTTGAAACGAGAAATTAACGAAATACTTCGAAAAAATTGATAACGTAGCGTTTTTCAATTGTTTCACGAACGCGAGAGATTCCGTTAAAACGGTACCCGGCCGGTATTGACCGGTTTGGGAGAAAGCAACGCCCGTTTCTAATCCTCCTTCTTCACACCGGATAATCTCCACGATTTAATTAATATTTCAACCCTTAAAATGTTTATTAATGATTTATAAACTTATTTCAATTGCAAAATAAGCAAATTAAGCTCTTAATTATCCAGGACGAGAAAAAAATTAATTTCTGATGTAATTTTCAGGAAATGCAAAAATGGAAGGCTGTGGACGGAGAGGAGAAATAAAAAATTTCCAACGGCTTACCTCTCTGATTCGAACACGTTTTTTATCTTTTGGATTATTCACAAATTTTAGTCAGTTAAAAAGGTTTTAAAATAAGTATGAGATGGTTAATTAATTAAGAAAAAAACCTTGAAAAATAAAACAAAAAAGAGAAGCTCACCTGTTATTCACTCAACAACTGTAGCCGAAGTGAGGAATAATCGTTGAACGAATTTAAGTCCAGGCGAGCCCGTCAGCTGGTTTTAAATTCACAACGATTGAGCAACGAGCAATGGATCTCGCGAGCGAAAACATTTTTTTCATGCGGCTACAAACCCAAAAAATTTTCTTTCGGGGGGGTTTTTGATCGAATTTTTATTTTCATTCGTCTTATTGTGTGTCTCTAATCTGTGTTTTCAAATTTCGAAGCGTAACCGAAGAACACACTTCTCAACTTTTTAATTTTTTTTCTTTTATCGAAAGCATAAATCAATTTACGACTCTCAACGTTTTAACGACTTTCGAGGTTTTTTGGTTTTTCTTTGATTTTTATAATCCAAATGAATTATTCGATGCAATTTGGGGGGACAGAGAAAATGGTTCGTGATGGTGTTTAATGAGATTTTTTGCTTTAGATTGGAAACGCATACGCGCAAGGCATAAACTCTCCATCTGCAAGAATCTCTGGGTCAAGGTCTTTCAGGCTGCAGCAGCTAGTGAGAGAAAGGAAGAAGAAAAGCTGAGATAAGGAGAAGAGAAAGCTCGCCGGGTTTAATCGTTGATATATGGAGGAAATATATTTTGGAAGGATATAAAGGAAAATAAATTGCTGTTGGATGGTTTTTAAAGGATATTAAAAAAAATTTTCCCTGCTGTTGCCTCCTTTCAGATGGTTTGAACGGAACAAAGCTTTTTTTAAGAGTCTAATGTTACTCCCTCTCGTTTATAACACTCTCATACAAAGGAGATAACATCCTCTTGAATGCTTTCTTACTTAAGAGCTTTTGTAAACTTTTAATTTGGAGAGAATTAAAACGTTTATTTTGAAAGTGGTGTAAGTCCATTTCTTGCTGTTTCTATCACGTCTTGTGATTTGGAGATAAGTCAGCTGAAAACTTACAACGGGGTTAAAGCTGATAGCGTTTCTAGTGTTGGACTAACTCCTTGATTAATAATTTACCAAAATTTATTTTGAAAGTGGTGTAAAACAATTAAAAACACTGAGACATACAATAATTTGGGATTTAATCTAAACTATTTAATTATAACATCCTTAAAGTTAATCCTGTTAATATTTTCCTCGGTTGGATGTTGGCCGGTAAAGAAATGGCAGGTTGGATGATTATGAAAGTGGTATAAGTCCAATTTTTATACGGAGAGGTGGTAGGATGACATTAGAAACAATTTCTTGGATGCGAGGACACGATAATTATGATAACAGAATATTTGATACAACATACTAGGACTTATACCACTTTATTAATAACTTAGTTGAGACTTAGTTTAGTTGACATAATTTGATTCTAATAATGAAAAAACTAAACAACGATCAAAATGTTTCGATATTATAATCCAATCCTGCGTTTGAAAGTGAATACTTATGACGAAAATTCATCTCAAAAGTGCTGCACACTATTACTTAAAAGTGTTTGTAGTCCTGAATAATCTCAAATGAAGATCTTTGGAAGAATATTAGATATGTCAGCATCAATCTGTAAATTAGCAGACGGAAATTTGGTTGTACTGAACACACATTGAGGATAAGAGACGACAAACCTATGAAGAGTGCATTCAAGTAGAATCAAGAAAGGTGTGCAATATTTATGAAACGACTACTTCACGCAGTATTGTAATAGAATGATTATGAAATTAATATTACCCCAAAACTGTGCATTATTTTTGAAATAAGGATAAAAAACTCAAATAAATCATATGAATGTGAATATTTATGAAATGAACACTCCTCTCGAGTGTGCAATAATTATGAAACAAGCCTACAAAAACTCATGAAATAAATACACCGCATGAGTGTACAATATTTATGACACTGTTATCCCCCAAAGTGTGCATTACTTCTGAAATAGAGATAAAAACTCATGAAACAAATAAAACCTCTGAGTGTGCAATATTTATGAAATGAATACTACCCAAAAGTGTGCATTACTTTTGAAATAGAGATACAACAAACCAACACACCAAGTGACTGTGCAAGATGACTGTGCAATAATTATGAAACAAGCCTACAAAAATAAATGAAAATAGGAGTCACTCGTAGAGGGGGTGTTGAAGTGAACTAAAACACATCGGGGATGACTGGAAAATGGGAAACTCTTGTGGACTACCCATGTTCCTCTTGGAAGAGTCATTCCTAGGCTTTTGGGGCCCTGGGTTCAGGCCCCTAGAGAAGTAAAGTGACCCCAGACGAGAGGTGTCACCGTGTTTCCGTCTTTGCTCACGCCGAGCCATTTTATTGAAGATTCTGCCACCACAGAAAATTTGTAATTGCACTTCTCAAATATATGGGCATAAGTTGTCGGCTACCTAAAAATCGGCGAAGGCCCCCTCGGCAGTAGTGGCCCTAGACTGTCGCCTAGTTTGCTTATGCCTAGGAACGGTTCTGCTCTTAGGACGATGGATACTAAGAAGAATTAATCACAAATTACACGATATCTCGTATTTATAAAAATGGACTTAGACCACTTTCAAAATAGACGGGTCCAATTGCCAAGATTATTTGATTTATTTGAATTAGAGGGTTTTGAACTAAACTTCGCCTAAACTCGAGAAAATGTTTCATTCTTAAGTCAAAAAGAAAGCAGAAGAAATTTTTTTCTTTTACGACTGTTTCCTTCCAAGTTAACTTTATTATTTATAGAATTTAAAAGTTTCAGCGCTCAAGATCGATCTCGAGAAGAGATTGCTTACTTTCTAAACGACCTTGACTTCCCCAGTTTCAGGAACACACCCTCCTTAGTTCACATTTATTTTTAACCCGAAAGCCTTCCTTCTTCCGTTAAAGTCTTAAAACGATTTTCTTCTCCTTTTAACTGTTTCATGGGAATCATTCCTTTCAGCTTCCTTTTCTAGAAGAGACCCGCATCCTTTGTGACAATCTCCTCTCCCAATCAAATCCCCTTATGCGGGACAGTGAATCGAGGGAGTTCAAAAGCGTTCGTAGTCATTTGTTAAGACGTTCGCACATGGTTGTGGGATTGTATGAGAAGGACTCCAAGGATTCCATGTTGAAAATGTTTTGAAAAGGCCGCGGAAGATTTTCGTGGTTGTTAAGATGACCACTCCATGAGAGTGTGCAATATTTATGAAATGAATACAGCACGAGGTTGTGCAGTTATTATGAAATTCTTAACCCCAACAGTGTGCATCACTTTTGAAATACGAATATCAAAAACTCATGCCGGAAAATATACCAAAGAGTGTGCAACATTTATGAAATTGGTACCATGGATACTGAGAATATGCAATAACTATGAAATTATAATGATTTTGCACGAAAGTGTGCATTACTTTTGAAATAAGTGTTAAAAAACTAATAAAACAAACAAACCACGTGATTGTGCAATATTTATGAAAGGAGCACCGCACAAAAGTGTGCATAACTTCTGAAATAAGGATTTTAAAAACTCGTGAATTAAATTCGGGCACGAGTGTGCAATATTTATGAAATTGAGACTGTAGATCCTGAGAATGTGCAATGACTACGAATATCCCACGAAAGTGTGCATTACTTCTGAAATAAGTATTAAATAAACAAACCAAGTGGGTGTGCAATATTTATGACATGAATACTTCACGAGAATGTTCCATAACTATAAAAATAATATTCCACGAAAGTGTGCATTACTTTTGAAATAGGTGTTAAAAAACTAATGAAACAAACAGACCACGTGATTGTGCAATACTTATGAAATGAACACTACGCAAAAGTGTGCATTACTTTTGAAATAGAGGTAGAACAAAACTCATCAAAACAAAAACACCCCGTTGGTGTGCAATATTTTTGAAATTGATTCTGAGTCGAAACAAAGCACTGAAGATGCCACCAGTTTTCAAGATGGACGTTGGGACCGATTCCCTCATTCTTGCAAAAAGTACGACAGGAGCGGCGTCACAGTTAAAAGAGTAGCATTACTAACACCAATAATGATCTCGTGATAAATTAGATGTCTCATCGACTATCTCCTGAGGAACCCCGCCCAGAAGCTTCTTCTCCTTCATCTTAATTGATAAGAGTTAGCAGATAAGTTGGTAAGCAGGATGCAGGTCATTTAACAGAAGACATTTGTCAGAAACGCCATGATTCATCGCGGAAAATGGAAGAAATGAAAGAAAATTTTGACAGTTTTTTGGTGAGCGGAAATTGTTTGATTGCTCCCATGATTATGAGAGTGTGGGCTAACTTTCTTTCGCGAGTCTTTTCCTCGAATATAAACTTGAGTATAACATCAAACTTATATCTTATCAATGAAGCGCAAGAGACTAACATAACCTCATAAGATAGTAATAAACTAGACGTGACTGTATGAGAGTGGATACTGTATAATATGGACCAGAAAGTAATATATACTACGGTAAAAATGATAAATCGAGAGAATATATATACAATTCCGGCGATTATTCATAATCACCAACTAATGGTTAATGTGGCAGACTAATAAATATTTATCACATTTACCGGCTAGTTTATAAAGTATTCAGCTCGTGACCTGAGAAGCTTTAATTAAATTTCAGAAACTAAATGGCAGAGACCGAACCTAGTTTTCAATTAAATAAATAAGGACACATAACTCTGGAGAGTTAATAAAAAGTAAATAAATAACCCATCAGGTGAACCAAGAAATGACCTACCATTGCACCTAAACTATATTCTCCGGTAAAAGTAATAAATCAGGCGAATAGATATTGTGGCGTTGGCCACATTCGTAATTCCGGAATGGGTACAGTGAAATGCCAACAACCGAAGCTTCCTACCATCAGGATCCTTGCACTTTCCGTTTGATTCTAAATTATAGTTATAATAACATTTTATATACCAATATACATATACGTTCGGAATTAGTGTTGTCCATCACTCGTTCATCTACAACGACACAACCTGGTTCCGACAATATAATTTCAGGCGATTTGTGACAAAGTTTTACTATTTATCACATTTACCGGGTAGTTTATAAAATCTCCAACTTCTAATCTGAGAAAACTTTTATTAAAATCCTCATTGCATGTTGGAGATTTTATATAAACTAGCCGGTAAATGTGATAAATATGCAGTAATTCATCACATTAAACAAGGTTAGTCGGTGATTACGAATAATCGGCGGGAATTGTTACTTTTACCGACCCATTTATCACTTTTTCCGTAACCTATATACTATATTGATTTTGGGTCTATATATATTGAATCAGTACCCCGTCAGCAACATTCGAACAACATACCCGAATGTGGTTCTGTGCGCCACGCCTAACATGTTTCGGTGAAAGTGATAAATTAGACGAATATGTTCATAATTTCCGGGTGTTATTCATAATCACCAACTAAACTTGGTGAATGTGATTAATTTAATTTATTTATCGGCTAGTTTATAAAATCTCCAGCTCGTAATATGAGAGAACTTTTATTACATTCCCAATTACAGGTTTGAGATTTTATTAACTAGCCGGTAAATGTGATAAATATTTATAGTTTATTTATGTATCATTGTTACGACTACTCCCATTACTACATTCTCTGTTGGCTATAGTGATCTGTATAAATTAATAGAAGGCTCGAGCATTAAGACGCTGACTTGTTTTCAACCTCGAAGGTGATTAAGCCTTAGACGAATGAGGAGGCGCCCAAAATTGAAGTTACACCATTTTCAAAAGCACACGGACTATCTCCTAAAATCATTTTTCATGATATTATAGCCATTTGAAAAATTTGAAGTTACAACAGGAAACGATTTCCCGGGGAGAAGAGCTTTTTGGCATCGATTCAGCCAGACGAGGTGAGAGTCATTCCAAATTGGTTTTCGCTCGCAGGGGAAGTTGAGCTTTTGTCTCTTCCTCTCCCCAGTAATATGACTAACACCAGAATCAGACTAACTAGACCAGAGGTCTGCAAAGTGTGGCTTTGGAGCCACATGCGACAGTTTTACTCAGTGATGACCAAAGTACTGTCCGTGGACCAACTCCAGGACGGGAAAGTATTTAATCCGGCCCACTATAATTATGTTTTGACGATCGAGAAGTTTAAAGTGGATTTTAGCAGAATAGTAGATGTATAGCCTAAGAAGAAGCTAAACTAGTAGTTCATGTGTTGCAAAATTTATGGGGCCCTCTACTTTAATTCCTATTTTATGTGCGGCCCGCCAAAAAGTGTTAAAATTTAAATGGACCCGTTGATTAAACAGATTGCCCGGCCCTGCTTTTACTCCTTGACTGTGGCTCTTCCATAAAATGCTTAGTACAGGCCCTGTATGTCAACTAAATATTATCTTTATATAAACATGATTCCAAGTTCTATTCTGTGCGTTTCTCAAAATATAAGAACACCTAGTCGTTAAATCTATAGGCTCTAGGGCAAAATTTATGACATTTAATCGTCCATGGAAGTGTGCATTATTTATGAAATCAATTCCACTTGTATGTCATAAACTAAAAATGTATATTAAGCTTATTTATGAAATTTTTTTGTCACAGAAGTGTATGTATGATGCTTACTATTGCGTATAATTCGTTTCAAAAGTAATGCACACTTTGATGTAAAATTCACTCCATAAATACTTTAACCCAAGACATACAGTATGTAGTAAAGGCAAGCCCGAAAGTGTACTTTTAGCACTAATTTTAAAAATGTGGTGAGCAAAGCTTGTCTCTACAAACAAAATTTAAAAATGGCGCTTTCAACAAATTTGTATTTCATATGGTTTAGATTTGGGTCTTTTGAATAAAGAGTTTGCCGACCACTGAATTAGACTAAAGAAATGAAATGGATACAACGAATTTTAAGGACATTTTCACCATCATATGAACACAAAAGAAAAACAAAAATAAATAAATAATTAAAAACACAAAATCAAATCATATAATTACAAAAATTATATATATAATATAATAACCAAGTAACAGCAATTATATATATTTATATATATATACCGTTGAAACAAAAAGCTAAAATAACGCAACTACTATAATGAAGGACGGGAAAAAGTCTTCAAAGTCTTAATTAGAAAGCAGGAAATAAGGGAAATGGTTTCGTGTTTTCCGGATATGGTTGACTTTTCCACGAGTCAAAAAAAAATTTGTCGGTGATGACAGTTTCCAAGAGATTCTTTAGGTTTGTATGTTCTCCCAAAAAGGTTCGAATAGGTGGTGATGAGGACCGATTTTGAATTTCTGGGTTTGTTGGCTGTGAGAGGAAGACCTAAATATCCGAACCTTGTCGGATTTGGAGTGGCTTAACCGATACAAAATTATTTGGGATGAGAATTTGGAGATAAAATCGGCTGTTGGTTAATAGATAATCTCGTCATTTGTCCACGGAAAGAAAATCTAGTGATAGGGGTACGACATAACACCACAAATGAGTGAAGACTCTGTCGAAAGGACAGAAACCGTTTTCGTCGTATAATAGTTACGACGAGTATAACTATTATACGAAGCTTGTCCCAAAAGTTCCCGAAATTTTCGTCGAAAGAGAGGGTAATAAAGGAAACAGAGAGAGGCAGGAAGAAGAGAGAACAAAAAGGACTCCGAAATTTTCTTCCCAGAAACGTGCATCGATCTGATGTCAGAATTATCTTGCGTCGCGTTTACCAATCTACAGCATTCATGTTAAATGCACACGTTACTTGGGCTGTTGGCCTAAATAACCACTCAACCGTGTTCTCGGTTAACCCATCAAAACCTAAACGAAACTCGTTTTAACCCAACTTCACCACAAAACTAAACAAAAATTTTTTAAAGAAGCAACCCCCCCGCCTCGAATTAAGTCAAGGTCATTTCAATCTGACAAAATTCCCAGGAAACCGATTTTTTGTATTTTTGGGATGCTGACGAGACTGAAATTCAATTGGCAGGAAAGAGAAATGAACAAAAGACAGAAACAACAGAAACTGTCATCTATTCACTCTAAAACGTCAAGCTGTCTTGACTCTGAATTTAAAATTTGAAAGAAATATTTTTCTGTTGCTTCTTTTTTTCTAAAATAACGACAGCAAAATCCTTGATAAGCTTTTTTTTTTAAATAAAACAAAATTCCCAAATTATACTTCTGTCCAGGTCAGGTTAGGTTGGGTGAAAGCTCATCACACCGAATCGAAGAAAATTCTTACAAAGAAATATACAAAAAGACAAGATAATCAATCAAAATTGTTAAAAAATTAATACAAACAAAAAGGAGGCAACATTTTCTAAGACTAGGAAAGGCACAAAACAAATTTTTATTTTTATGAATCACGTAAACTCCGCGCCCAAGATTAAATGAGCCAAATCGACATTTTGTTGTTGTTATCATTATTAAAAAGCGAATCACATTTATTTAGAGAATTGTGATGATGGCAACTGAAAACTCCTTAAAATTCAGGTTTGAAGGTTATTTAAAGGGTAAACCCAAAAGAAATTTTATGACATAAAAACGAAAAAAAACTTACAATATCCGTTCGAATTTCTCAGCTTCGGTTTAACGGTTTAAGAACATTTTATTTTAAAAATAAAAGTTTCCCGCCATAATTATGACGAAATATTCATTTTTCATAAATTTTATAAATCATTCCAGCAAATAAAAACAAAATCAAACAAAAACGAGGCCGAAAATATGGAAAAACAATTTAAACAACCCCAAAGTGTTAAAAACTAAAATTTCAACATGGCGGACGTGAGTTTTGAAAAGGGCAACAACTCACCGCCTTCCCGGGTAGTTTCGTTTCATGGTTGCTAACCTATGAAAGGGGAGCATTTTTGACGTACCGTGAGTAACGGTTTTTTCGTTTATATTTATAAGGCTTTAGAGGAGCTAAAAATTTTTAATTTAGGACTTTGGAAAAGCTTTTTGTATGCTGGAAAAATGTAATTATGAGTTCAAGAAGGTAATAATTCAGTGTAGATGTTTTAAAAGGGCAAACTTTGCATGGGAAGCGTGAAATTAATTTCGAAACCTTTCTTATGGAAATGAGTATAGAAGGGGGGAAAGAATATTTTGGTTCTCGGAATTTTTAAAAAGCATTCAGTTGCCGATTCGCAAATAACGCCAAGAAAATTCTTGATAAATATCGATTTGCTTGCTTATTTACAAATTAATTATGTAAAGCTTTATTCGCAAACAAAAAATTTCAAGCTTGCAAATGAAAGAGAAATTTCTCTCTTTTTTATAAATAAACGCTAAATTTATAAGTGAAAAATGGTTTTCGACGTCCTTCTTAGGATCAGTACAAAAACCCGAATTTTTTCTTTTAAATATAAAAGTGACGTGAATATTGTATGAAGTACAAATGTAAAAGCAACAAAAGCCATCGTCAAAGACTTTTTCCTTTCATTTTGGTTTTTTTTTCCTCAAGTTAGGACTTTCATTATGTTCCAACCCCCCTTCTCGATGGCTTGACTTCTTCAATCAAGGCAACCTCTCTCTGTTCATCAACCTCATTAATCATCCTCTTCCTCCTCCTCCTCCTCCGATGAGTACGGATCAGATACAATCGACTGTTCCATGTATTTGGGTATCCTCGAAACGTTTTCCTGAACTTTTCGAGCGAAAGCCGCCCCGTTTTCCATGGCATCGTCCGGGATTTCTCCCTTCGCATAAGACAAATCGCGTAGATTACCGAACGGCTTGTTCGGATTCACGTTCCCCGTATTGTTTCCCATCGCGAAAAGTTCGTCGTCTCTCGCTGTAGGTTTCTGAGAATTCGGAGCTCCAGGTAAATACGGAGGCATGGGAAACTCTGATGGAACGTTTCGGGATGGCGGGAAATCGGGAAGAACAGACTCGGGTCTCCTAGACGGTAACGCGGTCGGCGGTAAATCCGGCATTTTGGGACTTTCCGGAGTTTTCGGGAATCCAGCCGCGATTTTCGGGCTTTCCGGTGTTTTAGGAGGCGTGAATTTTGGCGTCTCGGGTGTTTTTGGTGTTTCCGGTGTTTTTGGAGTCATTTTGGGTAACTCGGGCATTTTCGGAGTTTCCGGTGTTTTCGGCACGTTCGGCGAGACTTTTGGTAATTCGGGTAGCTTTGGAGTTTCCGGAGTTTTAGGTGGAGTCACCTTGGGTACTTCAGGCACTTTAGGACTTTCGGGAATTTTGGGTGATGGTAAAGTCGGCTTTAAATCCTCCGGAGTTTTCGGAGTGTCCTGATTTCTGTTGTGCAAGAAAAAAGGATCGGAGCCACGAGGGGGCACTGCTGGAGGTTTCGGATCGATCGGTATGGATTTGGGAGGTTCGGGTTTTTTGATATCCGTCGTCTTATCATCCTTCTTAAGTGGGATCAAATCTGGTTTTTTGACCGGGTCGGCTGGTTGTTGTCCAGGTTGCGCTGGCTTTCTAAAAGGTTTACTGTAAAACAAAAACAAAATAAAAATAAAAATTTTTAAACAAAAGAAAAAAAACAAAAATCAACAAAAACAAACAAAACAAAAAGAAATAAATAAAAAAATAAAAAGCAAGAGACAACGGACACGGTCTCGCCTGTTAATTGGTTCACTTTGCCAACAAACATGCTACCACATCAATAAGACACCTCCAAACCAAATCTCTTCTCACCCCCAACAGAAAAGAACTTTCTGATAACCTTCAAAAAAGAAACCAATTTAATCAAGACAACCGTCGTCCACGTGCATTGGAGTCATTCCAAAGCGAAAGAAACCCAACAGACAAAAAGGTCGTTAACCACCAACAGAAGACGAAGCAGACGACGACAAAAAGCTTCCAATAAGGCGGTGCCCAAGCAGGTTACAAAAAAAGACAAAACCCAAGCTAATCTCATCTTTCATTTTTAATTGTTTCCAACTCCCCATCCATCTCTAGTTTCGTTTCTACTCCCATCGCCACGTGACTAAGAGCTTTAAGCTTCACGAAACACAAACCGAAAGCTTTCGGGGGAAAACCTATGAACAGATGATGAGAAGTGAAAGAAGACGTCTGATCTCCCAGTCAAAACCTATCATCGATGGAATTCAAATTTTACAAATTCCATCCCCCCGCCTCCGCCATTTCTTCTCTTGAAATCCTTTCCAAAGACAATTCCGCTCTGCCAAAATATTTTATTGTCATTTCGCCCTCGTTCATCTTTTCGTTTTTATTAAATTTTTCTCGTCCAATCGATTCGATTAGCTTTCACTGAAATATTTCAAATCCTTTTCATAGAATTCGAAAAACTATTTGTCAGAGAATAAATGGTTCTCAGGAGATTGACGATCTAGGAAACCTTTGTGGAATATTAGTTCCTAACACAACTTAAAAATGATTGAAAAAGAAGAAAGAAACAGAGAGAGAGAGGGGGGAGAAGAAGAAAAAGAAAAAGACAGAGGAAGAATGAAAACAAGATAAAAGAAGAGACAGTTTAGGGTAAGAAGTGACCGAAAGAACGACAGAGAGAAAAGAAATAAAACAGAAAGCAGGAAATGGAAGCCAGAGTGCAGAAGAATAAAGTGAAAAGTAGAACAACAGAGGGAAATAACACATACAAGAGAAGAAAAAGAAAACAAGAATACTCTCAGCCTGCAGAAGAAAAATATTAGGCCCCAAAACCAACAGACAACAGCAAGAGGGAACAAGAAAAATTAATAAAAGAAAATGAACAGTATAGAGTAAGAAATAACCGAAACAGAGACAGAAAGAAAAGGAATAAAAGAGGAAGCAGGAACTGGAAGACAGGGTGCAAAAAGTTAAAAGAGACAGAAACATGAAAGATTATCAAAGCACCAGATTGTCTGAAAGATGCTAAAAATTTTGATTCTAAAAAGGCTAAGACACCAAATTCCATTACCCCAGAAGAAAGAAAAAGTTCTGAAAAAGCTAAAGCTCTAAGAAGTGAAGCTTCCTCGCAACAAAGAAAACTTCTCAACTACCACAACAATCATACATTGTTATTTAAAACAAGCGTCAGCAGAATACAAAGAAAAAGCTGACGAGAAATCGAAAACAGAGAATTCGAATCAAGGATCAAGCAGGAGGGATTTTGCCGAAGAGAAAGCGAACACGGATTTTAAAAGAATTCACGATCGAGATGAGAAAGATTTCGTAACGGAAATTGGGCGAAGCTAAGCATGAGAGCTTTCGAATCCGTCATAAAGACAGACGGACGAAGAATCGCGAACGCCGGGCCAATTTGGATTGTAAAAGCTTCGTCTATTAATAGAATTGGCCGAGACCTTAGCCTTCCATCCTCCTACTCTTCCTTCGTCTTTGCTTACATAATCCTCTGGCCGGGGAGAGTCAGTGACCGATCGAGGAAATCCATCTTCTTCCGTTTTATTAAGTTCCCGTAAAACAGGACCGAAACCTATTCTTCATCCGAGTTTTCTCAACTTTTTACCTTCCACTTGGGAAGTCCGATCACTCATTTTGCCCCCCTTTCGAGGGATTCTGCTGTCGATTTAATGGCTTAATTTCAACTCAGAATTAGATTCTAATTCTGTTCGTTCGGATTAATTAAAATCTTTCTTAATTAATCGATTGGGAATTACGAAAGCTGACCACAATTCGATTTAGAGAAGAAGGATACAAATGAGAGGCTTTTGGAAGTTGGTGGAAGTTAAAATCCTTCAAAAACCCATCGAATTAATCAAGATGACAGGATTTAAACCAACAGAAGTGAGAAAAGAAAGAGAGAAAAGAAGGAGAAGAAAGAAATAGACAGAAAGAGAAAAAGGAAAAGAAATAAATAGACAGAGAGAAAGAGAATGAAACAGACAGATAAAGAGAAGTAAAAAAAGAAAGAAATAGACGGAGGAAGAAAAAAGGGAAAGAAAGAAAAATAGATAGACAAAAAGGAAGAAAAAGAAAGAATAAAGGAAGAGAAAAAAACGAAATAGACATAAAATAAAAAGAGAAGAAATACGTAGACAAGACAAAAGAGGAGGTGAAACAGGTAAGGGGGAACAAGAAAGAGATATAGACAATCTTAGGGAATAGAGAAAGAAATAGATAGATAGATTGAGAGAGAGAGAGAAATTGTCGCAGCAAGAGACAACGATAAGGAGAAAGACGGCGCGGAGGAGTACGGAATACAACAACAGCACGTAGAAAACTACAAAACTTCCAGACCCCGAGAAAACGTGCCACCATATGTTTGCGTGCATGTTAGACTTGTTCCCACATCCAAAAGTTGACAAAACTAGTTTTGTTGAATGCACAGCTGCCAAGACTAATTTCAAAAAAGGAAATAATTCTAAAAAGCCTTCAAAACCCCAACTATCCAACCAGATAGTCACCAAATCTCTAAAAACCCAACAGAATGTAAATTCTTATAAACCAACAGAAAAACCGGGACTTCTCAAAATCAATGAAAGTAAAAGCTCACAAACAACGAAACAGATGCCAAACCGAGTCCCGAATGACCTCCCACAAAATCCCGGGAAAATAATTCAATTAAGGTTGGCAAACATCCGACCGCATAAAACCCATAAATTCTAATCCAACTTCTACTACAACTAAAAAAAATCTTTTTAAAACTCCAAGATTACGAGAAGAAAAGAAATGAAAGTCATAAATTCCGTCGACCTTTCCAAAATGAAGAAAAAGAGAAAAAAAAATCCCTGGGCACCTGACTTTTGAGTTTTGGCTTTTCCCAAAACTTAACCTTTCACAGGGCAGGCACACAGGTGATGGATGGTTGTTGCCGCTCTCACCTAAGGGTTAACCTTTAACTTCCAAGAGGTAAACAAAAGAGAAAAGACCCGGGACAGGAGAATGGGAGGAGAAGGACACAGCCTTTAGCCTTCGACTTGTGTATCGAAAACGTTTTCTGGCAACACATTCTGTTTATCTCTCATTCAATTTACGAAAACAATGAGCCAAAAGAACATCGAATATAATTATCAATGATGTAATGCCTCAGGGAACATCGGAGGGAGGTAGAGAGAGAAATACATCATCTCTTCTGTGTGAATCAAAATTCAATACGTGACTTTCCTCCCAGGCAGAAGAACAATTTCTGTCTTCAAATTGAGGGTTTCGTAAGGGATGCAACCGACATCCCAAAACACTCTTTGAATGCTTATCCCCTAACTCAAAATACAATGCAATCACAACACGATCCTCAGAATGAGAGCGCATCGAAAAGTCACGTGACCTGCATGCTAACGTCAATTTTTTCGTCGAATCAGATAGAAGCTAATTAAAGTGTTTAAAGAGACAACATACAATACTTAGAGCAGTCGTCGTAATTTATCAGCAAACATTTTACTCCAAAGGACGATCGAAATCGAAATTTTAACAAAATTCTTGAGCTTCCTAAATCATGAACCCAGGACTGCATCCCAAAACAACAGGAGTTATAGAGAGAGGACAACGAACAGAGTAATACTCATTACAATGACCGAGGCGGAGTAAAAGGAGAGGAAAAAAACAAAATCGAGAATAAATCAGAAAGATGAATAAAACTTAATAGTAACTAAAACAAACAGAGCGAAGGAAAAATACACAAAAGAATTAAAAATACAGAAAGGAAGAAGTGTAGACTGACCAACCAGATCTTCACACACTTCCTGAACAGAAAAATAGAGCCGGCATGGTTCGTGGAAATGGAGAAAGACTTGAAAGAGACCGGAATCAAAGCCGAAGACCTGAACCTAAGGCATACCCTGAGGAATAAAAAGCAAGTTTAAAGGAAAAGCCGAAGCTAAAAACAGGAAGGAAATGGACAAAAGAGAGAAAGAAAGAACACAGCGAGGGAATAAAAGTATTGGAAGAGGCGAAAAGAAAAGGAGAAAAGGTTGAAATAGCGTGGTCCTAAAAGATGGTCAAATCAAATAAAAAAAAAGAAGTAGAAAGTGGCAGATACATAAAACAAAATGTGAGAGAGGAGAGCAAACAAGAGAGAAAGAAGTGTCGAGTAAGAAAGAGTCAAAAAGAGATTCGAAAATGGAACAGATCAGAAGACAGGAAGAATACAAATAATGTACAATAAAAAGAAAGAGAGAGAGAGAGGAAAGACACTAGAATAAAGAGGGCGGTGGGAAACAAAATAAAATGTCCATAGTGGTCTCCAAAACTTAAAGCGATCAATCTCATAAACTTTAAACTTCTAACCCTAATTGGTTAAAAAACAAAACCCAGTCTCATCTTGTAAGTTTCTTCTTGACAAAAAAGGCCTGAATGTTGTAAATAATTCGAAGTTTACATAGAAAGATGGATAGACAAAGAGAGAGAGAGAGAATGGATGAGAGGTAAAGAAATAGAAAGGTAGATAGAATACAAAGAAAGAAGAATAGAAAGTAAGAGAAAACAAGATAAAAAGAAAAGGAGAGAGAAAAAAGGAGAAGAATGGGAAAGACAGAGAGGAGGAGAAGAAGAAGAAGAAGAGGAAGAATGAACACAAAATAAAAGAAAGTGAACAGTTCAGGGTAAGAAATAACCAAAAGAGAGACAGAGCGAAAAATAAAACCGGAAGCAAAGAAAAGAAGTCAGGGTGCAGAAGAATGAAGTGAAAAGTAAAGAAACAGAGAAAAACAACCAACAGAGGGAGAGAAGAGAAAGGGAAGAAGAATACTCTCAACCTGCAGAAGAGAGAAAAATTAGGCCCCAAAACCGTCACAACGTTTCAGGGCCCTAAAAAACTTTGTAGCTTTTCAGAGTGGGCCCTAACAACTGAAAACTTTCCATTTCCCTCGGCCACCTATTAAACTTAACCAAAACTAATTCTTATCAATATCAGACTCAAATCCAGAAGGAAATCTTATCTAAATAGATAAAAATATAAATAAATCAAAAACCAAACATTTCCCAACAGATAAAAGTCGGTAATTTTCTTCAATCAAGACAGATACAGAGAAAAAGAAAAGTGGAAGACGTTCAGTCTATTTTTAAAAACATTTTTAATTACATCTTCCATCTTCTCTAGTCCCTCCCCTCTTTCCTCCACCGCCTTCCACGAACACACGCATCTCACTAAGAGGAAAAAACGTTTTTTTGGCAAACGAATTGTTTCCTAAGGTCACGTGACCAAGGACTTAAATATTTTTTATTTGTCGTCAACAGTGCCGTATATAATTAAAAGCTTTTTTTGAAGGGGGAGGAGGAGAGAAAGATCCTAAATCAATCAACCGATAAAAGATCAAACGTTCGAGATCATTAATAGGCCTTAAGAAAAAAAATATTTTAATTTATTCCGTTTCGAATGATGTCGGAGTGATTAGACATCTAATTAGAGCATCGCCTAGTCGAAAGCTAATAATCATCTTTGTATTCACAAGAAGAGACTAATTGTCGGTTGTGTAATGTTTGACTTTTTTCTTTGTTTTACTTGACAATAAATTGTTTCTTTTTTCCTTTCTTTCTTTTCTAAACGCCCAAAATGAAAAGGTAATAAATCTCAAAGGTGGCACCACTGATTTTGATCAGATTCAATTTTTCCTTGTGTTCTTTGTCTGGTTTAGAAATGAAATTGACTTTTGAGACATATGTTTCTTTATTTAACTAAAATCACAGCTCGAGACTTTGTCTACAGTGTGACTACAACTCTAAAATTCATATCTACCACCTGTTTGTGATGATTTTCTATTTTTTAAAAACGTTTTGTACTTGTCTCAGTGAAAGTAACACCTCTTTGATAAAGGTTGTATAGCTTAATCATTGTCAACTACAACTTACTCGATTTAACATCAAACCCACTTTAAATTTAATTCTGACCCAAATCATACATCAAATTAACATTTCCAAAAGCTTGGAGTGAAAGGTGTTTAGTAAGGTTTCAAGGTCACAGCATTAAAGTTAAAGTTATCAGTAGGTATGTGAAAAGCCAACTACAAATAATTCAAAACATTCGACTTATAAAAATAAAAATTAAACGCTTCATTAAGCAACATATAAAGCCCAGCATTAATTGCACTAAAATTGCAAGAAGGAATTAATTGAGCGTTTAATGACGCCCCTGAACATGATGAACATTATATAATGAAAGTTAATTACACTGAAAGTCAAACCGCCCATGAAAGAAAAGCAAAATGAAAACAAACGATTTGATTCAATAAGACAGGGAATAGAGTTTGATTGCTTTCAATGAGGGCTTTCAAACAAGAGAAGATGAACCAGCCATCTGTGTTGGTTAAGAGAAACTAAAGTTTCATTTTCAAAAACTGAAATAATCAACAGAGGGAGACTTACTTGTATTCTTTCCAACCGAGGACGAGGTACCACAAAGTCAGCATTCTGGAGTTGTGCCAAGTGTAATTTGGTTCTATGCGAAATTATTTATAACTGATATTGTGTCATGAGACACAATCACAAGGCAATTGCTGAATGATTTCTGAAACAGCCACAAACAATCAAATCATTATTCGAGCTAATTACTTGCTACCGTGACATGTCAAAGGAAATATCTGTGAAGAGGTGATGAAACCACCTTTCGAATGATGTAAAAGTTGAGTCATGGTCATGCAAACAATGGAAATACACATTTAGGCTAAATATTAGTTTAGCAGAAAGTTTTACTTCCAATGTCAAAGGTTATTTAAACTTATAAGGAATTAAGCCAAATACAAAAATAAACATTTCTACCCTGAGTCAATGACTCCTGAAATTTGAGACCATGCTTTAACCCAATTTCAAATTTCAACGAGATAATCAACCCAACACTTCTATCACGCCTGTTTTGACTTTATACCGGCTTATTAACCTCAAACACAAAGTCTGATATGGGAAAATGCAAAATGGTCGACCGATTTTTAAACGAAACGGAAAAAATCCTGACACCATAAAAATCTTACCTCAGAATGAAAAATCCTTCCAATCTTCAAATCAACCACGACCAAAATCACTTCCTTGGTTGTTTAACTTCAACAAAAACCGCAAATCGTAAATAGAATATATATAAAAGATAATATCTGCGCCTCTAGCACAGATTCCTTACAATTCCACCGATAAGGTATTTGTTTTGGCCGTAGACTAAAAAACGTTTTTCTGCTTCGTCTATGGTTTATTTTTAGAGGTGACGAAGAGATGGATATCAAAAAGTTCCACTAAATTTTTAATAAAACGTGAACAATTTCAAAACTTAAACGAATATTCAAACAAACAACCAACAATAAACAATTATAAGAAAACTATTTCAGGAAAAAAATACTTATAACGCGTAGTAAACTCTCCTGTTTTTTTCTTCCGATGCAGAACTCCACAGCAGACTACACTATTTAAAATTTGGCGGGATTTTATGAATAATTAAAATAATAAAATTTATATCGTGAATTGTTTTGCTTAATTTTCATCACGTTTAGTTAGACATTTTGTATAAAATTAGGCCATTTACAAAATGACGAAGTCAAAACATAAAAGCAAGGACGACGAGTTGATGGAAAATAAATTTTTCTCGTAAACGGAAATTTCGGTAACGAATTTAAGTTGGCCAACCTGATTCGACGTCTCCATCAAAATGTCCTCCACGTCATGATAATGTTGTGATTATCAACTGACAATTCGGTTAAGACTGGAGACTTTTTCTTTTTGGTTTTTTAATTAAAATATTTTTAAACACGATGATATTCGTAGATTTTTGATTTGGGGCACTTTCCGAAATCTCGAGTAAGTAGTCTTTTGCCTGAAAATAATTATTTTTTAATAAAAGTATGGTGAAATTGATTGCAGTTTTGGTGAAATTTCTTTCTTCTTTTTGCGAATGATTAATCGGTAGTTTCGTGCTCGTGAAAGCGGTTATTGAGTCAACGCCATGTCTTTTCAAAACATTAAACAGGTCATCGCTGTTTGGCATAATGCTGACTTTGGTGTGTTAAATTGGCGTTTTTCGTAATAAAGTTTTTTATTGAAAATAAAAAAATTTGAAATATAGATTCTCTTTTAAGAGATTTTTAAAATTTTCAAAAAATAACAGGTAAATCTATCTTTGATTTAGTTTGTGTTGAATCCTCTAACTCCATACTGGGATTTGTGTTTAATCATTTTTCAAAAACATCTCATTAAAAGCCTTTTAACAATTTGCCCAAATATTGTTGACGGCAAGGCATATCATCTGCAGGTCTGTTGTGTGGTGTCCATACTGGTTCACCGATGAAATATCTTTTTGCTCTGATGTAATTCTGAAAGTGAAAGAAAAATTCCTGATGATAACATTTATTTCCTGTTCTTCATTTAAAGATAAATGCTTGCTAGTCTTGACCATATGGTCCTCTGTTTTCAAAGTAGCAATAATCAAATCAAAAACTTCAAATGAAATGGCATTAAACCCCACATTCATTTTTTCTTTCAGATATTTATTCCTTGGAGATTGAGACTGTCTTACTATCAACACTTACATGTCATCAAAAATGAGAAGAACTTTTAACAATCATGGATACCAACCCTTGCCAACCCATGCAGCAGAACGAACCAATGCCATAGAAGAGCAAAATGAAGAATTAACAGAAGCACTGGGTGATAAGGTTCATATGCTCAAGTCGTTAACGATAGATTTGGGCCATGAGGTTAAAGAACATAATAAATTTCTAAGTGCTTTAGATGAAGACTTTGAAAGGAGTGGTGGTTTTCTAAATAAGACTTTGAACAGAGTTGTGAGATTAGGAAAGGGCTCACATAATTATTACATACTTTATTTGTTTCTCTTTTCAGTTTTAATATTTTTTATAATATGGATCTTGATTAGGTGAAATTTTGTTTTTCTTTTTTTAATTCCAAACCTCCCCCCCTTTCAAGGTGTTTGAGCTGAGACGTTTGAAAGCTCTGGCTGAAGAAAATCACAGTTTGACTGTTTAATAAGACAAAAGCCTTTATATTATTAAAATATCAATGGACATTATATGATTGGAAAAAGTTTAAACTGGCTCCACTGTTTGTTGCAAACTGAAATTTTTTATTACAACAAACAACCCAATTTTCATGATTCAAAGATGGCCAACTCTGCAGGTGGTAGAATGAAAACTAAGTTCAATCTTACCAACAGCACAAAATGACCCAAGTTCCCAGTGACCCATCAAAAGTATTTCAGCTAGTCAGCTCTACAGTTAATCAGACACCTGTATGACACTTTGGATGATTCCCAACCTCATCATTCAATCACTGAGATGAAAATGTAACATGGTGTAACCCAACAGATACAGAAATGAAAATCAATAAATCCAACCCAGCAAGCTATACTATTTAAAAACATTTGAATCTTTTATAGTTTCATGTATATGTGAACTCATACCCAAGAGGAAAGACTATTTCTTGAATATTATGAATTAGTTTAACAGCAAATACTAGTATCCATAACTGATGAATGTAACCTCATATTATTGAGTAAAATTATTTGTTACTGTGCTTGTGATTATTCATGTGTAAATTATTTAGTTGTATTAAATTTGTCTTGTTTCTACAAAATGGTGTTTTGTTTAATATAGCCTGTTCTTGTTTTGTAGATGATCAGGATGTAATAGTTTCTTGTTTGATTGTAACAATTTGGAACATGTCTTTTGTGGATAGTTATTATTCGAATCAAGTGGGAAATTTTAAAATTGGCTCTGAGATTTGTCAAAATTTTACACCTTTCCTTACTTGGATATTACTGGGTCCAAATATTTCCCCAATAAGAGGCCTGTGGTTGGAGAGGTCAAAGTGCCTAACTGGCTAAGTAAAAGTTAAAAGACTGAGCTCCTTCTAAATCCTTGGTACTCAAGCTTTTTCCTTCCCAGGCAAAATTTCCATTGTGACCATTGCAACTGGGCCACACAAACAGCTTTTACAAGTCTGCCTTTACACACCATACAGTCCACCCTCAGGGCATCATCTGTATGTACATCTGTCAGCCTGTTTCTGTATGTATTTTCTGTATATTGCCTCATAAAGATATGTTGAGGCAAACAATATTAGCAGTTTCTGATCATAGGCCCGAACATTTTCGTACTGGTCAGGCATTATAGTTCAGACTTAACAATGAGCAATCCACCTTTCACTCAGTCAGTTTCAACTATGCCACTCAGTAGAGCTTGGTGGGCCGCAGTTTGAGTACCAAGGTTCTAAATCTTGTCACACTTGAGACTGGAAAATTGGGTTTAAGCCCAACCCATATTCATGGTTTATTAGATTAGTTAAAAGTTTTTGTGACTCATACCATTCAGTCACAGAGGAACTGGTTTCACACAAGCTTAAATTTCAAGCTGAAGTGGGAGGAGAAGTGTGTTCCTGACTTGGATGCAAATGGCTGTGAGTTCTAATCCTCCTCCTGCATCTTGTTATACCCACAAATTAAGGGTGAAAAACAGGATTAAAGTCACCACCACCACCACCAAATTTCAAGCTGAATAAGAACAAAGACTAATCAACAGAAACATAACAAATGGACACTGATAACACCACTGATGATGGAAGATAAGTTATAGGCTTAAAATGAATATTAGTGAGGCAGAAGGGCTGGTTGAGTGGTCAAAGTGCCATTGTTTGGGAAACTGAAAATGCAAATGGATACATAATGTAATGAACAAGGTAAGCTAATAAAACTGAAAAGGCTGGACTATCCAAACACACATGTAATGATCTGAGTGAAAACTGATAAAATATTCAAAAGTAAATTACTAAAACAGTCTTGTATAAACTGACCTACTATTGGAACCTCTCCAACCCAGAAGTTGCACACAAATATACTTGCATAGGTTTCCACATTTGATTACTCAGCTGACTTCACATTCAATTGATAAAGACTATTTTGCTTGAACCATAAAGCAAAGTAATAGTTCAGCTATCAAACCCTATCCCCCATTCTATTTTATGCATACATGAAAACAGTTAAAACTCAACTCAACTTTAATCACAATAATTAAGACGAAAGACTGTGTAATTAAAGTTCCCATTCCACTAAACCCCAAAAAATTATGTTACTCAACCTACCTTATCATCCAAAGTAAACCTATGATAAATCCCAGATGGAATAATAATCAAATCACCTGGCTGAACAAATATTCTAATCCACTTATCATCAGGGTCTCTCACATCAAAATATCCAGAACCTTCCAGTACAAGTCTGATCTCTTCATCAGTGTGTAAATGTTCAGTGAAAAAATTTTTCAATTTCTCATGATAATTTGGGAGACACTCCTCCGAGCAAGTGATTTCATCTTCATAAGAATAATTTCTTTCCTTTTTTAATTTTAACAACTGTTCATCACTTACTGGATCATTTTCATTCACCTAGAATGGATAAAGAGAATTAAAAACAGGTTTTGATACTGCTAACAGCCTGAGATTTATTTTGTATAAAAAAAAATGATTACCTTGAAATACTCTACACCAGTTCGATGGTAGAGTTCTTTTAAATCTACATATTCAGGTGGATTCTTGTGATGAGGCAAACGTTGATCCTCACTTGAATCATCCATATACCAAGCCTGAACCATTTTATTTATGTTCTAAAGGGATTATTTGTTTGATTATTATGTAACTTTCTAAATTGTTTTAGAACAACTTAATACAGTTGAAAAAGTTAATGATACAGCGCAGCAACCCAGTTATAGATACTTTGACCGTGAATAAATATATAAAAGTTATGATACAGTAAATTAATTAACAAGTTACTGAATAAATTGAAATTATTAAATAAATTATTGTGATAAGACTAGACACCCGGAATTGGAATGTTTATACCTTTGTCCGTTCCTTTTACATCACACAACTGCCGTTATTTCAATTTTAAAAGTCGTGGCATCAGACAAAAATTTAAGTTGGCGATCGTGACTCAACAAGTACTAGTTGTAAACAAATCCTCAAAGCAATTATTTTGTGTATTAGCTGCCTTATTTAAGAAAATCGACGATGGTCTATCTACACTTCCCGTCCAACTTAACCGAAGAGGAATTAATGCTTCAGGCGAAGTATCAGAAATTAAAGAAAAGGAAAAAAGCTCTGCAGTCTTTGAAAACACCAAAACCGGAACCAGAAAAACAAACTACATTACCCAAGAGACCAGCTGAAGGAAGAGATGCAAAGGAAATTGCTAAAAAATTAGTCAAATCAGGTGCTATAACTACATCCAAGACTCCTAGAAGACCTGAACAAACTGGTTTCAAAAGACCCATGGGTTTGGAGAGAAAACTTTCTGGAGCTGAGAGAACTGTGAGTGGGTATCAACCATTTTCAGCAACACAGCAGGAGGAGTCAGCTGAAGGAGATTCAAGACCTAAAGTTAAGAATCTGTATGATAGTTTTGTTTCTGCTAGAGATAGGGAAGAAAGGGGACTTAATGAAAAGCCTAAGGAACAAGGGAAGACTGAAAAACCCAGACAAGGGAATACGATATTTGTGTCTGGGTATAAGATCAGCGAGGATTTGTTGAGGAAAACATTTCAGGGTTTGGGGAATATTGTCAATATCTCAATGGAAATTGAAAAGAAGTAAGTAATGATTCGAATAATTCGTAATAATTATAAATTTGTTTTGGAACTTATTCAATTCCTTTATTTTGCAGTCGAGGATTTGTCACCTTTGATAAGATGGATGCAGCTGAGAGAGCAATAAGTGAAATGGATGGGAGCATGGTGTCTGGAGTTCAACTAAAAGTTTCTCTAGCTAGGCGACAACCTGTTGTTGAAGCAATCAATGATGCAACTTCATCTTCGACATGGTCAACTATTGCAGCAAATCATTCACAAAAGGGAAATCATAGGGATAAGAGAGATGTCATAGTATATGATGAAGACTTATTCTCCTAGGGAAGAAGGAAAACTCAGAGTGAAATGGGATTTGTTGAAGTAAAAGGTGGTGGCAGATATTATGTTAAATTTAAATATTTTTCGCGAAAAAAGTAAGGTTTCAATTGTTGAATGGTGCTTAAACAAATTTGATGTGTTATCTGTGAGGAGTTTTTCAAGTTGCCATTTCACTTATGAGTTATGAGAGACGTTAAAGTATATTTTTATAAGTCCAGTTGAAATTGTATATCTAATATATGTTGTAATATACACAGAGTATTTACTTGAGTTAATCTGTCTTGATTATTTGGTAAATCTGAACCTAAAGAAAGTCTGAAGTGTAAATATCTCACTTACAAAGTTTTTTAATCAAGTTCCTTGAAAGATTTGGCTAAAGGAGTGCTTACATAACCGGAACTATTTTGTATTAGATAGCTACAAATGGCAACTCCAGAAACCTACAACTTACCTGTTGTTGAAGAGCCTGGTTTGACTTTTGGAGTTGTTCCAAACCAGTTTTTGGGACCAACAGCTTCGACAATACTTAAGAAAACAACAAAGTTTGGTCTGGAAACTGATTAAGCTTCTCTCACAAGGTACACTCTTAATCCAAAACGTCGAGCTCGTATTGACAGGTAACAAACCGAAACCAAACCGGACCTGGGACACCCGAAGGAGGTACTGACTCCAATACCACAGTCAAGCCAGCTTATAAGTGGAAGAGTTTCAGAGTAAGATGCTGTACAGGACACAGGACCAGCCCCAAAAGTTTCCGAAACGATTGTCTTCAACATCAGCTCAGTCTTTTCAGAACTTCTCAAAGCATACTGACACCGGCCGAATCTTATACCTCCCCATCCGAATTCTCCACCCCTCCAGCAAATGTTGCCGATTGAAGAAATCATTCCGGGAACTTTTGGGACAGACCCTTTCCTAAAAGCGTGTGAATCGGTTAATTCAACTTGGAATTATGACTTTGTCAAAAGAAAATCAAATTGAGTCAAAGAATCAGCAAGATGACCTCTTCTGTTCGAGACATAACGATGTGTTGTATACCTACCTCGCCAAGATCTCAGATTTCATGAGGAAGAGAAGGATAACCTACTACAGACATCTAAGCAGAATGGATTCAGGGAGACTGACAAATAGGATCTTCCAGTATCTCCCGAAGAAAAGAGAAGACCGGCGTGGTTCCTAGAAACCGAAAAAGATCTTAACTGGGAATCACACAACGATATCCTAAACATCGTGACAGGATGAAGAACAAACTGGAGCCACAAGGGTTCCAGCCGAAAACTAGGCTCAAGAGAAGAGGAAATGAGCTCACACCAACAAGATTAGAAGAACAAAAAGATGGCCGATGGGGCAAAAAATAAAAACTCCACGCATTAAGTGTGAATATATAACTTTTATTGGTGTAAACTTTTAAAGTCAACATTAATAATAAAAAGAGAAAAAAGGGACAAAATATACATTCAGTCGAGGGAAAGTTGAAATCAATACAAAAACAAAAAGGTCTAAAAAAATAAAAAAAAAGCTTTAGAGCTTGAACCGTTTTCTAAATAAAAACAAAAATTAAGACCCGGAATAAATAAAAATTTATTACAAAAGAAAGAGAAAAGCTCAAAGCTCAATAAAGCCAGCTTTCAAATAATAATAAAACTCAACTTTTAGTAACAGAAGAAGCTTTTAGTTAAAAACACAAAAGAGTTAAAAAAGGAAATTACGTTAACAAAGGAAAATGGAACGAAGAGTTCAAAAAGGAATGTGATATATAGACAACCTAATCAACAACCGAGTGTCTTCTTCTCCTTCCTCTCTGTCGTTGGACTACCTGACTACTTGGAGTGGAGATGATGTGAGTGTATGCCGTTGGAGAGTGTTAGAGTTTGGTGTGCTTCACGCTTTCCGTCCAATAATTTTGAATCGTCATCGCTTCGAGACTGTTTAGGAACGAGTCGTTGTCCAAGCTATACATCTCTTCCGAGTTTTCCTGCAAAAGACAGTTTTCGTTGAGAAAAGGTGTTAAGGGATGGATGTGGAGGGTATGAGAGGGTTCACTCACTCTTAATGAAGTATCGTCGATGTATCCGCTTGAATCGAGATTGCTGCATTTGTCGTGGAGAACTTGAGGTTTGTTCAAATACCTCCTTCTGTAGAGGACAAATGATACAGCACCTGAAACCGAAGATGGAAAGGGTGAGTTTGAGCGGGTTACTCGCTAAAGTTGAGTTGAGTTGCTACTCACCAAAAAGACTGAAGATGACCAAGATGCCCAGGGTGATGCCGGTTATGGACCCGGCGTTCAGACCTGATTGCTCCACTTCGTAATTGTGTGCGGAAGTCGCGGCCGCGACTCTGGTTTTCAAGATGAACGGTTCGACAGTTGTGTGAACCGCGCTTTCCGCCACCTTGTTCTCGATTACGAGTGTCTCGTTCTTGATCACTTCCACCAAGTCTTTCTCTGTTTCCGTCGTCGTAGTTACCTCCGACGCGGCGGTTGTTTCAATCGTCGATTTTGTTACGTTTCTCTGTCTTACCGGCTCGTCTCTCATTGCGAGCTCTTCCGTAGTGCTCGACGACGACGGCGATGACACTTCCATTACTAAACTTGAAGATTCGCTGACTACACTCGACGTCGAGTTTTCAAACACCTGAGTTGTCACCTCTTCGACGGTTTCATTCGTTGGAACTTCCTCCCCGGTCGTATCTCCCGTCAGCGAAACGTTTATGTTCAACTTCTCCTCGACTATCTTCACCGTTTCCACTTTCTTATCCTCGACCACCGTCTCCTCTCCCTTTCCTTTACCCTTCCCTTTACCGTACTTTATGTGAGAATATTTCGTGAACTTCTTCAGGGGATACTGAAACACGTCGAGACTGCCCCCGTTGTACGTATCCTCCACGTCGCTCGTCGATCCGTCCACGATCTTCGACCAATCATCTCTAGAACTGGCCGTCGAGTCATTTTCTAGAGGTTCCGTGCTCGAATCCTCTTCGTAGGGACTAGATTCGGACGACGACGAAGACATAGACGCGGTCGTCGTTTCCGGTGAAGGATTTCCAACGACCTCGCTCGCGGCCTCCGTCGCTAGTGACGTGATGTTGGCCGAAGTGCTTTCGACTTGACTAGAATCATTATGGATGAATGAAATGGGATTTGGAATGATGAATGTTTCGTTGTCCAGAAGACCAGCTTCTGCGATCCATGATGGGTGGGAAATGCATGATAAAGAGATCAAATGTACTGCGAACAACAGGAAACCTGAAACAGAAAAGGAAAAGCTCACGTCAAAGACACAACTATGAATTTTCTTCGAGAAAGCACGCAACTTTCTCCTCGTTTCCGCCAAATTCGTTTCCTTATCTTATCACAAACCTTTTATCGAGAACCGGATGCCAAAGTCTTTACTGACGAACACCAACTTAACCCAAATCAAGTCGACAAGATCGATATTTCTCTCTGTCTTACTCTCTTCTAACGAACTTGAACCGTAAAATAGAACCGGAAACCGGGGGGAAAACAGCTTTTCATCTGTTTCGTTTCCTACCGTGTCATCCTACTCAAGAGCATCCGATTCCAACGATGACATTTCCGTTCTCTCACGCAATTCCATCTTCCGCCCACTCTCTCTCAGTTAAAAGTCTCAAGTAAACAGACTCATTATGTTCTTTCCAATTTACGTCACCTCACCCACCTTTCAAGCTGTCATTATGTCCCAAAAAAGTTTTTAAATACAAAGAAAAACAGAAATAGAAGGAGAATAAACAGAGAAATAGAACATAAAAGACAGGGAAAGAGAAGTGCAAAAAGATGAAGACGGGATAAGTACAGAGCGCCGAATATTCAGAAGAGAAAAGGGCTTTAATAAAACAAAAAGACAAGAATAGAGGAGAGACATGAAACGTATAAAAGAGCGATTAAAAGAAAGGGAAGTAAACAAGCAATAGAAAAAGATATAGACAAACATGGCCAAGAAAAAGATATAAAAAAAAGAAAAGCAATAAAAAGAAAGTGAAGAGATACTGAAAGAAAATTAGGATGAATTATATATACAGAGAGAGAAGTAAGAAATATAAAGTGTCGATTAAAACAAAAGAGAAAGGAGGAAAAGGAAGACATGACGGAGGGAAGGAAATACGAAGCAAACTATAATAAGAAAGTACAAAGTAGAGAGAACTAGAAATTAAAATAAGGAGAGAGAGGGAGGTAAAAAAAAGAAGGACATGAGGAAGAGAGGAAAAAAGATTGTCAAGAGGAAGATAAAGAAAGAAAAAGAAAGACAGAGTCAGAAAGAGAGAGGGAGAAAAATGGGAAATGGAACTGAAGTAGACATGAAAAGTAAGAGAAAGGAAGTGAAAGCGGAGAAAGACGAAAAAAGAGAGATTTAACTACAGACAGAGAAAGGGGAAGAAAACAGCAAAAGAGACGAAGACAGTAACCAAAAAGAGAGAAAAGGATTTCCAAACTCAAAGAAAGATCCTTCAAGTGTCCTTCATTACCAAAGACATCAACTCATCTCTCAAAATCAGAGCAAAGTTTCATCCTCAAAAATTGCTTCAAATTCGACACACAACCTAACAGACACTCCTTGTTTAGAAAACAGTTTTCGGCTTCTCCATGAGGGTTTAATGTCAACAACTTCGCGGTCGACCGAACATGTCCCCTCAAACCAAAACAAAAGAAGGAAAAAAAGGCGCGAAATTGCAAACCGACCGACCAAATTGAACACGCCATCAAATAAACAACAACAACAATAAGACAAACAATCAAAGGCCTCAAATATTTGTTTTAGTTTAGTCAGGAGATATCCTAAACAGCCGACAAACATGGCGAACATCGACAAAGGGTAATGTCCACGCCAGGTTCAACAATAAAGAGTCAAACTCGAGGGTGGGAATGAGTTCCCGTGAGACAAATGCACAAACACAACACACACACACACACACACACTTAGGTTAATTACCCGTCAACGATTCCCGTCACGAAGTCAGATCCCCTAACCGCCCCCGCCACCACCGCCTTCTATTCCTCCTTCTGGTGTCCTTTGTGTCAAATCACTCAGGCACCCAACACTTCGCTTCAACTTTCCCTCCCCCGCCGTTCACTCAACTCTGTTACGAAACGACTCCCTCTGCTTTCTATCGATCGTTTCATGCACACAGTAAGAAAAAGAAAGAAAGAAAGAAACAACAACAAATCCCTCAAGATTTATGACTTGTAGCGGAAAAGGAAATAACACATTTCTACCTCTGACGTCTTAAAGCAAACAAAGAATCCGATTTAACCGAATCCAATTAACTTGAGCGTAACATCGGCGCCCTCCTCCCGCCGCCACCGCCGCCGCCGTCTCCCACCCGCAGAACGAAATCGCATAACTCGAAACTGGTCGGTAAGATAAGTTGGCGCCCGGAGTTCGTCGACACCTGGCGATGCTCCGGACTTGAACCTTTCTCCCCCGAAGCGAGTCGCCTTTCCCCGTTTTGGGCATTTCGCGAAGGCGGTGAGGTGGTCTCAAACAAATCCGTGGGCCCGACAACCAACTCGGACTGGAGGAGAGAGTTTGGGTGTCATAATCGCAAATAAAGTCCGCAAGGTGCTAACAAACCAAACAAATCCGCCTCCGACCTGGGTTTTTGGGAAATTTTTCGGTTTTTGTCGAGTCATTCAAGAAGGCGCACGAGATCCAAAAGGGAAGCTGACAAGCTCAAACACCCGAATAATTTCACGTTCGAAAATCACCGCAAAAGAAACATAATCAAGACCGCAATCCGTCAAACCTAATCGCCGAGAGGAAGGAAGACACTTCCTCCCCACCGCCCTCTCACGAATCTAGTGACTCACCTTTGAGAGAAGTCGTTGTTATCCAGAACCAATGCATCCACATGTGTATGATCATGATCGGTTCTTCAGAGAGTTCATGAGTGAGAACGACTTCCGGATTAAAATTTTAGGTTATGCTCTTCCTTCAACACTCCATTTCCGGGAATCCGGATCAAAACCTGAAATGAGAAAAAATCCTAAATTAGTCTCAGCTGGTCCGACATCCTAGCTTTTCATCGAGCTCTTTCCTGACCTTCCGGAAAGTCGGCTCTGATCAGAAAGGGTGTTTGAACCTGATTGCCCAGGGGAACTAAGGCTATTTACATAAATTTATAACCGGAAGTAGAGAAACTCGGGTTTTTTAGATTCACTACATCTTCTTTGAATATTTGTTAGTCATCGGTTGTAGTAGTTATCGACTAATGGTCTCAGTCTCTCCTCGACTTGAGGACCAGCACGTGTCCACCCTTAGCTTATGATTTAGTGTTCTTAGGGAGACGATAGGGAGGTTTGAGGAAACCTTGGACAGTTGCAACAAGTTGTAACCTGTTGTAGCCTCAAACACCAAGACTTGGAATCGACATGAGTCTCATCCTTTCTAAAGAACTTCTTCCTGGAAATTTTCCGATTCGTTGAGTATGTCGACCTCAAGCATGCCTGCGCTTCGACGAACCTAAACAAAAACCCGGTACGACTCCAAATGAATCCACGACCGTAAAATGAGCGCGCCTACTCCCCCCTTCCTCCCAAATTTTCCACCAGAATAAGGTTTCCATCTTCACCAACCAAAGAGTAAGACAACATCCAACACTCATCAGGGTCCTCAGCCGACATCATCTTCAACACATACCCACACACGGTAGCGTTCTTCAAGGTGATGGATCCAAAGTCTCATCCGAAAGCTTCCGTTTCTTTTGTGAAGCCGAGTCTTCGAGGACACGATCAAGCACCACGTTCTGGTCACCAACACACTGCCATCGAGCACACACACACAAAGACACGGTTCGTGGGTTTTGAGTCTTCGTCTTCTTGCTCCCAACCACCACCACCTCCTCCTCCGACTCCTCCTCAAATAGGGCATGAAAAATAACATTCTTGACACTTCCAACAAGAGACCGGAAACGGTTCCATGTTTTAATTTCGTGACTTTTATGGCTGTTTTTAGTTCCTCATTAAACTCCAAACGATGAGTGGCCTTCCTCTGCACTTTTGTTTCTTCTGCCTAATCGAAACTTTTATTGGAAACCGTAAAAGAGCGTCAAGGATCCAGCTCCCACCTGAGGTGAGTTGATGGGTCGTTGCGCATCGCCCTAAGTGATGAGGCTTCCACGTGGTCGGATGGGCGCGACCACTAATTTCTACGTTTTTATGAATTTTCGTGTCTTCGGAGGTCATGTCAGGTATCACCTCCGGGGTTCCAAGTGGGATGTTAACACATAGGTGCTTTGACTCTTTGATGAAGAGTTGAAAGAAGGAAGAACAAAGGAGGGAGGGCATCGTGGCATTTAGATCCTCCGACTCCTCAACCTCCCTCTCAATACTATTAATACAAATCACCTAATCAGCTGCTGACACGGAAACTGACTTGTCGTCTGCTTCCTCACCTAATCACCCCTCGGAATTGGTTTGTTGACTTACAAGAAGGCACTTAGCGGTTATCTAAATGGGTCAATCGAAACCCCTTTTTCAACCACTCTTATCAGGTTTTCGGAAGTGGGTCATAACGGAAATGGATATTGGGTTTATCTGTTGGTAACCCTGTTTCTGTTGGTCTTCTCTTTCCATCTCTTTCTTTAAAATACATCCCGGTCCCACGTTTCTTCACTTTTTGACTTATCACTCTCCCTCCTTTCATCGTTTACTCTCAACTTCTTCCTCTTTCTCTCTTGTTTACTTTTAAACTTCTTCCTCACTCTTTCGCTACCATACTTCCTCCTCTCTAAATTTTGCTTTTTAATGAAACTCCATTCTTTTCTTTCCTTCCTTCCACACCTCTCTCTATTATCATTACTTACTCACACTTCCTCCTTCTAATTTATTCATTCACTCCCTCTCTCCTGTCTATTCATAACCTCTCTCTTCTCATTTCTTCCAAATCCTTTCATCTTCTTTCCTTTTCATCTCTTTTTGTTCTAATCACCATTTACTCTGTTTTGACGTCATCCTCTCCTTTCCTCCTCCTCAACTGTTTCATTCTCTTAATTCTGTTTCGCCATCTCCTGCCTCTGGAATTTGACGTTCGATCTGCATATACGACCAATTTAATTTGAAATTCAATTTAATTGATGAAAAAGTCTTAAAGAAGAGGATAGGAGAGTTGAAACGAGTCAGAGCCGTCAGAGACGGCGAATTAACAGAGCGAGACTCTAATTAAATAACGTGCGCTCGCAAATATGAATGTAATTATGTAAACTATCCATGACCATATCCTCCATTAGAAAATTTGCACACTTAGCAAACGATTCATTGTTTGCCGCAACAACAACAACAAACACAACCAAATTTTTCTTCCTTAATCAGCGACAAGGACTCCGCCACTAAATTAAAAAGAAAAAAAAATTTTCTTCTGATCATCCGACCCGAATCTATCTTCTTCATCGTCGCCATTTTTATAGCTTTCTCTCTCCATCCCTCTCTATTGGGAGATAAAAATTGTCCAGGACCATTTGACAATCATCGGTTACGGTCCGGAGGGAAGAGGGATAGGACTTTGGCGGGGTGGACTGACCGGATATTGAAGCGATATCCGCTGAACTGCAAATCCTACCCGAGCGTTGAGGGCTTTATTTATTACATTAATATGAAAGCCTATTAATGTGTTTATTGCTGTATGGGGATTCCGCCCCTTTCCCTTCCTTCCTCTATACTCGTCCTACTTCTTTCCAGGACACTCAGTTTACGGTCCTGTGGCGACGAACTTTAATTACATTTACTCAACTCTTGAGATATTTCTGTTTTATCCTTTTTGTCAATTTTGGTTTTTCTTTCTTTGGGGGAGGATTCTGAGTTAACGGAGACTTGACACGTGACAGTGATTTATGACTCTCATTTCTGCTGTGTCTCTTGTGTCCTGTCTTTTTAACTGTTTCGCTTCTCCCATACGCTTCCTTCGTTATCTCTAGTTGTATTGCTTGAAATTTCGTTTTATAAGTCACGTGACTCTAATTTCCCACCTTTTATCTACATCCGGTGATAAATATAATTGATGAAGTTTAACCTTGGCCAATATCTAAAACGATACCTGTGGATTCCGCGAAAAGCCTCCACTCCAACTCTAGGAAAAAATGAAATTTTGGCAACAAAACCTTGCGACAGCAAAATTTGAACTTCCCACACCAAAAACTGAGCTAAGATAATACTGAGAGCATTCTGTCACAAAACCCCAGTTACTAGAATACAAGTAACAATTCTTGATTGTAAAACAATTTTAAACTGACAAATCAGCAAACCAAAGTTTATTTAGAGCAAATAATCCACAAAGAAACGTCGACATCTTAAGGGTAAAAAAGGCAAATATAAATTTTAACTACAGCAAAAATTTGACACAGTAGATATTAAAAAACTTTTTACGAATCAATGGATATAGTAAATATCACTCGGGAAGAACTTTATAATTATGTTATACAAAGACAGATTTTTGAATATAGCAAAATAGGGGTTTAGCAGTAGCTGACCAAGAAAGAAGTCAATTTGCTACAACTGCAAATATGAATTTAATTTATTTTTAATATATTTAAATATTAATATTAGTTTAGTAGTTTTGATACCGTTTTTCACCCATTTTTGGGTACAACAGGATGCGGGAGAAGGATTCGAACTCACAACCACAACGTCCAAGTCAAAAACTTCAACCACTACACTAAGCCTCCCTCAGAATATTAATATAAACTATAGCAAATAATCATATCAGAATTTTAATATCACAAACATGAAATATGATGGCCGAAGGAAAATCCCCAACAAACAAATTTCGCAACAGCAAATATGTGACTAAACAAATCTCAATAACAACAGCAGCAGCAAAACAGTTTTTCAAAAGCAACAACTGTCGAAAAAATTAATTTGAATATAAAACAATACTAAAATTTCAAATCTACAAATCTTAAGACGTCAAATTTTATTTCAGCAAAACTCATGGCAATCATAAGCTCAAATTGATGCTAATAATGGCTTCCTTGAATTTCCTACCGCCATTCCGTCAGGTGCTTTGCTTCTCCTAATCACACGAACTATCCACCGCAAAATCTTCACCGAATTTCACGTCCCGCCATTATCTATTCGGAGATTAGTATAATCGCTTCACGTTTTAAGGTCTTCGCAATCCGTCACTCTTTCTTGGACTACTCTTCTGCCACGACTTTCCCCTTCGGAAAGCCTTTGACTGTTCTTACTGTTTTGTTTCTTTTGTTCGTACCTACAGCCCTCCATCGAATGGATTTGTCATCTTCTTGAGGATGTTTGAGCTGAGTACTTCACTCGAAGCTACTTCCCTTCTATAGCATCTATATTTCCTGTGTTAAAAACAAGCCTCAGGTGGACGAAGCTTGACTTTTACCACAATCAACGATTAAATCATAACCTCAGCCTGGGGGAAGTTCTTCGAGACAGCTCCATCATTCAACGGTTGTGTTTCCAGTCATCGGATGTGAACACGACTCGGGGCCAACCTCTAACACAGTTTCAGTAGCGTCGTTCCCACGATGTCCTTATAACCATCATCCTCTGTCCCAATTTGTTTATTTTATTCTCTTCGTGTCTGTCCAGTCTGCCTAAAACCGGTTCGATGAGAGAATCGTCTAAAAATAAAGTAAATCCCAAATGACTCACCGGTAGCCATTTGAAAAGGTCACTTTTATTCGAAAGTCAACCGCGCAAAAAGAAACCTCTTGAGCGTAAAACCAAACTTCCAAGGTCTAAAACTGAAACATTTTCCTTCTTCCTCCCACTCCTCCCTCCTCTCTCCGCAACTCCGAAATGAAAAATTTCACTCCGATTTCCTTTCCAAACAGATCGAGGTTGGAAGTATACAGAATTAAAATTCCTAAATATTGAATAATAATTAACTATAGACTATAGATAATTGTCAATGGGTCAATCATGCATGATCGAGAAACTGGACCGATTCAAACCTTGAATTAAACCACTTTTTCAGAGAGCGAACAGGAAATTTCGAAAGGTATTCGATCGTTAAACCATGACTTCAATTATGCTGATTCGCTAAAAGTGAATATTCGACAAGTCGGAGCGAAATTAAGGAGTCACATCGGCTACATCAAAGACATACACCCACCGTCACGGCTACATGATCACGTAGATCACTTCGGGAAGGGTGTTCGAAACGACCTTTCAAATTTCACATTCAAAGAACGTGTTCAAACTCGCCACGAGAAACGGAAACGGGTGAAATATGTGCCGAGTGTCTCGTGCGTACCTATATGGTAATGTCTATTACCCCAGCGGAGAACGGGGCACGTACTTAACCGTAATAACGCCAAGCCGACGCTCATTACAATGATCATTGATGCATAAGTCTGACTTCTAACAAAGAAACCGGTCAAGTGCTATATAGAAAGAGACCAACACTACTGGATGAAGGGAGGATGGGGTTTAGCTTCAAGAACACCATCTGGGATTGGTTTCAGAACACGAACGATGGTAAATCGATATGACTTTCAGCCGGGAAATTTTGAAATTCGTTGATCGACTTCTGCCCTCCAACTCAAAAGTGAGAGGGGGCTCTTGCAACAACTCCAAACTCCTTATCAGGAGGCAACCGCAATCTCAACCAAGACAATAATTTCATGCTGAAAACCTTTATGCAACCAATTTCAAACTCTTCCACACGATTCAGAAGATACATGGATACTCCACTCTCACCAAACGGAAACAATGCTTCGACAACATCCCACGACTTGCAAAAATCTCAAACACAAAGACGACAGTGTTTCTAAACACTAAAACCATCAATGGCCACCTTTTTAGATCCGTTTCACACCTGGATACCTTTCTCATTTAAGGACCTTTAAGATGGTCATCCTTTCACCACACGTTAAACTGCTTCATCAGTCATCAAAGTCATCATTACACGCATTACAAAAACCAAAATAAAATCCCTCATCTCTTACCATGTATTTATCTATAGCGTAGGATTCACATATGACTGACAAAAATTAGGAAACATTCACAAAATTTCGTGCCATGATTTTCTTTTTTTGAAATTTTTTATTTATGTTTTAATAAACGAAAAATATTACCTGCCATGGTTGTTTATTACTTTTAATGGTTTCAAATAACCAGCCAACACTTTTTTTATGCTTGTCATGTTCCCAAAAAAATGTTTAAATAGCATTGTTATATGTGTCACTCTCTCGAACACAACCATGACTTGACTTTTGCCAAAATTTGTCATAAATATGGTTCAAATCAATTTTTAATTTTTTGCAGACACTCAGTTATGGTTGTGCCCCCAACTCCCAAACAACTCCATTAAAATCTATTTATCAAACTGTTTTTGGAGTTTGCAAGAACAACAATTTTTCTGAGTCAGCATTCTATCTACATAAAACAGTCTCGATTTCATTTCTACTAATAAACAACATCACCAAAATCAAGACAACAATCCAAATATCAGCTTTTGACAACATGTGACTTATTCGTTAATCCACCTCATGCATGAGGGAAAAAGAAGCAAATTTCCAAGGTTTTCAATTTCACATCATTAACATATCATATTTATTAACCAAAAATTGTGAAAGAATTAATTTAAATTTGTGAGATTCATTATTTGAATGAAAAAATAAATAGCAAGCCAAGTGAGAAGAGAAATCATCGGATGTATAAAAACAAGTACGACTTTAATTAAAATTGACATTCTTCAAGGGTAAACAACAAATAATACCCCGAGATAACTGAACAAATATTTGTCTTGCTTTAACAATATTTATTTCAGCCAATGTCTATTTCAGATATTGTTCAAAGCAAATATTATCTCATTCAAGAAAAAAAATTAAAATAATAATGTAAATAATGTATCACAGGTTTAATTAAAAACACACTAAAGTGTTAAATGTTTTCTTTTGAGTTGATGGGGTTTGAGTGAAGACATAAAAACAATTTTCCCCTGACAAATAATTAGCCTACCAAAATCTGAAATGCTGACTTAGTTTGTAACATAACCAGAAAAATATAAAATAAATCAATAAGCGAGTTGTTTGAGTGATTAACAAAAATTTGTTCCAACATTTTCCTGAGAATTTTGTAAAGGGGGTAAGTCACCTAACTGAATCACCATTTTGGAATTCCCCAAAAAAATTTTTTTACTTCAACTACTTGTAAATTATAACAAAAACAAATTTCCAGTCTAATTTAAGTAATTATTTGTGTTTAGTTGTTGAATAAAGAAAAAAAAAACTTCATTGACAAGCTATTGAGTTATTTAAACAAATCTAAAACCAAGGTGTAGACTTACTTGTTGAATAATTAAAAGTACTTGATAAAGAATAAAAACAAAAACCCACATAAAATTAATAAAACATTCTTAACATTAGTCCGTTGACACTACAACCGTTGACATTAAAACACTTAAAGGCAAAAATTGAAATTCAAAACAAAGTGAAAGCGTTGCTGATAACACCAAGTCTGGAGGACGAAAATTAAAAACACGTCTGTTGAACGGGATAAAGAGCCGAAAACTGGCAAATCCGATAACCCTGAGTAAACTACGCTATAAAAATGACATCATCGGTTGATGACTGTGGAAGCAATCATGGGAGTCAAATAAAAAATAGTAATAATAATAAAATATAAAAAAAAGCCACAAGCCACAAAAACCGCATTACCTGACATTGCAAGGTAAACAATCATTTAAAACCGATTTTTCGAAAAGCTTACAAATAAAATCATACGCGACAATTATCGTTACTATATAAATCTGATACAATAACGTTATTCGTAAAAGAAATCATTTGCACGACGCTCGAGAGTAAACGTTTCGAGTTTACTTTGAAATAAAAAGGAAAAAAAAAATTCACATTACACAAGATTTCTGTAAAGGTATCCAAGATGGCCGCCACTGACTGTTTTGTTGAAAGTGAATTGACGAAACGGAATAACTCCACAGCGAAACGTTTCAACAAACGTTTTCATTTTTAAGAAGAAGAAATAAAAAAACGCTTCTCCTCTTTCTTGCATAAAATCATTATTCTTTTGTCTTTTCCAGAAGAATGAGTAAGTCATTGCCAAAAAGGAAACGCAGAAGATTATTTTTAATCCAGCGCCATTTCGAAATTGGAACGTTCTCATTTGTGATTTTAATATGGAGTTTGTAAAAACACGATTTCATTCATACAATTTCGGTAATAATTCAAAACTCTGAATGGATTAAAATATCCGGGAGATTTGTTATTACACGAGAAATCAGACCATATCCTCACATCAGACCGGGGAAGGAGGGAAAATGGAATAAAACAAAAGACGAACGTTAAGGAATTATGAAGCGCGCCATTTTGTTTTTGGTTTGCATCTTACAGTTTTCTCTTGAATTTTTATTTTATAAGATTTTTTACGGTATTCTTTCAAACGAAATTGTGGGGAATGACTGTGTTTATGAGAAAAGATAGTAACTAGCAAAAAACTTAAAGGAAATGAATGCTATTCTAGAAGTAAATGAGAAAGAGATTTGGAGTTTTGTTAGCTCTCTCAGCTTATCTTGCAAATTTAAAAAGTCCCACAATTAAAAACTTTTTTTTTATTTAGATAATGACTACATAAGTTGGGAACTTGTTAAGAGAATCATGTGTGTTTCTATTCATTTCGGTTAAAAATCTATGAATAAAACAAATCAACACTTCCTCTATACCTTTCATTTTCATTTTATTTTCGGTTAGTAGGAACGGTTTCCTACTAACCGGAAACCAAGTTCCTTAAATTATTTTAATTCTGGACTTAGCTACCGCCTAACTGTTCCCAATAAAGAACAATTACTTGGTAGAACTTAAAGGAGGAAGATTAGATCAATACCTCTTCCTCAGGAGTTAGATGGTGGTTATATCTTCATGTGGGTACACCAAGCAGTGGTGACACCCAACCTGAACAAACACTGAACCTCCTAATACTAGGACACAACCCAATCACTAAAATTATTAATTGTCCACTCAAGACAAGTCACAATCAATATTAATCAGAAGGTCAATTAATGACTCAATTTTCAGATTAATACCACAAAAGACCCTACGAATAGATTTAATGGCGAAGCAAAACCCTAAAATTATCCATCTTAGATAAACTGGATTAATCAGAGACAATTGTATTGACTTTAGATTTGATTGCTATTCAATTAGTATCTTTTCTGATAAATATTTGTTCTTTATTCTGTTTCAAGTTTGTTTGTTTCAACTTTTTTTTGCGTTTGAAACTTATTTTTGAGTTCTAGTTTTTCCCACAAACCTTGAACACTCTGATAAAGACGTGTGAAGTAGTGGGGCCTTATCGATAAATGGCAAACTGATGCACAGTCATCAAACCCAGGGGCTATAAATGCAGTAGAGTTTGAACTGAAGGATGGAAAGGTGCCAAAATCTTTGGTCTTATCAAATAATAATGGATAGAGAACAAGAGAAGGCAAAGAACCGTGTCAGCATAATCTCGAAAATGGAGCCAGTCAGACTCTCGAACCGGATATTCAACTACTTCCGGAACAATAAAACTAAAGAAAATAGTTTATAGAGGTCAGAAAGTACTAAAAATCAATAGAGTGAGTGAATGATGAGATACTAAAACCTCATCTCATAAATAATGCACACTCGTGATAGTGTCATTCCAGAATTATTGCACACTTGCTACCGTTTCATAAATACTGCACATATCATCAAGGACTCCTTTCAAAAGTAATGCACACTTGTATAAATAATCCAGGCGTATACTTAGGCTCGCCATCGACTATATCATTGAACCGGACATCCTCAAGAAATTGGATACCATCCACAATCATCTACAGAAGTGCGGCAATGTATAAGAAGTAAATAGAAAATCAAACCCAAAAGAGGTGAAGAAGGATTACAGCCAGAACGAAATAAAATTAAAAACAAAATGGCGGTTGAAACAAAGTCATTCTAAACCTTCAGCTTAGGAACTGATAGTTGTTATCCCCCCAAAGGGGAAGCGATAACGCCTTCTTACTCAATTTCCTTCCGGTACTGGAATCCACCCAGCTGATACATTTTTCATCTTCTAACATGTTACAGTGCAACAATGCACAATTATTAAAATTATTTTACTCATTAACACACCCAAACTCTTTGAACAATCTCAGACAGTAATAAAAGCAAACACACACGGAGAGAGAGAGAAGCGGAAGTACTGAACAACAAAAGTTTTAAAACAACATTAAAAACATCATTAACGAAACATAAATATTAATCTACGTAATGCTTTATTTATAGCAAAACATAAATATTCATAAATAGTTTCATCTCGGAACATAACCTTCGAGTTGCAGGTCCATAAGTCAGCCATCTTGAAATCGATTCTTATTTTTATTTTATTAGGTTTAACACTCAGTTGCCGTGTCTAAGAATCTATTTACATAAAAATGAAATGCGAAGTAGATAATAAAAGATAAAACATAAAATTACCAATATTTAGTAATCTTCCATCCTTCCTTCCTTCCTAAAACTGGTAAACGGAAACGTTTGACACTTACCACTTTTGGTTTTTGAACCCTTTTATCGCGGATGTAAACAAAAGCCTTTTGTTAATTTTTTTCGACAATGAACTAATAATAATAATAATTTCTTCATACTTGAATAGTTAGTTTGTTTTCAATCTAAACGTTTACACGGATTTGAGGAAAAGAATGAATGAGAGAGAGGGGCGCGAAAAAACAACGGAAAACGGTTCCAAAGTTTCTTTTCTAAAACCACGACACTAAACCGTTAACGATTTTTTCCTTCCAATTTCCTTTTGTTTGGAAGGAGGAGGAGGAGATAATTTTTGTAAAAAGACTAAAAGTTTTCAAGGTGCCATCTTTTTTGTACGAACATGACTTTGCTGTTCAGGATACAAAAGAAAAAAAAGAGACGCGAGTAAAATAAATTTCAAAAGACTTGCTACCCCATCTTTATGAAGACAATATTCGAGAAAGCGGTGGGATGGAAGTAAACAAAAAAACCGACCAAAAGGCCTTCGATCGCTAATTCGATTTGAATTTTAAAACAAACGATGGTGGGACGAGAGGGGATGGAGAGCTAAGGGATGAATTTTTCTATTTTATGAAAATTTGACCAAAATACGAGAATGGAATTCGTGAAAAACTGAATATTAAATTGCTCCCATTTGTCAAAGGGTAATTTCAAAAGAAGTGCACACTTACACAGAATATTCATTTCATAATTATTGCACGATTTTGTGAAGGTTTTAATCCCCAAGTAAATACAAGCTGTTCATTTCAGAAATAATGCACACTTATATCGTTTTGTAAAAATGCGTAGTTCCCGGATGAACCATAAATCAGGGAAAATTTGGTTGGTAGACCTGATTTCTAGGCTCCGTAAAACCTCATCAAAGATTCGAGTTCATAATTACTCCTAACATAAGCATTGAATTTATTTCATAAATAATGCACACTTTTTGTAAATACTTCACAATTTTATGGAGGATTCATTTCACAATTATTGCACACGTCAAGTCAATTATCATTTTATAAGTAATACAAAAGTTGTGTAGATTTTATAGCAGCAGCAATGCACAATTTCAGCTAGGACTTATTTCATAAATATTGCACACTCATAAAGAATTCATTTCAAAAGTAATGCACAGTTTTAGTTGTAAAAAAAAGTTGTCAGCGTTTCTTAATGATCTTTCTTTCGTATGTGGTCTATCCTCTTTTGATTAACTCATTTCATAATTATTGCACACTTTCCTGATTCAACCCCTACATGATAAGGTCTGAAGGGATGAAAAACCGTTGAAGGGGTGGAGTGGATTCTTCTGTTTTAAGTTCCTTCAGAAACAAAACTAAGTCAAGGGTCTGGTTACTAATTATCGTGTGCGTGTCTCTCTCTCTCTTCCTTTCTTTCTTTATCTACCCCTGACTGTTCAACCCCCGCTTCCCGCCTACCCTTGGAGAACGAAATTGGAAGAAAGCCCGCTAAATGAGAATCCCGTCACGGCAGATAAGCACACAAACGGTATACAATTCGAGTCCAAATGAATGAGAACCTCATCCAGAATTTCTTTTCTTTTTTTTTTTCGAAAATATAAAGGATTCATTGTGCTTTCCCTTCTTACCCCCTGCCCCCACCCCTTTCGCTTTCCATTGTCTTTTAATAAGTATCCTTCCTTTTTATTAAAAATTATTTTTGTAACCTTTTCGTGAATTTCGTGCAACTCGAAAGCTTTTCACGATTCGCTAAGCCCTTTTTTTTGTTTTTCACTTCCTTTCTTTTTCTTTTCCTTTTGTTCTTATTTCTCATTTTATTCTTTCTAGTTAAATTGAATTCCGGTAGAAGTAGATTGAAAAATTTAATAAATTTCGTGTTATGAAGATGGATGACTCACGGGCCTTTCATCCTCTCTTTCAACCTCTGACTCATTTCTCTCATTCATTCATTTGTCTCTTGAATCCTTACTTCTATTACACTCATACTGGTTATTCCTATGTCTAGTCTACTTTCTAACTTACCTCATCTCGTTTTTTATTTATATCCGATAATCGGCGCCCTTTCTCATCCATCAAGTTTTTACTTAATCGATTTGTCGTTGTTGCAGTATCCCGGTTTCTTATCTTCCTCGTAAGTCATTAGATAATCAACCTGAAAGCCGATTCCTCTTTTGTTAATTTATTTCGAAAGGTTATAATAACTGTTCAAAAATTTTTTAGAAACATCCTGTAATAGTGGTTCCCCAAGTGGTCAATATCGACCACCAGGTGTTTATAACAATCTGCAGAGGGTATACTTCAGCGAAAAAATAATTTAGAGGTTCATGAAATGAAAATAAGGGTCCAGTGGATCCCAACATACACTGATGGTACCTATTTACTTACATTATACTATCTTATAATATAAAGATATAAACGTTGTTTACAAAAGTACCTATGAAGCAAAAAATTTACTTCACTACAGTGAGAAATTTACAAAAATCTACCCAAAACCGAAAAACATGGCGAGGGGTCCACAACCCAAAAAAGTTTGGGAACCTCTGTCCTATAGCCCAAATATAAACTATCATGAAACAGAAATAGAAAACTCATTTATGATTTGATAGATGTGTGTTTTCGTATCATATAAACTAAGCTAAATATGAACTCTATAAAATAAAAAAATAGTTTTGATAACAAGTTTTCAAAGTGACTCGCCTTCTAACTAAAATCCGTCAAATTTGACATAATTTTTCATCTATCTAATGTTATTATCTATTATCTACTTATTGCTATCATCAGTTACCTATTTTATGCTACTACCGCTTTCTATAATAACAAGCACTATTTCACTGGAACTGGCATGTCATAACTGTCTCACACTAAATCAGTGATTCCCAAAGTGGTCTATATCGACCACCAGTGGGTCTATGACAACCTGCAAGGAATCTACGTCAGCGAAAAATCTAAGGATTCAAATGAAAAAGGGGGTCCTCGATAGTTGATCTAAACACTGATAGTATATATACTTACATTATACTATCTTATATTACAAAGACATACAAATTACTTATAAAAGTACCTATGGTTCAAACACTAAACTTCAGTTTTTAACCTAAAATTTTTTAACACTAAACTCCACTAAAGTGAAAAATTTACAAAAACCAATATCAGGTAAGTAGGGGGTCTACTATAACCGAAAAACATGGCGAAGGGTCTACGACACAAAAATGTTTGAGAACCTCTGCACTAAATTATATTAACTAGAGCACACAACCTATCTCACATCACTCTCAAAAGGCTAATGAACCACTTAAACCTAATGCTAGTGACATAAACAATATTTAGTATCACTCAGATGTGTGCGCCTAGTATTGGTTTCATCTTTAGTTTGTTTTAATATTAATTAATACTTGCTATACTCAACAAGGTTCCATATAAAAGTTAAATCCTATAATAAAGCTATTATCATATGAACCTTTCACACATTTCCGGTTAATGTCTTATTAGATAATGGTTTTATCCATTCCTACAATCTATTATCTATGTATCATGATGCGGGAGAGGCTTTTACCTAAGATGGTCCTGATTAATTCAATTATTATTGTAATTATTATAATAATATAAAAATGTACGCATTTATGACCAGTATAACAGTTATTATTATTATCACTATATATCATGGTACTATAATCTATTCTCTATAAGCTTTCATTATCGAATAAGTGCTGTAAGTTGATACTCGTCTATCGTTATAATCAATTATCTATCTTTGCAGATAATTTACACATTTCAGCAGATTCTTACAACTCATATAACTTATAAATGTTATACATTACAGCATTTTGTTATACCCTGAGCAATTCTTAATGGTATTATCTATCTATAGCTATAACCTTCATCTATAACCCATCCAATGATTTTATTTATTTCTATTATGAATTATTTATCAACCATATATATTATTTATCTACTTCTACTATTTTAAATTGCTATAAATTAAAGGAACAATATATTTTATACGTTTTACTTACTCAGGGCATCTTTCTCGTCCTACAGGAAACTTTCCACTTCACAAAGAGAGACAGTGGACTAACTTCCCATTAATTATCAACACCTCACTCTCCACCAATAAGTTATCTTCTGATAATCAAACAGATGGCTGACTAAAAAGAGAAAACAAAAATATAAATTAAATTTATAATATTCAACCAAACTTTACCAGGGGGTGTTGATACTTCACACAAAAACTTTTCCTTCAAGAGGGTGTGAGAAAGAAAGTTGAGAGGTGAAAGGTGTAGTCATAACAACCCAAAATTTTTCAATAAATAAATAAACAAAGTTGTTGGAAGCCATATAATTATAATAAAATAAAATAAAATAAATAAAAAGGAGGAACCGACGTTTCGTTGACATTATCATTGTTCTCAAAGTTTCTATCTGGATAAATAAATAAATAAATAAAAGGCAAGTTGGTTTCATTTTATTTTTATTTTTCATTTTCTGTTAGGAAATGTAATTATGTACAACATCGCGGCTGGTACGTCTTTTCTTTGGTTTCCCAACAAAATGGAAAAAGACAAAAACAATTTCTTTTTTCGAAATTGTTTCCCTTTTCCCCGTTCGCCTCCTCTCCCCAGAGCCTTTTTTAAATTTCCATAATGACATAAATATAAAAATAAACTTTTGAAAGAATACGAAAATCGGGTGACATGCAATCCGCCACAACTTTCTTTAGAGAGTGGATGTAATCATGTCACACACCAACACCCCCTCTCTCCTACAAACCCAATCCACCGCCTTTTTATTCCTCCTGCCTTCTCTAAAATTTAATTACGTTCATCTTAGGAGATGTTATAATTTGGTTTTGTCTCCTTCGCCGGATGCTATTAAAAGTGATCGTAACTTCTGGGCTGTTAAGTCGGTTTGTTGGGTTGGGTGGGTTTGAAGGATTATGGCCTCTTTTACGAGCCATCTTGCTAGTATGTGAAGCTGTGGTCCAGAACAGTGGTGAACAAACTCATTAGTTAATGCGACAGAACGAAGATCGAAATTTGGTTTGAGTGAGATTTCTAAAAAGACGTGTTTCTTCAATATAATTATATGATTAAACCCATCATCTAAAAATTCCAATTACTATTTAGGCTGATTTATGTATACTTAATCATATAGGAATATTTTAAGAGTCAAAGTGACTCAGTCGGTTAAATTAAAGATTATAATAATGCAATATAATATAATAATAGACCCCTATTTCGCGATGAGGGTGTTAAGGACTTCTGTATATATGTCCAATCATACAGGCATATATTAAGAGCCAAAATGACTCAGCCGGGTAAATTTAAGCTTATAATAATAAATTATAATATATTAACCATCGCAGCAAAAAACTTTCCGTTAATAATATTAAACTTTTTTTGTATAATTTAACGAAACGAAGAGAAACCGGAAACCAGAATGCAAAGCTCCACCATTGCTTAACATTTAAATACGAAAATTTGAGTGCAGGAATATTTTATGAGTCAAAGTGACTCAGCCGGTTAAATAAAAAGGTTATGATAACAAGAAACGATTAAACATCTTCCAAGCACTACGACAGTACAACAATTCAGCTCATACGGTTGTTGATTCTGTAAGTCTTTTGAACTGGGATCTCGATTCTAGTTATCCAACAGAAGAAGACAGAAGAAAGAGGGAAAGTTCCGATAGAGAGATTCTGATCCATCCTGCTGAGATAAAACAATAAAACGAATAAAAACAAGTTTCTGTGGGATCTTCATTGTTTGTTAATTTAATTGAAAATGAAAAAATGAAAAATTGAGGAGTTTGAGAGCCTGACCCAAGGTTTTGGACTCTCAATAAATTAACGAGATACAGTAGATGCGAATTTGGTAACGCATACTGATTTTCAAGTTTCTTAGTCTCACATCTAATTAACTCAGTAATAAGCCAAATATTGGACACCATCTCGATGTGTAGGTTCCTATCAAACAGTTTGAGCTGCAGAACACAGAAAATGGTTACTAGACTAAGAAGTGTGGTTGCGAGATGATATACTGCCAGCTTCGTATGCATGACGAATGCTTTAGTAAGGAACTGGAGTGAGGGGTGGCAGACAAGTACGAAGGAAATTCGGAAACCATTTTCACAGTACCTCCGAGGAAAGAAGAGATTTGAATAGCACAACTAGAAGAACATAGAAAGACCAACAAAACCCAGAAGGAAAAAGGCGAAGTATTATGTGAACTAGAAAGTTATATCGGTAAAGGTGATAAATCAAGCGAATGGATGTATTCATTGCATAGATATTATTCACATTCACCAACTGAGCTTGGTAAAAGCGACAAAAAGAATATTTATCACATTACCCGGCTAGTTTATAAAATCTCCGACTCGTAATGGAGAATTCGTTAAAAGTTTGTTGAGTTCTTAGCACGGGCTATGTATCATTTTGACTTCTTTCTTCAGCTGATATTAGGTGAGCCAGAAAATAATTTGTACGTTACACCAAATAGAATATGTTACGGTAAAAGTGATAAATCAAGCGAAAATATATGCGATTACCGGCGATTATTCATAATCTTATACTCCAGCCAACTAATCTTATAAATGTGACAAATTTTTGAGTGTTTATCACATTTACCGGCTAGTTTACAAAAGCTCCAACTCGTGATGAAGATTTTGATAAAAGTTCGCTTGGCTTCTGTTAATTTTCTGACAGAAACCAAGCAATCCAAGCAGTTGTGCTTGCTAATAAAAGTGAACGAACCTCCCAACAAGAACCGGCGAATACAAGACATGAAGAATTGACAGAAGCCAAGCTTGTGAGCAAACTTTCATCAAATTCTCCATCACGAGTTGGATATTGTACAAACTAGCCGGTAAATATGATAAATATATAGTAATTTGTCAAATTGCCAATAAGCTTAATTGGTGATTATGAATAATCGCCGGGAAGTATATATAAATTCGTCTGATTTATCACTTTTACCGTAACATATTCGGTGTAACGTACAAAACCGAAATCATCTTCCGGCTAACCTGATATCAGCTAAAGAAAGAAGTCAAAATGGTACATAACCCGTGCTAAGAACTTAGAGGGAGTGAATACAAAACAAAAACCGTTTTACGAGAGGATAGAAAGTGTTCTAACAATACCAAAGCGTGAGAGTATCATCACGACTGTTTCTTAAAATACACAAAACAAAAAAAAAGACTGAAAAAGAGAAATCAGACCAAAAAATATTGGATCTTAATAAAAACAAACATAAATTAAAAGAAGATCACCAAAGATAGACGTAGGAATCAAGCAGAGGAGATAGATTACAATTTGAGACCAAATGACTGATGGCCACTCCCACAACTACCTTCCATCTGGGCGAGAAGACATCTTAAGCGCCTACAACAAGCCTAAAAGGAAATTTAGCGCGGGATTAACCAAGCGATTAGCTTTCTTTATAGACAAAAGATAAAGATAATTTTTATTTCTGAAAGTTCCATACCAGGAAATCAAAGGGCGACACTTTGGAAAGTCCTCCCTCGAATTAATTATCACATTCGTGTTACGTAATCAAAAGAATTTCGTGAAACGAGGCTTTCTGTCATGTGTCTGGGTCACGCGAATAAAATGAGTTGAACGTGTGGGACGTTTAGTCATTGACAGGTGGAATTCTAATTAGGCACGAGAGAGAGAATAGATTTCTAAGGTCACGTGATTCAAATTAATTTTACGACAGGAAAGAAGTCAAACGGAGACAAACTACAAGAAAATGCTTCGAAAATGGGATTAATCACGCAGTGTGACTTGAAAAGGGTTTGATTCGCCTCAAAAAAACCGAAACGGAAATGAATGTTCTTAATAAGGAGATAAGGGAAGAGAAGTTAGGACGTTTTGGAGAGACCACTGCCACTTGAATTGACAGAACTCCAAACCGATATTGAAAGCTTTAAACGCCAGCAAAAATTGAGTGACGCTTACCGCAGTACATAGAACACAAACCGTTTGTCTAACTACCATTCGCAACGACCAATGAACGACTAGTTTTCATTCTCGAGTTAACATTCTTCTTAACTTTTCGTCTTCTCCATTCAACCCTGACTAACTGTTAGCCGATGACTTTTCACAGCCTTCCATCCTTTTCTTCAGCTTATGGGCTCCTAACTAATCATCAATGACCTCCCTAACAGCCGGTAAACTCTCAGTACTTTATCACAGTTACCAAGTTTAATTGGTGATTATGAATAATCGCCGGGAATTAGATATAAATTCACACGATTTATCACTTTTACCTTAACAAATGTAGGAATGTACTTTTCGGTTCACATAATGGATATGAACGATAGTAAGTATAGCAACTCATTGACACTACCATCGACTACTTCCGGTTTCCGACTGTTTCTAAACTATTTCCGGAAACAAAGTTTCGGGGAAGGGGGTTATAATTATTATAATCTTATAATTAATAAAATGACATACCTGATAATCAATAAAAGAATTTGTATTCTGGGAATAGGGCTTCTAGAAGTAAAAATTTTTTTAAATTCCCGCCAAAAACTTCCCTCTCACACCTCTAAAACCAAAATGTCAAAACAGTACAACCAACCAAATAAAAAAAAAATTTAAACTTAAAGTTATGGTCGATTACAGGGACATAATCACCATGTTAATGCTGAATCCGGTGGAAGGTGCGATGGTCCTAAAAACCGTCGGAATGTTTTTGGAAGGCGGCCGAAGGGGTTCGGCGCCCTCTGCGCATGCTCTCTTGCATAAGCCGAGGCGGGCTAAGGTGGGAAAGGAACCGTCGGCGATTGAACAGCCTCAGGTGACTCGAGAGCTGGGAGTTTATCGCATCTCACCCTCGGAGATTATTTGGAGCAAGAAACTGAGGCCAAGTCAAAAGTTGGCGTCCATGTGTGATGGTAGTGGTGACGCTAGTAGTGGCGGCGGCGGTGGAGGGGGTGTCGTGGAGAAGAAACCGACCAACAAATCCCAGGCAAAGATGGTCGAGAATTTGAAAAAGAAAACGCATTTCACCAGGTGAGAGCTTTTTGGAAGAACTCAAATTCTTTGAAGAGAGGGAAGTGTGCAGTATTTATGAAATGAAATTCACTTACAAGTGTGCAGTATTTTGAAGTGAAATCAACTTACAAGCGGCCACAATTTATGAAACGAAGGTTTGATAAAATTCCTAAAGATTTATTTCATAAATATTGCACACTTTGATGTAAAATGTATTCCATAAATAATGCACACCTCCACGTCCCTTCTAAAGGTTTTGCTCACTTAAAGACCAAATTTTACCTCCAGAGCCTCAAAATTTAGCCTAATCTCATTCTGACCCAATTTGGAGGTTTAAAAACCTTGACCAAAGGTACCATAGGTACAAGTGTTGACGACGGTCCACATAACAATGACACATTCCCACCTTCTTCCTTACAGACAGGAAATAGAATCTCTCTGCAAGATCTACAAAGAACTTCTCTCCACTTCAGCCAATGTCGTCAGCAAAAGCTCAGCTGTTCCGACGCCAGGAATACCAATCGTGGCTAATCGCGTCGAGGTGAGTCCTGGACAGAATCTAAGTTTACCCCCTCTCCCTCTCCTCCAAGGTCACATGATTCGATGATGATGGTAATAACTCCGGACTTATGTAACTTCCTCTCGAATTTTTAATTTCGAAAAAAACATGGCCGAAGATAATCGCTAAGCAAAGTTCATAATTTCGTGTTTGCTAAACTTAAAACGCCAGGTTTGAAACCCCCTCAACCTCCCCAACCTTCGTGGGAGAGGAAAAACGTTTTCCTAATTGAAGCCGTCAGAACAGGTTCTAGGTATAGACTACCTTAATTCGCTTTTATTTATTTATTTCTCCTCTGGTTCAGGGATTGGATCGCGTCGTCTTTCGAGAACTTGTCCACAACGCTTTCGACCTGGTCACGGAGGAAGTTCTCATCGACCGGATATTCTGCGCTTTTGACCGAAACAACGACGGAGTCATTAAATTGGACAACTGGGTGAGCGAAATCCATTTCCGACAGGACGGGGTTGGACGGGAGAACAGGGGAAGGAAGAAAAACAGTTCAAAACTTTAAATCCCAGTTGTTCCAAGCTAATTAGAAAGCTTTCCTTATTGATCCACCACTGCAATCATGCAACGTTTTCGTTCCCTTCTACCCTCTAGCCCCTTCCTCCACCCATCCCCCCGATTTCCACTGTCTTTTTTTTAAGCCAGTGCGCCATTTTCTTTTAGCTCATAAGCCAACTCTGATCAGGTTTACTTTTGGTTTGAACTCTTTTTCAGAGATTTTTACTTGAATTGAATTCATTTCATAAATAATGCACACTCCTTCAAAGACTTCATTTTGAAAGTGACGAATCCTTCTACTTAAGCAAAGTCTCATAAAAACCGACACACTTCCTTCCGCTAATCATTCCATAAATATTGCACAATTTTCTCAAGAATTCATTTTATAAGTATCGAACAATTTTTTATAAATTTCATTTCATAATTAGTGCACACTTTCATAATTCTTGGCACATTTTTCCCTTGTGGTTTCGAAAATAGCTCAAATTTATTAATTTTCTTCCGTAAAATAAAACCTAAGCACAAACAGAAAAAGAGAGAGAAATGAAAAGGAAAAAAATGAACAGAGAGATAGATAAAGGAAAATAAAAATAAAAAGAGATGGAAGAAAGAGAAAAGAGGATAGATGTAGAAAATGGAAAAACGAAAAAGAAGAAGAAAAAGAGATGAGAGAAAAAAGATAAAATAGAAAAGAAAAAGAAAAACAAGAAAAAGTGAGACAAAGAGAGAGATAAAGAGAAAAAGAAAGGAAGAATAAAAATATAGATACGTAGAAAAAATGAAAAAGAAAAAGGAAGAAGGAGAGATGTAGAAATAAAAAGCAGAAAGAAGAGAAATAAAGGAAGAAAAAAAAAGTCGAAAGCGATAGAATGAAAGAGGAAGAGAGAAGAAAGATTGAATGAGGAAAGAGTCAAAAGAGATCGATAAAGAAAGGAAAAGAAGGAAGAGAATAGAGAGGAGATAAACAGAAAATGAAAGAAAGAATAAAAAGATAAATAGAGGAAGAAAAGAAAGAAAGAAGAAGAAAAGGAGAAAGGAAGAGGAGAATAGAAAAAGAGAAAATAACAAAAAAGGAAGTCGAGAGGTACAGAGTGAAAGAGAGGAGAAAGAATGAATGAGAGGTGAAGCAAACGAATAGATAGATGGAGAGAGTACGAGGACGTTTAATTACTAATCAACTACTAATGAGAGAGGCTTCGAAACTAAACAGTGGGTAGTTGCTATAATTAGTCCCTGTGTCAGTTTCGGACAAAAATTCATTTCAAACGTGTCATTCCTTCAGATACACATACAACAAACACATATACAGTCCATACAGAAAATTTATTTCCTTCTCTCCCACTTTAACTTATTAATTTATAACCCAAATGATTACAAATATTGATGAGTCACGTTTAGTTAACCTCAAAAGGTTAACCTTTCAACCTAACTTAATCATTTTCACCGAATACTAACATTCTAAGCCATATTATGGAAACCTATTAACCCTTCAGTCATCTCGCTACTTTTACAATCAATTCTTCTCCCGACAGTGTTAACTTTATTTACATCACGTGCCGCCATTTTGAGAGCTATAAAGCCTCACATTTACACTTCACAGCCTTTGCACGTTTCTCTCAACGCCGTTTGTGTTGAGAATGTTGGAATTGTCTCCACGTGTCATGAAAATCTGCTCACTGGGTCATATATAAAATGGTAGAAAGGTTCCGACGTACAAGGCCAGGTTGGAAAAACCCAAAGTTTCGGGTGAAGGGGTGGAGCTGTATAGTCTTCAAGGTAGTTCCGCAACCGGTCTCAACCGCGTGGGAAGTCTCAATTAGGAAAGAAGCCATAACGGGAAATTGGATTGTTGTTGTTGTTGTTGTTAGGTACCAAGCAGTCAAAGAAAAATTTTGGTTTCAGATATGCGGATTGTCGACATTCCTTCGAGGCACCCTAGAGGAACGAGCTGCTTTCTGTTTTCTGGTATACGACATGAATGCGGACGGATACATAACCCGTGATGAAATGATGCATCTGCTCAGGTATCTACTGACTACAACCTTTCTCTTTAAAACAAAAACCACAAAATCACAGCTCATGTCTTCTTTTGTCAGGAATTGTTTAATGAAATCACCACAAGACGAAGATCCGGAGGAAGGTGTTCGCGATCTGGTGGAATTAGCCTTGAGAAAAATAGACATCGATAAAGACGGGAAAATAAGTTACCAAGATTTCCTTGAAGCCGTCACTGCTGAACCACTCCTATTGGAAGCATTTGGACAGTGTCTTCCGACCGAAACTGCTTGTCAGACTTTTATGTCAACTCTTCGATGTGAGAAAGTGTGACTCTTCTTCCCTGGGATAGGTAGACGCAAGTAGAAAGACAGGAAGTCGTTATGGTAACTCAACAACCAGGAAAACGTAAAAACGGAACCAAGACTACAAACCGGGTCGACTAAATGGGTCTTCAATTACCTCATAGCTGACATGAGTCCATGAATAATTAATGCGGACAACTTCAATTATGTCTAGGAAAAGTGTGTGGGAATGTCTGTCGTTAGTGCATCGACTTCCGGTCTTGAGCGAGAAATCCAGGAAGTTGAGGAATTTTCATTTACAACGGTTCATTCGACCCAACACAAAACAAAAACGGAATCGATTACAACATCAGAAGGAAATGAAAACGAGCGATGGTGAAGCTAAGGAGATAGAAGACGGTCATCGTGGGATAGGCCAGAAACCAAACTGGATACGAGAAACAGGCATTCGAAAGGAATCCATCTCCGTTCTAATCCCACGACGTGACTTCTTAAACGTATCACGTGGAAGCCTTAAAGGAATCGTAAACATAAGACGATCGCCTTGGCTTATCTACAAAATACCTGAACCATGGTCAAAGTTCCCGAGAATCTCATTGAACGACATTAAATCGAAAACTGAACTTAATTACTGTTAGCGGGTTTAGAGGAAGATGGCGATGATGGTGACGATGATGATGGGGCGTCCATTTTAAATAGTGAATAGACGAAATAAAAATAATTTAACACGCTTGAAGAGAGTTTTCTTTCACCACCTCAGGGAAGGAAGAGAAGAAAGTCACCCCAACAGCAGATGGGATAGGATACTTCTCCTCATATTCAGCAAAATATTGGCAGCAAAGATTTTACATAAAACTTCTAACTTATGCCTTCAATTAAGATCAAAATTTTGAAAATCTGACAAAAATACACTTCCTCAATACTGCCACCACCCAAAACCACCTCAGCCAACTACCCATAAAAAATTTAAAGCTAAATGTTGATCACACTGACCATAGCAAAAATTGCTAACAATTTTGAACTTAAGACCGAAATAAAATGTAATTTTGTCAAACACTGACAGTGTCCTAAAACTACCTCAGCCTGATTAACAACAGCAAAATCATCCTCAAAAACTGACTATCCACCCAACTATAACAGACTCTAGAATCAGTTCCTACAGTAAAAGTTTGCAATGAGTGCTGGGTGTGTTGTGGTTGTACTACCCCAGCAGATGATTTTGCTGTTGTTAACTAGGCTGATATGGTTTTTGGAAATGACATTTTACTACACAAAACCAAATTTCAATCTTAATTAATGGCATTTCAAAATTCCTGAAATTTTGCTATGGTCAGTGTGACCAACATTTCACTGTTGTGAGTAACACTTATACAGATCGCATTGTTAAGTCTGCCTAGATGAAGTTTAGCTATGATCACCATCTTCAAAAATGATTTTGTTATGATTAAGTATTCTGCTAGGTCAGAGATAAAGGATTTTAATGCTGTCAGTATTTTTAGATGTGAAAATTCAAATTTTGGTCTCAAATTCACGACTTAAATCAAGTGGCGTAGTTAGAATTTTGGGTACGTGAGCAAACATAATCGGGGGCAGTTTTTTTCTATTTATAACACATATATACTGTCTATATAGTGATAGAGTGGTGTGTATTATTAATGTACCACCTCTCGGTATATTTCTTTATAGTGAGGACCAGGGGCTTCCCAATCTCGTGGGCCTCTGTCTAAATCCAAATCTGATGAGTGATAAATTTTGCTATGGCTAAAACGGTTACGTCTTGCTGTGAGTAGTAATAACTGAGATGAACTTGGGTTTATTAGAAGTGGGTACAGTTAGGTTAAATAAATTATCATCATATACAGCAGGGGCGAGTAACCTTTTTAATCAACGGGCCAATTTAAATTTAAATTTTTTGGCGGGCCGCACACAAATTTGTAGGAAAACTTTATTTCGAATAAAATATCTCTAATATCACCTTTTTGACAATAATATTGTACTCAAACCTTTCAAGGAACACAAGAATTGCTAAAATTGCTAATTAACAGCTTACCAGTCTGACTGATTGTGTGACAGAAGGAAACACAAACAGACACAGACGCAGCGCGTTCGTATTCCAAGTTTGAACAAGTCGCTTACCAGTGAGTAACTCGTCACAAAAAATTGTTTCCGTTTAGTATAAACTATCATTTTAGTATAATTAATTTTATAACAAACTGGAAGAAAGTCTATGAAATGAATTCAGCTTAAGAAATCCTTGGCAGGCTGCATGTTGGTCATCCCTGATATATAAGAAGATTATACTATATTTAATAACTTCTAATGTCCTTCTAAGACATTAAAATTTGCAAACTCGTCTTTTGCCTATTCTCAAGAATCTAGAAGCAAATTTTTTTAACCTAATTAAAATTCAAATAGTTAATTTAATCTCTAAATGACATCATAATTCGAAGCGCTTTAATTGATGACTTTTGTCAGCAGTAAAACAATCAACATTTTGCTACCACTAACTGGGATTAAATACTTGAGCACTACCACTAACACTGATTGAGGTTAAACCGCAAAGCCGAATGAACTTAGAGGAAATGTAGTCATCTAACTGTATCTGCTAAAATTTTTGCTGTTGTCAATATTTGAGTTTTGGCTACCTTCAAAATTTTCAGCCAGGAAGGGGTGATATTTTAACAGACCTTTCTGGCAGCAAAACAAGAGTTCAAAAATTGTTTTTAACTTTTGCTATGGGTAGTATACCCAATAGTTTGGTTTGAGAAATTTTTACTGATTCGAATTTGTAGGTTAGACTAAGCAGAGTAACTCGGCTGTCTTAAAAAATTTTTTTAGAAATTTAATACTTGACGAGGAGGATATTTGCTACCACCACGATATCTCGAGGACGAGACGAAATTTTATTACGCAATTAAAATTTCAATCTCGGGGCAGGTTCAGAAGGAGAATAAAAATTTCATTAAAAAGACGAGTTTGAAGAAATTAATCAAGTTAATGGATGCAGCGTCATTGAACGTCTAGCGAACGGACCAAAGTGACACGTTTCAGTGACAGGAAACGTTCTCGACTTGTCCATCTTTATTCGAGAGCAAATTTAATAGCCACAACACCACCAAAATGGTTTCGTCGATAGGTATCTAAGAGAGACACTTGTTTATGTGACAAGGTAAACGTGCAGTCCTTGGGGCGTCGTTTAGTCAAGACTACAACCTCCGGCCCGAACATGTTTGGTCTTTTTTCTCATCTTTCTCTTCGTTGTTCATCCTCTTCGATCGAGAGAGGAATCAAGTTGGCAGCCATGGCCATTACAAAAAATTAATAATATTTAAAATTCAATAAACATTCTTAAACCTAATTCCCAGCCTTGAGTTTATAAATAATACTTAAAATGAATTTTATTTCCATTTTTTTACCTAATTTTCATGAAAATATATTTCCCTCCTCCTCCTCCTCCCCGTCAAAGACGATTCTCTCCTCTCAGGTTCTCTCAACCGATGGCTATACGCCCAACTCGACCACTTGTTGCACGGGACACCAGTTTGAGAGGCTGCACCGAAATAAAAAATTATTTTGAAATGATTTTTGTTAGGTTGTTCGCCCTGAAACCATCCAGTTTAGGTTATTGATCTCGCGTTTTTGAAATTTTTATTTTCATTTTGCGTTTCGATCCGTTGATGGAAATATTAATTCACAACATTTGGTCCTGTTCGGAGATTGGTAGGAGGGCAGAGACGAGGAGAGGTGGTTGGATGGGTGGAAGCAGCGAAAGAAAACTTGAAGTCACTATCCTTCGATACCCTACCAACTTGTCTCGTTTGAATAATTTAATTTTTTCTTTAAATCTCTTTCGCCGCCATTTTTTTAAGTAATAATTTTCCGCCATTTATGGCTTGTCCAGAATTATTTTTTTCCAGACACTCCTTAACTCGACCTGTGTCCACTTGAAACTCCACTCGGCTGGAATTCCCGATTGATTTCACGGTTCTACACATATTCCGCATTATTTTGGAACAGAGATCTGTAGGTTTCGATAGGCTCGAGTCTGAACAGCTGATACTGGTCATACTGCGATATCTACAAAGAATCGCCTACCTATTGTATGGGTTGAATACAAACCGCGTAAAAAAGTTCGAATCCGTTTAACCAATGAAGATGCCAACGGCTTTGCAGTGATCGTGTCTTTTTAGAAGTTTTTTTTTCTTCAAATGAACCCACCACGAGATATCTCGTAATTGACACTAAGAGCAAAAAGTTGGTAGGTCTAGTAGTAGGATAAATGCCAGCCATTAAATCAAGCTTACCAGAACCTACACTCCTATGTCCCAAAATAAACCGGAGTAGGTATAGAACAGGAAAATCTTTTGACAACCTCAACTGAGAGGGATCTCATCTTTTCTTGAGGGATTGGGACGTCCTATACGGAATTAACGGGACGTCCCTAAGTCGGATTCAAGAATCCACCAGAGATGAACCTGTGTCAGAAATACAATTGGTTCAAATGATTAAAAAATGGTGGACAAAAGGGACTTGAAAAAAACTGACGGCCGCAAAAATTCAAAAAACTACATTAACGACGCTGTTTAACAATCCGCCAATTACGAGTTATCTCGTATGATTAAATTAAACTGAATTCTCAGACTTGGGAACCCGTGAAAAGATCCGTGGCATTGTAACGTGGTATTATTGTCTCACACTAAGAGACAGATAAACTACCAGATAAAACAAAGGGATGAGGTTTTGCTACAATTCAACACACCTGAACCGACCGGTTGGCATTACTACTTCACACATTTTGTATGGAAAGATCCTTGCTATGGGTCAATAAGAAGCTATCCTCAATATTTGCCAAGGTGAGCTTTAGCTATAAGCAATAACAGGTGTGATGTGTTTGGCAGTGGTTAAAACTTCCCGGAAGTGACTTTGCTACAGTTAAATGAATTTCTGTTGTAGTGAATATATTCTTGGGGTCTTTTTGTTACGGTTGGTTTCCTTTGGTTTGCTGTGGTCAATACGAATTTATTAACAAAACAAAGCTCTGATGTGTGTTATTTTGTGTCACCACCAAAATGGTGTCCCAGAGATCGTACCTGCAGTTACAGACTCTATAAGTCAATCAACCAGAAGTTCATCATCGGGATAAATTTTATTCAGACCCAATCACATACACAATCGATATCAATAATCCATAGCTCGCATAATAGACCCAACAAAAAGGTTCTTCTGGTTTTGGTGACCTTGGCCAAGCCAGCCATATGACATCAAGAGCGAACCACAAGGGCTGCTATAATTATAGTGAACGTTTTCCTTATTAGTAGCAACGGCTGTGATCTTTGTTCCCTTCTCCCATCATATCCCTCTCTCTAAGTATTTAAATAAACAAAAACAAAAAAATTGTAACAGCGAAGTAAATTCAGGGAAGACACAAAAAATGGGTTTTGCAAGCCTCCTGTGCCGGTTTCATTTTAAGCGTGTTTGTTTACGTCACGTGGTCTCCCACCGTAATTATCATCCTAAACGTTAATTAAACAAGGAGATAACACGTTTTCGAACTCAAACAAAGCGGTTCCCACTAGGTGCATATTTAAAAATCGTAATTCAAGTGAGTGAGTGAGAGAGAGAGAACTAATGAGAAGCGATTGCACACGAATCTCTTCTAAAATCGGGGGCCTAACCTAAAAATGACGTAACTGAGAGACCCCGAATTGAGAGAGAGAGAGAGCCCCTGAGCTGATTACCGCCATTTAAAACTATTTTGTTTTTGTTTTGGAGCTTTTTTTTTTGCCTTCTTCCTCCCGAATGCCATCAGGTGTCTAGTTATAAAAACTGGTTTTTGTTTACTATAATCCAGAACTGGAGTTTTCCTCAAAATCAAATTATATTATAATAAAAAAAAATTTTTCGGGATAGTTGTTTGGTTGCTAAGAACTCTTTGACGTGAGAAACTTCCAATTTTCCATGGAATTGTTCGTGTCTGCTTTTTAAAAGTGACTTTCGGGTTTTTCCAAAATCCTTCCCTATTTGCGTCTATTGGTACTGACTCGATCCCGTCCGAGCGCTTTTTTTTTATAGATCTTCTATCAGGTTTTGTTGTTGAAAAATTTTTCAAAAATCCTCCACTACGCGAGTGGATGACATGAATCACCGCCTTCTAATAAAAAAATTTAACTTCTAGGGATTCGTTAATTTACGATTAATATTTGACGAGAAAACTTTTTTTGCTGCCGTTAATACCATCTCGCGGTGGAATTTTTGAGCGGAAAATAGCCAGTTAAGCTTGGTAAATATGATCAATTTCTGAGTATTTATCACATTTACCGGCTAGTATATCAAATATCCAACTTGTGATGATGAATTTAATAAAATTTTGCTCAGATCCTTGGCTTCTATCACTTCTTTGGCTCTTGTAATAGCCGCTTCTTGATGGGAAGTACTGGCGAGCACAGCTGCTTGAGTTGCTTGTCTTCTGTCAGAAAAGTGATAGAAGCCAAGTATCTGAGCAGACTTTTATTAAATTCACCATTACGAGCTGGAGATTAAATAAACTAGTCGGTAACTGTATTAAATACTCAGAAATTTATCACATTTACCAAGCTCAGCTGGTGATTATGAATAATCGCCGAGACAATTTATCACAATTACCAAGCGTATTGGTGATTACAAATAAGTGCCGGAAAATATATATATATGTTGACCGAATTTATCACTTTCACCGTCATATATATGATATTATCCTCCGTTTCACCTCGAGAAGTTCCATTTTGGCTAAGGTTAACATTGTACTGAGAGTAGTGCCCATTGATGTGAATACAGCAGTCAAATTTTCTTGGCAGATATTGCTGCCATTATAATTTTCTACATTTCCTACATAGTATATTTTGTATAGTTTCTGCTACAGTTAACCACAGTCCCTGAGGAACATAAAAGTAATCTGTAGGTAGGCTGAAAAATAAGAAACCATCATATGCTGTTGTTAAAATGCTTTATCCAACTGTTTTCTGTCATGTTATTTTTGCTGTACTTAAAATATTCTAGCTCCTTTCATAGATTCTAGTCTCCTATAATAATAGCCAAAAGCGATTGGTGGAGGTAATGCCTTTCTGTCCTGTCTTTCTTGCTGTGTATATTTCCTAAACTCAAATCCTTCTACTCATCATCTACCAGGCATTAAAATTTGTTTTAATTTCCGACCTGATTATGAATCAATCCACCGCCTTCTAATCAAATGTTTTGATTGTAGAGTATCCTTCCTTCAGGGTTATACAAGGTAACTTTCGTCGCGGTGTGGAATTTTGTTGCAGTCAAAACTGTCTGAAATGCGGATTTGAGGCTCGGACGGCTAATTTTTGTTAGTTTGACTTTTTGACTTGGGTTAGCTTTTATTAAAATGGCTGCTGTTGTTTTTTCAATACTCGACAAATCAAGATCAACATCGGAACTGACACCGGAAATTTGGACAAAGTATTTCAACAGCAGCACATGCTGGTTTCCAATTTTTCGGTTCACGAACAGCATTTCTTAGAGTACCGCATCACATGGGGTGATCAATACCTTTCGGCTACGGTTAAAATCTCCTGATGTTAATTTCAACTGCAGTACTTTTTGCTATAATTCAAAATTTATAGATTTCTCTGTTGCTTTATTTGGTTATAAAAACTTTCAACATTTTGCTGTCGTAAACATTTTCTACTTTGTCCTTCTCCAGTTAAATTAATGACGACTTATACCGTAGATTTGGAGGTAAATTTCTCTTTAGAACGGAAGTGTTAGACAAATATCTCGCCGACAGCATAATACGAATTACTCCAGCCAAGAGCTGACTTAATCCAACATACTAAAAACTTCAAAAATTATTCGAAGTGGTAACTTCCCAGTTGTCAAAACGAAATCTCATCTTTTTTGCTTATTTTTCGGCCCACATACGATTGCCTTACTTCATTCCGCAACGTGCCCTCTATTTCTTCATTTGGCTCTTTGAATCAACATCCGTTTTCGTTTCTTTTTCTTTATTCGGCCTAATTTTCACATAAACGCATATCTAGGTCTTCTCTACTAGTTTCAGGTATCTTCTACCGCTCCTTTGAAAAAACGACTAGCCTTCTACTTCCCCCAAAAGCCTAAATTTCCTTAATTCAATCCACCATCTAATAACCAAACACCATAGCAACACCATTTAAGCCCTCACAAAGCCCTAACAAGCATCGTCATTCGCTTCACTACCCCCTCCTCGACCAGATACCGACTACCCAGGTTCGCAAATCCAAGCAAGAATCGAATCTATCTACCTCAACCACTCACTCACTCACTACCTAACACATGTTGTGTTTGTTTAGAAAACGGCGATATTTGAATAAAATTGCGAAATATACGTTTTGGTGTTTACGCGGTTTTGGAATTGTGACGTAGTAAACTCGCTTTTATTTGTTATGCTCTAAGACTAAATGACCAAAAACTCGAAGACCGCGGTAGTGGCAAAATCGTTCTTTTACAAAACCGAAACCGAGACAAACAAAAAAATTTAGTTTAATGAAAGGCAGTGTGATACGGTAAACCAACCAAAAAAAATGGACAAATATCAGGGGTAAGTGTTAGCTAGTAAAAACTTTGAAAATGTCTTAGTGGGGGTACGGGGCTTATAGTCGAACCGTATAAGAGAAAAATTCGAAAATTCAAAAAAAGCGCGGGAAAATATTTTGAATTTGAAAAATAAACCGAACACTACTACTCCGATTTCATTTTTGATTTTTAAACCAAAACCAAGTGTTAGAGGAGTGTTTCACGAATACTCTGGAAAATTTTCGACAAAACATTTTAACGTAACATTTGCTACCCCAAAATTCCTTCGACACAAATAAATAAAAACCAGACAGGTCGGTTTGGATTGCCAAACATCATTCAAGAAATTATTAAGAAAACCAGTCAAAACTATCATCATCATCATCATCGTTTCGACTTACTAAAGTTTAGACCTTAAAAATTTTGTTCTCGCTTATTATGCAATTTATAATTAAATCGTTTCATACTTTCAAAGGCCATCGGATTTTTTTGGAAACGTGCACGCGATCTTGGATGTTGTGAATGAAAGATGTTACATGTTACCCCCTCCCCTCCCCGGCCTACACCCCGATCACTAATTTGTCGTCGGAGGTTGGTAATTTGCTATTAATAATATATTTCAGTCTCCCAACTAGGAGAGGAAGTTATTTTAGGAGTCTTCGATAAGTCTGAGGAGAGGAGACTAATAGTAGAGCTAACACTAACATTCTGTGGATTGAAATACTAATGTTAATAATATTTGTAACCGATTTTGAAATTTAATTTAAATTTTTAGAAAATGTGAGGAGGAGGGGAGCTAAGACTAAGAGTAACAGTAACACATACAGGTTTCGTGGATCATCAAACCGTCAAACAATTCCAAAATTCAATTTAAATTTAATTGCTTACAGTCTTATTTATTGATTTATACATAACAAAAGCTAACTTGTTAGACCTAACTTTGTTTTAAGTTCACACTATTAGCTTTAATGTGTTGTCATTCTAGACTTCCTCAATTTTTTCTCTTCTTTTTTACTTTTTCTTCCCTCCAGCTTTTACTCTCTTCCTACTAACTAACCAGTAACTACTAATCTAACTAACTCTCTTCCTTTCCAAGCCCCTCTTCTCTCTTTTTGAGACGTGAGTTTCATAAACCACTATCTTCGACCCTGGGACTGTGACACTGGTCTGATCCAGTGTTCTATATAATTGAATCGAACTCTGAGACAGGTGGCAGTGTACTGGGAGATCAAAAATTGTTACACCTAAACTAAACTAACCTAAAAAAACTCAAATTTAGCACTTAGGTCAACTTTACTGGCAGCAAAGACCACCTCCACCTTTTACCCCATTAAACCACCCTGCATACTCATCTTATGACTAAGAACATCTGTAGGGTGTCCACCTTACAGGGCTAAAATATTTCGTCGGGGTGATACGTCCACTACAATCATCAGTCTGAATTATTTATTTGTCCAACAGGAATTTCGTTTGTTTCGTGTTGTGCTCACCTCCTCCTTCAAAATCAATCAAACTAGAACGTTGAATGACAGGATATGTGAAACGTTTGAAGTGTAGTTATCGTAATCAAGCAAAAGTTAAAACATCAGTTTTATGTATAAACGAAAGTTGTTTAATATTAATATGATCGATAAAAATAATTTGAAGTAAGGAATGGTGTGGTGATTATAATGGTGGCGACAGGAGTTATTTGGATTCATAAGTGGTTGGTGCCTCGAAACCTAGTTTCCCATAAGACTACATTTTGGGCCAAACTGGTAAATCTGTTCTGGGCTTGACAAACCATTTTTTACTCAGACTTGTCACCGGAATTTGTTTAATAAAATGATTTCTGTTTACATTTTTAAAATACTGGATTCCTGATAAGATTTCGAAGTTTCAATTCTACGCCACTCCCTCCAGGCAGTTTGTAGTTTAACTGTTTCCGTCTATCGCGACTTCAACATTGATTCCCAACCAAATCTCAAATTTTTGTTTAAACCCCAACAAACCTGTCCCCGAGAAAGGGACTGTAAGTTGTTGGTGGGACATAGGGTTTAGGGGTTTACTGGGGAGCAGACCAATGTCCAAGCCATAGGAGTTGACGGGAAGGACAAGAAATAGGTAAGAATTAGAAGTGCGAGGAGTAGGGTAGAGAGGAAATGGATGAGGAAGGGCATTCCGATCTAGAAATTTAAACCTAAGAATTTCATTGGTTTAAGTGGCCACTGTCTTGGGTTGTGGGTTAGTACTGTAACTGTGGGTGATACTGTAGGGATATGGGTTAAGCACTACTGCCAAGTGGTCATGTATGGAACTGAACTAACACAAATTTAGTAGGTTTAGTTTAGTCAGTCTCCTTGGTGTTTTAAATTATTTTTGAGACTCAGAAAAATTGATGGATTAGGACTGTCAATCATTACACCAATGCAAACGAGTATTTCTATACCGGTACTTCTGGGTTGCTTCCTACCATACCCACCTTAGTCTCTAATAACCCATCAACTGGTAAGAAATTTGGACGAAATGTTACTCTTTTAACTATTTGCTTGTGAAAAAGTTGAACTAGTACGAACTTAAACACAAATCTAACCCAAAAACTAACCAAATTCAGATGGTTCGATCAGTTTTTCGTCAATAAGCGCTCCACTTCCGAAACGGATAGTAATCTCAAACCACAAACAAACAAACTGAACCATCAAAGATGTCAGAACCATGCTAACCAACACCACATCTCAAACCGTTCATAACCCTAAACTCACGTCCTCCAACTTTCGCGGAACAACGTTAATTAATGAAAAGCGGATAATTTCAAATTAACGATTCTTTATCTTGGACGGTTAGTCATAAACAATAACCCTTCAAACAGAGTCCCGAACAAAGGTAACAAACAAAGAAACAAACAAAACGCTTTGAATATGACTTTAAAAAACCGCAAACTAATCATTTCTACCTTCGGCATATCGTCAAAGGATTGGTTTCTGTACGACTTGTTCTACACGTCATACACTACACACTCAACATTTCCCAAACGAACACAAACAAAAATTTTGAAAGACTTACAAAAACCTCGTGAAACAATTTCGGTTACCTCGACTCGTAATTTTGTTTGTAATCGGCCCCCAAAATCATTATTATAATAATTAATGAGATCTGAGACTAATTACTCTATAATTTAGTTTGCAATCTCCGGGTATACGACATAGAAAAGACGTATTTATGATTTGATGGCGTCAATAAAATTTAAAATCCATAACATACATAAGTTTGCATTGTGGGTTATGAAAAATCGCTTCTGGCTGGTAGTCGTCCCTTTACCACAACTCCGCCTTCCTTCCTCCTCCTGTATCCCAAATCAACGGTTTCTCAATATGTCCTTCGAAATGTCAACCCCTTAAAGAACCGGTACTCATTCGAAAGCCAAATAAATAAATAAAGTTATTGATGCAGTTAAAAAGTCCGCGAAACGTTTGGGTGACGAACGTCAGTAATCATTGGTCGATGGTCAGTTCGGTATGTGTCCTCTTCGTCGTGGAACTTGTTCGACGAGTTTTGACAACATTTGGGTCAGAAATCATTTCGCGAATGGTTGTTTCTTTCTTTTTCGTCGTTTGCTTGTTTGTTTTGGTTTGTTGTTTTACCTTTCACGACCTTGACAATGTTATAAAAGACTCCCCGTGTAATATATTTTATTGGTGCCTACGGGTTGGGAGTTAATTGGGTGTTACGACACAGACTTTTTTACTCATTTTACGTACTTATTAAGAGTTTATTTATTTATTTATTGAAGTTAAGCACCACAACAATTTCCAAATAGTTGGCGGATTTCTTAAGCGACGCTTACAAAAAATATTTTTAATAAAAACTTACCGGAAAACCTTCGCGTGATGTGATTGCTTAACGAAGTTCACATGATTTGAAATGTCGACAACTACAAATGAAAATAAAGTCAGAATTATTCTACAGAGTCCAAAGAGCTTTTCCGGGAGGAAAGGAAATGAAATGAAGTTCTGACCGGGAGACAGAGTTACGAAATTAAAGGTGAGACCTTAGAAAGCGAAATGTCTGTTGGTCACGTGACTACAGGGGGTTAAAAATCAAAATTGATGGTCGTTGCTGGCTGTGCTGAACCTACTTAAAACCTAGAGAGCCATCATTTGGTGTAACACTCTGGTTGAGTGGTTAAAGCACCTGACTAGAGAAGTAGTGGTTGAGAGTTCAAGCTCCCTCCCTCACCCTGTTATACTCGGAAGTGAAAAGCGGATTTGAAACTCAAAAAAATTTATTATTGCTCGCCTGCTGTCGTCTTCTTCCATTTTATGACAGAACCTGTCAAACACTATATATCCTCCTGATGTCTAAATAATTTCTTTGGCCACTTTTAAGTTTTAAAGCTTGAACACTAATATTCTGGTATACCTCTTCCTTCCCCTCCAAACCGCTCAAGTTTTGAGTGTGTGTCCCCGACACTATCGTAATATTCGACCCAATTCAACCCAACCAACCTTTACTTCTCCACGTTGCCAAACTTCCCAAAGCTTAAAAAACACCTAAAACGCTATACGTTAGCCTCCTTTGAGTCTTTCACACTCCATTCCAATGAAGATAGAAGATAGACAGACCTACAATCACTAAACTAAAGTATAACAACGTAAATATAGCAAAAAATATAAAAATTCAGGCGAAACCCATGATGTCACAATTCTAGAAAATAAAGAGACAGACAGACAGCAGACAGTTGTACGGGAGTCTAATCCTTACCTCTTCGGGGATGAAAACAGAGAGAGAGAGAGTACTTTAAGACACATCTCTCTCTTTCTTGACGATGCCATCTTCCGCCATTTTGATTATCTTTTATCGCAAATCTTAAAATGTGTTACTCAATAAAGTTATCAGTGAAAATCTCCGGACGGGTTTAAGTCTCTTAGAAAACCAATAAATCCAAGGATGAAAGCCTATCGCCTTGACACTGAAGAACCGAGAAGACAAACAGACCCTGCAGCTGGTAGCTGGGCTGTATATCTTGTTAGCCCTGATGACTACCTTTAACTCTGGTTACCTTATCTTTGGAAAATGAATCGAGTGGTTCGACTAACGAGGAACAGGATCGAAGCCTCCAGAGGCCAAGGATTCACCTTTCAAAATATATTTCAAAGAAAATTTAAATTCCGCGGATGTATCATTATCATACGTCATACAGGTTTGTAATTAAACCTTGAAAACATTTCAATTTTCTTTATATTAAATATATACGTGAGTATGTGCGTGTCGGTAGCACGTGTGATTTATTGTGTTTACGGTGAAAACGTTGACATGAACTTGGCTTCTCTACTTCCGCTCCGAAAGACTCTTTGAGAATGGTCTTAAATAAACAATGGTACCCGAAGTTATGACAAAAATTGTTGGATTTTCCGGTGGAGTGACAATGAACCTCATGGGTCATGGACTAAATGAAGTTCATTCCTAGGAGTTTGGTGTTGCATTATCCTCTTAGAGCCTGGTTAACCCCTACGGCAGATATTTGACACCGTTACCATCTGATAAACGAAATAAATGTTTTCCAAGAGATTTTGAAGATGACAGGATATTTCGGTCACTGGCCTCGCATTTGAGAAATGAAATTTATACTAAGTAACCATTTAGCTGTCAATCAGCTTTCCCACTCCCTCTCTTCCTAGCTTATCTTAATGGCTTACAAATCTGTTCAGTTACAACAGTTTTGTTTCCTTTCGAAAGGGGTTCCAATCTTTGCTGAGTTGCTTTTTGGCCTGTTGAGGTTTCTACCCTGGGATTTTGATAGTTGTGAAGAGCAGAATATTTGTTGTGTCACGTGACAAGAAGGGTTAAACATAAAAGAGGTGACAGAAAAAATCCAGTGACGTATTAAGCTCGGTAGGATGAAATTTTGCTGTTAAAAATGCTAAATCAAACACAAACGTAATTTTTTGCTATGGTTTCTATTCCCCAACAAGATTTCTTTGCTGCGGTCACGTTTTTAACCCAGGGTTCCGACATCTCCAAAACTTGTAACTATAGTAGTAAAAACCGAATCTTATAACCCTCCCCGAAAGGTAGTGGAAAGTGAAAAGATCAAAAAACAGAAATGTCTGACGTAATAGAGAACGACAAGGGAACAAAGATGACGGATGTTGGTGAAATACACGACAGAACCTAAAATCAATCAGTCAGGTGCTTCCAAAATGCACTACAACCTCTGGACTCAATTCTATTCCCTCACAAATTTATCCAAACACTACAACCGAGAAAGGGTTCTTTACGTATACACTTAAACCTGTCCTCTTACATTTACTCCTTCAGGTACTAACAAGACCTCGCTTACCAAACAAGGCACAATTTAAGATTCCCCTCCAACAGGGAGGAGGAAGAGGGAATAAACAAACATCCTGAAACTAATATTAAACCTTTTTTTATACGGCTGTGTTTTAAAAGAACCTGTCGTTGAAGGTCATGAACATGATGAGTTATACTTGAACTCAACAACACAGGGGCAGGAAAACATGGAGAAAACGACTAATTAATCGATTGCCTAAAAGAGATCATAAAATTGTGCACGACACAGAGGCAAGAAAGATTAATCTCCCACATGTCCGCTGATTACGAGTTCTTAGAATTCGAAGGAAGATCTAAAACATAAAATTCCAAAAACTGATCCTAAGATTTGGAAACCCCTGCTCAAACCCGTTGCACCAGACTCAGGTTCTGAACCAGTACCGGTGCCTAAAACGAAAAACAAAAAAAAAATTCTTCGGAACGAATACCAGTCCGCGACATCTGATTATTCTCATCCAGTCGCACCACTTCATTATACTTATTAATAAATAAATCAGATGAAGACGAGAATTACTGGATTTTATTAAACAGAGTAAGTAAAGACAAAAAAATAAATTCTACAATTTAAAGCTAATACCAAATCAGAAGAGTATTCCCAGAAGACAGCATGCACGAATTCTTTACATCTTACCGTACTTCGTCGTGAATGTCGTGAGGAAGCCCAACGCAAATGGTCTCGGAGGTAGTACAGGTCCTAAAGATTCCAACAGCATCGGATTTTTTTTAACACTTGTCCTGTAGTCATCGTATGAGATTTTACCATCTCTATCGAGATCCATTTTCTTCAGGATGACATCCACCAAATCCTAGAACAGGAGGTTATATTGTATACATAAATTTATTTAACACTTCCAGGTTTCCTGAGAAATCTCTTCAATATCAGCCCGGGATTCCCAATCCTGATCTCATGTCAAGGTATATAGTCTCAAAAACCTGAGACCTAAATGAGTCAAAAATCAAAACAACGCGGGGTAATTATAATCTTGTTGACACTGACATACAAGTGTTAATAGAGGAAGTAACATACACTAACTCGACTGGGAAATACACTGTTTACACTTACTACAATATTTTTTTTGTGTCTGGTTTTCCCTTTTACATGAAGGATAAAGATTACAAATCTAACATCAACCAGAGTTTGGAATTATAAACAAACCAACAATTATACTTAACCAACACTACAACTAACTTGATAAAGTGATTTACTGAGCTCTACTTCCTGGCTATTAAGCTGACTCAGTGAAGTGTAAAGATTAGCAAATCCTCAAGCAAATGTCAACCTCACAGAGGCTGAACTGAAGTGTCTGATAAGTGAATATGTTCGACTGTCAGTTCATTTCAGTTTTCAAATCCCGGGTTTAACAGTCAGGGGTTTAAAAGCTAACAGCGGTTGCGAATGTCTAAAATTAATCACGGATGATTTTATCAATGAGTTTCGGTCAATTATTATAATCAGATTTGAAAGTTTTGTACACATGAGTGACCGTTAAACATGAATTAATGAGCTCGACGAACCGTGGTCACTGACTTAAAAGTCACTGCCTCCATTTTTGGCAGAGCCATTTTTCAAACTGATTGTTGGTGGTTGCAGACAGAAACAAACCTAACAAAACAAGGTTTAAAGGTGACCAGTTCAAAAATTTGAGAAAACAAACTCAAGTCACTATGATCGGATTAATAATTTGAGGGACAGTTATTTGACACAAGTTCTAAAGTTGAGACACTGTATTCTACTAGTGTTTTGCTAACTTTCGCGATTAAAAGTAACAGTTTTTGGAGTTTCGGATCAAACCTAACATCTTCTCATTCTTAGTATGATACCTTATACATCCAAAATATTCTTGACCACGCCTACCCCTAACCTGAACTCGGACTTCGACTCTAACTATCTAAGGCCTTGGTACTCAAGCTTTTTCCTTCCCGGGCCAAAATTCCATTGTGACCTTTGTGACTAGGCCACACAACATACCAAAAAGAAGTTTTACAAGTCCGGCTTTCGACGTGTACAGTTCACCCTCAGGGCATCATCTGTATGTACATCTGTAAGCCTGTTTCTGTATATTGCCTCGTAAAGATATGTTGAGGCAAACAATCATAGCAGTTTCTAAGCACAGACCCGAACAATGAGCAATCGACCTTTCACAATTTCCAATGGGTCACTCAGCGGTACGTTTTCTCAGAGGTACGACCTCACTCAATTTCCAACAGCGGTACGTTTGATTTTGAAATGTTTACTACAAATCGCACTTAACTGTCTCGGTTTTAGTTATAGTCTGTAGTCGTTTTTAGCCTTTTTTATGCGGTTTGTAACAAACCCAAGAAGCGTTTACTACCTTCAACTCCTCTTCCCCCAAAACATTTTCAAAAGAGCATCCAAATAAACAGACACATCCAACACTTCCTGCTTTTACAAACAACCTAACTTTGAACCCAAGTTCATGCGTCCGACCTTAGTACATGACTAAAATAATTGTAGTAATATAGTAACAGTACCGTTTCCATGATAATGATAAAAAAATAAAATAAATAATAGTATCTAATGGAAACGTTTGAAGATTCTCCGAATACCTTGACGACTTCGTTCGAATCTTCTCCAGCCGATGACTTAATTATGGACCTTTTCATGTAATGAAACATTAGTTCTCTCGTTACGTAACCCGTTCCGAATAAGTCGTACACCTGAAATTGTTAAGGGCTTATTTAGTGTTTTTTTCTCTTATTTTAGCAAACAAATTTTTTTTGGTTTAAATGAAACGATGTCGATGATTTACGCAAGTCCAACCGGTTGATAAATTTTTTTCTAAATTCCAGACTTTCTGAATTATTTATTTATTTACTGACTAATTAATTAATAAATTAAAGACCAAGGTGAATCGAATCGACTTTCAGTTTGGTTTCTGTTTCATTTTTAAGGGTGGGGGGTTTGTTAAAAAATGGTTTACCTTCCAACAGAAATCGATTTTCTCATTCAAAGTCCCACGAAGGAGTACCGAAAGACCAGTCACCCAACTTTCCAAGTTGACGTGCATGGCTCGATGTTGATCGAAACGGTAGTAGATTTTGTCGTAGAGCTCATCTCCTAATCAAAAATTTCTTATTAGAACAATTTGGCAACGTTGTACCTGTTTTGATTTTAAGCTCTAAAAACAGAGAAATAAAAAACTTTTGGTGATTGTCAAAACAATGAAAACCAGGGCTGGTTGTCTAAAGGAAACAACCTAAAAATGGGTCTTGTGGTAAGAAATCAAATTTGATTCAACAAGAAAGTTGGTTTTAAAACAGAGGAATGGAACACAAATATAACAAGCAGAGAGTAGTCATTCCAGATCAAGATCAAGAAAAAGGAGAGATGGGGGTGAACTAGAACAAGAATGGCAATACCTAACCAACATGCAAATGACACCAACTTGATTATATAATGATTCTGGTGCAATGTCAAAAGCACACATCCGTTTCCTAAAGTCAATGAAAGGACAAACTTCTCACTCACTCACCTTTGATGTCTAAAAGCCTGTGAGCAACTTCTCTGAATTTCCTATAAGTCAAAGGACCTCCCCGTTTCGTTAGTTTGTGGTGTATTATTAGCAAATTTTTTATTTCCTCCGAATCAAAATGAGTTTTCTTATTGAGCTCGTTCATCAACTTGAGATGCCGATTTAAAAATCGGATTGCTTCCATCTGACTGATGGTCTCGTCGAAGTACGTTAACATTTTGAACCTTTGAGAAAAACACCAAAAACAAAAAAAAATAAATATTATTTCACAGAAGAAATATTTTTTTTAATTTTGTTATTTTTTTATACTTTTTTTACTATAAAATTTGAATCATACGGTGTTTACGTCAAACACGTGAGCAGAAGCTCTTTGATATTTATTTTCAACAACAACCAAAATGGCGGATGCATTTCTGCGCGCAAAAAGTCAGCCGATAACCTAAATCGGATTTAGAAGGCGGTGGACGAATTCGCAAGTACCGAGTTGTTTTACTCTAAGGATTTCATTTTTCGTTTTTGTTTTATTAGACTTTAATCCACGAAATTTCAATAATTTGACGAAATAATGTCATCAATTTGACTGTCATTATCTTTAAGGCCATTATAACCTTGACTTTGATGGCTAATATAAGTATATGTGTCCGTTTTTTTTTTTAAATTGACCTTTAATATATTGGCAAGTCTTTGTGTGAAAATAGAATAAAAGAAAACTTGTTTAGAGGACTTATTTAGTCATTTTACAAGAAATCTTTAAATTTATTTTTAAATTGAGACTGATTATGAAAGTGGTTCCATGAGTCTAGGTGGGATGCAACCAGAAATAATTTCTTTTGCACACCAAGGGGGTTAGTTTGATGTTGGCAAACAATAGAGATGAAAGGATAAAATCATTTTATACAAAACGAAATGAGAAAATGAGTTCATCTCAAGACAAAATCTACTCAACGCAATTTAGAAACGGAAGATACCGAGATTGACAATATCAGTGAAGGACATCGAATTTAGGACGTTAAATTTATCACCGAAAGTTTGGGGTCTGCGGTTGAGTGGTCAAAGCGTCTGACTACTTTGGTGATAGTTGAGAGTATAACCCTCTCCCACACCCTGTTATACCCAAAGGTGAAAAACTAATTTCAAACTCAACTCCTTCCTCTCAACTACTTCTGTCTTCATTTCTGTTTTAGAATTTTCATTTCTCTTAACCCACTCTTCCTAAATTCTCACTCTATACCTATCTCATTTCTCATTCTTTATGTTTAGCATTATCATCAGTATTATTATAATTCTCTTCTTCTTTCTATTGATTGCTATCACCTTCTACTATCTTCTTACTATTCTGAACTTCTTTAGTCCCTCCTCCTAACCCATTTCCCAGTCAATTTTGTTTCATCCAATTCCTGAGGGTAAGACACTGGTCTGTTTCCTTGATATAAACAGCCTTTAAGGTATAACAGCAACTTACTGTCTTGATCTTGGGGACAGGTACTAGTTAATTAGAAGATAAATTATTAAAAACACCCAACTCAACATAAATTTAGGAAATGAGTTTAAGAAATTGGCAAGAATCGTTCTGGTGTCTTTGTATGGCGATGGTAGACCTGATACAAAGACTTAGGTCTGTGGATTATGATCACTTCCAAACACTACCACGTTAAAGTATATACAATAACACCAAAGTTTATTAAAACATAAATAAAATATAAAATATTACTCTAACATTACTTTTTGTTTGGTATGAAAGTGATCCAAGTCCATTTGGCCCTCCCTAAATTTATGTTACTGTAGTTAAATTCATTAGTGAAGTTGGTAGTTCTTAAATTAGTGGGAATGCTGATGAGATTTATTTAAATTTTTCAATCTACTCATTTATAAACCACTTTTCTTACACCACTTTCAAAATAAACGATTCAAATATCAAAATCCCCGACGAATAAAATTTCAAAACTTTCAATTTCTTTCCAGGAGACAGACAGGAACGGCGCAAAGAATCCTCGAAATGGGTTTACTCGCCGCAGACCTAATCGTGAATTTGGTTCGAATCATATTTCACGTCATTTATGCTATTTACGAATTAATAGTCCCGCCTCAGGAAAGATCCGTAGTAGGAGAAATAGTACTCGTACGTATTACACTTATTTTTGTTTGTTGTTGTAACCTTAGGCCAGTCCTCTAATTAAAAATATTTTCTTTTAGATAACAGGTACCGGTCACGGTATAGGAAAAGAACTTGCTAAGCAATATGGCGAATTGGGTGCTGAAGTAGTTTGCGTGGATTTAAATCCAGAAACGAATGAAGCAACCGTCACGGAGCTCAAAAAATTAGGGATCAAAGCTCATGCATACACGTAAGTCTCGGGAAATGATTTACCCACTGACGTTTCCAACGAAAGCTGTTAAAAATGACTTCGGCCTTGGCTGTTTCCGTCAGTGAGAGAAGTAGATACGGGATAGAAGACGAGGAGAAAATACGCCAGTACGTCAGGGGAAATACATTTCGAAATCAAAATTAAAAAAAAATTTCTGATTGGAATCACGATGCCGGCTGGTTAATCAAAAAGACAGTCACGGCATGCCATAACCGCTCCACTAATCTCGGGTTATGATCGGTGTTAAAATTAATAAATATTCCATCATTTTCCAAATTTGGGGAAAGGGAAAGAGGACCGGTCTTCTTCACTCTCCACGGATTAATGCACCCTGTGAACCCGTGAAAGGTGACAACGTCCTCGGAGAGAACTTTCATTCCCCTGACCAATACAAAAATTTTTTTTTACTCTTTTCAGCTGTGACGTATGCTCCAGAGAAAACGTGCTCAAGTTGAGCAAGGCGATACAGTCCGAAGTTGGTGACGTCAGCATTCTTGTTAACAACGCGGGGATCATGCCTTGTAAAAAATTCCTAACCCACAGTCCGGACATGATAAAGAAAATTTTCGACGTGAACGTTTTCGCTCATTTTTGGGTGAGTTTCAACCACTATCAGCTACCCAACTAATCTACAAAAGCTCATATCATATACGCTAATTCATAAATTACAGATGTTGGAAGCTTTTCTACCGAGCATGGTGAGGAAGAACAAAGGACACGTGGTGGGAATATCATCGATAGTTGGCTTGGTCGGAAGCCCAAATATAGTTCCCTACTGTGCCAGTAAATTTGCAGTAAGAGGTGAGCCTAACTAACTTTATCACTGTTTATCAGAACGATCACCAGCGACAGTCAATCCTTATCAAGAATGACTTAACAAATTTTCTAAACTCAAAATTAAATATTCTGGAAATTTCTTTTAGGTTTAATGGAAGGCCTTATCGAGGAATTTAGACTAGATAGAAACAATAAAATTCAATTCACTACAATCTATCCGTATATAACAGACACCGGATTGTGTCAGAAACCAAGAATCAAGTGAGTATTCCTTACCGGAAATGAAGCTGAGCTCATGACTTCAAATCTGTAGAAAATCCATATACAGTCTCGTTTTTTGTCATCAAAGCTTTTTATTATCATACTCGGTCTAGAAGTTCGTTATTGTTGTTTTACTCTATGCCTATCTGCAAAAATAATTTTTGGTTACTTCAACCTATCTTCAAGTTTTTTGCTATACAAAACAGGAGTCTGTTCGAAGTTATTAGAAAGTAAGACTGAGTAATGACTAAAGTAACATCAAAAATATTAGGTACGCCGGACAGCTCTGTCTGTTTTGGATACAAGAGGTTGTGTGAGAAGGCTATGAGTCTCACTTTGTTAGTCAGGGAATGTTTCCAACCATCTGTATGTTCTATCTATTAGCTACACCTTCACTAAATACTTCTGATAAACTTCCAATTCTTTGCGGGAGGTCTGAAGTGTCGTGGTTAAGTGCCAGAGTAGTTATAGTTGCGAGTTCAAATCCGCCTCCCGTATCCTGTTGTACCCAAAAAGAATGAAAAACAGGACTAAAACTCAACTGTAACTATAAATTTCCACTTCTGTATCATGTCGTTCTTGTTGGAATTTGTACAGAATAGTGTTGGCGCCAAAATAAGCGAGCGTTCATTATTTGATAGAGAGCGGTAGTGTGTAGTGCTCGATTAAGGCAGTTAGGTGGTAACGTTCTGTTAAAGCAGTAGTCACGTTGTTAGTTAAGTTTGTATAGTTTCTATCCACTGCAATGAACAACAGTTATCTTACAGTACAGTCGCCACTGGTGAAACATGAATCATTTTCGTTTGTGTAAACTTGCTGTAATATTTTCGTACAGAGCTTTCTAGTTAGACCTGATAATTTGAAAGCGATGCCCAATGCGCTTCTTCACACATCCAAATTATCATAAACACTCACCTCACAACAATTCTTGTTTCTCTCAGGTTCAAAAGCTTCCTCAGAATGCAAACACCAGAGGAAACAGCAAAAGTCATAGTCCGTGCTCAAAGGCGAGGCTACAAGGAATCCACAGCTCCGGAATATCTTCTCTACACTAACAATCTCACTAGGCTACTTCCTCGATCTTGCTACAACTTAATTATAGATTTCTTGGACGCCAAACTGGACGAACACGACTGAAGGGACCGTTAAATTCTAACGAATGACTCGATAACATGGAGGAGGTGGCCGACGAGCCCTTTCTTCCCCCGAGTGATGGTGTCCTCGTGAAACCATTTTTAGTGATAACTGGTGATACATCCTCCGGCGAGTGATGATTGGTCTATTTCGAATTCCAAGACCGAAGGCAGACTTTCCTTTTTGCCGGGTTATTCAAATGCCATAACTGCCTAGAACGGACTAACAGATAATCAGTATTAGTTATTTATTGGGACCTGAATCGGAGGAATTCTTTTCATTCTCACGTTCATACAGTTGGAGTTTTATTATTTAAATGAAAATCGTTTTTCGAGCCAAACAGACAACAAATTTGGATGTTGAAATTTGTGCGCCAAATATGGTTCAACACATCAGACGGTCGGTTAAAAAAAAATCTTTTAATAAATATTTGCTAAGAAATTCACGGAGTCTTGCACTTTCTTTCTCTCTCTCCCTCTTCTGACTACAAAAATAGTTACCAAAAAGAAAAAAATTCTTCGGACTAGAAACGCCAGCACAACACAAAACGAGAGGAGAGTCGATCGTATAAGGTGAACAACCATAACTTAAATGCCAAAGACAGTTTGAAATTTCTCCCGAGGAATCGTTTTGATACAAGAGAAGAAACTGTGTTGGGTCGAGTCATAAATAACTTCCGATGAAGGTCCATATATAATTCACAACGTTTCACAAATAATGCACACTTAAATCTAGAATGTGGAGTGATGTACATTGAAACGGCAAATCCATTTGATGATTAATGAGCACAGTTTTGTGTAAATCTCATTTCATAAATATTGCACGGTATCTTAGAAAACTCAACTTTAAATAAACGCACTCGCGTTTTTAATGAAGGATTCATTTCATAAGTAATGCACACTAGCGGGAGGTTTGTGGTTTAGTGACTAAGTTCCAGACTAAGAAGTTATAGTTGTGGGTACAAATCTTCCTCCCGTTATACCCAAATGGGTGAAAAACGGGATTAAAGCCCAACTATAACTATTTCATAAATAATGCACACTAGCACTGCGAAATGCACTGAGTGTATGAAAATAATTTCGTTAGAGTGAACTAGCTATGAAATAAATTTTTCATTCTAGTGTGCATTGGGAGGGTCAAAAGGAAGAAGACACCCGAAGACTCAACCCAAATTTGCAACGATAATTTCTAAAAAAATGGCGGCATCGAATATGATGTCACCCAAGGCCACGACCACTTTGTCAATGACGTTCATAGAATCAAGAAGGAAAACAGTTAGCATCCACACTACAACAGGAAGGAGGACTCACCGGAATACGTGTGGGAAGAGTGTTTCCTATGGGGACTGTCAGCTATGAGGGACCATGGGGAAGCACATCCTTTACTGGGACGTGGCCCAAGAAGACGAGAAAAACTGGAAGGCCATTGTCAATACTATGAACACTACTGTATAACATCCTCAGCCCACAGAAAACTAAATGTGATCCCGGGCTATAAAAGAAAATAATTATAGTGTGCATTACTTTTGAAATAAATTACCAATTTAAGCCTCTAATATTCATGGAAAGAAAACTTTTGTGTGAGATGAGTTTAGTTGTACAAGACACCGCGTGATACTTATAAAATGAATTTCTCACAAAAAGTGTGCATTATTTATGAAACGCATTTATACATTAGATCTTCCTTAGACTAATTTTAAACGAGGACGCGATTTTATTTATTGATTAATTTTAATTCTATCGGGAAAAAACCGATTAGCCGCCCACTCGATACCACGTGTCTGGTGTTACTATCAGGTTTCCTGATTTGAAGGACTATAAGTTGGCGGTCATCCAATTGGACCAATGATGACAAATCTTCATTGCCACCTTTTTTACAGTTTTTACAACATTGTCGGTCACGACTGGTATGTCACGATTCCATCGGAGGTCGATTTGTGCTATTATTTGGGACTCGTGATGGTCACTTATTTGGAAGTGTTTGAGTTTTGTACTTTTCAAAAATTGTTACATTCGATTTCTCAGGTTTCTGACCATCCCCTTTGGAATTACTGTATAGGAATCATACAGTGGATGCGATTAAAGCAACAACCCTCTTCTTTGATAGTAAACATTTTTTAAACGGTCAAAGAGGGATTTTCGTAAAAGTTAAACTTGCAACAGGCTTGGACCTAAGCAGTCAACGAGTGAAGACGAACGAATATCCCCCTTCTCCCCATCCCATACTGTGCAATACTTATGAAATGAATTCTTCATTAAAGTGTGCACTATTTTTGAAATAATCTCTTCATCAGAGTCCAATTGTTTGTGAAAAGACTCCCGAGATTCGAGTGAGCATCATTCATAAGCTCACTGTGCAATATTTATGAAACGACTTCCTCACAAATGGGTGCTTCATACAAGGTTGCACCACTTTTCAAATGAACTCTTCATCAAACAGTGCATTACTTATAAAAAGAATTCTTGACATAGGTGTGCATCATTTTTGAAACGAATCCTCGATTCAACTGTGCAATATTTATGAAATAAGATTCTAACAAAATCGTGCATTACTTATGAAATGGGTTCTTTGTAACAGACAATAGCATTGTTATGAAGCAAATCCGGGGGAAATTTAATTGTGCATTACTTTTGAAAAAAATTCTCAAGATAAGTATGCACCAGTTATGAAATGAATCGTGGATTTAACTGTGCAATATTTATGAAATAAGATTCTAACAAAATCGTGCATTATTTATGAAATGGGTTCTTTGTGACAGATAGTAGCATTATTATGAAATAAATCCCGGAGACATTTAAGTGTGCATTACTTATGAAATGACTGCTGTTTTCAAATGTGCACTATTTATGAATGGGAACCAACACCCAAATCCTACACGAAACCACCAATGGAATTTGAATTAGATTTGGAAGAAGGAATTAAATGGGCACAGACAGCGATACAGAACGACATGGATTAGTTGAGTCATAGGCTTGGGGTTCAGGGGGTATAGGTCGGTTTGGGTTATGTGAGTCAGTATTTAAAATGACTAACCGGAAGTGGGCGGTACCGAGTGACTTGTTAATTCGTTCCGGATAATTTTCTTTTTTCACCCCAATAGAATCTGTCGAAAGACACTATCCATCCCTACCCATCAAGAAAATATTGGAAACTTTGAAAAATCACTAAAAACCAAAATAAGCAACTCAGTTACTCACCGCCGGTCGTCGATTTAAGTCTAGAATTCCGTTCGGGCAATCAGACCTTTGATCCAAAAGAGTTTGGAGGTCATAAAAATTCAAAGATAAGACAACAAGTTTTAGGAATAATCTACTGTCTATTTATAACTGACAGACAACAAAATATCTTGGGGCACAGTAGGCTTTGCCATCGTACTAACTAAGGTTCTCGCCTTCCATTTTCTTCTTTTTTTTCACTTTTGATTTCGGTGGTTTTAAAAATAGAAGAAGAAACAAGAAGCGAAAGGAAGAAGAAGAAGAAGCAAAAACGGTGTGATTGGTTAGATGAAAGGCGTAGAATTGAATTAGTATCAAGTCGAAAGTAATTGGCATTTGCTCATAGGCACGAATGAAGTGAAGTTTAAAGTAGCGTATGTGCGTTGTGCTGTGTTGTGTTGTGTATACGTCCGGACGCGAGATATCGAGGATTTCGTAGTGCGGCTTTGCAACTGCGAGACTTGACAAGTTTTCGGTGTCGAAAACGACGGTCGTGTTGTTCGTGTGTAAGTATGAGTTTTATGTTATGTCAGAAATCGAGAGTGTTGTTTCCCTTTCGTTCTGTGATTTACAGTTTCAAATGAAATGGCGAACAATGGCGACGGCCACGACTTAGCATTTTAAACGACGGAATTACGGATTTTTTTCCCGAGTTAATTGATTCATGATCGATGTTTGCGAAATTGAATTTAATGAGCAAAATGACAATAATTTTAGGAATTTCGATTGGTAACTGTGAGGAGAGGAAGAAATTTTTATCAAAATTTGATGAGAGTGATGCGATTTTTTGTTTTTAGTTTATTTTTGAATTTAACGGTCTTTCGTTCTGGAATACTAGTCGAAGGGAAACAGATTTGTGATGAGTTTCTTCGGGAAATACTCCGCTTATGTTTTTCTTATCCAATCATCCCCTCTTTTCTCATTTTATTTATTTATTTTCTTTTTCTGTCCTCTTGCAACAGCATTCCTCCATTTTTCGATCATGTTCTTCCTTCCTCTTAATTACGGATTTTTGTGGAAACTCGTCCTTTCCGCTTTCTTCTTGAGGGTTGTTGGAGATCTTCGGCAGTCATTCCTACCCCGCTTAAGTCTTCTTCCCTTTACCCGAACCAACCCACTTTTGTTTTCCTTTTGAGAAAGTACCTGGAGACTCGATCGGTCAGTCTTCCCAGAATTTTTCTGGGCATTTTTCGTTATTCCAATTCTAACTTTTTGACCAGAGCGTTCTTCTTAACTGACAGATATTCTGCTACAAATAGAATCGATGAGCACATTACAGTATATACTACACAGCCTCAATTTTTCGCTTCTTGACAGTGATCTCTTATCCAACACGTTTCATTTTTATTTTTAGTGGAATTAAAAAAATTTTCGTTTTGTTATTCTCAAAGAAAAATGGCGGCGGCTCCGTCCGGAAGAATTTTTTGATTTTCTCTCAAACTTTTGTTTGGGTTTATTACAGGGATAGCCAATTCAAACGATATTTTGGAACACATATAAAAATATACGTCCTCATGTCGGAGTTATATTACAAACATTTCATTCATGTAAACTTAGATAGTATAATTATAATGATACTTAACGCACATTGTAGATAAATATATACAATAAAAATGCAGCAACTTTGGATGTATAAATATATTCAGTAAAAGTGTAATAAATCTCGCGGGCCGGAAAAATATTCAAGGAGAGCCACGGGTTGGCCGCCCCTGATTTGTTATATAATCCACTTCCACGCGCTATAGTGACAGTTTTGTTTTCTTTGTTTTCGTTTTCTACACTCACAATGCTTCCCTTAGTTACCTCTCAAACAATTACTTCTTCTACTCCTCCTCTTTTAACCGTTTTGCTGTCATTAACCCTCTTCGTCTTTCCTGTACTTTCTCTCATGTCTCTTCCCAAAAGTTGAATTTCCCAATTTTACAGTTTTTGTTTCTTCAAAAGAAAAATGGCGATGAAGGTTATGTGAAGGATTTTTCAGGTTTGTTAGGTAGTTCACTTGTAGCACTAGTTTTTGGTTTGTGACCTCTTCCTATCATTCCTCTTCTAATAATTTAGCTCCATCTCTCCTTTGTTACTTGATGTTGTAGATGTTACTTTTCCTGTTGTAAGATTCTTAACTACAACTATTGTTCCTCCTCTCTCGTTTGTTTATTACAGACCCTGTTCACTTTTGTCGTATCTGTTTTCTCTTCCAACTCTTCCTTCTCTATTTCCTGGCATTATGACACTTGTCTGATGTCCAGATACAGTGCCAAACTTTCATAAAGTTTCATTCAGTTCTCTTAAACTTTCATAGATCCTTCCATCAGGAAGTTCCGTCTGAAGGTTCGTCCTTTAGCACATTCAGCCATAAGTGATTCCGATATTCGGATTTTTATTTCCTCATGTCTGGAACGTATTATCTGTTACGATTATGGTGTACTGGTTAACTTACTTGTTATTACTTAACAGCTAATAGATAACACATTGTAATTTTGTTGCGTCTAGTTTTATCGGCGATGTAGGGCTGAGGTGTAATTATGCCTTTTTTGAGCGACTCCAAAGCCCGGAAGCGAATCGTTTCTGCCACGAAACCTGTTTCTTCACAACATGGCATCTTCAATAGAGAATTTCTCTTTCTTTTGTCTGGCTAAGAGATCGGCAAACACGGCTCGTCATTCGCGTGGAGCTCTTTGACTCGTTGAGAGTGATTTCAGACAGGCTTCAAATGCCTCTACCCTCTCGCACTGTAACCATCACACTTTTTATTTATTTATTATAATTTTCTTCTCTTCTTCTTCTTCCTGATTATCATTTTCATTTACTATTATCGTACCACTATATAGTATTTCTATCCTCTCCTGATCAAATCCCGTCCGTTTTCCCATCCCGGTTTCCTAGATGAAAATCTCCTTAAAGCTGACTGACTCCCGCTGTCTTGAATTTGAAGACAGGCGGCAGTTAACTAGGGTATGGTTACTGTATACAGTCACACCCCGATAAGTCTTGCGGTTTATGAATTGAGTTAAACCGCCATCTTAGACCTCGAGAACCTCATTAAAAAAATTTTTTTAACGCCAAATCGATAGATAAGCCCTGAAATTTCCTCGACCTTTGGCACCGATCAAATTTCCCACAAAAACTTTTCGTTAGATAACTTTTATATAATATTTATCTATAATTCACGTCTAAAACGATTTATTTTTTCATTTGCTTAAATCAAAGCAGAGAATCAGCAGTAATCAGTAGTCGAGAGAGAATTACATGGACGACAATAACCTAGGACACAGAATGATTTCCTACGTTCTTCTCATCGTAGAACTCATGGTTCTAAATGTTAAAATGTTGATCGAAATTTGTATATCGATATTCAGGATTTTCGTACCTCCTGAAGAAGTTTCCGTCGTCGGTGAAAAAGTTTTGGTAAGCCTTGGAAGTATTTTTTGTTCTTTTTTGAATGAAATCTCATTCGAGCAGATTATTGTTATCTTGTTGATCTGCTCTGTCTATTTGATTTTGTCTTTATCTGAAGTTTTTGTTCAAGATAACTGGCACGGGACACGGTATAGGTAAAGAATTAGCGAGACAGTATGGAGAATTGGGCGCCGAAATAATTTGCGTCGATGTGAACCCACAAACGAACCAAGAAACAGTTAATGAGCTTAGGAAGATAGGAGTTAAAGCTGTAGGATTTGAGTAAGTGCCTACCTGGTCCATGGTGGTGATTAGATGAAAACAGTTTTAGAGAGAGAGAGTGTGTCTGTGTGTCCCATTTTGAAAACCCGGTTGAGAGTTGCCTCAAAACAAAGCTTTTTTATAAATTTCACTCAGGTAAAGAACTCATTTCATAAATAATGCACACTCTAATAAAGAGTTAGTTTAAAAAAATAGAACAGTCGGTTATAAAGAACTCATTTCAAAAATACTACACATTTATGAGAAACTCAGGTTATAAATTCTTCGCGGCCTTTAAAATAACTTATTTCATAAATAATGCACACTTTGACGAAGATAGGATTCCATAAGTGATGCATACTTGAAGGGAAAAGACCCTTCCATAAATAATGCACACTGTAATGAAAAGTTCATTTCCGAACTTGTGAAGACTGTTGTGAAGAGCAAGATTCCCGATAGGAGTGTGCATTACTTTTGAAATGAATCCTTCATACTAGTGTGCATTATTTTTGGAATGAATCATCGATACTAGTGTGCATTACTTTTGAAATGAATCATCAATACTAGTGTGCATTACTTTTGAAATGAATCATCAATGCTAGTGTGCATTACTTTTGAAATGAATCCTCGACATTACTGAGGACTACTTTTGAAATAAGTTCTTCAAAAGATAGAACAATCAATATTAATAACAAAACAAAAACGAACTTCAACTAATAATGTGCACTACTTATGAAATGAATCCTTTAATCAAACATCCACCATGCACACACTTAAAATACCTAAACCTCAGCAATGTCAACAGATGAAAATGTCTGAACCTAGTCTTTGCTCACAGTTATCTAGTAAATGACGAAACCTTATGACTGTGCATAAGTAAAGTTATCGCTTAGTGCGCCATGATATCAACATTTCATGGTAACTCGAGAAGAGCTGATAACTTAAGTCTTCTCACCACTTGTGTTTGTTTGTTTTTCTGTTTTTAAATTAATTGTAGCCTAATTGTCGTCGTGGTGATAATAATTTTTACAGTTTTCTGGAAAAATTCTCAACGATTCAAAAAAAAGTCAGAAGTCGATGTGAATGACTTGTGTGTGAAAGTCTAAGTTCCAAGAGTTTGAGCCGAGGTTGACTTATCAAATTAGCCAACATGTGTGGAATTTTTTTTGTTTTGGTTGTTTCTTTTAGTATATATATAAACTATCGTGGAGGTGGTGTTGCTGCTGCCGTTGAAGCTGCACCAGCTGCGGCAGCGGCAGCAGGAGAAAAAGAAGCCAAACAGAAGAATCTAAGGAATCAGATGATGATATGGGTTTTGGTTTATTTTGTATAAACCATCTCGAGCATTTTTATAAAACATATACTCTCAGATAAGGTGGTGATATGTGGCTATGTCAATCATTTCCCGGCTAATTCTGCCCTCACCGGTTGTTCTGGTGACGTTGATAGCCAAGACATGACGTCTTTAACACGTTGACTGCCAAATATGATCCTATCTCATCTCAACGTCAACCACGAGCTATCATCTAGTATGACAGGGTAAATTTGAATTAATGACGTCAGAGAAGAAAAAAGCGTTGGCTTAAAATGAGCAGAAAGTATAATTAAAGTTTTTTATATTATAATATAATTACTCTAAATTAGCTTCGTAGGCGAGAATCCTGAAAAGTTCCATGACAGTCAACGTGTTAATAAAATCACGTTGCAAAATTATTTTCGTTTTATTTATCAACAATCAAAAGCCTCTGACGAGTTGTGTAGTCTTGAGATATTGAGGACAACATGTTTACATCTGGAAGGTACGATCCTATACCTGTCTGTAGCCTTGTCAGCCCTCAAACGAAAACAATTATGAATCGCTTTAAACCCGAGTTCAAAAGGGCAGCGAGGGGAATGGCGTTTTTGTTAATCTCAAGGTCGGTGTCTTTGTTTTTATCAACTGGCAATTAACATGCCTAATGGATCCAAAAAACTAAGCTTATTACGCTCAAGAAGCTTTTGTTGAGTTGTATGTAAGCACAGTTTTTGGGTTTGTTTGATACCATGTCAAAACAGTATAACAATTAAGTTCAATTCTCAGTATAGACCAGTGGTTCTCAAACTTTTTGTCCTACTACCATCCTTTTCAGAAAAAAATTACTTAGCGCCCCTCAAACGATATGGGCCCTAATTGAGAGGAAGACAAATTTTAATTGGCGTCCTTTGCCTGATATTCCTCCTAACTTTTTGTAGAAAGAACTTTATGGTCTCGCCGCCCTGTAGACATGGAAGCTCAGCGAACAGAGCAGAATACCTAAATCAATTTATATAACTCATCTCTCATTGCTTTTATACTATCACCGCCCCCTTACAGTTGGTTGTTCATTGCTTCCCAAATCCACTTGTCGCTATCAGCTCTCCCACTTTGGGAACCACTGGTATAGACAGTAAAAATAGAAACAAAAAACGCCAACTGGTGTACGTTATTAAACGTTTGATTTCGGTGGGACTTTTATTAACTTTCGTCTGACACTACAGAAATAATATGTGTAGTATAGATATAATAATATAGAAACAACTTATAATAATTATAGTTGAGTTTTAAACCCGTTTTTGACCCATTTGGTGTAACAGGATACGGGAGGAGGATTTGAACTCGCGGTGTTAACTTCTTAGTCAGTCACTTAAACCACTATACCACACTGTATAGAAACAATATTGTCATACCTATATTATTTCTATATTATTGTTTCATTTCCACAAAGCTCACAAACATGGCAGTATGTCTGATCGGTGAATTCAGGAAACTAGCACTAAGTGGATGGTGTTACCGACCCCCTTCCACCTAAGACAAGAGTTCTTTCAACAAAGACTCCACAGTATGAAAAAAAAATTAAGGAAAACTACCCCCAAAAGGTAACCCATCCTAAAATCCTTAATGCGGCACAAAAAACAACGAATTTCAACCCTCCCAGGCAGAAAAGTGAGAGAGGAATAGCAGAACAGCAAAGAAATGATTGAAACTAACGTGGTCTAAAGATGGCCTAATCAAAAACTAAATATATAAACAATAATGAACATAATATGGATATAAAAATATTATAATAGAACAATAATATAAAAACCATAAAATTTTCTGCCTGTTTTGTAGGTGTGATGTTTCCAAGAGGGAAAATGTTCTCGAGCTTTATAGAAAAGTCAAAAACGAAGTCGGTGATATAACCATTTTAGTGAACAACGCAGGGATCATGCCAACCAAAAAATGGAGGGACCAAATCCCGAACGACGTTCTCAGGATATTCGAAATAAATGTTTTCGCACATTTTTGGGTGAGATTTAAATATTTGTAAATATTTCATGGACTGACTCAAACACACGATGCCTAAACCCATGACCAATCGCCTAATTCAGATGACCGGTTCATAGATTAAGGACCATAGGCTCTCTACAACTAATTACATGTTGGGAAAACCCCCAGACTTTTGACGAACGCTTCACTCAGATTTATTTTACCGTTTAATTCGTTCCATGGAAAATTTTAAAGCAAAGTCCTCAGAGTTTATTTCTATTTGGTATGCTAACTTGTTTTCAGCTATTTGAAGCTTTCGTACCATCAATGATACAGAAGAACCATGGACACATTGTGGGAATCTCTTCCGTTGCTGGCCTAATAGGATTCCCTTATGTCACTGCTTATTGTGGCAGTAAATATGCAGTACGAGGTAAGAAGAACACCCACACAAAAGCTCATCCCTAATCAAAAATAGTTTCCTCCATTTTGTAAATGGATTTCAGGGGTCATGGAAGCGATGGCAGAAGAATTTCGAGCGGAAGGCAAAGCTATAAAATTCACAACAATATTTCCATACATGACTAACACGGGACTTTGCAAAAAGGTTAAAATCAGGTAAGACGACTGATTATGATTTTACATCATCACCATAATGTCGTTCATTTAACAGATTTTTATATCACTTGCTTGTGTTAACAAAATAGGTTTCAAAGTATGTTCAACATGCAAGATACAAAATACGTAGCATCACAAATTATCAGAGCTCAAAGAAGAGGTTACAGAGAAGCAATGATACCAGGTTACATGAAGCCCTTGCACGATTATGGAAGATTGTTACCCGAAAAATCTCAAATGGATTTGATTGATTTTGTTGATACTGGACTTTGTGTGGAGTAGCCGTTTTTTGTGTTAAATATTTGATAGTTTTTTAAATAGTAAAATAAATAAAATACATACGTCTTAATTTCTTTATGGTTCTTAATTAATGTAGCATTCTTTTGTATCCCAATCAAAGTTCCTAAACCGCTTTATAAAACACAATAAAAAATTTTTCCTTCATTTTTTCACTGACGCACTAAAAACCGCTCAAATTAGTTTACAAAAGACGCCACAAGTAGCGCTGCAATCGTTTTCACTCGCTAATGCCACTTTCAAAGGACAAGGAATAAATGGCTGTCAAAATGTTATTTTTGAAATACTAAGTTTTCATTTTCTTAAACGGATTATCGAATGTTTGAAATGGAAAGAATAAGTGATGAAGCTGTTCAAGCGACAAATGAAGACGCTAGCGAATGCAAACGATCTGCTGTTCAATTAGGCTATTGGTCAGATCCGTACATTCAGTTTTTTGTGAAAGCGACCGACAGAAAAGCACCCGAAATCAATCGCGGATATTATGCCAGGACTATGGGAGTTTGGTTCTTGCTTGAGAAGTTCTTACAGGTAAACAACAGAATAAATAACCATAAGGTACAAAAGGTTTTGATTTCTGTATGGATTACTGCATAACCTCCGACTCTGCCTTTGTTTACTTAAGAATGATCAATTATGAATGATGTGAAAAATTTTTAAGGATGGTCTGCGCAGACACTTAAGCTACACCTTAGTGGTGTGTTTGGCATTTTATTAAAATACTCATTCGTCATTTTTAAGATAAAATAGAATCATTGCCATAATTAGTATGAGTTAACTCACACAAAGTTGATGACTGGTGTGGTGGGTAACCAAGCCTTGATCCTAATTCCTTTTGTTACAGGTTTCTGGTTCAGATTGTCAGATAATTAACTTAGGTGCAGGGTTTGATACATTGTATTGGAGGTTGAAAGAATTGGGTCATGATATCACTAATTATGTGGAAGTAGATTTTCCAACAGTAACCTCACGAAAGTGTCATTTCATTAAAAGAAACAAGCAGTTATTAGAGAAAATTCATGCTGAAGGTATAAACTCACATTCGGGGTTTAAATCATTTTAGACAAAATGGAAGAGTTTGATTCACTTGATTCAATTTTCAGATGGTGAAATTCGACTCAGTGCAACAGATTTACATGCTAGTGGATTTCACATCATAGGTGCAGATTTAAGAAATACAAAAGACTTAGAAGCTAAATTTATGGATTCTGATGTCAAATTTGACATGCCCACATTTATATTATCTGAATGTGTTTTGGTTTACATGGAATCACAGGCAGGCAAAGTACTTGTGAAATTTCTATCAGAAAAATTTAATTCTGCAGTTTTTGTCAACTATGAACAGGTTTGTAGAAAACGATTGATAACTTGGTGTGGGGTTTTGTTTGGAAAAAAAATTTTTTTTTCTCTCATTGATGAATGGAATCAAAGATGTAGAATGAAAGTGTGGGTGGGATTTGGTTGAAAGGTCAAGCACCTAACTAGTGAGGTGATGGTTGAGAGTTTGAGCCACCTTCCGACATTCTGTTATGCTTATCAATACTGGGAATCTGAATTGAATCTTGAAATGTGCATTACTTTTGAAATGAAGCCCACATAAAATTATATCATACTCAGGAGTGAGTAATGGGATTCAAAATGAAACTAAACAAAATTTAATATTTTTTAGGTTAATATAGGAGACAGATTCGGAGAAGTGATGTGTAAAAATCTCAGAGCTAGGGGTTGTCCATTAGCTGGTGCTGATGCTTGTCAGTCATTAAATTCACAAGAAAGCAGGTATGACACTTTAATTTCTTTATTGTTATAAGATCAAAGTGTTGTTTAAAAATAATATTTAAATGTCAACATCCCAGGTTCTTAGATAATGGTTGGGACGGAGTCAAAAGTTACGACATGGTAAAAGTTTACCATTCTTTACCAGCACATGACAGACAAAGAATTGAACAGTTAGAACTTCTCGATGAACAGGAAATTCTCATTCAGTTGTTTCAACATTACTGCATAATTATTGCTTACAAGGGAAAATCACTAGATGGCGTAGATTTTACTTAATCAAGAGGTGAGTGGAAATCATTTAGAGGACGTAGCCAATCCAAGATTTGGATACCAACCCGCAGAACTAGACCAACCTCAATTTCTCTTTTGTAATCTTTGGATTTGTTTATTTTAATTTCAGACGAGTGATTAATGCATTCAGCTTAGGTATTATCGGGATTGCAGATGAATATTGCTCGCGTATATATTTGCAGAATGGTCGAGATCATCAACAAACCCTCCTCACCCCCTACCCACTTCACAAAAGTGTTTTCGTGTACATTATTCTCCTTTGATCGCGGTGCGTTTCCCTTTCTTGGCGCACCACAGTCTCTGTATATTGTATTTTTCTAACCTTTTCAGTATTTCATAGAGTTTTTTGGCATAAATAGATGGAAGATTCTTTTGCTCAGGTTTGAAACGAATATTTCTAAACTAATATTATCTTATTTTAATTTATTTATCGGGAGAGTTGATAAATAAGAAGTGACAGAGCACACAGAATTTTTTTTGCATTGGAATCAATTTAAATTAATTACAATTCTTGAACGCAGGAAAATATTTATAGTCTATAAATGAAGGGGTAGTAGTTAATGAAATGAATTACAATACTAATTTTTGGATTTGTAATCAATGAAGATAGTGAAATTGTTATTTTTGTGTTGGCGGGAAAGGGTGTTTAGAATCATATTTATATTTAAATATCACTCTGTTTGGTATATATGAATATATTGTGCACAAGTAAATGATTTTTAATAATTTTAAGTATAGAAATTATTCGGTTGGAACGTTTTTTAGATCTTTGGGTACACATTTATTAGATAAGTTTAGGTTTTGAGTATGTTTTAGACATTCGCGACCGGGAATTGTAGACAGAAACGATTTGTTGCCACCGGTTATGTTGAGTGTGAAATTAAAACAATCTAAACATGGTCAAAATTTTTTTGAAATTAAGGTAAAAAGCTTAAGAAATTATTTTGTTTTCCTAAAAATAAAAATGAGAGCGTCATCGATTATTCTGCGAATTAACTGGGTAGTGTTCATATTAACAGCTTTCGAGCTGACATACTCATCACATTTGGAGTTGTGTATCCGAAACAAAGCTCACAAAAATACCTGAAAATGGTTTTGTTCCAACCTATAACAATCACTCTCTCAGATAAACAAAAATGAACGTTTTGAATATTTTTTTTTATATTTCAGTGACGTATCCAAAGAAAGGTTAAATTCATTTATCAGGAATTAATTATGAATTTGTGTCAAGTCTATTTTTTTTTGTCTTTCTGACTGAAGTAGATTTTTGGTTTCAATAAACAAATCAGATTTAACTGGATTCGAAAGGGGGTGAGATAGATTTCAAGTCTGACCAGAGTGGGGTGGTAATTAAAAACTAAAATCTGGGGATGATTAGCTGACTTAAAGAATTTTCGTTTTGGTTTTTGTAGAATCGACTCATCTCTTCGAAAAGTTATTGTTTATTGTATCTTATTATAGTCAAATTTAGTTGATCAATGATTTGGAATTTGAGAAAAAAAATTATTTATAGTTACAGGTCCAAAATTTCAGTTTAGATTTTAGTTCAAATTTAACACACAAATTGAAAGATTGGATGAGAAAAAATTAAAACTTAGCCTACTACAAAAGGAACAGCGAAGAGAAAATATCTCCCCATTCTGGATTTGACTAATAGACTATTCGATGAAATACTTTTTCTAGACTTTGGAATGATAATTAATTTATTTAGTAGATTTAGATATTATTTGTTTCGTCTTCTCTCTCAACGAGCGTTTTCTTGTTATTTATAAGAAGCTTAAGATGAAAAAAAAAAAGAAAAAATAATTTACTTAAATCGGTTACTGTCTTAGTGAAATTTTGCCAATACATATTTTTGTCTGTGGGCTATTTTTGTAATTATAATTTTTTTATTAATTAGATTTTTATGAGGAGAAAAATTAAGTATAACTAGTCCAGTTAACTTTCATACAGTTCAATTCTTCTTGCCTATTATGGTTTAAAAAATTTTTCTTGTTTGAGCTTGGGTGTGTGATCATCACCCAATTCAATTGGTAAAAATTTTTGGCGTGCTGATGATTGGCCTTTAAACAAGCCAATGAACATGATACAGAGACGTAATATAACTAGTCAAAAAAGAAAATTGGTCGCCAACGAGATGAAAGGTAAATAAAATCAAAATTCATGCGTGGTGAGGAGATGCAATCCGACCCTGATATAAAATCAAAGTTGATATCATTTCCTTCAGTCGTCAGAATTGTCATCAGTCATCATGTCTTGCTCGTTTTTGGTTTTAAGAACTTGACTTCCGTTTTTCTTCCTCAGTATCACACATCACACAATATTCATACAACTTTGTTATTGACACTTTGTTGTTTTATTTCAGGGGCGAATTACGGCTTACTCACCACAATGCCAAAAAAAATTTTTTTCTTAAATAATTCAAATCTTTGTTTTGTATAAAATAACCATTTTCTTCTGAATTTATTTTATAATGAAAAAGATAAAATTTTTCAACTCGTAATAACTTTTCCTTTTTTTCTCTCCTTTTTTCGGGGTCAAATAATTTTCGTGTACAGTTACTCTTTTTGAACGGTTTTTGGGACAGTTTTCATTCAAATTATATTTTTATGTACTGATGTCTCCTGTGATTTGTAATTTAAATAAATATATTATTCTTTTGAAACGATTTTAGTGTTGTTTTTCTTCTCATTTATACCCTAGTAGAACTCATTTCTTAAATAATGCACACTTTTATGGAGGAGTAATTTCATAAGTGATACACAAGTTTATGAATCTAAGTGTCTAGCAGAGACCAACCAGAATAAAACTCGAAGACTAGCTTACGAAGGTTAAAAAGGGCATGGTAGAACTATAAATCAGGCTCTAAGACATAAAAGGTTTAAAATCTAAAAAAGGATAATAGAAAGTTCGAATTTCTCAAAAAAAATTGAAACTAAAACCGGCGAAAGGTGAACGGTAAAGAGGAAGAAGAACTACAGTTAATGAAGACTGTCAGAAAGAGGGAAAGAACAATAGGATGGATGGGCTGAAATAACAATCTATATATAGTTATTGAGTGATCGAGACAAAAATAAATAAGAAAAATTTGTGATTAATTACCTTAAATCACTAAAAATAACCGGTGGGCAAATTGGTTTCAAGTCACGAATAATCCGTTACTACTTGAAGAGGTTGGTAACCCTGCCATAAGAGACAATCGTACTTTAGATAAAGTTGTTTTGATGATTAAACCCGGCATTTACGAGTTTACTAAACAGAAAATATTCACAAGAATATAAAAATTTAAGAAACTACAGGAATTCTAACGTAAAATTCAGTTAAAAGTTTCATCTCCGTCTTACGTAATCAAAGCAGTTTCAAAATTGTCTCCTTGCGGCAACAAGACGAATGGACTTTAAAATTTGTGAATACAGTCACGTCATTTGGGGGAATTTCATTTATGTTTGGAGATATCTCGATTTTTATAACTTTATCGTTTCATTTGAAAGTTTTCCGCGAGTTATTTACGAATTCATTTACGAATTAAACAGGGGAGGAAGTCGAATTATTCGCACTCACACCGTATTTTATAATAAATAACACGAAACGAGCCGCATCAATTTGGCAGGAAATCAGAAGCTGTCTTAATCAGAGATTATTTACTTGTTTGACATCGTTTAACCTACTTCCGTGGGAAATCTAATCAAAGTTTAAAGACCAGTCGGTCGATGTGCAGCCATGAACGCGAACATCCTTCTCCAACAACCTACGAAAATGTTACATTTGTGGAAAAACTTGAGGGAGCCGCGAAATCGCAAAGTGGTTTTTGATCTGATAAGGTAAATTGGATAATAAATATTTTGATGTATTTAATTACGTCTTTAAATTTTTATTAAGAACTAGGAACTGAATTTGCAGTTTTATCACCACAACCTTTTGATAGGTTACTACAATTAAACTCATGTTGAGCTGTGGTTTGTTAAGTAGGTCAGGAAACCCCAAAATTGTTTATCTTTTTCACTTTTGATGAGTTATCGAATGAAGTTTTAACCCATACACCAAAGCCTGAATTCCTTAAAACTGTACCAAAGGTATTTATCACATAACTTTGTTTTTTATTTAACCACCTTGAACATTAACCTTTTGATTTTTCTAGCCATAGTTTCACTAAAAATGTCTAGTTTAGCTTAGCTGACATTTGACTTCGAAATGGTTTTGATAACATATGATTCATTCAGAATTACAAAATATTTAATTATGAATGGAAAATTTTTTTTTACAAATTTAATTCCACATCAATCTCTAAATTATTAATTGTGGTTTGATTTGTTGGGTCAGGAATTTAAATTTTGATTCTTTTTCAGGTGTATGTCAAGTGAAAAAAGTCCAGGAAAGAAGGAATTAAAGGTGAAAAAATATGAGCCGTCCTTGTCATTTGTCAAGAATTTATATTTGGGTAAACTGGAACTCACTCAGGTGTTTCCATTCCCTGAACCATTGACCAAAGAGCAATTGGAAATGGTATCGATGTTGATCGATCCTTTTGAGAAGTTTTTTACGGTAAGGAAGGATTATTGTTGTCATATGCTTGTTCACTAATGTGTGTGTGATTTCAAAGCTACGTTTTACTTTTGGGTGTAGGAGGATGTGGTAAAGGGCTTGAGCTTTTATGTAATAGTTCAGAAAGAAGTAAAGTGACAACCAAACTTGTATTATCTGCAGAATAACTTAGAGTTACAGTTGAGAATGAAATACTTTGTTTTAAGAACATTTTAAAATTAATATTCAAGATATTCCTACCCTAAGTTCAATTAGAGCTTAAAATATTTTGATTATCTGATAAGAAAAAAAAAATTCTTTCAGGCATTAAATTAGTTTTTGAATATTTTAGGAAGTCAACCATCCAGACAAAAACGATGCTGATGAGGTGATTGAACCTCCTACTCTAGCAGGGTTATGGGATATGGGAGCTTTTGCCATTCAAGTGCCTCAAGATCATGGTGGCTTAGGACTTAATAACACACAATATGCAAGAATGGTTGAAATCGTTGGTAAAAATGATCTTGCTGTTGGGATTTGTCTAGGAGCTCATCAGTCAATTGGATTCAAGGTAAGGTCATTGACTTCCCAATCTTTTTTGGAAAGTGATTATTTAAGAGAATATTCTCTGTGACAAAAAATTCATTTACAGGGTATTTTACTATTTGGCACTCCCGAGCAAAAAGCTAAATATTTCCCGAGGGTTTCAACAGGTAAAGAATTTGCAGCTTTCTGTTTGACAGAACCTTCAGCTGGAAGTGATGCTGCTTCAATTAAGTAAGTTACAACTTGACATGTGCAACCTCTTTCGAGAAAAGGTTGAAACATGAGTCATGTGATAATTTTATTGGATTTCAGAACTAGGGCTGTTCAATCAAAAGATGGCTCACATTGGATTCTAAATGGATCAAAAATTTGGATTTCCAATGGTGGTTTCGCCGAAATCATGACTGTTTTCGCCCAGACTACAGTCAAAGACGCTGACGGAAAAGAAAAGGACGCAATGACTGCTTTCATTGTCGAAAGAGGTTTTGGAGGTTAGTTTACAGCACTTTTCAGTCTGTATTAATAATTTGTTATTACACTTACAATGAAATATATATTTTATTTCGACAGGAGTAACTTCTGGTCCACCTGAAAAAAAGAAAATGGGTATCAAGGCTTCTAACACGACTGAAGTTTATTATGACAATGTGAAAGTCCCCAACGAGAATGTTTTAGGAGGAGTAGGAAATGGTTTCAAGGTACAAACACAAGTTTGAGTTCTTGTTTGAAACTTTTTCAAAACAAAACCACTAAAATGTTATCTTAATCAGGTCGCAATGAACATATTAAACAATGGAAGATTCGGAATGGCTGCTTGTTTAGCTGGGACAATGAAAGCGGCCATTGCGAAAGCCGTCGAGTTCGCAACTCAAAGGTTACAGTTCGGACAAAAACTCGAATCCTACGCTGGGATCCAAGAGAAAATCGGACGAATGGCCACGCTTCAATACGTGACGGAAAGCTTAGCTTACATGATTAGTGGAAATATGGATCAAGGAAGAACGGATTACCAGTTAGAGGCTGCCATCTCGAAGGTAAAAATTGGGAGGATGAGTGGACCGTTTGAAGGGCGTGATCATTGGAGTTAATTTGAGTTTTGTTTGTGTAGTGTTTTGCTTCAGAAGCAGCCTGGATAGTGACGGATGAAGCCATTCAAATAATGGGTGGCATGGGATTCATGAGACAGACAGGCTTGGAAAGAGTTCTGAGAGATTTGAGGATATTTAGGATTTTCGAAGGAACAAATGATATTCTTAGATTATTCGTCGCATTGACAGGTGGGCCAAAATTTCGAGAATGTCAGCACCCAAACCCATACACCATTTAATTAACCGATTGTTTGTATTTGCAGGGATGCAGGAAATTCAAAAATATTTAATGAATCTGAAAAAACAGGCAACAGGTGGGGGAGTTGGAAGTATTGTAGGTGAAGCTCAGAAACGGATGAGTCGGTCCATGAATTTAGGTTGGGGCATCTCTTTTGGCAATGCGGTTCATCGGAATCTAGAAAATGAAGCAGCCATGCTGGGCAAAGTAAGTTTTGGAGTCGCTTCTTGTATGTGCACTGACCGACATCGAGACTATATCTGGTTAAAAGTGTTAAAGTCTGCATCTTGCTCAAAAACAAGTGACTGAGTGACTATCCTTTCTTTTGTAAACAATTGTAGTAGATAAGGGTGCAAACCAGGGTTCACCGATTTGACCAGTGACATCATCATTATATTTTTGGTAAAAGTCTAATGAATTTTGTGGGTTGGTCACCCCTGGTTAACACCTTTATTGGAGTTTTGTTACTGTTACGTTAGTGTTTACTGGAGTTATGTTATTTGTTTGTAAACGTCTTAGTCGGTTTACACTGGACTAGTGGTCATAATTATTTATTTATTTATTTATCTAGTGCGTAGAAAACTTTGGTGCCGCCGCCGAATCTTTATTACTCAGATACAAAAAAGACGTAGTCAATCAACAGTGTTACCTCAATCGGTTAAGTCAAGCAACCTTCGACATCTACACAATGGCCGTGGTTCTGTCCAGGTGCACTCTATCCCTACAGAAGGGTCTACCGTCCGCCGAATATGAAGAAAGTCTAACCAAAATATGGTGTCACGAGGTGAGTTTTTACCTATTTTAACACTGTGATGTCCGGTGGCCCCACTGTGGGTCACGAAAACAGCATCCTATAGCCGCCGGTGACCCCATGGTGGTGCCATGCAATATTTCACAAACACTATTGGCTGAGTGCCGGTGACGTCACATTCGGAAATTATTGCGCATGCGTCCCTGGCAATCTTATGTGGACGGTTACCACTAAAGTTCACATGTTGTGAATTTAAAATATTGGTGCTCAGGAAGCACGAGAGTCAGTTCTACCGGCACCGACACGTTTAAATTTACCTTAGACCTCCGGACGTCATAGTGTTAATCAATCAAATAAAATATTTTAGGTGTAACCCACAATACCGACATTATTTTACAGTCCATCAAATATATAATCACAAAATTGTTTTTAATGTTTATTTTCAGGCTTTCCAGAGAGCTGTCTCCAATATGAACGTAATCAACGACAAATCCTACGCCGAGACTTTCTCCAGGCTGTCCAAAGTGTCACAACAAATTTGTCAGAATGGAGGAGTCGTTCAAATGAATCCGTTAAACGTTTAATCACATTTCAATCAAACACAGACTTACATATCGTGTCCGTTATTAGATCAAATACCGTTTTACTCGTTTTAAAGACTACGCGTAATACTCTTTTCAAAGTGTTACTGAGAATCTTCTGAAAAAAGACTCCCATGACATATATTTTTATATCGATTTACAATATATACAACAAATTAGTTATAATTATGTAATTTGATTGAGGACGAAGGTTTTCTCTTTTGGTTTTGGTTTAAATATTCTTTTTTTAAAGACAAAATCAAGTTTTAGTTTGAAAGTTGATTGGAATTAAAAATTGAAGAATTAGATTCAATCTTTGAAAGAATTATTTTATTAATATTATTGAATATTTATTTGATTTATTTATAAACTATTTTGGAATGTGGCTGTCTTGTATTTTTATAAATAAATGTTTTATTTCAATAATCTGATGTTTAGTTGGTCACTTAGATTGTGTAGTCATAACCATGATCATCTCTAACATGGGTTACCAGTTTGGTTATTGTTAGTAGGACTTTGTTGGGTAGTAAGCAAGTTTGTGGTAGGGTAAGAGAATCGTCGTGGCTTGTCCAGATGTTGATATTTGAAGACATCCTCAATGGATGATGGTTAGTGTAGAATAGACCAGTCAGACCAGTGGTCAAAGATATAACATTACTAACAGTAACATGAAGTAGTTGCTAAAATTTAAGGATTCATCATGCAGTCCGGTGTTTTGTTTTTGCTGTATCGGCCATCTTGTTGCTGTGAGCTCTTTTCCTCTTCTCAGATTACGCCACAGCCTGATTTTCGACGGGGACTCCTGTAGCTCCAGTTTGTTCTTCATCCTGTCACGCTATTTTAGATACTGTTGAATGATCCTCAGTTATGACCTTTTCCTCTTCTAGGAACTACGATGGTCTTGTCTTTTTCGTCAGGAAGTACTGGAAGATCCTCTTTGTCAGTTTACAGGGTCTATTCTGCTGGTTATTCTTCTCTTCCTCATTGCAATCCGACATCCGTGTATGACTCATCGCAGTCTTATTCTGTACTCCCCGTTCTCAATGACTGGACCAGGATTTTCCTGAGTGTTTTTCTTCCAGCACTTCCAGAAGGTTCCCTCATTATTTTTTAATGCAATAATTAACTACTGTTTGTCTCAAAATACAAGACAAGTAGTTTTTAGGTCTAGAATTTGAGGGGAATAGTTCCTCAGCCTCAGAAGAGGATTAAGGATGAACTGGAAATCAGTCAGTAGGGGAGATTAAGATAGAGAAGGACTATAGAAGAAAATAGAAGAGAATGTATTTAGAAATAAAAAACAGAAAAAGAACAGAAAAAGACAGAAAGAGAAATAGTAACAAAACATAATTAATGTGAAATTATGAACTGTATCTGCTTATACATTTATGGCAGCTTGGGAGTATGTTCCAGAGAATCAATTTCAACCAAACATTTCACAAATCTCGAATAAAATAAGGAACAGGTACTGTCTATCAGGGTGTGGGAGTGACTCCCATCAAAACTCACACTGTCAATGAGTCTACAGCTCTCTAGCTTTCCTGCTTATCTCAAAAATATTGCACACTGAGGATTTAATTTTTTAATTATCCAATCTATTATAGTAAAAAAGATTTTATTTAAAGAAACACACACTACTGAACAACTTCAATCTCGTAAAGCATCCATACTTGTAGAATGATTCATTTCAATAATAATGCACAATTTGAGCTAGAATTTATTCCATAAGTATATAACACACCAACAGCACCCTTCTTTTGATACATTTATTAAACTAATATTCATTAAATATACAAATTTTCTGAAGCAATAATTTATTTATATCATCAAAAGTAAAACCATCTCATACACAAAAGAGAACTCAGCTAGCTACACATTACAACTCAATTTAAACATATCAAAACTGGAACATTTATACAAATGCATATAAAAACATTTCTTTAGTCTTCTACTGTTTATACTTCTCCCTAATTAGGAACTCATATTTTTATTATTACTTCTGCTAAATTCTACTTCAGCATTGGTGGAGACCTTAGGACTAGATTTTGTTTCAGTACTGAATCTCTGTAAGTGTCTCGAATGTGGTAAAACAAGAAAATTAGAGTCTCTAATTGCTTCATAGGCACTTGGCGAATACATATTAATCATTCTAGCCCATTCCTTCATATCTGAAGAATATGAATATGAATTCGAAAGAGATAAATTAAACTGTTCCAATAAGAAATTTAATTGCTTTGGAACATCACCACCTGAATACTTATCATCAGACTTTATTATGTTAATTAACTGACCAAATTTATTATTAATTGATGAAATCAAACTTCCTACAGTTTCAGGAAATTCATTCAAATTATCTTTGTTGTACTTAAACAGAATCTTTTCTAGTACACCCCAATGAGTGATCCTTAAATTCATTGGTAAAGCCCAATTTAATTGTGACTTTGACAGTAGGTTATTGTTCACAACCACAGTGCATGTCATGTCCTTCGATATCTTTACACTACTCACTATCTTTGGAATGAGGTCAGTATAATCACAACAATAAAATAAAACAAAGTTCGAATCAGTATGAACATTCCAAGAGGTGAAAATACATTTTTTCTCTGGTAGTTTTTCACATAAGTCTTCAAAATTCTTAATTATATCTTTCTGTAACATTTCATTCACTTTCTTTTCTTGAAGTTCTAATAATTTCTTTCTACGATCCGCTGGATCAGTTCGTATCTTCTTTTTCTTCTTTGTCAAATATGAGGGTAATCCAGGAAATATCTGAGGAACAGCACCTGGTTTTAATGTCACCTTACTTTTTGATAGTGTCATCACATTTCCATCCCTATCTTTGATTGTTTCTTCAGCTACTATCATGTCTTCGGGAAAATGTTTAACACAAACAACGGACCACTTACTGGGTTGGAAATCTTTGCGAGGTATATTATCTAGCCATTTTTTCTTCAGAGCTTCATCGCGTGGGAAACGAAAAACAGAGCTGTAACCTACCTTAGAGGCCTTATAATTGGTGGTGCAATTAGGGATGCAACACTTGTCTGGCATCTCTAAAGAAAAGAAAAAAATTCAAAAGAATTGCTCTTCATGAGTTTACTACTTTCACACAAGTACTAAAAACCTGCCTAATAATAAATGAAGTCTTTGATTATTACCGTATTAGCTATTCGTCTATCACACTAATAGACTACTTAAGAACTCAAATACGTAAATTAACATATTATAAATACACTACTTAAAAAAATGTATAAAATAACTTCAAATCCTTTATTTGGAATACAATGTCAAATAGCTATAACGGATTCCAATGGGACTTCCGACAACGTTGCCAATTTTACTATTTTGCTCAGTACATGCGTGTAAAACTTCTTTTTCCCCATCTAGCAAACAAAAGACCATTTTTCCATCATAAACTTTTAATAACCTAAAATATATTTATAAAATACCTAAAAATATAGTTCATTTTCTTATTTCTAATAAGTAAAACTTATTTCTGTTAAGTAAAACAATAAATTTGGCCGCACTGCTGTCAGTCCTATATGAAACCCATAACGTATTTAAAAACGGTTGTGCGCTATTTTAAGGAATTCAGTTTAATGAGTTGTTTTAAAAAGTAAAAAATTGCTGAGAGTGAAGTAGAATTTTTTGAATGAAAGAGGGTACATTAGTTGCAATACAGAATTTTAACTCTTTCACAAATCTATGGGGCAAAAGGCGCCAAAGTTAATTTAATTCTTCAGACACTTTCTAGTGACACGTTAATAGACTCCACAACATTAAAGTATGGGAAGGTTTACCGGGTTAGGAGGATGACTTTAAATTAATATTTTAATTTTAGTCGGCTGTCATTATATATATTAAACATGAAACTTGTGAGTTGGGTTTGGGTTGTATTTAAATAATTATTAATTATTGTTCATGTACTTTTTAATGTTATCGAATTCGGTTTAATAACTTTAACAGGAAATCTAAACCAGGATTTATGATTAAAAAAAAAACTTTTTGTCATTACAGTATTGTTTAAGCAGTCATCCTAATAAACCCTGTTACGTTTTAAAATGGAGGGGAACTCACGTTGATGCTAGACTGCGGATTGTCAGCACAATCAGTATTAAACTTTCTTCCACTTCCACTTGTACATAATGCCAGGTTGTCTACTTTACCCTCTTGGATGCCAAGGGATTGCTTAGATTCTCAACTTGAAGGAGTATGATAAATGTCACTGAGTCTTTGTTAATTTGTTTTTAATAAAATGTTTGTACTTCATTTAAAAATTGACTTTTAGGAATTAAAAGACTGTTGTGGAAGGATTTTAGTGGACTCACCTCCTGAATTTTCACCACCACAAACGAAAATATTAGATTTTTCAGAAATAGATGTTATATTGATATCGAATTATTTGTGTATGTTGGCCTTGCCTTTTATTACTGAGGGTACTGGATTTTCTGGTGTTGTGTATTGTACAGAACCAACAATGCAAATAGGAAGGTTTGTAAGGGATTTTAAATAAAATTATTTAATTTGATTTTAAAAATCATATACTCGTTTAAATAACAAATTTTCTTATTAAGAGGTGATGATGAGCCCTCTTTTAATGAATAACTGCTCTATCTTTTAGACTGTTCTTAGAGGAATTGGTCGAGTGGATCGAACAAAGTCCCAAATCAAATGTTGCTAGACATTGGAAGGAAGTTTTACATTTGCTTCCTCCTCCGTTAAATGATGCATTTAAGCCTAGAAATTGGAGACATATTTATAATATGCAACAGGTTTCTTCAGCTCTTTCAAGAATACAAGTTGTTGGTTATGATGAAAAATTAGTAAGTTGATTGTTAATCATTAGGATCTTTAAATGAAAATGATGGTGGTAAAGTTGTAAATTTGTTCCAGGATATTTATGGAGCTTTAAAAGTGATTCCAGTCAGTTCTGGGTATTGCTTAGGTTCTGCTAATTGGATTATTCAATCAGATTATGAGAAAATTGCTTATGTTTCTGGATCGACAACATTAACAACACATCCAAAGCCAATGCATCAAAACGCTTTGAGAAATGTTAATGTATTGATAATCACAGCTTTGACACAGACTCCGACAAGCAATCCTGATTCAATGTTGGGAGAATTGTGTATTAATACAGGTATTGGAAGCTTTTATGAAGCTAATTATTAATTTAGGTTTAGTTTCAAGCTGTTTCTTGTGTTTGAAAAGTAAATTTTTGTGTTTTGACTTTCAGCCATGACAGTTAGAAACGGTGGATGCGTTTTACTACCCTGTTATCCAAGCGGCGTGGTCTACGATTTGTTCGAATGCCTCTCAAGTTATTTAGATTCGACAGGTCTTTCACAGATACCCATGTTTTTCATATCCCCAGTTGCAGACACATCTCTTGCTTACTCGAACATATTAGCTGAATGGTTAGGAAACTTCTTGTTCGTCACTATCGTACCGTTTTCAAGTTGATAGTGTCAGTTACAAGCTTTTTCTTTTCAGGTTGTCTCAGGTAAAGCAAAATAAAGTGTACTTACCAGAGGAGCCCTTCCCTCACGCCTTTCTTATTAAAAACAGTCGATTGAAGCACTTTAAGAACATCTACGCGGAGAATTTCAGCGCCGAATTCAGACAGCCGTGCATTGTATTCTGTGGACATCCGAGCCTCAGGTTCGGAGATTCTGTTCACTTTATGGAATTGTGGGGCTCGAATCCGATTCACACAGTCATCTTTACTGGTTAGTTTGTTTAAGCTTATTTGTTTGGTTCCTTCAAAATTGGTTTGTGTAACGATTTGTTCTTATCGCCTTGTCAGAACCAGATTTTCCGTATGTGGACGCTATCTCACCTTTTCAACCTCTTCAAATGAAAGTCGTTCATTGTCCCATCGACACCAGTTTAAATTTCACTCAGGCTAGCAAGTTGATTAGAGAACTGAAACCGGGAACGCTCGTCATACCAGAGAGTTACACGAGGAATTCGCAGACGACGACGCAGCGAACGGATCTATTGATAGACGTGGTGAGGAGATGGTTTAGAGAGAAATGAAAATTTTTACTTGGTCGTTGGGATTTTTAAGTGAAAATGTAATTTTGCAGCAAGACAGACCGACGCTGACGATGAAAAGGGGAGAAGTTCTCAAGTTACCAGTCAAACGTAAGAGAGTGAAAGCGGAAATGTCAGCAGATTTAGCTTCTGAATTAGTCCCATGCGAAACGCGACCTGGAGTTTCGCTGACTTCCGTTACGGGGAGGTTGTTGCTTCATAATAACAAATACAAACTCGAGGTAAGTTTTAGACAGAAGATGGTTTCCGGCTTGGGAAGAAGCGAAATCCTTCTCAGTAGTTGGTGTATGGGGTTCTTGTGTCTCTCATACCAACCAGCCGAAGAGTCATTTACTCAAAAACTTATTTTTCCATTGCAGTCTGTTGAGTCAGATGTGAAAGTAGAAAATAACGGAACTGCTTCAACGAGTTCGAAAAAGAGAAACGTGAGCGAGGATGTTTTGCCTAAAAGGAAAGTCACTTACGAATGGGGTTGGTTGGATATCGATCAATTCGTACAGAAATTATCTCAGGAAGGTATCAACGATGCCAAAGTGGAACATGGGAATCCTGGATACATCATACACTTGGTAAGCTAATCGTTTGCTCTTTAATCATCCCTTGGCTAACTTCCACCTGTCTCCAAGTTCAGATCAACAAGTACTTGACCTGAATCTAAGGAATTTTAGGTTTTGGGTTCTGAATGAGGATGTTTCTTTTGTTTTACAGCAAGAATCAGATACTCTTATCACAGTTGAAGATAGTCAAACTCATATCATTTGCGAAGGAGACAGACAACTCCGGTTGAAAATAAGGGATACTTGTTACAGTGTTTAAATAAATTTTAAGATTGTTTGATGTAAATAAATTTTTAAATAGATTTTTAGAGGAAATTGATTTGTTACCAGGTGATCAGGTTTTTTATTACCTGAATAAGTTGTGTGACTCCTTATTGAAAACACTGACTTGTGTTAATTAAGCTTTTTAAAATTAAAGTAAAAATTATCTTTTAAAATGAGGGTTTGAATTTTAAAAGTTTTCTCATTGGATCAAATCACTTGGAAGAGAATTTGGAGAATAAACCTAACAATGCTTTAAGTTGGGTTGAATTAGTGTCTGTATCTTTTAAAAGTGACTATTTCAATTATCTGTTTTGAGATATCAAATAATTTGTGATTAATTTAACTTTTTGTTTATAACTAGTAAATAATGACATGTAAGTCTATTTCCCAAAAGCCTGGGTGGTAGGATCATCACAAAAGTAATTTCTTGTATGGAACTACTACAAATAAACAAGATAATAAATTTTTGCACAAAGTTAAGAGTATAAATTAAAGTACATTAGTTTTGGTTTAAATCAGTGATTCCCAATGTGGTCTTTGACCCCAAGGGGTCTATGACAACCTGCAAGGGGTCTACGTCAGTGAGAAAAAGAATTAGGGGTCCAAGAAATGAAAATGGGGTTCGACAATAGTGGATCTCAATATACACTGATAGTACCTATTTATTTACATCATACTATCTTATAACATAAAAACATATACCTAAATTTTATATACTAGATACAAAATTTTATTTTGAGCAATTTTAATTTAAATTCAATTAATAAATGTGTGAAACTTAATATGTGTTTTTACTTTGAGTTTTTAACATTTAACTTCATTATGGTGAGAAATTTACAAAAATCAATATCAAGTAAGTAGGGGGTCTGTCCAAAAACTGAAAAACATGGTTAGGGGTCTATAACACATAAAGTTTGGGAACCTCTCCTTTAAATGTTCCTTCAGAGGTGTAATGAAGATGAGAAATGGAGTAACCTAAATATTAGTCTGTGCAAGTCCACTTTTGGCTCCCCATAAATGAGGGAGTAAGTTAAGTTTGCTTAAAAGTCGTAGGATAATATAATTGTTTATTGATAAATTAGTAGAATATTGTTTAATGAAAAAAAGAAAGAAAGAGCTTATATCACTTTCAAAGTAAATAGTTCAATTTTTGAAACTAGTTAGTGACTGTTAACGATATTAGTTACCTTTTTGACCACCTCCGACGGCGTCGCTGTCGTCTCAAACGACTCGCGCATGCGTACATGGTTTCTAACTAGCGTGGTTTCAAACTTTTGTATCAATTTATATATATTGTTTTGTGTCTTTTTTGTAGTTTACTTCTTTGATACATCTACTTTCCCCCCGATTTACTTAAATTTTGACTCCGGCCAAAAGACTCGTGACAGCAGCTTTAGACTTATCTTTAACAATTTCAGGTAAAGTGTAAAACAAAATTTTTTTACCATCAAAATGGCGTATGTTCGTAGATAGGCAAGAGCGACCGTATACCACCAGCGTTCGAATCCGATCTTTGTTTTCAGAGACTGCGGTGAATTCAATCTCGATTTCCCACTCTATCCCTTATTATTTCGATTTGATTATGCCTCGGAAACACGATCTGACTCATTTAAAATGATTTGAACGGCATTTAAAGCCGATTTAACGCGTGGAAATCGATATTTAAGCGATTTTTCTCATCGTCAAAGTCCGGTCGATGACTTGCATTTGCTCGGGCGGTGGCTTGGTCACATCCGCCATGATTACTCCGTCCCAGCGGAGATGGGTGCGGGCGAAATTTTCTACCTCCCCTCGGCTGATGTCTGGCCTTTCGCCGTATAAAGTGCCCAATTCGAATCGGTCAAGAGTTCCTCTTGTCTCTAGAATATTTTTAAACGCTTTTAATCCATTTTCTTACACTAGAAATCCATAAATTATTAGCCTCTCATGGGCCGATTCTGTTTTTCAAATATATTTATTGATTTCTTTTGAATTGCTCGCTAAAAGGGTAGTTTTTTATTTCTCCGACTCCCCCGTTATTAACTAATATCGAATAATTTAACCTTCACTCGGGGATTAATTAATTTCTTATAATTAATAATTTATTGGCTAGAAAATCGAATAACTCCTTCCTTTTTCGTTTCATTTTTTCCTTCTTTATACCAGGTCAATGTTTTGAGATAGATTTATCAGTTTTTCAGTTTTCTAAATGTCACATAGGCCTGTTCTGATTGTGTATAAATTAATCATTTTCTCGTGAAATGGTTTTTAATTTGAATAAAACTGTTGTCTCTTCCCACTTCCCCAGGAAATCAGTGTTTCCTTTGTGTCATCATTAACTTCACTCCAAATTTTTGTATTTTTGAAATAAATTCCTGGAGAGGGAGATTAGTTGAAGAGTTAAAAACTTAATTAGGATTTGAAAACATTTGAAATAAGATAAATTAAAAGACAAAAGAAGTGAATAAATTTGTTTCAAAACAATCCAAGTGACAAATTATGCCTTGAAATGGATTCATCATTTATTTCATCCATCAAAGGGATTTTTATTCAGTTGGGGGGGTTCATTTTGTTTCTGTTTAATTCCTTCCAGGATTAGGATATGAGGGTGAATAATAAATTTTTATTCGTGTTCAGTCATGTGTTGTTTATCTCAGAATTTATATGCACATTAGGTTTATCATAATTCGAGATTTGGTGTAATTTGGGTTTGAATTGATGAAAACAAATCTTGTTAAGTGCTAATATTATTTTTCATGTGATGTGTGTGTATTGCTTTGGAGTATATGGCACTCAGTTTGTTGTTAAAGGTTATTGAAGGTATTGATTTTGTTGAAGTGGGAACGAATGGTGGAAATGATGTTGATTATTTGTGTCTGAGTGGTAAGCGAGAGAATGGAGGGGTTTAGGTTTTGACTTTGATTGGGATTTAGTTTTAAGTAGGTTCGTGTCAGTTGAGAGTTTAATTTTTGAAATTGTTTTTTTACAGGTTGATATACATCAGAGATTTTGATAAGGTAAACAATTTAATGTTGGGTTTGGAAGTGAGTGTGGTAATGTTTGGTGTTTAGACCGATTGTTGATTTTGGTTTCCAGTGTCATTGAAGAAGTAGAATTATAAAAGCAAAAATGGGGAAAAAGAAAAGGGATGAAATGGTGTCAGAAAGTGGTGGGTCAGAGACCGTCGTGGAATCGAACAAAAGGCCGAGGAAGGAAACGACCAAACCCGAAACAAACGCGTCCAAACCAAAGAAGTTAAACAATACGAGTGACAAAGTAAAAAGTGTTCCGACCAAGGAAGTGACTCGCGAATCCACAAAGGTGGGCTCCGTTCCAGCCCAACCTATTAAAACGGAGGAAAACGTTTCCTCAGACTCAAGTTCCACGTCAGACTCGGAAAGTGAAAAACAATCCAATAAAAACGAGAAGAAGAGTGTTTCGGATTCTGATTCGGATTCGGACTCGGATTCATCCGACAGCGAATCGAGTCCGACTTCGCGAGAAGAACCGGACAAAGTTTCGAAAGCGAAAACGGTGAAAAGCAAAAAGACTGCGAACCGGGCAAATTCCGTCACGAACTTGATGCCTGCTAAAACCTTCGTTCCTTCTCCAATGTCCAGTACCTCAGATAGTTATCATTCGGATACAGAAGAAGAAGACAAGAAGAGAAGGAAGAAACAGAAGAAAATGTTACAAATGCAAATGACCAAGAAGGTGAGGAGGAACACTTCACATAGGAAGACGGCTGGAATCAAACAGGAAATGGATGAAGATGAGGATGGAGGTGACAATTTAGCGTCCAATAATGATGGTGAGTAGTTTGAATGGAAGATGAGGGGGAAGTTGGAGATGGAATGGTCATAACAGTGGAAGGTTATATTCCAGAAGTACCCGAATGGCCGGAAAACGATTATTCAGAGCTCTTGCGGAGGATGGAGGTTCAAATCCCTCCGAAGGACAATCAGAAATTCGATTCAAGAGCTGCCAAGTTGGACTGGACGAAAATCGCATTCAGTAACTACACTCCGGAGGAATGTATGGAAGTTTGGTTAGCCATATCAAGGAGGATACGTAGGTTTCGTACTTTGGCGGAAATATTGGTGGACGCGAAGGATTGGGTGTCGAAACCGTGGACGAATTTTTACAGGGGTGTCAAGAAGGTGAGTGTCGTGGATCCAGAGAGGAAGAGAAGCTCAAGTCAAAACTGTGAGAAAGTCGAAAATGTTTCTGTGACTTCCTTGCAGAATCGTCATCCCGATATGCCAACTAGGCCTTTATCTACTTACATGCTGTACTACATGGACCATAAGGACAAAATAGCGAAGGAGAATCCCGGGGTGGATATGACACAGGTAAGTCGAAGTGATAAACGACGCCTTCAACTAACTCAGTGTTGTTGCTTTAACTAACCATCATCACTCCATCCATTATCCAGGTTTCAAAGATCATATCCGAAATGTATAAAAATCTCAGCGCGGAGGAGAGAGAGAAGTACACAGAGATAGCAGCTCAACAGCGTCAAGATTTCGACATAAAGCTAACTGAGTTCTACAAGGAACATCCGGATTTAGCGCAACAACAACAACAGCAAAGGAAAACAGTCAAAGAGTTAATGCCAAAGGGACCAAGGAAAGCGAGTAACCCGTTTAAGGTAGAGTATCAAGGTTTCTCTCTCGGAGAGGGAGGGATGGTGAGAGGAGGAAGTGGAGGAAGCGGTTAGTCGGTTAGCGGTTGAGTGGAGGAGTGGTTAGTCACCTTTTAGCAGAAGACCGAAGTGTGACTTGACTGAAAGACAGATTTGTTACTGACAGACGATTTGGGCAAGAATTTTTTTTTAATGTCGGGGTTTAGATGAAGTAAAAATTTCTCCTGATAGCTATTTATTTATAATTTCAGCTATTTTTCCAAGAACAATTAAAAACTCTCGGTGGAGAACCCGGCAAGGACAGAAAAACGATCGAAGATCTCGCCAAGGAAAAATGGAGGGCCCTTAGTGATAAGAAAAAGCTCCATTATATCGACTTGGCACTTCAAGATCACAATAGGTATGAGGATGAAATGAAAGTTTACAAGATAGAACACCCGGAATACGTTCCTCCGATTACGTACAAATCTATACTTAATAAAGACGAGAGAAACATAAAAGAAAGGTGAGTCAAGGGAGAGGAGTGGTTAGTCTTAGTGGAAATGTCTTCATTCAGAGTCTAAAATGAAATTGATTGTTACAGACTGGCTGGGAAACCGGTGAAACCGCCCAATTCCGCGTATAGTTTGTTTTCAAGGGTCATGTTGCAAAGTGATCCGGACGTGAAGAGCTTACCACCGAAGCAGAGAATGGCGTTAATCTCGAAGAAATGGAGGGAAATATCCGATAGTCAAAAATCCCATTATGAAAATAGAGTCAGAACTGTAAGTGAATTAGGAGGCTGAATCAATTCGATTCTTTTCAGCTCTTCTGGTTTATTTTTATTTTTCGAAATGTCGAATTTCATTGTTTTAGATGCAAGAGGCTTACAAATTAGAATTCGCGTCCTATTTGGAAACCCTATCTCCGGAAGATCGAGAGGAAGAACTGAGGAAAGCTCAACCCAAGAGAAAAAGATCAGAGGAGAAGCCTAGTAAAAAAGAACTGAAAAAGAACGCAGAGAATAAGGCGAATAAAAATAGACTTGCCCAATTGAATCTGTTTAAAGGAGAACCGGAGCCTCCTCCAGTGTAAGTTTTTTTCGATTGTTTACATATTTTAATGGTCGTTCGATACAAATTCTTATTTATTCCAAAAACTTTTTCTCGTGGGTGGATGAAATGAAACAAAAGAAAACCAGTTTTTATTTATGTTTAAACCGTAATAAGCCCTAAGTTTGAAAAAAAATTTTCTTAGATAGGAGGACATTTTGGTGGGATTAGTTACAAAATTGTTCTCTTGGAGCGCCACCCTCGCGTTTATTCTCACCTCTGATTGGTCGGTTTGAATTAACGATTTTCATTCCAGGCGAGTGTTTGACGTATTCTTACAATCATTCCAACCGGAAAAATCTCGCGGTTTAAAGGAAGAAGATAGGTTAAAAGAAGCTCTCAAAGGTTGGAATTTATTGTCGGAGGCAAAGAAAGAATCCTTTAGAAAAAGCACGAGGAACTTAAACAGAAATACATTAAAGATTTTGAAATATTTTTAAAGGTAAGGAAGTGATTTTATTATGGTAGGAACTGGTGGGAATTAAATTTGAATTCCAATTGTGATATTTAAATGATGTGGTTTCTCGTTTTTAAACAGAGTTTGTCACCAGAAGAATTGAAACAATTCTCAGTCATGAAAGAGTTAGCTAAGAAAAATAAAGAAGCAAAAGTACAAAGGGAACTGATAAATGGTAGTGTAGGAGGAGATTCAAATGAGGTTAGTTTTTTGTTTTAATTTTTGGAAAAAGGATTTGGTTGGTTTGAATTTTTGAATTTTTGAAGGAAATTATCCACAATCTTGATTGGCTTTTTATGAAATAATTTCTGGAGGTCAAATATTGAGTATTAATTTACACTCAATCGAATTGGAAACTTGCAATTTTCCTTTTGTTTGAGGTCCTAATCTTTTTTATTTGATCATTTTTGTATTTTATCTACTTCTTCTCGATGCTTTTGTATTTGTATTTGCAGAGCTAGGTTTGTCTTAAACAAGACATGGTGTTATTTTCCAGTATTTAATTTGAAATATGACTGCCTCCATGGAAATTTAAACTCAAAGTAATTTCTCTTTGCTCAGTGATTCCAGAAGGTTTCCATTATGTGCCCTTTGTTGACCATCCAACCAGGCAATACACAATAATCAGGAGAACCCGAGTCTTCACAATAATTGTAATAACCCTTTCGGTAATTCAAAAGGCCCTTCTACGTCTTTCCAGATCTGTACATGTGAACAGTCATCTTGTTTTATTTACAGGATTCTGACGACGATGAGAACGGTTCTTCTTCGGATTCGGATTCAGACGATTCAGATTCAGGGAAATCGAGTAAATCGAGTTCGAGTTCTGAAGATTCTGAATAGATCGAATGAAATGTTCCTTTAATATTGTTTCGTCGTCCCTCAAACAGAATCTTAATGTTGAAGATTCTTTTAATCTTACCACAGCTCGAGTCATTCCTTTCACGGAATCCCGTGGCGGGATTTTTTATTTTATTATTAAATTAATTAATAACGAATTTAATTAGTTTAAGAGCCTCAAATTAACCGAGTCGGGTAATAAATTCTTTTTTTTTGGTGAAAAAGAGATTTGGACTAGCTGATTGTAGAATCAGGTCAATGGATATTGACATCAAATGTTTTGAAGTTTGAGTTTCGTGGGGAGTTTTGAGTGGGGTTTCGTTGAGATGTCCTCGTAGTTTCTTATCTCAATGAGATATCAACTTAGTGTTGGTCAGGGTTTTACTTGCAAGGAATTTTTAATTACTCTGGGGAGACGGGTATGGAGTTGGAGAGAATGAGAGCAAAGTGTAATGTTTAGGAAATAGATTGTAGGTGTGGAATGATCAAAATACCTGGCTATATACTGTTAGCATAAGATTTGAGGTCCCCTCCCACATCCTGTTATACGGAGAAACTGTTATAAATTTTATTTTTGGAGATGGATTCCCGTTCGAAACGAATTTAAATATGTTTCTCCCTCGCCAGATTAGTTCGAAGATGGGAAATGGGAAGTTGGATGAGGAACTTTGGCTGTATATATATATAGGAGATAATACACGATGATCTTGCCTTAGTTATCTGACTCAGGTTTTGAGCTCGATTGATTACTTCATTTTTTGTTTGGTTTTGTGAGAGTGGAAAATGTTGCTGATATTGTTTTTGAGTTTATTGCTTATCGAGAAGTTTTACTTACTTCACCAAACCAATGTACGATTTTGACTACAATCGAGTCGGAGTGTGAGTGAGAATGTAAATGTCAATTCAACTTCTTGTCCTCTTTTGTTTGTAGCTATTGTAAAATTAGTGAACAAATGAAAATTTTAGATTTTAGAGATTCGAAGTGACTAGTCCTAACTTCTCACTTTTTTATTTTTATTATTTTCTTTCTTTTTTAATTTTATTTTTTATTTTATGTTGGTTGTTAGCATGTTTGCAGCCGGAATTGGGGGTAGGGGGTCTGGGAATTTTTCCTTTTTTCGAAGAGGAAAGTTGGGCGTAGCTGATGCATTCCTCGATTTAGTAAGAGATCACGTGACTTAAGTAGGTTATTTAAATGATTTATTTATGGATTCATGACAATGTAGATTGCGTGGGGTTCGAATCGTAGATTTTTTTATTTTTTTTGATTTTGACTGTTTTTTGAGTCTTATAAACGATGGACACAAAACGGAAGGCATGGGTCGGGTTTAGAGTGCAGTGAGCCACCACCTTCTGTTTTGTCGTCGTCATCGTCACTGGCTGCAAATGTGCGAGAAATGAAATTATTTTGCCAATTAGGAGTGAAAGTATTAATTATAAATATTTTATGAATTGGAATTCTTAAGTTGTGAATCGTAAACGTAGTTTCCGGTTTGTGTTTTCCCCTCAAATCAGTGTATCGAGTCTAGTTTCTTCAAAAGGATGCCGTTTAGAAGAGGAAAACAAATTTGATACTTAAAGATGAACCTCTGTGGTTTGACGGGGCGGGGCGGGGGTTATATTTTTCATATTTGGGGGGTCGGAGTGGGGATTTGCTATGAAAATGACTTTTAAAATATTTTTCACAACTTTGATTCAAAGACTTTTTGGTTTATAAGTTGATTATTATATTTTATTTAAGTCACAAAAGCAATTTTATTTACTGTGGTGCCGATTTTTATAGCGACTTGATGTGCAATAGCACATATGGCAATCATGTTTTGTAAAGAAGGTGGGAAAAGCGTTACAAGCACAAATGAATTTTTGTTCATTTCTCTGTCGTTTATTTTTATTTTATTATCTTTTTTCGAGAGGCATGATTATTTTGTCTCGTATTTCTTTTTCTTCCTCTTTTTTTTATTTTTGGAGAAAAGTTCTTTGTAGCATAGATTAAATTTTTTTTTTATTTTCACAATACTTTGTTATGTGTTGTTTTGTTATTTTAAAATTTTTCAATAAAAGAAAAAATTTATTATTAATGAGATGAAATTTTGTTTTGTTTGCTTTTTTATTAATTGAGTCCTTCATTTTGAAAGTGGGACAAGTCCACGTTTGAAAACAAAAAAATTGGAGATGATGGTAGTACTGGTGTTAAGCCAAAAAAATTCCTGTAGTAGAGAGGAATATGAATGATAGCAAGAGTCGATGAATACGACTCACAGCTTCTTGGTGACACCAGGTATGAACTCACACACAGTAGATTGGTTTTGACTTTGGGAGAATTTTTCGAAGCTAAGGAATCAGTCAGAGTGTTACAGAGATGTCGTAGATTTGACCCCAAAACCAATGGGAGTAGCGAATTCCAGTCCAAAATAAATTGCAACTGATTTATTGGCTTACAAACTGCTAAGCTGTCTATATTCAGCAATGATTACAATGGCTGCTAAGTTAATGAACTGTACTAGCTCAATTTAACGTGTGGCGGCCGCATAATTAAGCTTTCGTGGAGGCCAGAAGGAAAACGCACGTGTTCCTTCGGAAAGGCACCCGTGGAAAACCTTTAGAGCCAGTTTACCAGAGGCCATTTAGAGTGCTGAAGCACGGAAAGAAGACGTTCCAATTTGATACGCCAAAAGGAGCGTAGATTGTCAGTCCTCCCCCAAACCAGCGTTTTCCTTCTTTCAACGCAAGACTCTCTACAACCGGTAGCACCTCCACCTCCCCAGCCACAGACAGAACCTCCAACCTATAATCTCAGGTCAACTCAACCTACTTGTAACCATCTCTACTACTAATGGTAACATCGGCGAGAACTTCAAAACTCACCTGTGCGTATTTTAATCAACTCGTTGTGTTCCACGAAATACTTTGAAGTCAATCTCCAGCCAGCGTCAGAGAAAATTTATTATCAATTAATCAATTAATTATAGGTTCAAAACAACATCACCTGCCCAAAGCTCACAAAGAGCCACAGACAACAAATAATCTTCAAAACCTACTTGTAACCATCTCTACCTCAATAGGTAACATCGGCGAGAAATCCAAAACTCACCTGTGCGTATTTTAGCTTCGATATCAACTCGTTGTGCAATATTTAATGAAACTACTAATGGTAACACGAGAACTCAAAACTCACCTGCGTATTTTCGATATCAAAATCATCGCAAAAGTTAGAAGTCAATCTTTGTAAATCCTCATACAGATGAATCAGTCTCTACTCACATCCATTTCCGGTTATTCGAGTTTGAACAAGAAAATATTACGGATATGTCGAAGGAAGGGTTATTCCCGAATTAAAAAATAAATAAATTCAATGTAATTCTAATTAATTATAGGTTTATTAATTTGTAATATCTCTAACAATATAATCCTAATTCACAAAAAAAATTACAAATACAATTAGTCACTGGTTACTGCTTGTTCAAAGATGGCTACAAGGGACAAAGCCTCTTTCGAAATCAAACCTTCCAAACAAGTTATTGCAAGCTAACTTGAAGGTGAAAAATTCAAAGACAAAAGCTGAACAAGAAAATCATGACAATAAGACAATTAAAACAAAAACTAAAAGGTAATTAAAAAGTTTGGATTTGCTTGAATCCAGTGTCGCCATTTTGTTTAACGATTCACCGTTCCATTTCACCAATTCTCGATGAACTGACTTTCGTGATATTCTAAAAACGTTACTACTTTTAGATCTTCACTTTTACTAACAGTTAATGATCAAAATTAGGACTAGCTGAATAAAAGCAAAGAAAAATTACGACGAAAGCTCGAAAATAAAATAGGCAACACTGCCACCAAACAACTTACTATTCGCCATTTTATTTATCTGTAACCAAATGAAAATCATGTCCTACCTCAAACAAAATCAGTCTTAAAAACTATAAATTAACCCAAAAATATAATTAAAAATAAAGCTTGGTACTGATGGAAACAAAAATGGAATCACAACCACAACAAACTCCAAGAGTTCTTCCTCAACCTCACATCAAAGAAGTAAGTTGTTGTCCTCAGAGGGAAAAAAAAATTAAGAGGGAATGAAAACTACAACGCTTTTTCACCTACCATCCATTCTGTCATCAAACTAATCAAACTAATTTAAAACAACAATCACAAAAATTCAAAAATTTTGAAGTACTTAAAGAGCGACTCGTATCTAAATCGATAGCAACATTTAATGAAGGAAAAGAAATATTTTAAATAGACAATACTGCGCTTCGAGGATTAAAACTACTAAAACTGTGATATATTAAACAGGGTAAAACTCTAAATATAAATGTGACTAGGCCGTGGCGAATCCGAAGGTGACCCCGGCGGCAAAAGAGGCGATGAACAGATGAAGTTCCTGAAGTTCGTAGCCGCCATGTCCGTTGTTGTTTATGAACGAGTGATACCACCTTCGAGCTTTTCGTTCGTTTGCTTTTAACATATTTTTCGCTTTGTCTAATTTTGAATCGAGGTACTTTTCCAACTGCAATTAAGAAAGACAAAAATAATTAAATTCATTAATCAATAATAAAACCCGATAATTCAAAATTTTATAATAATCGATCCGACCGTTTCGATATCTCGAATCGATTAGTGGCAAAAACCGTTACGAATCATCGCTCAAAAACACTTTTTCTTTTCCAATATGATAGACTCACACATGACTAAATTGCAATAATACAAAATAAATTAATAAATAAAATCTCTTGACGTAATTAAGTGCTAAGATGACCAAAAAAAGAAAAAAATTGTTTCACGAAAGGAAATTTTTCCCTCCAAACTTCCGCCATTTTGTTTTTACTTTTCACAGTGTTCCTTACAAGGTTAAAATTAAGTCAAATAAACTAAATTAAAAAATAGACGACAAACAGTTAACCAATGAGTTTTGATAAAAATGAAAGTGTTCATCTTTTCGAAGTGAAAAGTGTTCGAATTTATAAAACATTTGCTGTATTACATCACCATCACCAAACGAAAATGCGAAAGCCAAAAACAACACAAAATAAGAAGCAAAAAAAATTGTCTTCACAAACAATCGTAAGTACGTTAAAGTCAGTAGATTTAAGTTTAAGCAAAAACAAAAACGGGGTGAAACAAAAAAATAAGAAAACAATATTAGAAAATTACTTACAAAACAGAGTAAGCAACACTTCTATTCATAGCTTATGAAACAACTATCCCTAGCAAGAAACCCCCAGCGAAGCTTGCGGCTAATATTTCGTTGTGTCGAACGAATTTACGAATCTATGAAAACAAAATAATTCAATGTTCTTTTGCGCTCTCTCTCAAAATTCAGTATAAGCAGTACATACACAAGAACACATAATAACTTAAAGTACACCACATCTACTTCAATAAACAAAACCTCACACTGACTAAAGACTAACTGATTTAATTTTATTGATGATAATAGTAATCAGGTTAATTAAAACATCTGATCGCTGTAAACCTCTACCTTAATTATTTTTAATGTCATTCGAATGTAAATCAACTCAAGAAATATTAAATTTATTCAAGAGTAAAGCTTGTGTGACAGCTTTTACAGTAAAGCAGTAGATTCAGTTAGCTGTTTCATAAGCTTTCATGCAAGCTTACAGAAAAATAAAATATTAACCAAAAAAATTAAGAGACAGTTAAAAAAAGCTCATGTGTGTATAAATCTTTCATGTGTCCATTCTCATTTCAAATCTAACAGTCAAATTATAATTTATAAAATCAAGTTAAAAGATTAAAAGCTTCTCTAACATAATCTAACCTTATCAGTCATGTCAGGTTGTCTTCCTGTTGCTTCTTTTTCAATTTTTTCCACAACTTTATCGGCTGATCTCTGAATCTTGTCCCAGTTAATATTGATATATCCCTTGTGTTGTGCAACTTGCAACATGAGAATTCCACCTCCTAGAGCAACAGCTGCAACCTTGCCCACTTTCATGGTGACAAAACCTGTCAACCTGAAAATTGAAAGGAACCATATTGAGGATTGAATAATGTGTTTCTCCCCATCACTTCTTTAACAATCCAAAAAATTCTTTAAACAGTAAAACCAAAACAAAGATACAAACAGTGATTTCAGATGATAGATTTAAACATCATCTCAAAAAAATTTTAAAGGATGAAGTTAAATAGGTTTGTCAAGTTGGTAAACTATTCGAATAACATTTCAACTTGCTTATTGAGAGTGAAACCAGATTGTAAGTCTTTTGAATGTTTGTTTTAAAGATTGTCACAACTTTTAATTATTCCAAGCTGTTAATTTTTAAAACAAGACACCAAACTAAGTTATTTAAGTAATTTCTCTCACTGCCTTTGCCAGTAAATATCTCAACAATAAAATCAGGATAATGTCAAGATAGTCATCATTTTTCTTGGGGGCTGGATTCCTAACTTTGGGTTCATAGTCACTCTATCACTCTGAGGGCAAGAAAAAGAAAATTCCTTTGACATTTAAAATCATCTTGAAAAATTTGATTCCCTTTTTGTCTTTGAACTTCTACTTCAAGTTCTAAAACCCAAAAATGGGTCATTTAAAAAAAGCATTGTGGGTTGGTTTGATTCATGAGTCATGGGTTGGCCATTACTGTTCAAACATTCTGGGTACAGATTTATCACACAAGGGAAAATATTTTTCAGTTTGAGTGACAAGCCAAACCACCATCTCCTCCCAAATGCAATAAGTACTCATTCATTAAAGAGGTCCAAAAGGGTAAAAAGGATATCCAAGGGGTTAGTTAGAAATTACTTCTTTCCATTCCTATACAACAATGCTCAGTATTTAACTGTATCAACTAATTAACATAAACTACTAAGATGTGGGTATAACCACAATAATACTAGTTCATCTGCAATGAGAATAGTTCATTTGAATTTTTTAGGAGGGAGAAGCTCAAACTCTCAACCATTATGACACTAATCAGGTAATTCAACAGGTAATGACAACAGGCCTCGAATTTATCTGTGTTATTAACTTATCAATAATACGAAACTAATCTGCCCATCATTTCAGTTCTTTGGGGTGTATGAGAGTAATAATGCAACTGAATTAGAGTTTATTTTGTGTTTTTCTTATTCACAACTAGATAAAATGATAATTTAAACAAAAATTTTTTTTGCACATGTGAGATCCACTAGTTTCCACTTTTGTTTGTTTTATATCAGTGATAACAAGGGGGAGGCAGGTGATGTAGTGGTTAAAATAGCTGACTATAAAGATTACAGTTGTGAGTTTGAATCCTTCCCTATATCCTGTTATGTCCAGGAATGAAAAAACAGGATTAAAACTCAAATAAACATCAGAGATGGTGACCTTTTGACCTGAGGGACTGATATTGATGTAACAGGACTTTTAAAATGACCAACACATTTTTCGTAACTTTTAGCATCATAAAAATCCTCAAGAAATAAATAAAATTACTAACGATTTTCTGTTTTCATTCTTTTGTTTCCCCTAGCCTCTTTTGAGCTGACCCAATAACCCCTATTACTATGACAAAAATTGAATCACCAATGTCTAAAAATCGCTATCACCATCCCATATCAACTTCCTAACTGCTATCAATTCAAACAATTTTTGGGTTATCAATCACATTCAAACTTGACAACCCCAAACCTAGACAAGATTCTCAACTGACACACATCCAAACAAATAAAAAGAAAAAGAAATTCCAACCAAAAACTTGACTTCCTTCAACAAATTGAATACATGACCTTCAAACTAATATTAACACCCCCGCAGAAACATCAAATCTCACAATTCAAATTGTAACTCACCATCCTGATGCTGTTCCCAAAACAATTTGCTTGGCTGCGGAAGATTTACTCAAATCTCCGAGGATTTCATCCACGATGGATTTTTTATCGTTGGTTGCACTTGGCATTTCGTTAAGCTGCTCTTTTTCACTTATCCCAGAACCACCTGAATAAAACACAGATCGAAAATCGATAAAATCCAAACTCAAACAACCAAAAACAAACTAATTCATAATTAATTAACAATTTTATTCTAAAAGATAAAAAAACGTCTCGGGACACACCTTTCGTCAGAAAATCTATATATATCTATGATAACAATAATAAAAATTGAAGCGCCATTATCTCATCTTAATCGCACTAATTTTTTATTTGGAGGATTTAAATAAAACAAAAACTACAGTTCCACGCTGGGTAAGGTGAGGTTTTGTAATAATCGAACTGAAACGAATAGGTATTGCTTAAAATTTGATAAATACAATAAAAAACGTACCTTTGTTTTTGTAACTACTGTTTTGGCCAGATTTCAAAGAGCTCACTTTGCTTTCTGCTACACGAATTTTTTGATTGGTAGCGACTTTACCGACACTCATTTGCGTTTTTCGATTGGTCGTTACGAATCACGGTTAACTCCGGATTTACAAAAATCGTTTTAAAGTCAGAATTTGATAAATTTAATAAATTTGAGAGAGATTTCAGGAAAATCGAAGGGCAGACTGCGTGAAAGATTTTAAATACAAGACGAGAGAGCGCAGACGGAGATTGTCGCGTTGATGTTAGTAATTAGCGTCACTATCTCAAAATTTATAAAAGTGAGATGTTTTTAAATAAATAAAACAAAATCGAGTATAAAATAGAGAAATATATAAATATAATAGGGAATTGTATGATTATTTGAAATAAAATAATTGATTTTCGGCTGAGAAATCGGGTGTTGAAAAAATCGTCAAAGGTTATTGACACGACAAAGTGCTTATTGCCACTACGGTTAATGAAAATGGAGGATATTGCAACGCGGCTTTTAGTAGTTCCATTGGAATTTCGGTACGGGTTGTCATGGGTATATAATGCTTGTGAAAATTTATATATTTACGGTCAAAATGTAGTGATTCATACATGAAGTTAAACAGAAATGTTTCTTAACGATATGAAGTTGTTGTAAATTGCGGGTTCAGCAACAGTCATGTCTCAGGAAACGATTGAAATTAATTTAACGCCGCAAGAACTGCAAGTACTATCTGATCTTGACAGGTAAACAACATGGCTGCCATTTTTTTATGCCTACATTCTTGAATTTTTCATAGGAAAGAGTTTAGTACTTATTGAATGTCGTTGACTTTAAACCCGGTGAATAATCATCGGATTAACTCCCCTATTTCTTTATGATTGTATTATTCCACGTCTTCCTTTCCGATCCTCTCGTTAAATAAAACTTTTTAAATACCTGACCTAAATATATGTGTTCTAGAACTTTTTTTTTTCGAATCAAAATAACGTTACTTGATATCGGCAAGTCATATTTGTTTGTGTGTACTTAAGCTAATTTGTAATTCTACGTTCATAAACGGGGACAGTCATTCGGCGTAAATTAGAATTGCCGATTTTAAACCAAAAAATGTTCATTTCTCTCCTAATGTTATTTGGTGTATTAGAGAAAAGATAATTTACTCTAGGCCACCGCGACTGTTTTATAAAGCATTATTCCATGTGTTAAGTTCTTAACTAACAAATCATATGATCTGACCTATTTAGTGTGTTGATTATTATTAATGTCAACACAAATTGGTTTTTTTCTCTTGCTGTTGGGTGATGTTTGATTTTTAAATTAAAAAATGTTCAACAACTGTAAAAAGTTGAACTGTCTTGTAAGTGAGGAGTGGTTTTTACTGATAGTGGGATTTTGTTAGTAATCATTTTCTCTAGTGGAGTGTTTCAATTTGAATTTTTGTTCTATTTTTCATTCAGTCGTCAGTTTGGCTTCCTCAAACTGAACACACCAGAACAAGCCAAGAAGAAAGCTCTTGTTTTGAAAGCTGTCAGGTATCTGGAACGCATGCTCATTCAAGCACAAGAAGAGAAAGATGACATCGATGGGATGAATTCAAAGGAAATCAGCATCGATCCGAAAACATATTGCAAGCTGGGACATTTCCATCTATTACTAGAGGATTATGCAAAAGGTATGTATATACAGCACAGCATCATGATTCAAATCATTATACTGTCTTGTTTATTTCTTTATTCAAAGACTCATCAGTTTGAATAATTTTTTTGATGTTTACTTCTAGCCATGTCTGCATATCAGAAATATTTCAACTTGAGACCTGATTACTGGAAAGATGCTTGCTTTTTGTATGGTCAGGGATTGGTTTATTTTCACTTCAATGCCTTTCAGTGGTGAGTCAGTTTTTTTGTTTATTAATGAGTCAAATTTTTAAAATAGTCACAAATGATAGTTTGTGGATGTGTTTGAGGTTGTTTGCAAATTGATGATATGAGATGTAAAGATATCGTTTCAATTTATTCCCATTTCAGATGATTTTAGATTTTGTTGATCCCTGTTAATGAGATTTTGTTGCTGATGTTTCGGGCTGTTGAAATTAGGAGATGGAGGGAACATGTGACAGTCCTGAAGATTTCGTTGACAAATTTTGTTATTTATGAAAATGGTTTTGATGTATCGGTGTAGTAATCAAACTGGGGAGGAAAATTGTTTTTCATTTTTCTTTGCTTTGATATTTGTAAGGGAATCAAAACATATACAATCAAGTTTTGAAACTATCAAGCAAGTCTAAGATTTGTAATCAAGAAAAAAAATCGTTTTAGCGATGATAATTTAAATTTTAAATGAACCTCTGTTTAGTTTTTAATTATTATCAACCATCAACCATCCGCAAAAAAAATACTCGGAGATAATTTATGCAATAAATCTTCTTTTTTTTTCTATGTATATAAATAAAAGAGTAAAAGTAAACAAACTAGAAAGGAAAGTAGATTATCGGTCGATACGGAAACGCATGAAACCTTGACAATAAATAAAATGAGTGTTAGTGTTTAGTTTTTGGCCAATGAACAGTAGGTCATTAGCTTCAAGTACCTTGTTCTGCGAGTTATAGCGTTATGTAACTAGGTAGCCAGCGTCCTTGACCCTGGTTCGACTATACCATTATTACATCTTTTCGTTTCAATGGACGATTTTCTTTTTCTTTCTTTTTGTCTCTGTTCGGAAATTGAATTGAGGCGGAGGAGGAAAGAGAGTGGGAGGTGGAGAGGGTCAGCATGATTGGAATTAAATTTATCTCGGATTTGATTTGAATGTTGTTGTGTTGGTTAGACCTTTTTAGAATTTCTTTTAGATTTTTTGTTTTAAATAAAAATTAAAAGTGATTATATCATGTCGGTGGTTAATTATTGTGGGAAATTAGAAAGAAGCGGATTGAATAGGTGTGTGGTGGTGGTGGTGGTGATGAGGAAGAGTTGGAGATAAATTTTGGGAGGATGGTCGAATGTTTCTTGAGAAAGTCTCTATTTGTAAAAATTAGAAAAGGCAAAGATGGAAGATGTAGACGTATGTGACGAATACTGTTTTGAAGAACGATTAGTTTGACAAAAGTCTGGCTTACTGGGTGAAGACCCAAGGTCGCGGACTTTGATAAACTACGATAAGTGATTTTGGGGTTGTTAAAGCAAAAATTAGCTTCGTTTTTGGTTTGTTTGGTCAAATTTCTGCTTTTTGAATCACGACGTCAACATTGCTTCACTTTTTTTTTATTTTACTTCCCTGATCTTGTTGGTGTGGACTGTTTTCCTATCTTCGTATCACTCTTTACCGCCTTCAGACTTGGTTTTTGGCAGAAGTCCCTGTGGCTCCAGTTTGTTCTTCATCCTGTCACGCTGTTTAAGGTCTTGTTGGGTGATTCCAGGTTTCCTAAGATCTTTCATCTCTAGGACCCACGCCGATTTTGTCTTTTTCTTCAAGAAATATCCTATTTGTTATGAGATGTTCGTAGGGAGGATTCACATTCTTTCTGTCAGTTGTCTCTCTCGATTAGCTGTTGTCCTCCCACCCACACTTGAGCCTTCTTTGTTCCATCTCTTTTCTAAGGTTTTCGTATTTAATTGAAGAATTAGGTTTTAAGTTGACCATAAGTAGTTATGAAGTAGAAGAATTTAACACTCCCAAGGGTTGTTCACAGAAACAAAAGATAGAAGGTTGGGTTTAGGACGTGAAACAATCAAGGTTTATAAGGATACTTTGACCCTCTTAGTTTGCCTTACGGTTACGAAAACAGGTGCCAATACCTGGAAAAACGGGAATCGGCAGGTCTTAAATTTAATTATTATTGTTGCGTTGGACGACATCGCCTTGTGATGAATCCAAGGAGGCAGAATGAGTCCTTTCTTCATTCCTGATTGTAAGTTAGTTCAGGTCGCAGTTCTTAGTACTTGTACTTACACACAGCTCATTCGGTTGTCTCTTGACAGCTCATCCATCCGACTAATGACAAAGTTGAAAGTATGCCTCCAAACATGAGAGTTCTTCGATGGGTCAGAGACCACAGTTAGACGACTTAGATCTGAACAGTATTCTAACCGATGTATTCATTGCTAAACTATTTGAATCGAAGGGTGAAACTTATGACACCTCAACCCCTAACTGGAAGGAACTTTGACTTGGTTCCTGCTGGAAATTTCTGGTACACCGGTATGAAGTTAAAAATCAAACACAGATAGTTTAGAAAATGTTTGAATGAATTATTTTTTTAAACCGGAAATCGAAACTTGGTACCACTTTAAAAAGAAATGGGTGGACTTTTAAAGAGAAGGAGGCTCGAACAAAGAAGGTGGCCAACAAGTGTAAATAACCTAAGTAAAAAAAAAGGGCCGAGGAGATGAGATGACGTCACAATAGAATAAATAGACGTAGCAGAAGTACCGGGATGGTAAATAAGGCTCCAGCGTAGAATGAGAGCATTTCTCTTTTGGTCCAACACGATCTCGTTTGCCTTGAAACTTGTCTTGCAGTCCGTTGCTCCTTCGCTCCCACCTCGTGGCTCTTCCGAAAGTTTTTTTTGTTGTTGTCGTTGGTGTTCAAAGCCTTCACGGAGGGATGACTTGCCTTTCGTTTTACTCTGGAGAAATGTCTGGAATTTCCGGTTGGAAATTAAAGTGAATTTTGGCTCTGAGAGTTATGGACTTAATGACTGTATTTAGGGTTTGGGTTTTTTGGTTTTTGTGGTCTCCTCACAGTTGATTGGTGTCTTGGGTGGTTTGGCAAATGGATGAGATGTTTTGGTTTGAGTTTTGGAGTCTCTGTATCGTCTCTGATTAGTCAAAGGTATCGGCATTGCAATTTAAATCAGTAGATCCTTTGTTTTAAGTTGGGTTTTGTAAGGCGAGAGCTTTAGAAACAAAGAGTCGAAGAGGAGAGGAGAGGAGTTGGTTATAAAATATGTCAAGTGCAACGAGGCGGTTGCATTCAAAAGCGATGCGAAAAGAAACAAAAACAAAGCTGTCTCGGAACTGTGAATGAAGAAGAAGTAGTTCGTTGACAGGGAAATGGGCTCGCCGGAGAATACGGTTCCGGTTTACGAGGACGTCCGATTACCCGAAATAACCTGTTTCGTACCACACGGTTCGGACGGTCGGGCGCGCGATAACCGGATGTGCACCTGACGCGAATTAGTTCGTGGCAACGTCTGAAGATGGCGGTGACGTGAACTGGTGGATGAGTTTTCATGAGATGACAGGGGATGAGATGGAGAGGAAAGGGATGGAGAAGATGGGTTTTTGGAGTATGAGTTGTACATCATTCATCCCCTAATCGAGAGAAAAACCTCGGGAGAAAATCGAATCGGCAACGTTGGAATTTTCCTCATTGTCTTGGCTCTGTGTGTATCGATTATTTTAACGAACTGTAAGCGCTTTCACACATCCAATCGCCTTCGGCTTCATGTACTATTGACATTGTTCCATTTTCCCACTTGTGGAAGCGTGTGTGTGTAACGTTTTTTTTTTAGGAGAAGGAGTCATGTTGATAATTAGAACTTTTTAGAACTTGCTCATGAAGTTTTGTTTTGGTCACTTTCTTTCGCTTTGTTTGAAGCCTTATGCCTTGGTGACTTCAATTGATTTTTGCGGTGGTTTAAGTTTGACCGAATCCCTGTGACGTCAGAACTTGTGACATCCCACCAACCCCCAAAGAGATCTCTCCGACGTAGATGGTTTAATGCCGAAGAAAACTTCCAACTCGAGTGTTGTTAGTTTAGGCTGTTGCAGTTAGAGTTTCAGTCCAAGTGGTTAAGACTTAATTAGATTTAGGAGTTTCGAAGATGAAAAAGTTCCAGCTTCTCCAGTTTGTGTTTGCTTACCCCGTCACTTCTAGTTCTTCGACAACAGATCTTCTTGGTGTTTCCGGTTTTATTTTTTTTTCCATTATGCGAATAAATGCGTCATGGATCTATTCGTTCTAGTCACGTGGTTTTCTGTTTACCACAATTTTTCCACATTTCCGCACGACTGTGACTGACTTGAGTGATTAACGTTAATATCCCCAAGTTCTGTTCTGTGGTTTCTTGATTATTACTCCAGGAAAGTTCCAATTTTTTAGGCTTTTGAGTCGCGAGTTTTTATTTTCAACATCCTCCGATTTCTTTCTCGTTTATTAAATTTTTTTTTTCAAATTAATTCGGGCGCCAGAGGATATTGTCCCCTTCCAACACAACTTTTAATTTTGTTTCCATTCAAGTTTAATCTGCGGATGTGAAATTGGAAAGCGATGTTTGCTCTTTGATGTTATTTTTTTAATAAATAAAAGCGAAAGAATAGGAGGATGCGTGGAATGCGTGTGAGAGGGAGTTAAAAAGAATTAAAAAATTTTTAAACGTAACAAAGTTATGACAAAAAATAACAACAGAATCAAAAAAAGTTTCCGATAATGTACTCTTTGGTGCAGTGGGAGAGGGAGGTGTGTGGGAAGTAGAAATACCAATCGAAGTATTAATATCAATAGTATCAAATTTGTTAGGTACGAATACTGGTTTCAAATACACGGAACCTTGATTAACGAGCAACAAATTTTTGCGACGTATTTAGGAGAATCCCCAAATTGTGTGATGGTAACTGTTAGTCTGTTAAGAAGCTGTTGCGCGTACATCTTAGCGTTTAATAGAACTCGCTTAACGAGTGTTTCGCATTATGAATAAGGTTCCAGAACAAATTATGCGAAGTTCCACTAAACTGGTTAGTCTTTTGTCCCGTTTCGGCCTTCCTTGGACTACGCCGTCAGCACTGTCTTCTTTTTGCCTTCTCTACTACTCATTTTTGTACTATTTTCTTTGTTTCTTTCCTCCCACCACGCTTTCCCTGTCTCTAGTCTGACTGTGAAATAACCCTTGAGGCTCTAGCTTCTTGGTATTCAAGCTTTTCCCTTCCCGGGCCAAATTTCCATTGTGACCATTGTGACTGGACCACAGGACTTATTAAAAAAAGGTTTTACAAGTTCGGCTTTCGACTCATACAGTCCACCCTCAGGCATCATCTGTATGTATCTACAGTCTGTCATTGTCTGTGTTTGCATTTTTTCACTGTTAACAATTCGACCTTTCACAAATTTTCACTGAGTCGGTTTCCACTGGACCACTAAGTAGAGATTCGTGGGCCGCAGTTTGAGTACCAAGGCTCTAGCTTGTTTCGCATCTCCCCAGATTTGGTTGTAGGAACCAGGTCTTTTCTTCAGGAAGTACTGGAAGATCTTATTTGTTGGTCTGTACTGGTTGGTCTAAATTTTTGCAAAAATTCTCAAAGAAAACTGTTAAGGGGGGAATCCCGTTTTTCCAAAGTGGAAGAACCTTCAAAACACGCGGAAAATCTGTTTAATTTATCGACACGACAACCCACACTTGAAAAAGATTCTCGAAAAGATTTACAATGCGAGGAAAATGTCAGTTGAAAAGTTTTTCTTCTTCTTTTATATCTTCGTCTTGGTATACATCTCGACATCGAGAAAGACAGAAATGGGAACTGGTAAGTGACATCGTGGAAGGAGATAGAAGATCTTTTTTTTATTTTTTATTTTTATATTTTAATTATTAATATAAATGAGGACTCGTAAATTTTATTTGCAGAGTAATGGGGGTTGTGTACTTTTCTGAGGGTGACCAGGGGGTGTGGAGGGATGGAATCGTGTCGGAATTTGTTTTTTAATATTTTTCATCCTTGGAATTGGTGTCAGGGTTGTTAATAAAATTTTTATGAGATTTTTAAAACATCCTTCCTTCCAGAATTGGGTCAGTGGATGGATCGAACTCCGTTTGAGGTCTCGATTCTGTACTCGTTTTTAGTGTTTTACGGTAGTCCTGGAATTTGGCCACCAAATTTGGAGAATTCCTTTGTCATGCTATGATTATAAGTTATAACTGAGTTGTGACTTCTCTCTGGAAGCGTAAATGGCGGGTGTGTATTGGAAACAGATTTCATTGATTCAGTTCCGTTTCCTACCCTTTTTGTGGGATTTGAGGGATTTTGAATTCCAGCTGTTATTATGGTCTAAAAGAAACAATTGACACCTTCGGTTGTGCCACACAATTGGCAATAAATAGGGGTTGTGTTGTTGTTGTTATTGTTTGTTGGTATAAACTCTGCCCTTTTTGCAATAAATTTTGGCATCGCCTTTGGTGACACATGACTTTTATGATACCAAGACGACGGTAGCACTTGGGGCTAAGGTCTGTTCTGTTTGACTTCCCTCAAAGTTAAGCTGTTTAGATTTGGTTTTGAGTTCACTCAGATCCTTGTGACGTTATTACCGGGCGAGAGGAAGACTTGTGACCCCCAAGGAATCCTTAAGGTCAGGTTAATCGTGTTCCATCTCATAAGAAATGCAAATGACAAATGTCTGATGAAGTCATTTAATTGAGTGTAGTGTTGTAATTAATTGTAGTAATGACGTTGGTCGTTTTTGGTGGGACAACAGCAAATTAATTGTGGTACTGCGTTGCGGAATACTTGCTTGCCAAATCGGACCTAAAGTCTAAGCCAACAGTTTCTGTCATTTGTGTTACCCTAAATTCGTGCTAAAGGTTAGGACTCTGTATTAGTGATGATACTATTATTCCCAAACTTTCCATCTAAAAGTGTTTTACTAGACCTAAACCCTGTCGTAGGATGGTAACTAAGAATAGTTTAACGGGTCTGTAAAATGCATCTGAATAGGAGTAGCAAGAGCATTAAACTAACACCCCCGTTGAGACCTATTTAATAAACGTCCTCGAGAATCTCGGAGAAACGCATGAATTCAATTAGTTTTTCAACAAAGCGCATCAGCACCAAGAATTAGAAAAATGCAACTTGGAAAGGCGAAGTGATCTTCAGTTGAAATTGCATCTCCAGGTCATTGACATACATATCGCGTGTGCGTAATCTTCCGTCTACGTTACGAAATTCTTTCCAGAGATTTCCAAGAATTTTTGTGTTGAGCAAATGAATTTCTTTTAAAAATAGGGAAAATTTAATTTTTTCCTCCCGATGGCTCGTCAAAATGACGTAATTCGATCATTTCCTCCTCCTCCGTCGTCTGCTGCATTTTTAGTGCATAATAAAAACGTGGAAATATGTTCTCTGACGTCATTTCCGTCGACTCCGTTGAAGTGTTTCGATGATAGGTTTGTCCATTTTACAAAAACATATCAGGAGAATGTGGTTCCAAAAGTAAATAATAAATCACCGCCTTGATGGATTGGGGGACTCTTAAAATGGTGGTGTTTTTGTGTGATTGCCAACGGAAATCGAACGTTCGACTTGTTGCCGTGATTCAGTTTTGTGGATTTTCGAACACATCCCCTTTTAGCCGTTACCGAATTCCATGACCGCCATTAAAGACATTCGAATTCTTTTTATTATTATTTTATCTGTGTTAAAAAAAAAAATTATCTGATAGATAAATCTTATTATTTAGGATAATAATATATTATTCATTGGTCTTGTTGAGTAAAAATCCTTTTTTTATGGGATTCAGAAAAGGATAAAACAGAAGTAAAAAAAAAATGATTATAACTTTCGTCATATATACGGTTTTTTTTCCTCAGCGTGCGTGTGTTATTAAATACAGTGTTTAGAAGGAGAAAGAGAGAGAGAGAGAGAGAAAGGGAATTTAAAATGAAAACCGCAACAGGAAAGAAAAGAGCGAGGCTTTGGTGTCGCACACGAAAGAGTCGAAATGTCTTTTAAGAAAGAATTCATATCTGAGAGTGGAAGGAGTTCTAAGCTGAAACGAATCGATGTTTTCATTTCCATTCGTCTGACCACCATCGTAGGATTCTGGATGGAACACGCGAGGTAGATGCACCGTCGTACAATGAACTTGGTGGTTCATGACCCGTCCCAAATTTAAAATGATTTCTTTAAAACACGCTTAACTTATAAAATAATGGATTCTTGTTAATCCCGATCGGGATGTTATGTTAAAAAAATTATTTGAAAAAAAAATTCTTAATATTTTCGTTTGGGCTTACTATCACAACAATGGTGTCTAGGAAATTTAAATAGTCGAGGAAATGGTGAATGATAAGTGGTCTGATGTATGGTTGAGGTTCGGAGAAGACTGTTGGCACCATGGGTACGTGAGTCTTGAATTGGTGGTCATGTCGATACCCGAGTTTGTGTTGATTGCTGATGGTAGGTTTCTCTAGGAAATTGGAGGAGGAACTAAACGAAGTATTGATGGAATTGTTTATTTGTAGGGCCGAGTACAAACTGTTAGCTTTGTAGTAACGAAATCAGTGGGCTTGGCTTTAAAAAAATTTCTGTCGCATTCTGGAAGGGAAATTAGTCGATACAGATAAACATACTTGTTATACAGTTTCGTGCCTTTGTTTGGCGTGCAGTTTTCTCTGCTTTTATTTCTTTTTTCATGAGGAAAATATCAGCTCATGAATATTCTAGTGTTTCTCTTCCGTCCTAGCCAAATGGAACTCACGACTAGTTCAGCAAGGAAAGGAAGAAAAAAACAGCCAAGCTGACGTCATCGTATTAAAGAGTCGGCCAGGAAAACATTTTATTATGCCATTACTTACTTAGTAGTGATAATTATGATAAATTTATTAACGGGAAAGACGGATGATGGGATTAATAATGGATTAATAAGCTAAAAAGCCTTGAGTTTTATTTTCTAGGAATGAGGTGAAGGGGAGGATTCTCCAGTTCTTACAAAGGAAGGTCAGGAAAGGTTATCAAAGAAAAAGGTGTAAGAATGAACCTAAGGGAATAGGTCAGGCGTGTGAAGGAAGAAGGATGGAGGTTCGTTGTAAAAGGGAGAATACCAAAGGTTAAGAATATACTAAATCATGATAGATTTCAAAGGATCAAAGTCAAAGCTGAAACTTAAATGGAAACGGTATGACTATGGGAAAACCAAAGTGTTGTAAAAAAAGTTATCGGAAGAAGAGGATCAAAGGACAAGTCTAGAATAGGGTATGGACGTGAGGAGGTTATCAAAAAATAATTCAAAGGGATGGGAAGGGTTGAAAAAATGTATCAAAGGAAAGAGTTTAAGTCGAGTTTTAAAAAGGGTGTCAAGGAAAATCTAGTCAATTAAAAAAGTGTTGGTATAGCAAGAAAGCTTGTTAAACTCCGCTGTATTTAGGAGAAAACCGATTCAAAGGAAAACATCGACTGGGATTTAACTAACGACATTGTTAAGAAATATCATCGAAAGGAAAAGTTGACAAAGGAAAAGCACGAACGATTGTTTTTAACGGAACATGTAGATTATACAAACTATAATCAAAGTTTTAAAAGTTCTCAAAGGAAAATCTAGCTAATCAAAAAGGTGTTAGCATAGGACTAAAGCTTGTTAAGCTTCACCAAGTAGGATATTTGGGAGAAAGAATAAAGTTTAATGAGTCTTAGTGATAGTCAAAGTTTTTAAACATTCTCAAAGGAAAATCTCGTTAAAGGTTGTCTTTTACAAAATCGAAAAGGAAAAATTCGAAAGAAAACATTACGTAAGGTTGGCATTAAAAACCGTTGAATAAAATCTTCAAGAAAATGACGAAAGTAAAAGTTGTCAAAGGAAAAAGTTGGGTTATGAGGGAAAAGTTTTAAACTACAGCAAGACCTACTAAATGTTTTTATTGGTTTTAAATCTTGGAGAGTAGAATAAACCTAAAAACGGTCAAAGGAAATTTTCAAAGGTTAGATTTAAAAGGAAATTATTTAGGTTAAAGCTCGAATTAATCTTTCAAACGACCGTCTGGGAAAAATTTCGGGGAGGATTACTATAAACTTGGTTCATACATGATTCAAAGGAGAAAAAAGGAAAAATTCAATGGTAAATTAGAAAACCTGTAAGGTCGAAGAAATTTTAGGAAAATCTTCGGAGAAGAGTGGGAAGAATGAAAAATGAGTGAAGAGATTTTCAAAGGAAGAAACCAATTTTTATTCCAAAAGAGTGGAAGGAGGAAAAAGGAAAAATTCAAAGGAAATGTGCAAAAGAAAATTTTAAACCGAAGAAAAGTTAGCAATAACCCCTGGGGAAGATCGGGAAGAGTTAAAGATTATGAACAAAGAAATTTTCAAAGGAAAACTCCAATCTCTATTTGAAAAGGTTAAAAGAAGGATAAAGAAATATTCAAAGGAAAATTACAGAATCTAAGACCGGAAAAATGTTGGGAAAACCTTTGGGAGTGTTTGGGGAGATTTAAAATAAACGAAGAGTTTTTCAAGAGAAAATATCAAATTTTTAAAACTTAAATTCAAAAAAAGTTTGTTGGAACCACTAAGTGCCATTGTTGGTGTTTTAGGGTTTACAATTTTTGGCGGGAAAATAATTTGATTTGAATTCTAATGGTCGTTAATTTAATATTAGTAATCAGATATACGTGGCACATAATTCCATGACGCTTTTTCCAATTTTCCGCACCTTTTTCCCAGAAGTCATTTTAAAAAATTTTCCTGTCAGAGGAGGTCAGTGAGGTTAAGTCAGCAATAAATCTCGAATCATTTTTATGTTGAATTTAGGGGTTTTAGAACTTTTAAAGTTAAAACTCAACATCGTGTTTTTGAGTTGGAATTTCGTTTACCTTTGGGGGTTACTTTCGGTTAAGTGATTTTCACTAACATAGTAGAGTGAGGAGAAGGAATAGCTGTTTGCTGTTAAGGTTTAATGAAAGTCAAAAACTCAAAACCCGCTTCTTGCTGATCCTCATCCAAACCCGAAACTTATTTAATATCATCGGCGCGAAATATAAACATAGGAATGATGACGTCATCACTGTAGCAGACGATAAATTGTCACGTAAACGAGTTTACTAGGTCGTAGATTTAAAACAGTTCAATTTTCTTCTTAGGGGGCGTGATTAGTTTTAGAGTCGTAGGGGTGACTTTTTTTTTTAAATTAAAATTCTTTTATTGCTTGCTTTATTATTGTCCATAGGGGTGGGGGTGGGAATGAAAGGGTAGTCACTCAACAAAAACAGTTACGGTTTGAAGAGAAAATTTGTTAAAATTGTTTTGCGATTGAATCATCAGTCAGATGCAGTAGTCATTGGGGCTCGGGGATGAAGGGTGGAAATGTGGGGCATTGAACTCCACTAGCACATCACTCACCACGTGTCTTATGATTGTCCTTGGCTGTGAAAATCACGTTTTCTCGAGTGATACTCACAATCGCCTTTGATAAATTAGTTGTGATTGTTGTTTTACGCTTCCGTGATTTGTTTTTTTAAAAAAGTTTCATTCATTTTCAGGTTCAGTTAGAATTTAAAAAGACTGCGAACAAAATCATGTTTCGGAATTTTATTTATTTATTTATTTATGGAATGCCAACAGATGTTTGTGACGAATTTTTTGTTTATTAGTGGGAGGGGTAATCGTAATCCGAAGAGAGAGGAGAGGAAATAAATGTGCGTTGATGACAAAGTCTAATAGTTTAAATGGAAAATGACGAATCGGTCAAAATACGGAAAATGGAGACAAAGTTTAACCTTGAGATAAGAGAAACAATGGTGGAAAATAGAATCTGGGTTACAGAATGGTGTTGCTTTTTTGTTTTGTTTATAACGTTTTGGCAACGTTGGCCATTTCTTCTTTAGTTCTATCTTTTCCTTAGTCCCCCAAAAATCTCATCAGCTCAATCGTTGTGATTTCGGTTATATTACCGAAACGAGAGCAATAAAGGCGTAAATCCAAAATGGCTCAAACAACCAGAAAAGCCATAACTACAGGTGAGCGACTTATCCATTCATATCACGGATATTTTCATTTATTTATTTTTCCATCTTCTCTGGTTGGTCTTTTGGATGGAATCATTCTTGTGAATGAATGAGTGACCAAATTTTTGTCTTAGGCGCGAGTCACAGATTCGTCATCTCAGTTTACGTGCGTGAATGACTGAATGGAGGGGCGTGTTGTTACGTCAAAGGTCGAATGAAGTTGGATGTAGTGGAGAGGACAGGAGTGGGGGTTAATCTTTAATGGGTCCTTTTTGGCGGGAAGAAGGATGGAATTTTCGGGGGTTCGGTTTAGGGGGACAAAAAAACTCTCCTGGGAGTTTCCTCGGAAGTTTTGAAACTGGTTTCTTGGATTTGTGTTAAGTTCTTCGGGCTAAGATGGGTTGGGCTGACGTTTCTTATCTCCTGGGTGTGTTAAGGTCGATCGTATCGACTTTTCTTTGAATTCTTTATAATAAAAGCCTTTTCTCGTTATTAAATAAAAAAATGAAGAAGAAGAATTTTCGCAAAGAAGTTCAAACTACAGGAAAAGGAAACAATTAAGACAAAATGGCGGGAGTTTCTGTATCGTGTCTGCATATCAAAATAGCTGCGAAAAATCTGTCCGAAAGACTTTTCAAACACGAAATAAAAAGTTGAAATGGCGCTCAATCACGCTACCAGTTGTACAAATTTTGTCTGAAGTTAAAGCTAAAGACCCAATCACTGAGAAAATCCAACCAACAGCACAAGATGTAAACATTTTGTTGGGGAAAGCACACAAAACGTTATCATACATAAATGCGCATGCGTTTTACTCATTTCAACTCACAGTAGAAGTACCGGGGGTTGGAGGGGGTACAACCGGAAAATCACGATTCCATATTTACGCACGCGTATTTTCATCTAATCATTTTTTTGCTGCTTAAATCACAGTTTTTATTCCTTGGGAATTTTCAGTTAATAACCAGGAATGATCACAGTGACGATTAGGGAAATTCGGGAGAGGACGGGATAGAACGTAACAGGACATCCGGTTCTTGTTTTGCGGTTTTCCAGTCTTCGCGATGTCCATCGCGTTTGAGTTGAGTTAATGGCGTTCTTTGAATGACGTAACTAAAATTACAATTTAGAACGATGACTCCTTTTGACCTGAAGATGGCATTCGTGCCAACCTAATTGAATAGTATGAAGACTTTTTTTTTTCCTCTCCTTATTTTTAAATCCTGTCGTTAAAGCAACGTGATTACTCGGGTTTTATTCGTCGTGAATATAAACGAAAGGACGAAGGGTCGTTCAAAATTTTCGCGCGTATTTTCCCCCACTTTCTCTCTCTCTCTTCACTTTGTGGGTGATTGCTTATTTGCCATTGAACTTGATTATTTAGGATGTTGGCCGGTTATTTTCTTGGTTTATTGACCTACTAATATGGAAAAAAGGGACGTGGATCTGAATTTATACCCCAAGAAGGGTTTACATTACCGTTATTTTAAAATGAATCATCGGGGCAACCTGTTTTCGAATTTAACTTTTTCTAGAAATAACGTGCCTTCTGTCCGATGGGGCAGTGTAATAGAGTAATACATACCACTGTCTTTTAGTCGCAGGTACAAAACCATAACAAGAATACAGCAAAATATTAACACAATTCAGCTAAACCTAAGCAATGGGAAGTGTTTTACTCTTATCCATTGGTACTGCGGCCCACGAAGCTCTACTGAGTGGCCCAGTGGAAACCGATTCAGTGAAAATTTGTGAAACGTCGATTGCTGAATTCTGGAACACAGTGCCTGATCAGTAGGAAAATGTTCGGGCCTATGCTCATAGACTGCCAAAATTGTTTGCCTCAACATATCTTTGTAAGGGAATATACAGAAAATACATACAGAAACAGACCGACAGATGTACATGAAGATGATGCCCTGAGGGTGGCCTGTACGCGTCGAAAGCTGGACTTGTGAAAGCTTTTTTGTTAAGTCATGTGGCCCAGTTGCAATGATCACAATTGGCCCAATTTGAGTACCAAGGCCCTAATATATCTGAAGAACTCGGACGTTTTGTCTCCTTCAGGTAGTCAGCCCAGTTCAGATAGGGTTAAGTTGGGTAATAATATACAGAACAAGGATGAAGAGTCGTGTCTTAGGTCATGCACCCAGTGACTAAGCAAGGGATGAAAGTATAGTTTGATGAACTAAAAGACTTGATAAGTCTCTAGATAAGTCTTCTTTGGTATTTTGAAAGGTCAGAAGGAATTGTTTATAAACTGTCTGCTGTAGAACGGAAGGTTGAGTTAGTTCAGTTCCTCTCTGCACATCTCGTCTGGGAGTGTCCAAAAGAGTGCTTTACTCATAAAAGAACAATTCTCCTTTATGCATAACAGAGGGATCTGATAGCAGCAGTGTGACTGACGACACAACAGAATCTCACATGCATGAGATCTGTAAAAGGAAGCAAACGTCGAGGGTGATACATGGCCGAAATCCGATGATTAATTACAATCCAATAGACAGAGAGAGAGCGAGAGAGGATATTATGTCTGATTGACCCGAGGCATCAGGTGGGACTTCCACACAAGACTCCGAAACAGGTTATTGGACCTAACCTTAGATAAATCCACGGTATTCGGTTCTATGGTTTTGTGTTCGGTTTTGTAATCTCGCCTCGAAATTGTAATGAGTCATCTTTTGTTTTGAATATTTCTCTTTTCTTGTAATGGTTGTAATGATTCAACTGAAAGAGGAGCAGGAGCAGGAGGAGGGAATAGTTTTGAAACATTTAGAAAATGGTTTAGAGTTACTAATTTGAGTTTTCTTTTAAAACCGCCACGTGTCTTTGATTTTTGTTTCGATTCTTTCCTGTCGTAGTTTATCCACATAACATTTTTCAGGGGATTAAGGGGATTAGAGTTTTTATTGTTGGTTTTCATTGCGATTTTTGGCGTTGTTTCAAAACGCACTGTTCGTGTCAACATCTTCACTAAAATCCCATTCATATGGAAAGAATTTCTTTTTGTTTCCTTCAGGACTTGTAGATGACAACTGTGACGGTGGTTCTTTGACTCCTGGAACACCTAACATGGCGTTAGTGTGAGCGAGTGGATTTTAACTTTTTTTTCTCCTTCCGGTTTATGGTTTATAGATTCAAGCAAAAGTCCTCTCGGGAATAACTCCGGATACTCAGCTTTCATGTTTGATTTATTTTTTTCTCCTAGCCCCTTGAGTTCTGATGATTGATCGATGTATGGTCTAGTGGGTCAAGGACGTTCGCAACAAGGATTTTCGCAAGTTGGAAAAAATACGTCAGCGGGGAATCGAAGGACGATTTATTAAATTTAACGAAGAGTATAAGTGAAAAACGGAAGGGGTTGAAGATAATAGGCCCAAGATCAAAAGATCCATCGTCGTTAGGGGATGAACAATTATCTAAAAGGGGATGAAAGGAATAGATAATTGCACGGTTGATTATCAAAGGACGTAATTTCGGATGTAAAATGAAAAAAGGGATTAAGTAAGGAAATAGATGTCTAGTAGATGTTGTCAGAGGTTGACTTGATCACTCCAAACTAAACACATTTCTGGTTGTCGAAGGTGAGGAGTGAGGAAAATTCATTATGAGGCGGGGGTGTGACAAAAGGTCAACGATTCATTCATTTCAAATCCCCGAATTGATTAATTAGATAAATAAAAAAACTAATTAACCATAAATTATGTCAAATTGTCAGACTAGAGACGAATTTTTTGAACCTAATTAAGGTTTTCAGGCAGGAAGTGGAAACGCCAAAAAAAGTTTGAGTGACGTGGTTAGTCAAAGAAAAATAAAAAACGCGGCAAAAATGAAAAGCACCGCCTTCTGAGTCACACAAAAAAACCGCCAAAAGATTCAAAAGTTGATTTTAGCGCGAAATCCGGTTTCTCGCGAGTGTAACAAACGGTTAACGACGTGTTCGCGTCACGTTAGATAGTGCGTGACGTGGATTCGGCAGCGTAAATTTTTGACGTACCCTCCACACTTCGGACGTTTCCGCGTCAGGGTGAACGTCAACTTCGGATTTCTCCGTCACGTTTCTCTCTCTCGTATTTCAGTTTTTTTTTCCCATCGAACAATCGTAAAACCGTAAGATGGTTCGGGAACGTTGCGGGATGAGGACGTGCGTTTGATCCGTTTCGAAACAACAAAAAAAGAAGGAAGGACAGGAAGGGGAGGAAGAAAACTTTTGTGTGAGAGAAACAGTTGGTGAAATAAAATAAATAAATAAATGTTTACGTAGTACTTAATTACATTTTTCTCAGTCAATTTATTTATTTATTAAAGGGTAGTTTGGATTTTTGGTTTTTGAAAACGAGCGAAAAATTTTTGTTTTTGTCTGGGCGAAAATATCTAATTTTGTGATTCCTTTGTGTGTATCCGTAATTTATCGCGTGTTTATCTTGTGTGTGTGATTTATAAATAACTTTTATATGTATATTTATATATATACCCTCCCCTGTCGCATATAATCACTGCCAATTTATATATATAATCGAAGTGCTCAATTAATTGTTCGTGGGGGGTGATTTATTGTCACCCGAAATTCTGATCTCTTCTAAAAATTAGTCCTGTAAGGAGTTGTAACGGATTCGGACATATTTATTAATCGTAAGTTGTTATTTTATTTATTTATTTATTTACTCCCGTGTCAGTTATTTATTGTTTATATGAAATTTCTGCCAGTGTTTACAGTTCTCCTGTCGCTGTTTTTGGTTTTAATTTCTGTGATTGATTGTGTGGGAGGAGTGATGTTGAGGTTTGTGTTTGGGTTTGTGATTTAGTTTTGTCTGTTACTCCGAGAGGGGAACCCCCTCTGGTTCCTTAAGGAAAGTCTGACTTGTTGATTTATTTGAGATTTTTGTAAATTTTTAATGTGGCGATTTAATTTCTGGGGTTTGGTTAAATCTTAAAATGGTTCACGTGTTGTACAAGGAGGATTTTCTTTGATTTTTTGAGTAACTCCTTGGGGGAGGGGGTCCACCAAAAACAAGAAATTTGTTTGAATTACTAACTTCTCAACATCAAAACAATTTTTTTTCGTTAAATTTTATTTAACGTATCGACGAATTTGACTTTCAAATGAACGTAAATTTGCAAAGGTTTGAGATTTTGTTTGTTTGTTTGTTATTCAGTGGAATCAGCAAAATAATTTAGTGGCGAGAGTGGTGTTAGACCATTTTTGTATTACAACGAAGTGTTTGTGATTAACTTTAGTCTGCAGATTTTATTTATGTCGTTGAAGATGACTTTGATCGTGGAATGAAATTTGACGGTTCGAAAAATGACGTAGCTATTGATTATGAAAGTGGTGTAAGATCAGTGTCTATGGGTCATGTCAAGAAGACTTTGGTGTGTAGTCTAAAGTCTTATTATGAGGTTGTATAATATCTTGGATGTGATAATGAGTATGTTATGACGTTGATTATGAAAGTGGTATATGTTCTTTTTGGTTTGTATATTGGACAACTAAATAATGTACCTCGAATGACCCAAATCTGACCTTTACTACTGGTAGAAAACCTTTAAGTCAAGTTGATTCTCCTTGGTCCCACCCTTGAGGGTGGTGAAGAAGATGAAGGAATTCCTTTGATTCCCTAAATTTGAATCCTTTGTTAAATTGACCAGTATTACTACCCCCAAGGGGTTAACATACCGTTACCTGTGAATGTCTCATCTGGCCAACCTATTGTTCGAATTTGTTTCTTTTCTTGAAATACCTTTGCTTTTGTTCTGGTAGGCAACTATACAGTAAGTTCCATTGTTCACTGGTGGCAGGCATCACAAAATGAATGAATTTCGAATACCAAAGCAGGTCCAAATTGTTATGAAAAAATTTTTTCTAAGCAAATTTAACTAAAGCAAACTCATTGATATTTAAAATGATGTAAGTGTAGAATGAAGTTGAGCCCCAACACATTTTGTTATTAATTTAGTGTAAAATTTTTATCTACAAATAGTTACTATTAACATCTTAATAAATGTCAACGTTTTTGTTTCGTTTAAAGTTAGTTAGTCAAAGAAATTCCGTGGGATTAATTATGAAAGTGGTTTAAGTCCAATTCCAAAGATTCTATTTGGTAGGTTAGTCATACAGTGTCTTGTTCATTTTTAAAACTAATTATGAAAGTGGGGTAAGTCCATTTCATACCTCTCCAGCTAGATAGTCAATTTAACTTATAAATGGTCTAAGTAAATATTTAGAAGTTAAGCCACTTTCAAAATAAACGTTTCATATATTGGGAAAAAAATTGGATGAGAGGAAAGGTGGTAGAGTCTGGTCGATTTTGGTGGTTTCTAAGCAGACAAGGGATGTAGAGGGTATATGGATGAGACGGGGGTAAAGGGATGTGGATCTAAAGAAGGATTTTAGGAGGGTTGTTTGATGTGTGATTGCGTGTTAGAAACGCTCCGGGCGGTTTTTCGCGTTGGCTTAGGTTAACATTATCATGAGAATATTTTTTATCCAACGTTCCTAAATTTCGGGTCTTTTTTTATGCGTTATTTATCGAACTGACCTAAATGACGTAAAATAACGGCGTGTCTAGAATATTTCGAAGGTATAAAGGAAAGTGGTTTTAAAAATGTTTTATTTCTATTTTTAATGACCATGTTTTTGGTCGTCAATCTATCGAAACAAGAGATTGGAGTCATTTTATCTACTTACTAATTAATAGATAAATTTCCTGTCGGCGCTCTCGTTTTTGTGTAAGTTTATATTTATCTATAAATTATTGATATGATCCTGGTATCCTTGGTACGCGTTGTCACTTCATTGAGTCATTTGACATAATTTTTAGGTTTTGTCTAGGTGGTGGGATCTTATTTTATTTATTAAAATTTTTTTATTAATTATTGAAGGCGTGAGATGAATGTCGTTTCATAAATATGATTGTGTGTAATGGGTTCCCCAGACGTTGATTAAGTTTATCTAATTTGGTGCTGTGACATTGATACTTGTGTCATGATACGATGACATAGTGTTTAATTAGGATATAAGTATTGATGGGAGACGTACAGACTTATATGTCTTGTGTCATGTTTGCCTAAAATGGTTGTGATTGTACCTTGATTTCGGGTTTGAATGATGTTCGAAGACAGAAGTTTTGTGTCATCGCCCCGATCTCCATTCGTGTCGTGGATATAGGTTAAGAGTGCCAAATGACCTCTCTTTAGATAGTCTTCTTGCTTGGACGATCATGTCAGAAATAATCAGCGGGATTCTCGACAGCAGATTCCGGATGTATATCATAACTTCTCTTTGGGGAGGAGTCTTAGCTATTTCGATTATGCTTCAGTCAGTTTTCCACCTCGCTGACCAATTCACCCGACCAATCTCTCTCTCTGGCGTCTTTTTTTTTTTTTCTACCGGACGTTAAATGTTTCGTTCGTGTTGTATCTTTTCATCTTTGCGTCTGCCAAAATTCCAGAACGACGGTTGGATGAAAATAATTTTTGTTTTATATTTATCATCTACCATTTGAAAATGAAAATATTCACGGTCGTCGAGCAAAAGAATTAATTTTTTGAGGGAATTCCGGCCAAACAATATGGCCGACGACCAAAGTCAATATACTCTGTGGATGTGGTAGGTAGGAATTTGCCCAAGGAGAAAAATTTGGTGGCAGGTCGCATCTCTTAATTTTTGCTTTTCCTTTATTTTATTGTTCTCCTCTCTCGAGTAGAAGAAAGATGAGGAAGAAAAATTTTTGTGACGTTTTTTTTTAAATGGCCGCATTAGCAAATTTTTTTTATTTTGTTTAATTTGTAAAATGATACTTTGGGTCTCAAATTTATTACGTACCTTTCCTACGTTCATTAATTTTTGCAATTTGCTTAAAAGTAGTTTACCGGATTTGAAAAGGACATTACGCAGGCGTAAGCTACTTAAAGGAAAAGTTGTCCTCTTATGTGTGTTTGGTGTTTCGTTGAGACGATTACCGTTCACGTTCCTAAGAGAATTAGACAACAGCAACAGATTTCTCTCTTCCCCAGTTGAATTGGTCATTCTGAAAAAGATTTAAGGGTGGTTTCGGGGAGGAAGGAAGCTGGAGTAATTAAATCCGATATGTCTATTTACATACTATCAAGACACACGCATGCGATTAGATTGGATGCGTGGTGTGTAGTTATCGAGCTATGACAGCGGATGTTTTGAATGGAGAAACCTCGAGGTGGCGACTGATTTATGGGACAGAATGTGAACAGAAAACAAAATGGAAACGGTAAAACGGTTTGGTGTTTTTGTGTGTGGATGCGGGTGGCGAGGTGACTCGGGAAGAGTTAGGTTGGTAATTGTCGGTGTTGAAGGCACCAGCGGTCTGCGTTTTTGGACAGTCATTGACCATCGGACTCAATTAGTCATGACTGTTTAATGATTCATTACGAAATTGTGGGATTTTGAACTCGATGGGATATCATTTCGTGTTAGTTTCCCCCGAGAAGATGGACATGGTCCGAACCAAAAGGTTTCGCTCGATGACCTTTAACAAAAGGTCTTTCCACGTGTCCAAACTGGCGTCGGATGTCATGGCCGAGCTCCCCCGCAAACTTTCTATTTGCTTTTGTGGTCTGTTCGAGACAAAGGCGCCTCGGTTTTAGATTTCTAAGTAAATCATTATGGAATTCTAGGGATGTCTAATATTCAACTTCCGGTTTTGCGCTCTCCAGCTGGTGATCATCCAAATCGTCTCTCCTCTTTACAGTTTCGCAGTTTGCCATATCCCAAGCTGTTCTTGTCGAGTTAAGTTAATTTATAGTGTTCGTGCCAGCTTGGTAGCTTGGTGGGGGCTTTGGCATGTGGTGCGACACAATCACCATTTCCATCAGTTTTCCGGTCATTTTCCTTTATTAAAAATCAATTTTCAGAGGAGGGAAAAAATGCAATTCAGCAGGTTTTTGCACGCGAAACGTTTTTGTAATTATTGAGTTGTTTATGTCGTTTTAACGCCTCCCACTGGAAATCCAAGTCCCACGTTTACCACGGCCTCAGGTTGTCGTTTCTTTTTGGTCAACCCGAAACAACCTTAACAACAACTTTTTAAACGCACAGACAGGACGGTTCGTAAATCAGCGACGAAAATCTCAAAACGTGTGACTGGTAGTCATAAACAAAATGGCATAACCGATTTATAAATAAAAGTTTTTTAGTATGCGAGAATGATGAACCCAAACAAAGTTTTTAAAGTTTAGGCGTCTTTTTGCAAACGTTAAAAATAAAAATAACGGAAGTGGACACGAAGGATAAAAACAAAGATAATAATAAGAGAGAGAGGAGATGGAAATAGAAACATGACGTTCATGCGAAGACTGATAATAGTAAGTGGAGAGGTAGAGTGCGTCGAGAAGAGGAGATAGCGAGCAAGGCAACGTGCATACGTGCAATATTCCTGTTCCAATATGGCGGACACAGCTGACGTATTGTATTACCCATTCATAAAACGTTCGCCGCGGCTCGCCCTCTTTTTTCTTTCTTTCTTTATTTCTTTCTTTTTTTATTTATTTCTCTCTTTTTCCTGGATAACCCTTTTGGGACGTAATATGAATCCCTGGTTGGGGTTGTTAATGCTTAAAATTTTCTTTGTGTTCGATTTTTTTGTTTTGTCATGTTTGAATTATCCTCGAAGGGTTGTGAAATTTTCGAAGCACGTTTTACTCTTTTCCTTCTAAGTGCCGGATATCCGTTTTGGTTTAATCGTGGGCCCTCGGGAAAATCAAATTTGAATCGTTTTTCTTTCATTTTCACAAGAGTGATTAGGAAATTAGTTTTGATGGTGGATTTTCTAGGCCAACTGACCGCCATGTTGATATGTGACTCAGTTCGCATGTTTTTGTGTGTTTATCATGAGTTTGGAGATGATTGTTGGGGGTATAAGCGGAAGTTTATTTTGTGATTGGAGGTTCTGTTGATATTCTGAATAGACTGACATAATACACGAGTTTGGTGCCGAAAATTCGTCGTGTTTGGAAGATCATGTGACCTTTGTTTACGTTCTGAATAACATTCCGGAGGGTTTTGTGACCATTTAGCAGGTGACTGGTCTTGTTTGACTACCATTATAATCCTCTTGCTGTTCTTTAAAGACATCTTAATTTACCTGATCATTATCGATCTTCCTGGTTTTGACAAAACTTTTTAAACTTGGGTTTCCTCTTCTAATTATCTTCGCTAATTTTATTATTCGTTCTATTAATCACCAACAACACAAATAGTTGTGCTAATAATTAATTACTAGCCAATCTTTTGGCGCCAAATTCAAATTAAAGTCAGAGGAAATGCTTCCATTAGGTCTATTTCCGGTTAATTCGATTTACAAACAACCCATATAGCAAATCTGTGTTTTAGAATGATTTCTAAGATTTAAATCCTATCGTTCACCTTTTGAAAATGTCTAAGCCAAGCACCAACCACCTTGAAAGTAAGTCACGTGACTGTAAGAATCATAAAACTGGATATATTAATACATAATTCCTCGTCTTAATTAAATAATTATTAAGAAATTTTTAATTACGTTGGAGTTAATAAAAAAAATTATTTTTGTGTAGCACGTGCAAAGAGCAGTTTTTCGAATCCTGTTGGATGTGTTACGCTAACCAGTTATGCAGATGGGAAATTAATCCACGTCAGAAGCTTTTGAAGGTTTTTTTATTTCGCATCTAACTGGATTTCCTTGAAAAGGGAAAAGCCGTTCGAAAGCGAAAGTTGATTCTGAGAAAATGTGTCCCGATTCCCGGGATCTGCTGACACCCTTTTCCTGGAAATGGAGAATCGTCTCGTGGCAAGTTGCTGTTTTTTTTATGTTAGGCGGAAGGTTAATAACATGTGACGGGTGTTGCATTTTTCGGTTTTGAACAGATGTTTAGAACATGTGTCCTTGGATGTAAGGGAAATTTCTATTGTCTTCCGGAAACAATTACCCTCGTTTTCGTCCTTAAAGGGTCTGGAACAAAAATGGAGATAAACAATTCGCCCCAAATTCAAAAAAGTTCTCTCTCGGTTCGTCAGATAAATTGACAGGCTTTTTGAATATCGTCTCAGGTAAAAAATCTGTTGAAATTTGGTAGTACAATAGAGGGTTTTAAAATGAAGAATAGTAAGGGAAAAAAGGTAAGCCTGGCTTTTTTTTTGTTTAAAAAAGGTTACCTGAGAGTGGCCCCCGGGGCCTGAGGGGTGAGAGGAAGTTGATTCGTGTGGAAGATTTGTTTCTTTGACGGTGGTTGGAGTTGTACGTTTGTTTGGGAATTCATCCCAGGCCTTGCCTTTTTATTTTTCAAAAATGTTTTTATGAAGAAGCCCCCACGTGTTCTGTACTTCATTTTACGTTGAACGTTCGTCGAGTTCGGTTCTCGCGAGTTTCGAGTTTCCGTTTTGGGACGGGTTTTCCCCTCGTCGTGCTTAACGGTCTTCATAATAAAAGGTGGTGGGTAAGTTGTTTTGGTTGTTTGCTTAGGGTTTTGAATGACTAACTCTTTTTTGGACAATCGTATGACCAGTTTGCAGCTGTCTGGGTCATCATTTCACACATTTTGCTGTGTGAGATCCATGATCTTGCCAGGACTTCGTGATTCATTCTGGTGATTTCAGTCGCCATTTTTTCATTTATAGGTCTGTGGGCATGAAGTTCAAGATTTCTTTTTTGCATTATTGACCTTCCTGGTCTTCACAAAACGCCTTGAACGCCTACTCTTATATCTGGTTTTGTAAGTCTGATAGCTGTGACGAGATCTAGATGATTACAGTATCATTCGTTTTCACTTTGAATGTCTCAGATAAATATATTTTATCTTATTCTCCTATTTAAGGTTTATAGATAATTTTAAATAAATAACTTGGCTGTTGTTGATGCTTTGACGAAACATTGAACACCGGTGTAGAGGAGGCTGGTTAGATTGTTAGGAAATCATTGAATGAATAGATGAATGAAACACCGATTATGGTTTGTGTCATCTTAAAAGGACCTTAAAATAGTTGGTCTCGAGATATTGAGGAATCGACCCGGGATCATCCGCTTAATCTGATCAATAAATTAATTTCAATTGATTTCGGAAGAACGAACGATCATAAAATTGGTTGTTGCACTTGAAATTGAGGGGGATTTTTAAAAGTCCTAAAGCCCACTGACACTCTTGGCTTGGGTCCAGAGTTTTTTTTGTGTACAAATATGACGGACCTCGGAGCTTTTGAGAGATTTTGAATGTTTTTTCTACTCTGGGTTTGGTTCGGTTTTGGTTCGATTGTGTTACTTCTTGCGGTTGGAATTTTTTGTTGTTTTGTTGTCCTTCGAAGCGAAACGAATCGAGAAATTTTTAAAAGTCATCAAACACGGTGAGAGAAAGAGAGAGAGTGTGTGTGTCATTTTGAAATGAAAATTTTTCGGCGCCGGTTTGTTGAACACACGTGGGTCTCCGAGTTAAAACGCACGCGTCGAGGTCGAAGACACGGGTCCTTCGGAGTAATTTTTCTGAAGAAATGGGAAGCAGATGTTTCAGCTCTGAAAGAAATGATCTGTAATAAGGTTTAATTTGAGGCAAGAAGAGAGAGAAAGATGACGGACCTTCGAAGGGTATCAATTCAAATCATTAAATCTCAAGGAATTCAGGTACAAAGATGTAATCGAGGTTTCCCTGCAATCGTAGGCACGCTTTTGTTTGCTGTCCCTTCGAACGTCCATGTTTTGTTTGTCGGTTCGTTGATTTCATCGGCGAATTTGAAACCTTTTTTAAAAGTATTTTCAGGTTGCAATAATAGGTCGTGGAAGGTCTTTCGCAATGCATCGAAGATGGCAACAAAAGATATTTCCAGTGCTCTGGTTGGGATTATCAACCTGGGGAGCCTGGGGCTGAGCAGCTCGAAATTATCTGCGCTGGTCTTGCGTGGGACCTTCATGCCTGACGTGCACTTTGTTGTTGCATACCATTTCCAAGGTTCAGGATTGTTTGCTGAGTTATAAAACCATTTAAATTAGGTTTTTTGTTGAGAGCTCTCACCCTTGGTTTATTAGCCGGAAGGTGGAAACCCATTTTGAGAAGAGTCAGGTTGTGATCATGTGTTACACTTCCAAGGTTCTTTATTTCAGGATGTACCATACGGACTATAAATCTGGTTCCTGGTGTTGCATATGTTTCACTTGGAAGGTTCGACAAAATCTGGAAACCCTTAGCTGTCTTTGGGATGATTTTGAATGGAAGGTCAGACCCGAAATCCAATTCTGCCACCTGCTTCCTGTCCTTTTTTGGATTTCTTGTCTCTTCTAATAACGCGTTTCCGGGTTTTGTGTCGGGTTCTGTTGAATCTGTTCAGTAATAATAGTGAGGTTGTAATTAACATTCTTAGTTGGCCGAAGAAGAAGAACTGGAAGTTGGCAGGTGGGTTTTTTTTATTGGTGGAAAACCACTACGTCAACATCTCGGAAGTCTGGAAATCGATGTTTTGAAGTATCAGTTGGCAAGCAAGTTTCTGTTTAAACTTAACTGGAGAAGAGATGAGGGAGAGAGTTTAGTAATTAGTTTCCGGAAGGGCGGTTGGATCGGTCAAAGGTTTTGGTTTTTCCAATTTGGGAAATTGTCAAGAATTTTCCCTCGAATCGAAAAGCTCGCTTTTGAAAGCTATTAATTCGTTTAATTCATTCCCGACTGATTTCAAATCTCTCATTTTCCCTTTTTCCAGAGAATCGTTTTCAAAGGAACGCCATTGACTAATTGAAAGAGGGAAAAGTGTCGCATTGATGATAATTGATTGTGAATAGATTAAAAAAAATTTTCAATTTCCTTTGTCGATGTTCATAGAGTCTGAAGAGGATGAGGGAGGGGGTTGTTTAAAAATGTCGTCACGGGAGTTCTTTTTTGTGTAGTCTAAGAGGAGGGATGGTTTCGTTTTTGATACAGTTCCATGCAGAACGGAAACATGAATGACGGACGTCCAATGTCTCGTGTTAGATACCCCGGCAAGAGCTCCGATTTTTTTTTTTATTACTTAGAAAACACGTGTTGAGTCTCTTTTGGTGCCTCCCCATTGTGTCATGGCGGGAGATGCAACCTCGTGGACGGTTAAGATGCGAAAATTGAGTTCAGCAACGCTCCTGGAGAGGTTTTATCGATGCGGGGATCTCCTCTAAGTGTATATCCTCCTTTTAGTCGATGTAGGGCTAAGAAGTGGTGTCTACTTACTACGTACCTGTTATCTTCTAATATCTATTTCAGGCACGTGCAAAATATATCCAACAGGCCGGATATGGTTCTAGATTATTATCCGGCCCCTGAAACAATTTTTAAGTGCTACTGAACATGGCTCTCAAAGAATTTTTCCAATGAATATATATATATATATATATTTCATTCAGTCTGTATAATATTATGTGGATCGGAATGTAATATGTTACGGCAAAAGTTACAAATGGAGCGAATATATATAATTTCCGGCGATTATTCATATTCACCAACTAAGCTTGGTTGATGTAACAAATTACTGAATATTTATCACATTTACCGGTTAGTTTATAAAATATCCAACTCGAAATGGTGGATTTAGTAAAAGTTTTCTCAAATTAGGAGCTGAATATCTTATAAAATAGCCGGTAATTGTGATAAATATTTAGGAATCTGTCACACCAGCCAAGCTTAGTTTGTTTTTATACACAATCGCCGGAAATTATATATACATTCTGATTTATCATTTTTACAGTAACGTATATTAGGAGTAACATAAAAAAGCGACGTTATTTTTTGGTCCACAACATAAATAATATGTTGGAGTGTTAGTTTTCCGTTAACGTTGTTGATACCGTTGCTCGTAACTTATAATAAGTGTGACATACTAAATTTGGTTTTGTCAGATTGTGATAAAATTAAATAAATGAAACCGTGGAAATGATGGATGCCAGTTCGCAATCATAACGTCAGTTTTATTATTATAAACTTATACAACTATTTCAAAACAGGGTAGAGGAATGAATGGATAAAGTTACTCGATAACTGTATATACAATTTACTTTCGTTTCTATTTATTGATTCATTATTGGATTTAGTGTTTGTTTTATATTTTTTTATATTATATATCCTCCCTTGTGAGTTTGCTTGTTTTGGCAATAACTTCTGTGTGGTAGAATAAAGTATAAATATATATTACTCCTGGTAGAGTTACGCAATAAATAAATATTTTGTATTATTAGTTTATTAATTTGATGCGATATTTGTTTCCCGGTTCGAGGTATTGGTTTTGCTGTCTATGCCTGATCTAGTCTACAGGGTAGTACTCTCTCTTAGTATAAATGAGGCAGGGATTTGACGAATGTTAACTTTTATTGTTATCGTTGATATTATTCAAATTGGTGATTGTATGACTCCCTCACCATCTCAATTCGAGGTGGGATCAATGTCAAACTATTGACAGTCACCAGAGGGTTCGATACACCTTCCCTTTCACACCTCTATTCCCATCATCTTTGTGGTGGTTTTCCCCAAAGCGTTTCGCTGACATCTGTTTGACAGAAATTAACAAAAAAAAATTTTGCCAGGGTTTTGAACGGGATGTGAATTATCCTCTTCCTCATCTCCGAATTTGTGAAGATAAATCAATCTTGCACGGACATATAAAATTATAAATAAAATTTATTTCGTTTTAGGGGTTGGTTATAATCCGCTGTTCTCTCATATGTCGCAGAAGCCTTTTTTCTGGTGAGTTTGGGTGGATGCGAAACTCGGAGGGTGGAAAAGGCTGATCGATATGTGAACTAAGTTGGCCGATGGAGTCTTTGTTCGGTTTGGAAGTAAGGAAATTGAATGAAACCACCCCCGAAAAAGAAAATTTTGGGCTGTTTTGATTTATTCCTTTCATGTCAACTTGGTTCGTGCGTCGAACCTGATTTCGAAATCGTGGTTTTCGTTCCTCCGAGCCATTGTCTTCCTCTCACTGAAAAGGAACCATCGACTTCTGACGGATTTACAACACCCGTTTTATTTGTTTGTGTTATGTATTCTCCTCTCCTTCCGTGATTTATCACCTTATTTGTTAATAAGTAAATAAATAACGTTTTGATGGGACGGGCGGTCATTGTTGTAAATTAGATTTTGACTTTTCGTCGGGTTGTCGCAGTTTTGAAAGTTTTAATTTATTGCGCAAGTCCGATTTCGAATTTTATTTTGTTTTCATTGTTGCGCCCTTAACGTTTTGAGGGGTTGAAAGTTGGCTACGTGGTGGTCGGCACGTAGGCATTTCCCAGCCCGTCAGCATTCCTGTGTGTAAACGAATTAAGTTCGCTTTCCTTTAACTCCCTTCCGTTTCCGTTTGAGTCTTTCAGTTTTTCCTGGGAAACTTTTCCAAAGGGGAAGTTTTTTTCTTTTCGTCAATTTTTCTTGTTTAAGGGGGTTGAAAGTGAAGGGAATTTATTTGGGTTCCCTTGAAGATGCTTTTCTTTTTGATTCGTGGGGGTGTTTTTTTCTTTTTCAGTATCAGGATCAGGGTTTTTGGGTGGATTTTCTTCTTTTTCGAAATTGAAGCTTTTGGGTTTTTAAATTGCTTGGTTTTTGGAGATTACTCTTTCTCTTCTGTTTCTCTTTGTTCTTCTCTCTCTCTCTTTGTTTGTTTTCTCTCTGTTTCTGTTTTTCTGTAGTCTTCGTCTCAGACTTTGTTTTTCTATTTTGCTGTGCGTCTGTGTTTTCTCTATTTTCCTCAATTTTTCCTTCTCTGTTTTTTTGCATTTCTCTCTCTTTATTTCTCTTCGTTCTTCTTTTTCTTCTCTCTTTCTCTTCTTTTTTTCTTTCTGTTTCTATTTTCCTGTAGTTTTTTTTTCTCTCAGTCTTTTTGACTGCTGGAATTATTAACTTTCCAAAAAAAGTGAAATTCGGACGGTTAAGTTATTAAAGACGATCGAGATGTCGATGTTTCTTTTTTTCTGATGGAGGAGGAGGAGGAGGAAGGGCTGTGGCAAAGAAAATAATAAAAAACAAAGAAAAATTTCTGTAAATATGGCGCCGGTTGGAAATACCCTGTGGCATTGTTAAGGGATTGTCTACCAATCTCACTGACAAGGAAAACGTGAATGTTGTCACGTTTTCCCTTTCGGCGTGTGTGACCTGGAAGTGATGACAGCAGATTTCGTTTTTTGTTTTGTTTTTGGTTTCGTTTTTTTTATTTATTTAATGCTGTCGTTTATCGGGAATGTTTTATTCCTCTCCCCTCGTTTAACCTCTCCCCAAGAATCAAAATGGGTTTTTGCTGTTGCGCTTTTGTAATTCTGCAGCTTCGGTCAAATGAAATCCAACTCTCATTTTTATGTGTTATCACATATTTGGTTATGTCAGCAATTAGTTGATTCAACTGCGCTTATTGCCAGTTTTTTGGGGTTTGTATTTGTGAGATTTTGGAATTTCGGAGAAGGCTGTGGTTGAGTTATGAAACCGCCTGGTAATAGTTTGAGTTTCCTGTTGCGCTCAGGGTTGAAAATTATTTTTAGAATTTCAGGTACTAATTTCATGTCAAGTGTATTCGGAAGTGAACTATAAAACCGGACGTAATTGTAGGTTTACTTCCGGTGAAGTTTTTGCAGTTTTTTTAAATTCACCCTCTTTCCAGGTTTTAAGAAATAATTTGTTGTTTTAATAATTAAGTAATTAATTAATTATCTTGTCTAACTTATTTTGAGTTTTTGGTTAAGTTGTGAAAATTTTTTGTTCGGAAGTTAGGGGTTAATATATGACCTTAAAACCGGAAGTAATAATATTTTTGGTCGTTTGGGAGTTTGAGAGAACTTTTTGAGCGTTTTGTGATTGGTGAGTTTTATCGGTAGTCGGTTGTAGTTTTTGGTTCTTGTCGGGTAGATCTTCCCCCAAACTGGTGGTCAACTTTTCATGTGGAGTTCAATGTTTTGTTGGTTTTGTTTAAATGCTCAGTCTTGTGCAACCTTCCAAAACCTCCCTCTTACCACGTCAATAAATTTTAGATTAATTGTCCCGATTTTGGTTTCGTGCCACCTTCCGGAAATGACTATTTGTTAGCGACCTGTGTTATGAGAGATTAGATAAGGAGTTCTTTAATGGGGGTTAACTTCTTGCCGAAATCATTCTTCAAAAGGGAATTAGCCCACTCTTGTGGCGGGTGTTACCATAATCAGGATCGTCCAGGTTTTTGAATTCACTCTACTTCGATCCTTTTTTTTTGTAATCAAATCAGGTTCACTTGCGTCCTTCATGATTGACGCAATCGCAGTACCAATCGGTGATTCGCGATGTGATTCAGTTCATACCTGACTCACCAGTCATAGCAATTTCTCGGGATTTTTTTTTCTTCGTCCATTTCCTAAAACAATTTAGGCAGCGATCCGTTTCCATCACGTGCACATGTCGGTTTAAGTATTTGCTTTTACTCTTTTGCGAGATTCGTAATTCACGAATCCACCTGGATCCGCCTCTCTCAGGTTCATTCATTAGTCGCGAATACTGTTATTCGCGGGGCCGAGTTCCCTTGATTCGGTTCATGTACGTTCGTACATGGAACATTCGAGATTAGATTAAATCGAACACGGTTTTGTTATTTTGGTCGAAGTTCTAACCTCTCATCTTTGGATTAGCCATAAATTATTTAGGATTTGTTCGTTGGGAATCGGTTTGGTGATGGCGCCATTTTTGTTTTGGGGGAATTCGAAGTTTTCGATTTAAAAGATTGAATTTGACGGAAATTGTTGTTGTTGTCTTTTATTTTATTTATTCACTTCAGGAGGGTTAGCTTGCCTCGGAGGAACACAAAGTATAACAAAATCGATAGAAGTTGTGAAAGAGGCGGAAGCTTTTCCTTCAAAATTTCCCTTTTTCCTTTACAGATCTTTTCAAAGCCTCTCTCAGAAGACAATTGTAACTTCGTTGTTTAATTTATAATTAGTTTACTGTCATAATTAGTCGTACAAATAATTATTATAATTTATACTTGACGGTTAGCTTTGATATGATGACGAGGGGTTTGTGTGGTAGTGTATAACTTGTTTCCTCAGTTTCACGGTTTTGTTTAAGTCTTTTGTGGGAATTTGGGGAATTGGTATGAGTCTATTTATCTCAGAATTAATTCCAAATTGAGCTGTATCAATTGGTCTTGAGTAGTAGAATTGAATATGGGCTTTACAGAACCACGAATTTCCGGTTTTATTGGTCCAGAGCTGTATTTTGGTCCCGAAGCTCCGAAAATCAGCCAGAAAATTTGAAATAACGGTGAGGTGTAATGTTTAATTATTTATTTAAGCAATTATTTGGTTTATTAATTGTTATTATCATTGCTGATGAGGTAATTAATAATAATTTTTGATTGTTGAAGATTGGGAGTGAGAGGGGTCTGGTAGGTGAGAGATTAGAACACCCGACTGTTATCCCATCGGTCGTGGGTTCAAATCCCAACTGGGTGGAAACTATCGAAGTTGCTTTTCCGACGCTTTTCCTCATTTATGTTGTTGTTCTTTGATTAATCCACTTTTCCAGAATTGGGCTTCCCATAAAACGAGTCGTAATTTGATCTGTAGTCCAAATTTGCATAGAAAAGCAAAAACTTTATCGATAGTTAGGAAGCTGTTATACTTAGTTTGGCGATTTAGTGTTATGGATAGAAGCCTTTTTGCCTGAATGATTTGAGTCATTCGTGGAAATCGGTAGTGCCAACTAATTCTGTTGGGAACTGTTTTGTTTTTCGAAAAGTTTGGAGAAAATCGCCCGGAAGGTAGATGGGAAGTGGGAATTTCACCGAGGACCTTGATCTTCTACCTTAAAAAAAAAAACTTCACCCTTGACCTAGGACAAGTTGGAATTGGGTAATTTGAATTTAGTGTGCTCGTTCGAACATGTTTCGTAAGTTTATGACGTCATTTATGGCGGCAAAACTTTTTAAGTTTAATTTATTATTAATTAATTAATTTTTTTTTCTTGTGGTCGGTGAATGTGCGCGGGTCATTGTAAACATTTAATCTCGACAGGATTGTAAAATTTATAGGTGGGAAGGAAGAAGGGATGTCTGTTGCATGATTAAATAGACAGAAAAAATTTTTTTTGACGAAGACGGATGAAAGAGTGAAGAAATTGGAGTTTGCACGCGACTGAATTTGAGAAGCGTCAGGGTCTTCGACCTCAATTTCTGGATGTTTTCCGGGGACGATTTCATTTTATTTATTTATTTATTTATTTACTTACTTGCTTGCTTTTTTTTGTATTATTTACGCCCATCGTTTTTGGAAAACACGAATTCGTTGCGTGTTTGGAATGAAATCGTGTATTGTGGCTGGTGGTTGAGCGAGAGGGTGGGAATCTTGGGGAAAATTTTCTTTATGAGGAGAAAACCGTTTTTCCCGGACAGCCTGGAGAGAAGGATTGAAATGATTTTCGAACAGTTTTGGGAATCTATTCACGCGATACGTCATCGTGAGCTTTTTATTTCTTAAATCTTGTCTCAAGGTTGGCAATAAATCGATCGGGGGTTTGGTTTCGGTTTTTGGGGTCGGAAGTAGAGTTTAGATGTTTATCTAGGTTGTAGAAAAATGGTTTGGAGGTGTCCTCAGCGTTGAAAGATTGTTGTGGAGTCTAGTGTCCGTTATCACCTGCCCACGCGACAGGTGAAATGAGTTTTAGTTTTCTAGTCTTATTTAATAACGTTTGGTTAGACAAAAAATTAGGCCGTTCACCTGCCGATGATAGCAAGCTCCCTCTCTCAAGTACAGCTGACGAAGATTTCGGTTAAGAAGCCGTTAATTGAGGATTATCGAATGTGTTACACCCATTCGAAGAATCCACGTGCGTGAATCCACGTAATCTTTTCTTCTATTCATCACACACGAAGTCGTTTTGTTCCTGGAACGATCAGTGGTGTTTGTCAGATATTTTTTATTATAGGAATCCAGAGAGGAAGGATTCTGATCTTGTCACAAAATCTGTCCCTGACAAAGACAAAGAACAGAACAAAAATAGAGGAAAGCATAATAAAAAGAAAATTGCAACAAGGACGCGGGTGCACGCCCACAAAAACTGATCATCTTGCATTCGAGTTAGCAGTGAAGGAGTAAGGTTTTCTCCGTGCACTTTTGAGTCAAGGACCTTTAAAAACTTGTCTCGTGTGCTTTTATGGTGTTGGAAGACAAGGCGAAAAAGTCAAGGGCGGATTCGGAAACGGTTGTCGTAAGTTTTGCAAAATTTTTTTTCCCCGCCGGTTTGTTAGGTACCCTCATAATTCTTCTCCTTTGGGAAATTCAACATTCCTGTTTTGGATCATCCACCTACTTGTTTGTTTTGTCAGGCATCACCTGTTACCCTTTTGAAGTATACATTTAATAAATTTTTTATTTTGTTTAGATGACTTTGAATTATTTAATTGAAAGTATCGGAGCTTTTTTTTGAAAGCTCAGCAGTCTGCGTGAATGAAAGTTTTTTTTATTGGCATTCACTTCCGACTGGTGTTGCCAACTTTTCACCCGTAATTTGTTTCGTTACGGTATAAAAACATCATTTTAGTTCTCCCTCGTTGAAATGATTTCTGATCGTCTTCGTTTAGCGTGTTGAGTTGTTGAGGAAAGTCATGGCAGCTGGGAGAGGGATAGTAGTCGACAGACGGGAATGGTCGGATAGGGGCCAATTTATCGTTGTGCGTGGTTTTTGTCTTTGTATTTGCCAGCAGAAGTCGCAGAAGGATATAGACCAAATTTCATACACACATCCTAGGTCTTGGGTGATTCCAATTGATTATTAATTCGTTACTAATACATTAAAATTATGTAACTGTCATATTATGTCATGTTTCCTTCTTTTTTTTAAAACAAATCGACCCACTAACTGCCAAATTGTTTCTACTTTATTTCTGTTCGCTGAGATGTCAGTTCGCGTGGGCAAGTCTGTGAATGCATTTAATGACTTTGAATATGGCGGACAACGTGACGTGTTATTACAGGACACAGACACACCACCTCTTTTGCTGTATTACTTAATGGCTTTAGTGTGCCCCCCGTTAGATGAACCCTTAATGGGATCATCGCAGTTTATGGGTTAATATATCGGAGAAAAGATTTTTATAAGATGGTAGATTTTCTAACTAAATGTTAGGGGGAAGTTCTGTCTTTTAAGAATCCTAGAATCGGGTATAAATTGGCAAAAAATAAATTTTATAAATGTGTATTATCTATGAAACTAATTATTATTACAAGTGTGCAATATTTATGAACTAAAGGGAATAACAACGCTAAGAAATGAATCAGAAGTGTGTACAGTTGTGGGGTTGATAAAATTATTAATGGGAGGCAGTGAAGACTCAAGCAGACAGACAGACTGACATAATTTGTTAACAAAGCAAAATAAGTGGTAGACGACGGTTGAGAGATATCGTTGACTTCTATCTATCTTGTTGTTCCAAAACAGAGAGAGAGAGGAGGTGATGATCGAAAGATGAGAGATGGGTCGGAGGATCGAAGACAGGTATTAGATGAACACCGATTTGAGAAAGATGTTTCGTACAATAGATAAATTTCGATGGACTCCAAACCTGGAATTACGAGACGACGACCCCAGGTTGGAAGTGATTTGAACTTTTTTTTTCTCAGGCTCGTTTCCCCGGTTCGGGATTTTCACGCAACGCGCCTAAAATTATATTTCTATTGAAAGAAGGAGATAATGAAAACATTTGTTTGGGTATCGAGATTGTTTTTCATTTTTTTTAATTGGCCTCTTTCTTAGACACATTTTTTGTCTTTGTCAAAGGAAAGCAACTGAGAAATGTGAAAAAGTCGCTTGTATCGCTTCCGGATAGAGTTCGTTTTCCGAAGAAAAGCATTTTCCGAGGGAAATCGTTAAAGTGAGTTGTATCGGAGGTTTTCGATTGTGCGCGGGCTCGCCTGCGTTTTTCCGCGAAAGGGAAATAGAACGAGAGAGAAAGTTTTTCCCTGTTTTCGTTTAAAAATTAAAAAAAAGCATTTAAGCGAAAGCTTTTCTCCTCTGACTTGTTTTAAGGTGTTTTCACTTTTTACATTTCGCGGAAAAGCGTCTTTTCCCAGTGTGCTGAAATGATTTGACTCCTCCTTCCGCCATAGAATCAAATTCTCTTCCGTCTAGGTTTAGAGTGTGTCGGTTTTCAAAATGTTTATTTAGACATTTAGTTAATTATTTTTTTTAATTTGGTAATTAATTTGTTTTCGATCAGATCATCTTTGGACCATGTTAGTCTTAACCCCTTCTCTTTCTTCTGGTGTTTACTTTTTCTATTCTTTGCTGATTATGTTCTGTCTTTCTCTATTTCGTCCCTCTTTTCAGTTTTGTTTTTCTGCTGGAAACTCGTATTTTCTTCAAGATGTCTCGATTCTGTATGTCCTCTGTTGATTCTGAGTTTATTTCTTTTTTGGGCTGTTTTCTTTTTCTCTTCTGTTCTGCCAGTATTTTCTGACTCTGTCTTTCTCTCTTTTCTGTCCCTGTTTCAGTTTTGCCCTGTCCTTGCAACTCGCGTTTTAATTGTCTTATTTAGGATGTTTTGTCTTTGTATGTCCTCTGTTGTGAAATTATTTATTTCTTTTATTATTACTTTTACTGTCGATCAGGCTACCTTGGATCACATTAGTTCAACTCCTTATCATGGTGTTTTCTTTTTTCCTTCTTCTCTGCCAATACTCTCATTTTTTAACTATGTTCTATCTTTCTCTCTTCTATCTATTTCTTCCCTGTTTTAAGCTTTGGTTTGTCCTAAAAACTCGTGTTTCCTACTTTCTTTCTTCGGGCTGTCTCGTCTTTGTATATCCTCTGTGGTGACGTCTTTCACGAACCATGCCGGCTTGGTTTTTCTGTTGAGGAAATGTTTGAAGACCTGGTGGGTCAGCCTTCCTGAGGTCATTCTCCCCATGTACCCTCGACCCTTAGAAGTCGATTCAATTATTTATTTGTTTATTTTGTCTCTCAATCAACCCAATGGGAAGGGGAAGGAATATATGTTTCTGACACATAATTATAATAATATATTATTTGTGTACTGTTTTTCTTCAGTTATTCTAATTTCGTTTTTCATTTGTGTATATACAAATCCGCTCTTTCTAATCCAATCCATAGTTGTATATTTCAATATTGTATAATTAGTATAAATATATTACTTTCTTTTAGACATACTTATATATTACTAAATGAAATTTATAATTTAAATATGTATTTGTCATATTCTGTACTGTTACAAGTTATTGTTTGTATGAGTTCTTGTATGTTGGTGTGGTTATAAGTCATCGTTTTGTGTGGATGAAATATTTTTTTGTCCTCCTCCATCTTGTAATATTGAAGCGTTATATTAATAGATCAAAATATGTATTTATAGTAAGAAACTAAAAAGTCTATAACAATTATAAAAATGATCATGTTGATGTGGAGCTCCTCAATTGGATTTTGAACAAGGCTTAAACTCTCAACTTTATAAAGCTTAATGCCTTATGTAATATTTACATTTTTTAATATTAATACTATAAATGCAAAGTTATGCAAAGAATTATATTATAAAGCATTCGCAAGGCCGAGGAAATAAGACAACAGAAATAAAGTTGAGTAAATTTTTACATTATTTATTTATTTACTGTTGAAATGAAAATAATGACTGGTTACAAGAGGCCCAATTTCATTCGAATCACTTCACATCCTGTAGCTTGGAGGAAGAAGAAGGAAGCGTGGGGAATTGATTTCTATTAATAAATTCAAACTTGAGGATTAATAAAATAAATTAATAATTTTAGAGATGGGATGCAGATCTCGAGATTAGGAAGACCAAAATGGCGGGCACCGACCCAAATCCTAAACATATCGTCAGCTTTTGCAGTTCTTTGTTGAAAAGTTTTTACTGTTGTTTTAGAGACGTTAAAAAAATGGTTTTGTGCTAGACTGGAATAGAATGTGTGCTGGATTTCCAGTGAGAGGATGGGGGAGGAGGGGTTGATGGGTGGAGAGACGTAGGCACGGAAATTGGTTTTGAGACGTGGATAAATGAGGCTAAGAGTTTTCTGCGTCCCGTTTTCTTTATTGTAAAATTTTATTATATTTTATTGGTTTCTCTTTCAAGAGCTAATTTTTCGTCCTTGGCTTTTGTGACGGAGCCATAAACGTAACACGAGTTAATTTAATTTTTGCAATCCCTTTGAAGAGAGTTTTTAGCGACTCATTAATAACCCTCGACGGTATTTTAAATTTTAAATTTAATACCTTTTCCATAAATCCTTGAAACACATTTAAAAAAAAGTTGCTGAGATCGGATTATGTCAACCCACCCACTGCCCTTTTCCCCGGTTTCCTTCCGTCTTCAAAGACGAGACTTGGAAAAGCCCTCAAGCGAATGGGAAAAGCTCGCAGGTGAGATTTTGGAAAAAGGTTCTGTTGAATTCGAGGAGCGGATGTTGGGAGCTTTCGACGGTCGACGCTTTCGAAAAGCCCAACTTCGGGGTTTCTTCCGCTCGTTCACTCGCGCTGCTTTTCACTCTCTCTCTCTCTTTACGCATCCGACTTTCTACCTCTCTCTCGCTCTTTCGTGTTTTTGTCGTCGTTAATTTGTAGGTCATCGACCTCACAAGTCCCTTGAAGGCGAAAGCATGGAGCTTTTAAGTCTTCTCCATCTGGAGATGAACTGGTCTTTGAGCGGTTTCCTTAATCGTAGGAGATTTTGATTGGATTTGGAAATTTGGAATTATCGAGGCTTTTGTGTTTAGCCAAATTGTTTGGAGGAGGAGGGCGTTCAAAAAGTTCTTGAGTGAATTGATGATAATTCAGATCCAAATGTGGTCAGTCAGACAGGCATGCATGCCCGGAAGCGAATCTATCGTCATGTCTAGCCGGTGTCAGTCGTTCAATTATTATCATTTATCGTGGTGCCATCCGAATGTTGATTTTGGGTCTTCACTTCCTTTTGACTAGTATCGATTCTCGACAGTGGATTTGTAGATTTTTCTTGTATTAACTTCAAAAGGGAATCGGTCAAAGGTCATCATGTATCGATTTAACTTTTCCATCGTCATGACGATTGGATTTTTAAAGTAAAAATACCTCGCAAATTTTTGTCGTATCGCAGAATTCATCTCGATCGCTTCCAAGTGAGCAAACATAACAAAACTTCACCCTACACGCTGTGATTTGATACATTAGTCGCGTTTTTTTGGAAACCAACCGGACAGTGGCTCTTGACAGTCGAGGAGAAAATATTTACGGTGTCTTAAGGAATTCGGTAGTACCTAACGTAGCAAACTTAACTTTATTGATGGAAGCGACTACCCGCTGGGTTGACGGCGTGAGTCGGACATTCGTCTGACTGGTAGCATGTGTGTTTCGCGTGTAGCTTAACTTACCATTTCGACAACCCCTCTCCTCCTTCGCTAATTGCTTAATAGGCTTGGCCGGCGTTGGATTTTAGTGTAACGGGATTACACGGGGATTATTTCCTTTCGGTCTCGGAAATTTGAGACTTTCGAGTCTGGTTTACGGTCGGATTTATGTGAAGTATAATTCGGGTCTTGGTTTTTCGAAAAAATTTGAATTTTTTTCCGGGTCAGCTGGAATTATCTATGTTTTTTGGTAGGGAAGGAGAGAGAAGAAAGGGTGGTCATGGAAAGGATTTGTGTTATTTAAAATAAGTGGAATGGTTTATTTTGAAAGTGGCACAAATATGGTCAAATGATATTTACTATTTTTCGTTTCATTTAAGTTCAGAAATAGATGGATAAATAAAGAATAATTGAGTTTAGAAGCGTTTTTATAAATTTTAGAAAATATTTGAATTGGTTACATAAATAACTTTAAGTGAATTTAACTGAGATTTTAACGAACCGTTTATTTTGTTAGTGGTCTAAGTTAGCATTTGAAATTTTAGTGTTTTGTTTTTGTTGTTTGTTAAAATCTTCGACCCTTCTCCTCTCTCTCTGTTTCTGTTTCTCTCTACTTTTTTTCTTCTTGCTGCTCTCTTTCTTTGTTTGGCTTTTTCTTTTTGTCTCTCTCTCCCTGGTTTTTCTTTCCTTTTTTTGCTTTGTTTGATTTTTTTCCTGTCTTTCTCTTTCAGCTTTTTCCCCTGCTTATCTCTCTCTCTCTCTCTTTTGGTTTTCTCTTCTCTTTAGGTTTCTTTTTTTTGCCCGCAGGAGGTAGAAATGCTTTATGCACGCCTAATGACTCCCGTACATCTAAGTTTACTGCCCCTCCTTGCATCGGCATTGAGGGTCTGTCGGCATTACTGTCGGGTCTTCTTCGTCAGTTGAAGTTTCCGTCAGTGTTTTACTGTCGACCGGGTTTCTTGCGAGGTTGGCCTCTCTCTCTATCTGGTTTTTGTCTTTTCTTCTCTAGTGGGAGGAGTGGTGTAGTGGTTAAAGTTCTTGACCTGGACGCAATGATTTTGAGTTCGGATCCTCCTCCTGCATCCTCTCATACCCCCAAAAAGGTGAAAATTGGTTTACTACCATCAGTTTTCCTTCTCTCTTAGGGTTTTCTCTCTCTCTCTCTCTTTCTAAAATGCTCGTAACGATCGTTTAATTATTTTTAAAAAGTTGTATTTAAACCACTTTCAAAATAAACTCCCTGTGTGTTCATTCTGGGTTAATGACGATATTAAACCACTATTATGATTATCGGTGTGTAAAGTTCATTAAAATTTGATTATGTAACAGTTAAAAGTTTCGTTTGTTTAGGAGTTTTTTGCTTCTGTTTACTGTCGGTGCTGCTGGTTTCGAAATTCAAAATAAATTTTTAACTGAATCACCGCTACTTATTCTCTTTAGGCTGGACAATCGGTTCGCGCGTGCCAGGTGTCGTTTTCCGGATCTCTAAACAACCTAATCCAAAGCATAAATGACATGGCATGTTCGTCTATTGGATCTAGATTTTGCGGCTAATTTGATCTACACATCTTTTTTTTATAGTGCTTAATCCTGTTTCTCTCTAGGATTGGGTTTTAGGTCACTTTCAAAGTAATTAGTTTAAGGGAAATAATATCAATATAAATTGTTCGGGAGTGTTTGATCAGTTTTCTCGGAAGGTTGAAAAGAAAAGGATTTGTACCACTTCTAAAATAAGTTATTGAATGAAATTGAAATCTGTCAGGTTTTATAAAATCATCTGTTGTTTGAATGGTGTTCTATGACAACTCTTCGATCGAAGTGAGATTTTTGGAGGGCGGGGGCGGAAGGGGGCTCATGTTACTCAGTCAGCCTGAATTACAATGAGAAACGTGAGAAAAATGAAAATCGTGTGTGGCGTTTTGAAGTAATTAGGGTTGATACCGTGAGATCATCTACTTTTTCTTTCTTCTTCTTTTTTGTGTATGTGTGCAAGTGAGTTTGTGGGTTGGGTAGGAAATTGTTATCGTAGGTGATGCTTGGAATACGAGAGGATAAGATATTCGTCTCTAGTCTAGATAGATGTTGAAAGGCAGGGAAGAAATGTTGCTGATTAGAGAGGAAGGCTTATCTCTCTTGCGATTAGACTTATGGATTAGATCACTTTTTTATGTCTGTCTCTCTCTCTCTCTTTGGTCTGATATGACGTTGGGAAACTATGAGAAGCATTTATTCATGGGATTTTATTCTCTTTTCATTTCAGGGCTATCAAGTCTTTTCAACAAGTTCTCTACGTCGAGCCAGGGTTCTCCAGGAGCAATGAAGTCCATCTCCGCCTCGGTCTTATGTTCAAAGTCCAGAACGACTGGGAGAGTTCGTTGAAACACTTGCAGCTTAGTTTGATAGACTCGAGTCCGAGTTCGTTTTCGAAAGTCGAAAGTAAGTTTGATAGGAAAACGGTAATTCGAAACCGTGGTTACAACAAGAAGGCGTCGCGGTTTCGGTTCTGTTTCCCTTCTGTCTCCATCTTCTCGTTCTTCCTCCCTCTCATCCCCATCCCGTTCCATTCCTCTGCCCGGATCCTCGCCATCGGCATCGGCTCTCGGTTCTTTGATCAAAGGGAGATCCTTGTGACGAATCAAGCGAACCGTTCTTCACGCGTGATACGTGATCTTGGCGCGTCATCACTCGGAAGGTAATTCTTGTTATTTTTGTCGGCGTGACCGAGTGTTACTGCTTATTCTCAAAAGGAGGATGGGGGTGTGGGGCGGGGAGTGTACTCGGATATTTAATAGTCTTCGTTCTCGATTTGGATCAACAATCAATCGATAGGAAAGGACAAAAGTGACCATTGACAGAGATAGCGAGGAGCTTTGAGTGTTTTTGGAGGACCTGTTGGTAACTCTAACATAATCACAATTGGTCTGAAGGCGTAGATCCAACCCACCTTCCTTTGTTATCAGTAATCGAACGTGCGCTAATCTCTCAATCAGTGAATGATACAGATAACATTTGATTGTGATGTCTCATACTGTAAATTTTATTTTCCAGTTAAATTTCACATTGCTCATTTGTACGAGGTGCAAGGGAAATACAAAACTGCCAAGGATAGTTACGAGAATCTGTTAAAGGAAAAGGATTTACCGAATCATTTAAAGGCTGACATATGTCGTCAGTTAGGTGAGTCTAACAATGTGTTTGACTTCGGGTTGTTTTTAATTTTATCCGACGTCACTTCTTTTTTCATTTTTTTTGTTGCCTTCTCCTCCTTTGATTTATGTGGCAATGAACACGTGTAAACGTTTTTTAACGGTCTTACAAGTCGTTTGTCAGTAGACACGTGACAATAAAAGAAAGGAAATGAACGGGGACAAGAAGGATGAACACACGAAATCTTATTTGAGGAATTATCATTACTTTAGCCATTGTTTCTAGAATTTTCTTGCTCGTGTAACAATTCAAGTGGGTTCAAAATAGGAGGCTTAAGGAAATTGAGCTTTCTAATAAAACAATATCAACGGTGTGCGGTTTGATCGTCGGTCGATTTGCGTTTGTCAGATAAATAATTTGTTTTACTTCCGGTTATAGACTGGAAGTGACGTCAGTTGAAGGCATATTTACCCAGCGTTTATTTCCCCGGAAATGGAGAAATTAGTTTTTGTTATTTCATTTGTTTGCCCTTTAGGATGGATGTTTCATTGCGTCGAGTCTCTCGGGGAGAAAGTTTATCGGGAGAATCAAGCGATTGACAGTTTGAAAAAGTCGATCGAAGCCGATCCGAAAAGCGGTCAAAGTTTGTATTTGTTGGGTCGGTGTTACGCTAGCATAGGAAAAGTTCACGACGCTTTTATCGCTTATAGGAATTCCGTGGAGAAAAGTGAAGGAAACGCGGACACATGGTGCTCAATAGGGTAAGTGCGTAAGTTTTTGAGAAACACGTGAAAAGGGTGTTGCACGGGTGAAAGATTTCGGTTATGGAGGATTATGTTTGTCTTGTAGGGTTTTATATCAGCAGCAGAATCAGCCTATGGATGCTTTGCAAGCTTACATATGTGCCGTACAGTTGGATAAATCGCATACCGCAGCTTGGACCAATTTAGGTGAGATTGTAAATTCATCGGACGACGACGGGGAAGGGATTTGGGGAATGATGGATGACATAACTTTTTTCTTTGTTTCTAGGAATACTTTACGAGAGTTGTAATCAACCCCGAGACGCTCACGCTTGTTACGTAAACGCGACTCGAGGATCGACGAATCAAGACGCTAAAAACAATAATTGTACGACGCATTCCCCGCTGTCGATATCGCCCCGCGGAACTTCCGCCAATTCTCAGGGGCCTCCAATGAACCATAATTTGGCTCAAAGAATAAAGTTTCTTCAAAGTCACTTGCAAAACTCACCAATGCCGAGCATAACGAGCAAGTAAGTAACCTCCTTCCTCTCCTGTCGAATTGGGTGATCCATCGCCAGGGTGTGTTATGAAGTTATAGCTGAAGGTTGTGTTGGTGTTGATTGATTGATTTTCTTCTTCTTTTGTAGGAGGCAATTGCCTTCAATTGAAGAAGCTTGGAACCTTCCAATTTCTGCTGAAATGTCCTCGAGGCAGCAGCAGCCACAGCCGCAGCAGCCTTATCACAAAGCCTATCCACAGGTCGGTTTTGTTTTTTGTTTTATTTGACTTCCGGTTAAGATATAAATTTATATAGCTGATTAGTTTGTAGCTTTTTCCTTTTTTTTGATTCTGTCTCATGTTATTTTTGGTTTAGGCTGGTCAGCAGAATAACTACGGTAGTCAACAGACTCCGCCTCCGCCTTATCAGGCAGGTCCTGGAAACAATAAGCGCTTCAAGACTGAACCGGTGTCCGGGGTGACTCCTGCTGCAAGGCCTTCTTTTTATTTAACTACTCAGCAGATAGAGACGATGGAATATCTCCAACAGAATGTAGGGAGTCTCACCGTTCAACAGCAGGTTTGTTGAGGGTTTTTTTTGCTTTAAAGTCGGAAAAGGAAACCGGGGACGAAATTTTACGTGACTGAATGTTTCTTTTTTAATTACAGAATATTCTGCAGCAGTTGCAGCATAATTACAGAATGATGCAACACCATCAGCAACAGTTGCGAGCGCAACAGCAGAGAGGAACCGGAAACGGGACTCCAGGACAGGTGCCTCAAAATTCCAATCAAAATAGATCTCAGCCTTACGGCACGACTTATCAAGGAGGGGTGGTTAAGAATTATGGACTTCCGACCCAAACTGTAAGATTGTCGTTTTTCCAACGTCATTCCTCTTAACCCTGCCCCTCCACCCCTCAAAGAAGTCCCAAATAATTTTTAGTTTTGATTTGTCTAGTCTATTTATTTATTTATTTATGTAAAATAAAAAATTTCAGGGTACTGTCGCACCGCAGACAAACTTTTCCGAACCATTAAATAATAACGCCGCCATACCGACGACGCAACAATCCCCCGGAATGCCTTATAAATCGGCAACGACTGAACAAAGTTTTCCGGCCAGATCCAACAATTACCAGACCAATGGTCAATTCAATCAATCCTACCAGTCTCCGAGCAGTACAAACAACGGCCAGTCGAATAATTTCGAATTTTCGAACACCGAGCTGACGGTGAGCGATCAAGAGCTGACTGCTTTACTTAGTCAGAAAGACATCGCAACCAGTTTGGCGGAGGATTTGTTGAAGCATTTCGGTAGCGAGTCCAGCGATTTGGATATCAAAGATGAAATTCCAGGTGAGCTTTAGCCGTCCCGTTTTTTGCTTTGATGGTGGTCCCCTTTTGAAATTCTCTGAATGACATTCGTCTTTGATTTTAGGTCCTCCCGCTAATTCCGGAAGTGGGATCCTCAGTTCCGGTCCATTTTCGCCTTCTAATTTAATGGATAACACCAATTTGCATTCTCCTATGAAACAGGAGAACGCGGTAAAGCAAAGTTCGCCGACGGTGGCGCAAAAGAAATCGCCGCCGTTAACAGAAATAAAAACGGAAATAATAGAACAGCCGGAAATCAAAGAAGAATTTATAGAATGCTTGAAAGAGGAAGCTTTCGAGTATGAGAATTTCACCGATAAAGAACCGGAATTGACGATCGATATGCCTGCTAAGAAAATTATAGAAATTTGCAAGTAAGTGGGGTTCAAAGGTTATTTCCGGTTTGAGATTTCGGAGAGTTGAGTCTTATTCGCCTCGTTTTTTTTATTAGGGTTTAAGTACAAAATTATCTGGATCGTGTTCGGTGTTAAGTGATAAATCGCCACCGCCTGCTCCACCTGATCCTCCTCCTCAAAGGTTGACTAGGGAACAGTTACTTCCTCCAACTCCGTCGGTTTATTTGGACAATAAAAAAGACGCATTTAGTCCGCAGCTTCAAGAGTTCTGTCTGAAACATCCCATCGCGGTTATCAGGGGAATGGCTGCTGCTCTTAAATTAGGTAAAGCATCGAAGAAGTTGTTAACGATTATAAGAAGGACTTGGATGGCGTTCTAATCATTTTTGTTGTCGTTGTCAGATCTGGGTTTGTTTTCAACAAAAACGCTCGTCGAAGCGAATCCAGAGCACGCGGTCGAAGTCCGGACTCAAATGCAGCAGACGTCCGATGAAAATACAGATCCTCAAGGTCGCAGGACTTGGGCTTGCATCTCCCATAGATCTCATACCACAATTGCTAAGTATGCACAGTACCAAGCCTCGAGCTTTCAGGAAAGCCTTAAGGTAAAACCTTGTGTTTGATTGAAGCATGAATCGGAGATGATGACGTGAGTAAGCTATGGTATTCAAAGGCGTGTTTAAAAACTTTACAGGAAGAGCAAGAAAGAGGGAGTAACCATATTTCTAACTTGTCGGATTCGGATTCGAAAGACTCATCGAGTAACAATGTTAGGCGGAAAAAGGGTGGACACTTGTCAGGTTCTGTCAAAGGTATCGGTGAAAGGAAAATGTTGAGGTAAGAATACAAGTCGGAACTTTAACCTCGGGCATTTTTATTTATTATTACGATGTTAGAGTGAAAGACTGTATTATTAATACTACCCTACAGGTTCGGGACTAATGTGGATTTGTCGGATGAGAGGAAATGGCGACCGCAACTTCAAGAACTGACGAAACTTCCGGCGTTTGCAAGGGTCGTATCAGCGAGTAACATGTTATCCCACGTCGGACACGTTATTCTCGGAATGAATACTGTTCAACTGTACATGAAGGTATTGTGGGAAATTTTAATCGATTCATCAACAAAATGGAAGCTGCTTTCGGTTGTCATAACCTTCGGTGATGTTGATGTCTAGGTACCTGGATCGAGAACGCCGGGACATCAGGAGAACAATAATTTTTGTTCGATAAACATAAACATAGGACCGGGAGATTGCGAATGGTTCGCCGTTCCTGACGCCTACTGGGGTGGAGTCCAGGCTCTGTGTCAGAAAAACGGTCTCAGTTATCTTCACGGGAGTTGGTGGCCCAGTTTGGAAGACCTGTACAATGAAAACATACCTGTTTATAGGTTCTTACAGAAACCCGGAGATTTGGTCTGGGTTAACGCCGGTACGCTTTTACCTTCTTCACTTCGCAAGTTTTTATTTACATTCGTCTCTCTCCCTCTCTCTAAATTTAACTTTCCTCTCCTTTCAGGCTGTGTTCATTGGGTTCAAGCAGTTGGTTGGTGTAACAACATCGCGTGGAATGTCGGACCGTTGACAGCTAGACAATATTCACTGGCCATCGAGCGATACGAATGGAACAAACTTCAAAGCTTCAAAAGCATCGTACCGATGGTTCATTTGTCTTGGAACTTGTCGAGAAACATAAAAGTTTCCGATCCAAAACTTTTCCAGTTAATCAAGTGAGTTCTACGTTCATACTCCTGATTTAAATTCCCATCAAATCGGCCGTGACCGTGGTTAACTGTTGTCGGAACCGGTGTTATTGGTTTCTAATAGCGCAGTTCGAGTTACTTCGCCGATTTGTCTTACTATACTGACTGTTCTGTTTATATGCTTTGTTTAGACCCTTTCCTACAAGTCAGTGCGTGTTGATTTGGTCGTCTTTCTAATTTTTCTGTTTGTTTGTTTCAGAAACTGTCTTTTGCGAACTCTAAAGCACTGTTGTATTATATTAGAATTAGTGAAGAGTAAAGGAATCGAGGTTAGGTTTCACGGTCGTGGAAAGAATGAGGCTTCACATTATTGTGGACAATGCGAGGTAAGCGATGGCAACCATAATCAAGGAGATTCGTACCTGCCTTTTGCCTCCGAGCTCTTTTATATACTTATCGTCCTTTTCCGGATTTTCAGGTGGAAGTATTCAACATACTTTTCATTCGGGAACAGGAAAAGAGGCACGTTGTTCATTGCATGGACTGTGCTAGGAAGCAAGCGCCTGGTTTAGAGGGATTCGTAACATTAGAAGAATACAAAATGACTGACCTCTGCCAAGTGTTCGATAACTTTCAGTTGCACCCTGTCGTAAGTTCATATTCTCTTTGAAACTTTTCCTGTTTTTGGTTTCATTGGTATGGTAGCGACTTCTGAATGGAGATGGGAAACCCAGTTTTCTTGTTTTTCTTTCCGTTTTCGTTTTATTTTTATTTCCAAAGTTTCTTTTGATCTTTTCCCATGGTCTTTGATTCTGAATGAGCGAATGAAAACTTTAAATTATTTAAATATTCTAATAAATAATTCGTTATTTTATGTAACAAGAAGTTATGTATGAATAACTAATAGGTTTTATAATTTTAGTATAAACTTTTCTATACCCAATCCCGGTTGTTAGTGTTAGGGGATTTGAGATGTAATGCAGTTACTCCAACTCTTCTAAATCTTATTCAAAGTCATCATTTATTTATTTTCTTATTTAAATAAGGAGAGTTACTATTATTTATATTATGTATTGATAATCAAATCTTATAAGTTGATTATCGATTGGAGATATTTTACTAAGTGTCCGGTGGTTGGTTTTTAGGGATTTTAGAACCTAAGAAAATTGGTCTGTTTCTACCAAATCGTATTCCAGAGTTTTATGATTGAATAGCAGATCCCGCAGCGTCGCTTGCTGTTTGTTCAGCCCCATTTCAAAATTTGCTAACCAATTATGTCAGTCTTTCTGGAGTCTGGAGAGTTTTCCATCAATAATTTTGACGTTCATCGTCCCTCACTAGAATCAACACCTCTGATTCATTTTTATCGTTGTTCTTCTCTTCATCTCATATATACTGCACAGTGTGGGAGGAGTAGTGTAGTGGTTAAGTTCCTGACTTGGACGCAAATGGTCGTAAGTTCGAATCCTCCTCCTGCATCCTGTTATACCCAAAAAGGTGAAAACGGGATCAAAACCACCACTATAATATACTGCACGGATTCACTTCCTAATTATTGCTTATTTAGAGAAATTTTTCATTTCGTTTCATAAATAATGCACACCTATAAGTAATCAATTTATTTTTCACAAATTTTTATGTTCATGTTATTTAACCTTAAAAGAACGGAGTTTTCACTGAAATTCAGTTTGGAAATGTATCATCTTATAAACAGTTTCCTCTGACACGCGATTCGTTTATTTATTAGGGTTGTTGTTTTCTTTATTTCATAAATACTGCACAGAGGCAGGAAGAATTAATTTCATAAATACTGCACACCCTTGAGAAGATTCCAGTTCATAAATAATGCTCAACAAGTGCTTAACAAGTCATATGCCGACGACGTCGACGTCGGTCTTGTGGTGACTGCGGACGATGCTGACGTTCTGGAGACCAGGCCCAAGGGGCTCGTGATCTCATCTCCCCTGGGGGGAATAAATTACAGTTCTCTGCCCCAAAAACCCATTTAATCAGGTTCATTCATATGAGGAAGTCTCAAATCATTCGGCTCCCCATTATGTGAGGTGCCCAGTGTGAAAATTTTGGGCGTGACGGTCCACCTTATCACTGTCGTGGAAGTGTCATCTGACCCAAATCCGCGCTGATGCTCTTCATTTGTCTAAAAATTCATGAATAACTCGTTTCATAAATAATACACACTTATCGATAATAAACTTTTTTGGGCCCCATCATGTAGTTTTTCATTTTATAAACAATTTTCCCTAAAATTTGAATTCGTTTTGTGAAACGTAAGAAGACGTGACATGTCATTACAATTATTCTTATAGCGAACACAGGAAAACTTCAGCCACTAAAAATAAGAGAAAAATTTAGAATATTCAGAATAGGCTAATCATAACTACCCTTATCATTGCTTACACCAAAATATATATTCTTATACCACAGTAGAACTTCAGCCACCGTTATAATTATAATATTTCAATAAAAATGAACTGTAGGTTGTATATACTCTCCAGACCCGAAAAGTGTTTTTGTGGGCAGTTGTATAGTGTTAGCGATATTCTTATCAGTTGCGGTTGTTATTAAAGTTGAAGAGTTAGTTACTTATTAAAATAACGAATTATTTATTAGTATAAGTGAGAATGTGGTGAATTTGAAGAAAAGAGGTTTGGGGGGGGATGTGGTGTATTGGTGCATGTAACTGACGAATATTATTCTGTAATTTTTCAGCAGTCACCGATTTCAAATCAAGTATCATGATGTTGGTCAAATTTAGTCAATGAACAAAATAACGTAACCAACTCCAAGTTGTCGAATCTTTGAAAATCAAAAATTTTTAATAACAAAAAAAGGGAACCGTCATGGATGACAGTGTACAATTCATGAAATCGTGAAAAATGTCGTCTTTGCGTCTTAGTTTTGTTTTAATTTATTCGACTCTTCATCTTAGTTTAGTTTTTTTTTCTTAAGAATACATAATCAACTTCTTATTTCTTCTTTTCTAGAAAATTTCTAAAAAGCTCGGGGATGGAGGAGGGTTTGTCACTCACCCAAAAGCTCTCGTCAAGAAATTTTTGGTTTTTTATTATTTTTCGACCGATGGATTTTTATTTTTTTCATTTTTAAGGGTTTTTAATTAATTTTGGATTTGATGACGTGACGAAACGGCCGTCAGAAATTTGGGAGGGGAAGGGGTGTGGTGGGGGTTGAAGAAATTTGTATTTGAGATGCTGGATCGAGCTTTATGGATGTGGATTCGGTTTCGAATTGATTTTTGTTTGGAAATTTTTATAGAAATTTTCTAGAAATTAATTTATTTATTTATGTTATGTATGTCTTTTTTTTCTTCAAATAATGAGCTGTAAAAAAAAATTTGTTTTGTTCTTACATATGTGAGAGATATTCAAATTTATCGGTTTTGAGAAATGGCAGGATTGAAAGTCGGGTCTTTTGTCGAATTTTTTTTTAGTTTCTTATTTGAAAGGAATTCAAAATGGCTGTCAATTTTTTTGCTGTTGGGGGGTTTATCTCAAATTCGAATTTGTAAAAAGGTTTTTAGACCGGGTGATGGGATTTTATAAAAATTTTTTTAGATGTTTTCGTATTAAAGTTACGGGGGATGTTTCACTCTTAAGGGAGCTCGTCGATGATTGGTTTAGTCTGGGAGACACGTGAACTGTTTAAATCCGCATCACGTGGGAGCCTGGTAAGGCAAGAGAGGCTCTTTTAAGTTAAATTTTACAAAATTTTTAAATATTTTAGTAGTGAAGTAAGTTTCCGAAACTTTTTTGGGGTTATCCGTTTGGGTTTTTAGATAATTTTTCTCAAATAGGAATTTGGTAGTAGAGGGTATTTGTTATTTCTCAAATTTGATAAGAAAAAAAAAATTGACAGTCGTTAATCGCGGTTGAGTCCATAGCAGTGAATCAGTGTCTTGTTCCGAGTTTTATTTTTCTGGTCAGTCCCAAACGAAACAGTACCGTGTTTAGTAAAAAGTGTGAATGAGCACATCGTCGCTGATTTCGTTTCGGGCTGATTTGAAGAAAAGTTGCGCTTTGGAAAGTCAGAACAAAAATAGAAAAATCCGATTTTGGGACGTCGAATTGTTTTTGGGGGTTGGGGTGGATATTAATTTTCCAAAAATTTTTCCGTGTCCATTTCAAATTGACTCGGAGAAACTCTTCCAAGGTCTTTGAACGTCTTTCGATTAAGTAGATGTTTTAAAGTCTAATCTGTTAGATATATTGCCTTCTATACTATGTAGTGAACCTTTTTCAGTTTTCTCTTTTGTGATGATCTTTTACTATGTAGTTAGGTATGTGTGCGGGTGGAAATGGGTGTTTGGATATGTTTGACGTATACCTAGTCCGATTTCGATGGTCATTTTTGCTTTTTGCGACGGATTGTTCGATGATAGAAAGTCGTCAGTCTGAAAACAAGGTGAACGTTTAGGTTCCATCTTGTCAATCCCGAAATTCTTAATCAGGTTGTTGTTTTCAGTGAAACGAATCAAATCGACGATGACTGATGTCGATTGGTTTTAAGTTGGCGTAGATGATTTAAAGAAATTTTTAATTTAAATTTTGCAGGCGTACTAAGACCTTGGAAAAGTAAAACGCAAAGGGTCTTCGGTTATAATATCCGTCACACAGCCGGGGGAAACTAAAAAACCAAAAAAATTTAAAAATTTTCGACGATCAAATCGGATTCGTGACAGAACCACATGCATACGGAACACAGCAAAAGTAGGAAAACGAAAAAAAAATTCCGGAATGAAGGATATACGTCAGTGCCAGGTTAAGCTCTTCCGTCCTTTACTAATTAGGAAAATGAAAAGGTTCGTCAGAGGATTGAAATGATTAGGTGGAAAGCGAAAATTGATTTTTGGATTTGACTGTTGGAAATAATTTGTATTCTCGGTTCGATTTTGCTGTGGTTGGTACTGTTTTGTGTGGTTCTTTCATTTTTTGTTCGACATCAAAGAAGAAAGACGCATGCGCAGATTGTTTAGAACCTTAAAGGAGAATGATAAAGACTAGACGAGGTTTTCTCTCAAATCGGAAATTTGTTTTTTTAGTTTATCGGAGAATTCGTTTGTATGATCACTTTTTAAGACTGAATACACTGCCATTTTGAAATTTCTTGTGGCGTAAAAATTTCGAATTCGATCTGGCTTTAATTTAAAAATAAATTAATTAATTGTAAACAAGATCGTTAAACAAATTGTTTTTTTAAATAAGAGGAGAAAGGAAGAAGAAAATTTTTTTTTTGTTTTCTTAAGTATGTTTGTATAAATTTTCATTTTTTTTATAATTGCGTCAAAGTCTATTTTGAGTTTTTCGATTACTGGAGTAGACTCAAATTTAGAAAGAATCTGTATATAAATAATCAGAAATAATTATTTAAATTTTGAGTAACGATTCAGTGATGGACACCGGTGTGTTCGAGGCTGAAAGAAAAATTTTTCTTTTCTGAGTGGAATTTTTCCGGGAAATCTTTTTTTGTTTCTCTCTTTCGCTCTCTCTTTGTTTCTCTACCAGATGGATTTCGAAAACCGTTTTGTAGGACAAAAGAAAAGGGAGAAGACTGCTTTTGATTAATTAATTACCTTAATCGATGGATCGGAATTCGATTTTGAATGTTTGAATGCGAGTAAGAAGAAATTAATTTTTTGTTTTCATTCCAAAAGGTTCCCTGACTCGCAGATTTAGGGGTGGCCAAGGGCGTGTTAAGGATCTTGGTTCCTCCAACCCCTTGGTTTTCTTATAACTCGTGAATGATTTTAGAATTGTTCCTGTAAAACTCTCTTTTTGATTCTAAGGACCCTTACCTTAACCAAATGAAACATTAAAAATTTTATAATAATAATAATTAATTAATTAAAAATTTTATACTTAGTTTTTCTTTCTCTTCGTATGGTTGATGGACATCGAGGATGTCTGTGACTGTGTTGTGCACCGTGATCGCAGTTTGGGTTTCGGGTCTTTGGTGACTTGTCCTCGTTTCACGAAAACCCGAAAAGAAGGGCTTTTTGTAATAAATGAGTACCTGAAAATGATCACGATGACGAAAGATTAACTATTAAATCGGATACACTCTATTAAAATAATAATAATATTATTATTTTGGGGATTTATCAAAATGGCGGACTGAATTCTCGTCATTCTTTCCTTTGGGGGGATGGGGGGGTTGTCGGTTTAGATATACATAAATGAAACAAATGAAAATTGCCTAAAGTGGAGAAGTTGACTTGTTGTTTTATTATTATATAAACGATCGAAAAGGAAAAAAAGTTTGTTTTATTTTTATTTTTAATTTTTTCTTTCATTTTGTTTTGAACGGAGGATTACTCTTAATTCATAATTATTGTTTTTCTTTTTTGAGATTTTATGTCATCAGAATACAATAACAGTGAATAATATTTTTTATGTTTGCGACAGAGGTATTGTTTTATTTTTTCTTTATTTTTTAACGATCGTAAATGCCTTGAAATATTATCGAGCATAAAGAAAACCGTTAGGAATTTCAAATTTGAATTTTTGGCGCCGGAAGTGCTTCTAAAATCGCTTTTCGCTTCGTTCCGTCCTTTCCTTGCTTCTGATTGGCTAATCAAAACCCCCGTAGTCGGCCATCTTCGTTTTCAGGCTTGGAGGGGACTGATTCGAGTGAAAAGCGGTTAAAAGTAGATGAAATCATTTTTGTTTGTTTTTTTGTTCTACTTGATTCTTTTTTATTTTATTTTTTGAAACGGTTTCTTTTTTTCTTTTGATTTGTTTTTTATTATCGAGTTATTTGTAAGAGAAATCGAGATGAAATACGGGCAGTGAATTGGAGTTTTATAAAAGACAAAAAATGAATATTTTGAGAATAATTGTGTGGTTTTGTAATTTGTGTTTTGTTTTACTTACACAAAGTGAAGTTTCAGTTTTTTGGTAACTTGTTTTCGATTAACCAAGCGTCTATGACGTCATGAGGTAACGGTTTTCGACTTGTTTTTTCTCAAGATGAAACATGTATACAGGGATCGCGTTGAAATGACAGAATTTTGGTTAAAACTTGGAATTGTTTAATGGATTGTTGTATACATTGTTATATCTAAACAAACTTTTTTTTTCTTTTCAATTATTTGAATTTTTGTATGGCACAGAGAAATAAAAAAAATGTCTCTATTTTATATGTCAATGCGGTCAGCAATCACTGCCTTCAATGTAGATAAGATTTGGTTAAAACTAGAGGCATTCATGTTGTGCATATTGCTTACAATTCTTGTTTATTCATGTTGTATTAAGAACAAGGTTTGGAAGCAATTATCCTATTGAATGCATGAATGAATTAATAAATTATTATAAAATAATTAATTAAATAAATTTAAATGAAAAGTTAATTAAAAGAAATTATACGAGTAGAGAAAAGAAATTTGAATGAATGGAAAGACAGATGAATAATTAATTAAGGTTTTAAACCTTTGATGAAATTAATATTTTTTTTATACTTAGGGTTTTAAAACTATCACCATATTGTATTCAGTGTAAATAAAGAGGATTCAAACGATTTTATAAAACCTTTCAATTTATTTATTTATTTATTTCTTTTTCTTTTTCAAGTCCTGGATGAAGATTAGTCATGTTATTTGTTACCAATTCCATGATTCCAATTTTTTATCCTTCGAAACCTGGATGTTTTGTTTTACTAAATGAAGATTGAAATTTCTCAAGATTTGTTATTGTCAGGTTGTAGTGTTGTGATGACTTCATCATTATATGTTACAGGTAAGAGTTTTTTTATGTATTTTGTTGTTTCAAGCCTCGAGTTAAAAGAACTTGAATGTTAAATGAGTTGGTGATGTGGAAATTGTCCCATCGAAAAGCTTCCAGCTGTCTATAGGTTTGTTCAGTCTTGGAGAGGACAGAGGTTAAGTCTTAAATAGCTGAGAAGTTTAGCTTACAGCAAGAATTGAATCTGTAAATGTGATTGTATAACTGTGTAGGAGGAATTCATTTCAAAATTAATGCACACTTGTTTATTATAAAATACATATGAAACTGATTCTCGAGGAAAGAACTGGATTGGTCATTTATAAAATAGATAATCCAGTTATGTGTCTTAGATAAAATGAAGCAGAAGTTAGGACTCCAGATGATAAATTAAAAAAAGAAAGAAATATTTTGCTTTATTTTATTTTAAATTAATTTTCTAAATTTCTTTTTGGAATATCTCTCCTTGAATATATCTCTATCTTCTCTTAAATTTTAAATACTTAACCTACTAAAACTATTTAAAAAATATAACAATTATCCAGATATATAAACAACAAAATCTAACTGTGAAACAGTGGAAGGAAGCTAACTAACTTCTTGCCAACTTCAACAACCGGATGTAATAATAATGAAAATCAACTCTTTAAGGTAGAAGGTGAGCAAGCATATGTGTCATTGTATGGCAATACCTGAGAAAGGTATACCTGAAGTGTGTGATAGGTTTCCCTTGCACAAGTACACAATCACTGCCTTTAAGCTCTTATGTAAAAACATTGTGCTCATTCTTACCTTAAGGAATTGATATCAGTTAAACGAGCTTTGGATAAACTCGTATGCCAGGTTTTTGTCTAATGCAATAATGTCTTCTCTAAAGTGCTTTGAAGGAGTTGTTTAAACTTTGATAGAGGTAAAAAGTTTCAAAAAAGTAAAATTAAAATAATGAAATAGATTGTTTCATTGGTCAAAACAAAGAACAAAATAATTCGGAAGGTGTAAAGGGCACCAAGTGGTTTGTTGAAAGACACAGCTGAAGAGAATAATAGGATAGAGACAGGAGACAGGAAAGAAGGTTTTGAACATTCTTCTTCGTTCAAGAGCTGAGGAACTTAATCCGATACCGATAAAGGTACGACGGTGAAAAGTTCTCCCAACGGTCACATATATACAGTCTGATCAAGGTAACTATTCTAGTTATTGCCACTTATTCAGCCTTTTGAAAACTATTCAAATAATTCGTATACGGTAGTCATGTTGGCAAGATTCACTGGCGAAAGAAGGGATTCCCCGGAAATGCAGGAATACCACTCGATTGGAAGGCGTACAAGTTATGCATGGGATACTGAACGTTTTGAGATTGCGAACCGAACGCGATTTGAGTGAGAGCGGCCGTGTTTTCCCCTCCGTTCATCTCCATCGAACCTTGAGATTCTCCTCCCTCTTCCTCATCATCATCATCCTCTTCATCGTCTTCCTCTTTTATCCGCTCACCGTTGCAATTCCTTTGCAGATTTAGCGGCAATGATTTTGTAGTCAACAATTTCAATTTATCGACATTTCCTATCGATCTCCCGTTCGTCTCACCCTCAGGAATATAAGAAATCCTGTTAGGAACTAAAGAAACCGGTCTGTCTTCCTCATCTGAATATTTCCGGTTCTCAGAAATATCCGATTTGGATTCGTTTGAGTCTTCTAGATATGCGGTGCCGTTTGTTCTGTCGTTAGGTAACTGCTGTTGCTGGTTTTGTTGGTCTTGGTGCTGTTCCTGTTGCTGTTGGTGGTGGTGGTTTTCAGTTCTGAAGATGATAGGCTGTTGACCAGCCGCTAAAGCTGCCTCGTACATTTTCAGTTCTTCCGGATGCATTCTTCTTTTATGAGATCTACAGTTTGAACCGTTTGCAAATGTCCTTTGACAAAATGGACACGTATACGGCCTTCTTCCTGTGTGCAGGTTGTAGTGATTCTGAAAAGGGTGAAAGTGTTTTAATTTTTGACTTGTCGGGGGGAGAGTGGGGGGTAAGCTCGTTGTCCTCTCACCTTTAAGTCTTTTGATCTCTTAAACGCCTTCCCCGCAGGTAGTGCACTGAAAAGCCTTATCATCTCTATGGACTAGTAGGTGCATTCTTAGAGTTCTTCTCGTGTTTAGTGTAAGTGTGCATATGGGACACTGGTATCTCGTTTCCACATGCGTGTCCATGTGGATTTTCAATCTGTACTTTGTTTTGAAACTGAAACAGAAATAGATGATCAGAAGTTCTGTTCTGAACTGTCACCATCTCTCTCTTCACTGTCTGGCTTACAACCTAACCTCTTATTGCAGTCTTTGCAGGGGAAATTGTAAACATCACTGTGAATGGTCAAGTGTTCGTGCAGAATTCCTTTACTCGTGAAACTGTGACCGCATTGATCGCAGACGAAGGGACGTTCGCCGAAATGAACGGCTCGGATGTGAGCGGAAACGGCGGATTTACTGCAGAACCTGCACGAGATGAAGATGAAATCATTTTTAAGTGTTTACATCCCTTTCGAACTTTTTGGAGTCTGGACAATCCTCACTTACTTTTTCTGACACACTTCGCAGGGGTGTATTAATTTTTCCTCCTTGGGAAGGTGAACCTTTTCGTGCTGCTTGAGAAGGGATTCTGTGTGAAACCGCCGCGAACATTTACAACACATCCACGGTTGAAGTTCTTTGGGCATGTGCGAGAGAGAGTGAATGTCTAAGAGTTGTTGTCGGTGGAAGGTTTTGTTACAGTTTTTGAACTCGCATCTGGTTGACAAGATAAATACATAAATAAGAAGCGAACGGAAGGTCAAAGAGAACATCACTCCAGCTCATACTCACTTGTATCCATAACCTATGGTATGTTTCATTCGGTGTTTCATAATCGAAGCTCTTGATTGTAGGGATTTCCCGCAGATACATTGAACGGCAGCATTGCAGTCGTGAACGTCTTTGCAGTGCTTGACTAGTGCGTTCCAATTCTTCACCGGAGCGTGGCATTCTAGACATTCCCATCTGGTTTTGGGGGGATCAAAACAGAATAACAATTAGAAGCTGCTTTGAGCCTGTTAACTTACTTCTGGTTGTCAGTTTTTAGAGTTACGCGATTATAATGAACTCCTATGTTCTACCAACACGTGACTCGTAATTTAACAAATCAATTAGGCCAGCTTAAAGTGATATACTCACGTAAATATAGATTGCAGCCCCGCCATTTTGTTTTTATTCTCATCCTTAGAATCAGATTCTTCCTCATTCAGACTATTTCCTTCTTCTTTTCCTCCTTCTTCCTCTTCTCTTCTTTCAGTTTCCCTTTCTTCTTCTTCTATTCCAGGTTCTCTTATTTTAGCATTCTCATTAACATAGTCATTAACTGGAATTTCAGGTTTGTCTTTGGCTTCTTCCTCCTTCACAGGTTTTATCTTTAGTTTAATTCTAGGTTTGACTCTTTTTATTTGTTTTTCTTTCAGTCTGTTTTTTAAAGCTTCTGCAAAGACAAAATTTCCTTTTTGAGTTTTGAGGGGGTTGTGGAAGGTTGGCAGATGTTGGACCTTTCGGTTCTCACCTGATTTGCAATCTACTTGGTTGGCTAAAGGGATTTCATCCTCTTCAGAGAAATCACTGTCTTTACTCTGAACCTGAGTTCGTTTTATTCTTTTTACTCTTTTCTGTTCCGATTTTCGTTTCTCTATTGGTTGGCTTCTGTCCACTGGTTTCTTGATCACAGATATTTTGACAGAGTTGTTGTTCGTGTTGATTATATCATCCTGAAAGTGAAATGTTTGGTTCTGTAGTAAACTGAATTAGGTTGAGTTTCTGGTTGAATTCAAGCTTTTTAAATTCCTAGCTGTCTTATTTACACAATACTTGAAACTAAGTCACTGGTCTGTTTTATAGATAAAACCCCTTAAAAGTAGAGCTACTACTTGTTGTCTCAGATTTCGATACAAGTGGCAGTCAACTAGGTGACAACAAAAATTAATTTTTTTGGTTATGATGGAAGCTTGACACTCCCATTGTCCACTTTTGTGAATTCGAGTTATAATTTCTCTGTTTAATTAACTATATTAATTATGAATTAATAATTCAATATATTCACAAGTTAGTATAATTAACAACCATAACATTTATACTGGGAATCTGTTCTTTCAATGTTGCCTCTTTGCTAGACGATCAGATGAGTTCTGACTATTTCATAAAAAATCTTGCTATACTAACCAGCTGTAAATCCATAGCTTTCACTAAAAGAGGTAATATTGGTACTTATGATAAAAATTTATGACAAGTTCATCTCAAAAATATTGCACACAATTGCCAAGCATTTAATTTTCAAAATAATGGCTACAGTTGTACGTTGCTAGAATAAAGACAATTGTGAATCTCATCTCGTTCACCTTGCACAGGTTTGTAAAGGCTTTCTTTCATAAATAATGTACAGATTTATGAATAATCCATTTCAAAAATAATGCACACAGAGGTGAAATCACTTCATAAATAATTTGAAAACTGTCTGAAGAATCCCTTTCGAAACTGATGAACACAATCGGCAAGGTTTATTTCATAAATAATGCACACTTTTAAGGAGTGATTTTACATTCGAAAACAGAACTTTGTTGTTTCCTTTAACCTCTAAACCTCTCCTCACCTTTTCTGCTATGATTGTTCCTTTTCGATCCAACTTCTTCATGATCTCATGATTGTCTTTAACTTCTGCAAGTGACATAAACAAATCTTGGGCTTTCTGAACTTGTTCAGCATACTGATCCCAATTGATTATCTTCTCGTGACAAGCATTACACATTCTCGGCTCATCATTTGAATTTTTTATCTGGAATTGACACAAAAATAAATTTTGTTTTGTCTAAGAGGTTAGTGTTAGAGTCAGGGACATATACAAGCTTGCAACGTAAATGAAACATTTAGCAGGCAGGAGCGTACCGAGTGAAAAACATGACTAGAAATGACATGACTCGGATTTATTTATTTAAATTTTACTTTATTTCTTTAGTAGATAATTGAATTTCATTAGTTATCAGTAAAAGTAAGTGAAAAATTGAAGGGAATCGATATGTAAACATTATCGATGACATTATCACCAAAGAATAAGGGCTCAAGCAAAGATGTAAACAAAACATAGGAATTGTAAACAAAAATATTTTTTTATCATGTTTTAATCTACATAAGTCGGGATAAAATAAGAAAAAAGGTTTCCTCAACGGAATCACATAATCCCGACCCGTTTTCTTAGCTTTATCAAATATTATTTAACCAAAATGGCATCGACTTAACATTCACCCTGTGAGGAAAACTTACTTCGACGTGAAGATAGGATTTGATTTTCTCGGCGAAATTCAAAATGCCGGTATTCTCAAAAATCGGAACGAAATCCTCGCACGAATTGGCACACAACCGACACAGGTTCGAGTAAAATAAATCCATGGTCGTGGAAAATACTCGAAATCGACTCGTGAAACTTTTTTTTCATAACATTCTATACACACACAAAACTGGTCGAGCCAATGGCTGACGAATTGTTATTACTTTTGAAATGAGGTCGATGACCATTATTAGCTTAGGGGTTTGTTTTATTATCTTAGGTTTTCGCTGCCATTTGATCGATAGTCAAAGGAAAGATTTTGTGGTGTCAATAGGGTGATGGTGCCACTGTCCCGCGAAAGCCGGTTCGTAAAGGGGTGTGGGGAAGTCCGTCATTTTGTTTTTTGTCAAACTTTTGAGAAAAGTTTTTCTAAGCGTTTTTAATTTGATTTTAAAGTGGTGTCAGTGAGTTTAAATGTTTTTCCGGTTAATAAAAGTGATGTGCTTTAGTAAACGATCATTTTGAAGTATTTGTTTGTGTTAAAACACCTTCAAGAAGCGTTTTTTAGACTTTGAAAAGGTTGGTCACTCTTTCAACTTTTGCTAGAATTTTAATTTTTTTGTAAAATCTTAGTTATGGGTTTTAGACCTAAAAGTTTGAGGCTTTTTGCTGTTATCAACTAGTCTACCCATTTAGTAGATGTATAAATAACTTCAATCTTTTTAGATATGTGTTTTGGTAAAGATAAAATAATGAAGGATCAGTTTCAACATTGGCTGTAGTTTTAATTTTTTGTAAAATTTTAGTTATGGCCTAAACCTCATAGTTTGAAGCTTTGTTTCTGTTAGTCGAGTCATAAATAACTTTAATTTATCAGATATGTGTTTTGATTAAGATAAATGAATGAAGAATTAGTTTCATAAGTTATGCTAAGGATCCATTTCACAAATAACGCACTCTTGTAGGAAGGGCTAATTTCATTAGTGACCATCAACGATTCCTTTCATAAATAATCGCACTTCTGTGAATAGTTTATTTCATAAATAATGCACACTCTGACAGACCTCATTTCATTAGTAGTGCACAGAATTGTGAAGAACCCACTACATAAATCCTGCACACTTTAGTGAAGAACCAATTTCATATCTAATACATATTTTCAGGAAAGATTCATCTCATAAACAATCACATTTTCATGAAGTGCTTATTTCATAAATAATGCACACCATAATGAAGAACACAATTCATAAGTACTACACATTTTTAGTGTAGTAAACTGATAGCCATAAAGATCTAACATAAGAAATAAACTACAAATTACCATAAAATTTAATTTTTATAACTTGACACTAAATCTCCTGACTACACTCGTGATCTTCTCACTTAATGACTTTTCTAGTCAAGACAGTCTCATCCTTCAAGGCTTGATCATCCATTAACCAGAACCCCTTCCTCTGGGTTGTGTGTAACCCTCACCTGGGACTCATCCCAACTCATTCCAAAGTACCCATATATATCAGTGTTATAATGGCGTATATACAACTTTGGGAAGGGATGAATTGTCTCATTTCATTAAAAGTTAGAATATATAATTAACATTCATAGCTCTGGGGTTAATAATATGGACAGTAGACACAAGAGTCTGAAAGAATACACCATCTACTCTTACGTATATGAAATTATATTAAAACCACGTCCCAAATCAAGAACAAATATACAATAATTCTATTCATGTATCACATAACAATTTATATAAAAATTAAAGCCCTCTTAAAAATAAGAAATTGCACAAATAAATCCTGTTGTTGTGTGACCTTGACTCAACATACTTAGAGTATTACCGATTGGAATGTAAATATATATCACAAATTTTACATATTTGATTTTACGGGAAGGATGAAGGAAGACAGAGAAAGGTCTAGAACATTTTGGTTGACTGGATTAAGAGGCGTTCTGCCCATTCACGTACTACCCTAAACTCCACTGGCTTCTTATAAGGATTTACAAACCATGCCTTTCATCCTACAGCACCATCGATTCTTCTTCTCGGTATTTACAAATTGCTTTTAAAAAACGGTTTCATGTACTTTCCGTAAGATTTATTAACCGGTTCCTTGTTCAGTGGACTTTTGCTGGCTTCCTCGAACAGCCTCTCATAAACGCGACCGTCGTAGGCTCCAAGAGCGGAATTGAGGACTTCGTCGCAGAAATCGAAACTATCCACCAAACCGACTGCATTACGTCTCAACTCGGATAAGAGTGTTTCCAGCCAGTGTTGTAAATCGTTCACTTGGCTGTTGTCCAACGCAGAAAACTACACCAAAAACAAAGATTATTAGAAGAGCAAAGTCGATGGTTCTGGTAATGGCAAAAGAAAAATGCAGGAAACGGTTGATAGAAAAAGGAGATTCACTTACCCTTAAGAAGTCTCCAAGCTTCTTCAGCAACCAATAAACTGCATAGAGTTCGACCAATTGCTGCAAGACTCGTTTGACTTCGGGAGAAGGATTTAGTCCTTTAACGGTTTCGTAGAATTTCGACACGAGGAAAGCTCTGCAATGCGCCTAAAAAGGAAAGGATAGTGATTTAAACTCCTCTGTTGGTATTTGAAGAAGTTCGACTAACAATACAGCTGACGCTTGGATTGGTTCTTACCTCCGCACACTCCGTCAACTCGATATGAGTCATGTTCCAAGCTTCCTCGTAAGAGATTCCTCCGCGCTGTCGTTTTTCCAGGTTTTCAACCGTCAATTTCAATTTCCCGACGGAAACTTCTTTAAATCCTAACACAATGGACTCGATCGTGTTTTCCCACAGCCTTCCACGACTTTCGGAAATTTCTTTTATATATTCCACGGTTGGAGTTAACTTCCCACCGGATTGAGCTCCCTGGAATTGTTTTACCAAATATCTACAAGAACAAAGAAAGGAAGATAGAATGTAATAAAATGGTGGACACAACAAATGATACAAGAAGTTGAGAAGAACCGGAACAAGAACCTTGCAGTTTGAAGTAACATAACCGTGTTCTCTCCTTCGTAAGTGCATGAAGCCGTACAGAGTCCGTAGAGGAAAGGCAAGTTCGAACATGTCATGTATCCGTGACCTCCGCAAGCCATTCTCACGGTTTCGATTCCGTATGCTGCGTCTGCTGTACACACGGATTTCATACAACACGCGATTGCATGAAGCTGGAATGAAACGAAAAAGGCGATCAGTTCTTGTTGAGGAACACTTCACAACCAAAGGGAGATGTTCTTAAGAAACCAATCACAAGTCCACAAAGGAACAATTTCGAACCTCTGGCAGTCTGTCCAGGTCTCCTCCCTCAAGCTCCGCCGTTACGTTATTATACATGTTCCACAACCAAGAGGCGGCCATTCTAAAACAAAACACTGTCGCTATGTTTGGAAATAATTTATACTGTTGAGCTCTGTAGTCCAAAATCTGTGGTTCACGTTCTCTGCAACACATAAATAAATAAGTAAACGGAATTCAGGAAAAGATCTCCCAGAGTTCATTCTCTTTCAAACTCACCCAGGTTTCATTTCCGACTGTCGTCTAACAGCTGAATACCTCGTTGCTATGGTTACCGCTTTACCCAACAGGCTCGCCGCATCTTTTACTATAACTACCCTTACGAACATCATCGTACCTGAAATAAATTAATTTATAATTAAATTTATTTTTTTAACTTCCGTTTTTCTGAGGCACTGTCCACCGGAAATGATCGCAATTACCATAAGTCAACTTGCTGCTGGGTGCTTTTACGTAAGTTCCGTCTTCTAAAATCTTGTTGTTTTTCATCAGCATGTTTTCTCTGGGTATCCGAAAGTTTTTGAAACCTAAATAACCGTTGTTCGTGGAGTTCATTCCTAATTTCGTTCCAATTTCGCCTATTTTGATACCTGTTGGAAGGAAGATGAAAACAAAAATTATTTTAGACTCCTGGGTCTGAAGAAAAAGTCGAAGATGGTTGGTCTCTACTCACCAGGAAGAGGTTTGTGAGTGTTTTCATCCCGAAGCTGAACAACAAAGGGATGAATCCCGTGACACTGTCCTTTGGAATACAGTTGAGCGACGACGATAGCATAGTTCGCTGTCTGGCCCAAGCCTCCTGGCCACCATTTATAACTTGTCAGCGTTGGGCTGTTGAGAACGAATTCTTTTGTCTTCTCGTCGTAATGAGCTGTGGTCTCAAGACCTCTGATAAAGGTTCCATGACCCAGTTCAGTCTGAAATATTAATTTTATACATTTAGATGTAAGCAGTCAGCGTTCTGATCACTTGTTATGTAGGAGAAACTTGTAATTAACATTCAAATTTAGAATTATTGCTGACCTGTGCATAAGTTCCGATAATTTCCTTGTTCCACGCTCTTCCAACCCAATATGCTTGTTGTTCCAAGGTTCCCTGACCCAAAAGTGTCGGTATGAACATGACAAAGTGAAGTGCGAACGGATTTCCATCTTTTAGAACGGCTGAACCTAACTGACCTAAAATTTGACTGTATACAAAACAATTTAATGAATCAGGGAAGCTTAACAAAATGGCGGTAAGGGAAATCGTAAGACACAAAACCATAGCAGATGATTTTGATAATCTTGTGACCTTGATTGATTGAGCAACATATATAGCAAACTATCTTCCCTCATAATCATGGGAAGAGTGACATTTCCTCGCATGATTATCTTGTCACAATGATTTGACAAAACACAAACTAGTTCCTCAGAAAACTGACAGATCAACCATAACTCACTCCCTGAAGAAAATGGGTAATGTTAACTAACAAACTGTCATAACCAACATCACCAGCTCTGATAACAAGAACAAACCTAACCAATTCTCCTTATACACATCCCTAGGCACAAGTCTCCTCTCTCAAACTCTCAAAAAATAATTTTCTTATGAAAATGGATCTCTAATGAAAGTTTTTGTCCAAATTAACATAATCAGCCAAAATAATTTGTTCATTTACTCATTAGCATAATTTCAAGTCCTTGAGATTGAAAATAGTCTTTCGAATGACAGGTGATACTTGTTACAAAACCATCAAGTTTAATTATTGACTGGCTAAAATATCTGTTGTTTGGTCTTCGATTCAACTGTAACCATTTTCACAAACCTTGATCATCATCCCCAATCATCATTTTATTAATTTTTTTGGGACTCTTAATGGCTAATGTATTTGGTTTCAATTTTTGTTTTGTTCGATTTAATTCTGCTGACTGGAGAATTTTTTTTAAGTGCTTTTGGTTTTGGACTTTGACAATTGGTAATGTCATGGCCAGGATCATTCCAAATATTGAAGGCCAAGTGTTTTTGCTCGAATGGGGTCTGTAAGAAGTATCACTGTAATGTTTCTTTGAGGAGTTTTCAAATCTGTGAAAAATGATTCGAGAAATCATAATTTTGAAAAAATGTTGATTACTAATTTTAATTAGTTTGGTTTAGATGATTTTAGGTTTAGTTATGGTAATAATTAAGTATTTTGGGTTGTTCGAATTGTTTTGAGGTTAGATAACTCAAAAATTTGGTTAAAGGTGTGTTCGATTATTTTTTCCTCAACCTTTCAAACCCATTCGATGTTTCAACACCACCAACAACAAAATCCATATTCACCTATAATTCTCAAAACCACCTTCCAACTGCTCCAACTTCTTCAAAATCAAACATGCTTTCTTCACAGCCTCCTCATATTTCTCTTTGTGACTCAAAAACTCTGACGGAACTTTGTCTTGAAGTTCTGGATCCTTTAAGAACCAGTCCTCTGAAAGGAGAATAAAAACCGAAACTAAGTTAGCATAAAACAAAACATAAATCTTCTCTCAAGTATAACTCTTAACACTACATCATGTTGTAGTCTAAAGTCCATGCCACAAGTTCAAACCTGTTTATAGCCTCAGGCAAAATTTTTTAAAAAGAAACCGAAGTGGTGATAAAAAACTTTCACCTGAGGAACTCTTAATGATAAACAATTTTTTAGGCTTGATGATAAGTTTTTTTGGCAACAATTAAATTGTAGAATTCTTGATAAGGGAGTGGAATCTAGATCTAGATGATCATGGACTTTGATTTGTCTTGAATGAATTTGTTTAAAAAAACTTTTGTTTAAGGCCAAGTCTGATAAATTTGCAATCACAACATTCACTAATTAGCTTATGCAACAAGTTACAACTTAACCCAAACCAGGTTATAGGAATTATATGTATACAGAGAAACTGGCATGAGAAAACAATAAAAGGGACTCATTAAAATTATTAATAATTATAGTTTTGAATTCCGGGTCAGAGTACAGGGCTCTTGAGTCTCACGCAACACGTATCAGTCACAAGAACTCCATTTCGAGATATGTTCAACTCACCCATTTTCCTTCTTTCCTCCGTTTTTTTAGGATCTTCATCGAGTATGTGTGTTATTTCCAAAGGATCGAAAGCACAGTTCTCCCGTTCCCGAATCAAATCGGGATTAATAGTCTTCTTACCTCTGGATATGGTTTTTTGCGACATTTTTTTGTTTGACATCGAACGATTTAACAACCTTAACTCGTTACCGATTTTTTTAATTCATTTATATCGATTAACCGAATGTTAAATTTAAAAACTAAATCATTTAACGGTTTTAGAAAACTAAAAATAAAAACAAAATTTTATGTCTTCACCCGTATCGGTTACATGATTGTAGTGATTGGTTGTGACTGACAACTTACACGGTGGATTGAGAAACGTATTTTGATTGTTTACTCTATGAGAATTTGACCGGATGTGGTTTGCAATCACCGCCTCTCGTGTTTCGTTTCCGTTTTGTTTGTTTGGAATGGAATAACCGTTAGGATTTGAAATTTTTATGGCTGATGTCTGTTTTTATGGTTTGGATTCTTTTCTGCGTGTCTGGAGTTAGTGATTATGTTAATTTTTGTGGTTTTGTCTGAATTATGGTTTGACTGTTCTTTTGTTTAGTGTTTTATTGTTGGTAGATTCTTTGGATGTGAGAGATTCGATCACGGCACTCCTCTGATAAATTTAAAAGAGATATCTTTGTGGTTGTCTTAATTATTGTTTGAAGGTTTTCACGGTTGTCTTTGGTTGTTAATGTGCTCAAGTCAAACTTTTGGTTGGATGGAAAAATTTTCAAAATTAGAAATCATCCTCAAACTTTTTTTTTCTTAAATGTTTTACTGTAGGACTTACGGTCTTGAGTTCGAATCCTCCCACGTATCCTGACACCCAAGAGTGAAAAACGGGATTAAAACTAAAACTAAACTAAACAAACTTTCTTAAATTATTTAAAATCTTCGTGGAAGTTTAAACCTTTTTTCTTGGATAACCTTCTCAATGTTGCCATTGAGGTTTTGGAAGACCCGCCGGTGAAGGCAGTGCTTTTATAGATCCTAGTCTTTTCGTCCTTCTGACTCTTCCTTGGTTCTGGTAATCTATATTCTCTTCTTTCTTGGGTGTCCCTATTCGTCGGCAGAAGTTTGGAAGATCTTCCACATTTTATGAGTTCAGGAGGCCCTGTATGATAGTGTCCATGCCGAGAAGTGGAAAGTTTTGGTGAGTCCTAATCGCTCCAAAGCCCAGGCTGGGCATCGTTCTAAAATGTGTTCTGGGTTGCCTTCTTCGTTATGGCATTAGTATCCTTTCGTTGTAATATTTTAAACCTATTCTAACCTATACAGTTTGGAAAAATTAGTTTTGGTGACACTGTATTATAAAACCAAATAGTAATTAGAATGGAATTCCGGAAATGAATTCGCTGATGGTTCAAAACTTTTATGGTCTCATCATTAAGACAAGACAGGACTTGTAATAAACATTTTTTATTATCAAAAACAAACTTAATAAAGGTTATATTACCGTAATCTGTCGCTGCAGGAAATGGCGGGTGTGAGATGTTAGCACAAAAAAAAAGCAAAAGTTGATGTTGTGGTAGTTTCTACCAATTTAAATTAAAAAGAATTTATTCAATTACTGTCAACGCAGTTAACATTATACATAACTTAATTTATATTATAAAAGTCAACAATAAGAGGAATATAACGACGTAACTTAGGTCATGATGATGATAACATTAATATCATCTAAAAATTTTATTCTGATTCAAGGCGGTGGCTTTTCCCAAACCACGAAACCCATTTCAAACGATTTTCAATATTTTCCGTTCCTATCACCCAATATGGCACCTGGTCACCAACCTACGAATCAGTGTCAAATCTCTATTTTGCCAATAAATTTTAGGCATCCATCAAAACAACTCTTCACTGGCCCCGAAATTTTCTGGGGCATGTTTTGAAGTTCGTTTAACCGCTCTTCCGGTTTCTCATCATAGTCGTACATTCACTTCTGCCGGAGCTGGAGTCACTTGTTCGGAATTCGGTGCTCCATTGGTGGGTTCTATTTTGATCGTGGTCAACTCTTCCGGTTTCCCTTTCGCCTTACTTCCTTGTTTCAGAGGTGGGAGTCGGAATTGTTCGACTATGTTCTTCACCTTTCCATCCGGAGTTTTTAGGTTGGCGGTGTTGTCTGTCGGGAAGACCCTCGTGTAGAATATGTCTCTCCATCGCTTTCTCGCGGAGAATGGTAGTAGTCTGAAATTGGAATTTCCGGAGTTAGGGGATTTTGGTCACCAAAATGGCCACCTGGATTGCCTCACAACCTAACTGAGTAATGAGCTTAGCGAAAAGGGGGGCATGAAGAGTTGGAAAATTTTCAAAAATTTAAGCTTACTTCATGAAATGAATCCAGAACAACATAAATCGGGGTACGCTTATAATTTCGCATTCCTGACGGATTCCTTTGACGATTTCTTTGGAAACGTAATCCGGAGATAATCTGTCGAATCTGTAAATCCAACCAAAGAAACAAAAAAATTTTCAAATCGATTCCTTCCAAAGCCGACATCAAAAGTCTTAAATTTCTACAGTATACCAAGCAACTTCAATTACACTTTGCACTAAGGAAAGACAGACTGTAAACAGCTTCCACTGCCTCCTATCCTCGTATCGGTAATTACATCTCCAATTAAGCATTTCATTATTTATAAATAAAAACTTCAAAAACAAATTATACCATAAAATGGTACTTTAGCTGCATTATTGCAATGAAGTAATCTCTCTTTTTATATTTCTATATCAATTAAGTAATAATTTAATATGATTGATGTATTAACGTTATTGGTTTGGAGTGAACCGTCATTTTATAGTAAAAATTTAGATTTTTAAAATTAAAATTAAGTATATATCAGGAAAATGACTGGGAATTTTTCATTATTTAAATAAATAAATAAATAGATAAAATTATTTGCATTAATCATGAAACATATGGCTACAGTAATCCATGAATCAAATTAAATAAATGAGAAGATAACTATGGGAAATTTGTTTAAAATAAATAAGAGAGGCAATGCTGAAAACATTACCTCAAATCAAACTTGACCGGAATGTCTTCTCGGCAGGCGGTGTAGTATGGATGAACGCATGTTATTTTAATTCCTTCATGATTTTGATTCCTCAATTCTTGAATAAATCCATCCATCAAACCTAGAAGAAAGAAGAAGGGAATAAAAATTTATGGAACGGAAATGAGGAGTAAGATGGAAATCATCTCAGCAATTTTCCGATTCTTACAACTAACTGCAGATTTGGTCATCGAATAAGGAACTTCGTTTCCCACAGGAGCGATGGCAGCAGCCGATGAAATGGCGACAAAATGACCACTTTTCCTTTGTATCATATGTGGAAGGAACGCTTGTAAAACCTGAAAGAAACTCAAATTCAGTGATGGTGTCAACTGCGGGCTTGATGAGATTAAAGACACTCATACCAACAGAAAATCTTCTTATTTGGGATTAGGGTGTTTGACTCAAGCCGGAAGGAAAATGTTTTTATTTAAAAGGTCGTTGACAGATCGTCGAAAGCGCGTCCACTCTTTTACGCAATTCAATTAGAAGACGAAAACCGGTAAGCAATAAATTCCGATGAATAATAATGAAAGATAAAAGCAGAAATAATGAAAGAAATGGGCCGTGAATGACTTGAAAGACGGATAATCGAGCGAACGAGTCACGGGGTATTTGGAAGAAAGTTTTACCAAACCAGAATACTCACCCAGAACTGAGCCATGACGTTGGTATCGAACAACTCGTACAGTTCCTGAGGTTTCCACGATAAGATCTCCTGGACCGGATATATACCCACGCAACTCACGAATATATCCACTTCTCCGACTTCCTTCCGAATGTAATCCGCCGTTTTGTACACATGAGTTCTGTCCGTCACGTCACAAATGACTGATATTGCTTTGCCGTTTGTGTTCTTGATGTCCCACACCTGAAGAAAAAGTTTCTTTCCGTTTTGCTTTCTTTCGAGTGATTCCGCAGATTTTTTTTTTGTTTCTGTTGGGTAGTTTTGGATTACTCACCGTGTTTTCATTTCTCTCTCTTGGTCAATGTCCCAACAAACGACGGTTGCTCCTAGTCGAGCGAAATCTCTGGCTATGCGTCTGCCCAGACCGTGACCGGTTCCGGTTACCTGAGTAAACAAAGAATCATTTGGAGTTGGTTAGTTAAATGTTTCGAAGAGCTCGAGGCGGTGGCAAGAGGTCGCGAATTTCGAGTTATGTAACTGTAAAGTCGTAAAAGTAAATAAGACATTTAAACAAGATGTTGATTGGTGGACAGATGAATCCGGAAGTGAGAAGAAAGATGGAAGAGACCTGATACACAGTTTGGTGGAGTTACTCACCACGACTATTTTGTCTTTGACACATTTTTGTTTCCGATAGATGAAATGGTGAAAAAGCTCCCGAATGCAGATGAAGTGCGTGACTATAACGGCCCAGATGACGCTTCCAAACAAACCAATGAAAGAATGCATTTAGGCAACCTGAAAAATAATTCGAAATAAGAATCGGAAATCGCTGTTGGGAAATAAAAAAAATAAAAACGAAAACCGGAAGTGAGAAAAGTGAAACTTCTTTTCCCCTTCAGATAGAAGCCGGGAGGCATGTTTGGAAGCAGGTGATCGAAAGTGAGAACACCTTCCATCGAGAGAATGTTGCCAGTAGTCCGAACCGGTAATTTCGTTCTGCTACATTAGACCACCGCCTTGTTTATTCACAAATCGATCAGGATCGTTATGGAAGTGAGAATCAAGTGGAACGTCTTGATGGCGCCCGCTTTCTCGTTTTCCATTTTTGTTTTCCTATTTTTTCCTTTCGAAAATTAAATTTTACGCTTAGAAAACGCCACCTAATGTCACGGTTAGGTTTTGTTTGGGTGTTCACATCTTCCGCGATTGGCTTGACCATACCTGGAAGTGCCACTAAGTTGTTTTGCTGACGGTGGGATTTGTGGAATTTTTTTTCTAAAAAGGAAATAGTCATCGTGGAAAGTTTTGAGAGTGGCTGGTGAGGATTTTGAATTTTGAGAACTTGTGACGAAGATGTTGTTTGTTGTTTCTGTCAACTCATTCTCGGTAGAGTCTGTTTCCTGTTGGTTTTAAACACTACAGAGTTCGTACTAAGCTTTCTCTCCGAGACATCCAGTTACTCGTCACTCTTACTTCTTCATTTCCCGTTCTGATGCCCTTCCTTCAAGCCTGTCTCTTTTCTGTATCATCACCCCGTTTCTAGTGATTGTAGATAGTCTTCTATCCAACTTCAACTCATTATTGTCACGCGACTAAAAGTTCCCGGAACTTTTCAAAATAGAAAGACTCTGGTCTCGTTTCATAGCTTAAATCACCCATCAACTTCTCCACCCCTCCGGCCAAGTACAAAAACAATCATTCCGGGAACTTTGGGACAGACCCGGTACACAGCAATCATTTGTATTTCACGACTGTCAAACACCATATAATTTACGCAGCTTCACGTCAGCAATCACAACAGCAAACCATAACGGAACCAAGTAACTGTAGACTCCTGTAAAACATCAACCACAAATAAGGTTAATTCGCAGCAGTCAGTCCAACATCCCTAAAACAGAAAAATTGTTTATCCGGGAGACATCAACTGCAGCGTGGAACCTGGTCACGTGATTAAAATGATTATGTTAAGGAGCTGCGGTTAGGATATTATGTAAACACTCGAATGGGTTATGTGAATTTCTTTTTTCTTATTCATGAACTTCATTTTGTAATTTCCTGTCATTAACTATCCTCGGAAAAGTGTAAATATTTTTTTAGAACAAATTCGAAAATTCCGTCTGGGTGAAAATGTCGGTAAAGGCAACAGCAAAAAAACGGACACACGTGAAAGTGAGAAATGAAATAACATGTCAAGGTGACAAATGAACCCACGTGGGGGAAAAAATTTTTTTTTTAGAAATACAAATCGGCAGAAAGGTTTTACGTCACGAAACCTAGGTCCCGTTCCACCCTTGGCCCCACAACCTTTCGAAATGGATAAATAAACTTCCCAGGTTTTTCGAAAAACAAAAAATTGTTTATATTAATTAAATCCCTTGTGACGTCATATTTGTTTATAAAAAGATGCGAACCGTGTCGCTATAAAGCAACCGAGCGACCTTCAAATCTGGAATTTTGCAAAAAAAAATTGCCAGCAAAAATTGTTGAGAACGACCTTTAAAATCGGGTTCGATTGCTCAAAGTTTTCAGCAAAAGTCATCAGAGCAGAGTCTCGCATCCGCCAGCTAACGAAATGACAAACCTAAACGTGAAATCTTTTTGGGTAATAGGTGGCGGTGGAGAGGGGGTCAGATTGGCCGGACGTCCTTGAACCTTTCTTACGTCTTCAGCAGTTTTGTGGTTCTTGTTTGGTTCAAGGATTGTTGTTTAAGAAAGCTCTTCAGGAAGGGGTGGTATGGGACTTTTGCACTTTCTGTCGGTTTGAAAATTTTTCTCTCCTGTAGTTACGTGACTCTTGTTTGAGTTTTGGTTAAATTCTTTGTCGTTCGGTCTTTCGACTTCCAATATTGTCGGTTTGTGGTGTTGAAGCCTTGAAATTCTTTCCAAATTATTTTCCTAACTCCAGACCTTTCCATAGTTAATCTGCGGTTTGGGTTTTTTCCAGTTTTTGTTGGTTTCTCGTGTTTGTACCTGAATTTTTTTGTTCTTAGATTTCGACCGATTAGGAACGAACTTCTGTAGCCGTTTTGCATTTTTTCGGTACCTTTTCTTCTTCCTCTTCGTCAGTAATCCTCCTGTGGGATCTTTTCTTCCCTGTGGTTCCTCTTCAATTCCATATCTCTTTGATCTTTTTTCTTTGTACATATTCGGATGTAAGCTTTCCATTCTCTAGCCTGTTTTTGAATTTTGTTTCCGGTTGTTATGTACTTCTCATTTTCAACTTCCGTTCAAACTTTTCCCGCCTTTTTAGAAACTGCATTTTTATACAGCTTTTCCGTACAATTTTTCTCCTCGCGCCTTTAATTATCTAGTTGTAATTACTTCCTTTCCCTTACCTAGCGCGTTTAATTATCTAGTTGTCATGTCAAGTTAACCAAAGCTTTTTGATTCAACAATCAAAACATTTTAGACATGTCCCAGTCCACAGACATCAACATCCAAAATCCCGTCTTTGAGATGATTAACCGAATGTTTCAAAGTAAGAAATAATCAAAACACATTTTCCGATTAAAAAAATTTTCCGAGTAGCATCGCTAACAAAAGTTTTTGATACCGAACAGAAGACAAAAACCAAAAAAAAATTTTTTTTCTAAATTAAGAATTTACTTTCACTCAAAATTCCAGTTGTTTTCCGTGTAATTATTAGATAATCACGCGAGTTGTTTTTTTATTTTGATAAAAAACAAAGGAAAGCATACTTACGGTTAGGAGAGCCGTACAGGCTCGCACCTGAATCTACACTAAAACACGTTATGAAACATATCGAACTAGGCTAATTAATTTGGAAACCTAAGAAAATTACACTCCTGCCGGTGATGTCGTATTCAAATCAAATCAACTTAGAATAAGGCAACACGATCCGTTCTCCAGAAGTTAGGGGTGTAATTTTAAGTTGATGTTACCTTCCATATGTTAAGAATTAGCGGTGTGTGGTTTATAATTTTGATTAAAATATTCTCTTATCAATTGACTGGAGTGAAGTTTTATTTTCACGTTGCTTTGGACCATTTAAGAACTTCCATTTTTCTGTCTGGTTTTCCAGAGCCTGCAGGTTGTTTTTCTCACGAAAAATCTGTGTGGAAATTATGGGATTGATGTTTCTTATGAAAAACTTTTTTTTTGTTTTGGCTGTTTATCTGGAGCGGGTTTCAAGGATGAAATTATCTTTATTGGTGGTCAGAGTTTGGTTATTGAGTTATTAACGTTATTCTTTTGACTGTTAGAGAGCTGCAGGCAAATTTTCTTTTATTTTAGTCAGACGTTTCGCTCACGTTTAAATCTGCAGCAGCAGAGTTGGGTCTTGACTTTACTTACGAGATGAATACTTCTGAAAATGTGCAAATATTTAGAAAAGTGTGCATCACGAAACGAAAATTCCGTAAAATTGTCCGTCATAAATGTTTATTGCAGTTACTTATGAATCTACCATCCCCCGTAAGTGTGCAATATTTATGAAATTAATATTGCATGATACTGTGTATTACGTATGAAATGACCACTCCGTGAGAATGTGACATAATTATTGAACATTTCCTATTATTATTCAAAATTTGTGAAATAAATGCTTTAAGTGTGCAATATTTATGAAACGGACGTGATTCCATGAATTTATTTACGACATTACTTCTCCAGAAGAACGTTAAATAGGCCTACTTATCAAATTAATCATACACGAAAGCGTTCATTAATTATGAAACGTATACTACGAGTGAGTGTGCAATATTTTTGAAATGAATTCTGAGTAGAGGTTACACTTTCAACCACTAAAGATTTCTGCAGCTTTCAACGTGTAAGCAAAAATTTGTAGTCGAAAGCGGCTGAGGCTGAGGCTGTAAGCGGCGTTATAGTCGAAAGGAATAAAATTACTAACACTGATAGTTAGATGTACGAAAATCTCGAAACTTCATTACTAAGACTAAAAAGAATTCAAACTTCTGATTCTTGTAAAAAACTATTTCCGGTGAAAGGTTGCTGAACTACTGTAAGCAGTCTGTCTAAATGCTGGAACACTTGATTAATATGGTTGGTCTGATATCAATTTATTTTTGAGTATCCTTCTTGGAAGTTGGATTGCCATATTTGGGAGGAGAAGAATCCAGTTGAGAAACTAAATTTGAACAACAGGAAGAATGAGGAGAAAAACTGAACGTTAAAATGTCCAAGTCAGCGATAACAGAAAACTGGAAGGGAACAGTTCGGTTTTTCGACAAGCTGACTTTGAACATGATACTTTTTACTAAAAATAATTTCGTTCAGAATGGAAGGTAGTAGGAACGTGGGTTTTCAAGAACATTCGAACAATCTCGAATCAGTTTAGTGGAAAATGAAATTTTAGAAAACAGAAAGGAATAGAAGAAACTCTCCAGAGTAGTTAGGAATAACCAGAATGAAGGCTGTGAAAAACTCCAGGAAGACTTTTAATCCTCAAACTCGAATCCAGCTTTCAGGGATAAAAAATCCCGGCTGGAAAAGCAAAAAGGGTTTCCCACAAACCTCTTATGGGGACACTTCACTTCCATTCCCTCGGCTCTATCACCACTCGACGAAACAAACACAAAAACATGTCTTCATCTTCCACGGCTGAGTGACATTCCATTTGTTGTTAAAATGATTGCTGTTAAAGACCTAAACGATGGCAATCTCAAAACAAGGTATATAAAAAAGAGTGAATTGCGTAATAACGGTAACGGAAATCTTAGAAAACGGAAACGGTCAAAAGGGAAACGAAATGCCTCGGGGTCTTCTACGATGACGATCTCAACGAGCGAAAACTTGTCTTAGGAATGGCGGGAATGAGAATGGATTTACACGAAATTCGGTGAATGGAATCCGCCCTCTTTCTCCCTCCACCTCTTTTCCTTCCGTTTTCTTCTTCATGTTTTTGGACAATTTCTCTTTCTCGGACTACAATTACAAACAACGGAATTTTGGACAACGATGTTAAGAAACTTTTAATGACGGACACGAAGATCAGTGGATGCATGAGTGAGAGGACGGGGAGAGTAGAGGAGATCAGTCCATTAACACTTCATTTACAAGTCACGACTGCGTGTGTGGCAACTTTCCTTCAAATGGTCTGTGGTGACGGTTTCTGACCCCCTGGTTGACTTATTCTCATAATAAATCCTGCGACTCTGCATGGAGCTGTCCTTCTAGATTAACACTATGTTGACCAGGTGGTGAGGTTAGGGCTTGGCAGTCGCAAACTATCGGGATTAGGTCAGTCGGTGACAATTATATCTGGTGAAGAGTATAACTGATAGTTTCCTACTAAACAAACACGACAGCAAACTACATTTGGTGATGGAAAGTATATTTCTCTTTCAAAAACCAATAACATCAAAGAAACAAACTCCATCATCATCATCATCAGACACTATGCCTGGATATTTGAAGATGATTTCGAGGCAAAAGTCGTCCCGTCAAACCGGAATCCGTCCGCCATTTCCGTTTCGTCCAAACCAAGGTCTCCATTTCCAGTTCTTTGACTCGTATTCGTCCTTCCTTTATGCCACCGTGACGTTGAAAGGATTTTCCGCTCTATTTACGATAACCGCGACCATCGATTCTCGTTTCACGCCCATCACTACAACGGAAGTTCGTTTCAACCACTCCACCTTTGTGGGTTTTAGTAACAAAACCAAACTTTTATTAACAAAAATATTTGTACAATTATACAAAACAACCAAAAACACAGTTTGGGTAAAAATAAATTACTGAAATGTCACCTATAAAGAAAACAAGACTACGCATCTTTGGCGAAGACCATTTCCCAACCCTCTTCCCCCGAGGGAAACGTTTTTCAAGTTTTCCGAGGTTTGGGTTTACGTTTCACAACCGTCACACCAACAGGTTCGATCGAAACGTTGTCAGCCATGCTGTTGTGAGAGTAGAAGTTTCTCTCCTCTCTCGCGCTCGCGAATTGATTATTTAAAGATCCGACAATATTTTGAATAACAGGCACCGCCTTGTTGAAATAATTATAGAACAAGGCTGCCAATATGACGAGGGGAAGGACGATGTAATTGCTCTGAGACAGTTCGTGATCCATCGTTTTGAGAACAGGCTCGAAACTCATTTTCAAACTCCTGTAGGTTTTGTCCGCGGAGAAATGAACGACCGGCTCTTTGTAGTTGTATGTGTGCTTGTTCAAACTCGACTCGAGCTGAATGAAGTAGACACCTTTGTCCCGGGGAATGTTCGGCAGGAGAACAAGAAGTCCGGCTTTGAGGAAACGTTCTTGGGCATCGTGGTTTCCCCACTGTTTGACACCACCTGAAAGACGAAGAAGAAAAGTTAACTTCCGCTTTTGGTTTCTTCTTTGATTTGATAAACTTTCTGAAACTTTCTTGCGTACCTGCCAGTGAGTCCAACTTGACGACGTGAATGGGCGAGTCCGGGGAGTCATCTTTATACAATTTCAACTTCAACGTCTTTAAGTGTTCAGGAATCGTGCTTTCGACGTGAACGGCGACATCCGTTTGATCGATGAGTTGGAATGCAGTAAGTTGAATGTCTCGAACGTCACCCTTGTTGGTCTGAAAATGAGTTTTGGTTATAACCGGAAACCCGGGACGTTCGTCCTTTTAAAAAGTATCTTCTTAACTACAATACCTTGACTATCAAATCCTGCGGAGCCAATCTGTGAATGATCAAATTCACATCCGGTCCGCTTTTCAACCTGATCTGATACTCGCACTGTGGAAGAAGACCTCGTATCCTGAACTGGCCATTAGCTTCAGAGGAACCATCCTCTTGCAAATTGGAGCAGGTGTTCAATCCGACCGCTTCAATCACGACGTTCGGCTCTGGTTCTCCATTTAATGACGTCACCATTCCATAAGCACTGAACGATACGCGACGTCCCCTGGAAACAAAACAAACTGAAACGTCGCATTTCACCCACGAAACTTCTTTTGAGAGCTTGTCCGAACGGGAGGACCTTACCTCAGTTCGATGGATTCGGTGACGCCTTCCTTGATCTGAATTATCTGAGAAGATGGCTCGAACTTGTATTCCTTCATCATGGGCCGGAGGAAATACTCCCCGGGACTGAGACTGTGGAAAGTGAGTTGACCTTCTTCTCCCGTCATGCTGTTCTTCCTGTACTTTTCTCCTCCCGTCAGCGACAGCAAAACTCCTTGGAGCGGTTCCTTCGTCGAATTGTCCATGACTTTGACATTGATTTCGGCTAGTTTGTGCGCTTTGAAAACTCCATTTTTGTCAGGACCGGTTAAGATGTAAGACTCCTTTTCGGCTTTTAACCTTCAAACACGAAACGTAAAATTGGGAAAACGACCCAAAGAAGAAGTCAACAACCACTGAGAGATTCCAAGGACTTACTCATAGTCAATCGTCTTCCTCAACGGTCCGAATTTATATCTGCCATCGGACTGAGTCACGAAAACTACTTCTTCAGCATTCGAACTCGAAGGATTCGTCTTGAGCGTGATTTTAACGTTGGCCAGTGGCGGATTCACGACACCTTCGATTATGAGTCCTCTTTCTCCTGTGAATTGAATCGCGTCATTCGAGCAATCGTTTATCGTTCGATACTCGAAGAATTCGGGGTGAAACAGAAGTTTCGTTGACGATGGAGTGAATTTCAGAATTTGATTTTCGCCGGTTTTATAACTGAACCGATAGACGAATTCGTTTCCATCCTTTTCACCTCTGAGTGGACCCAACCTGAAAAGATAGAAAGAATTGTGGAGTAAAGAAGTTTGGCCACCAACAGGAAGAAACAACAACCGGAAATATGGCAAACCGAGATTAATTCCAAACTATAATGGAGCGTGAAAAAGAAAGTTCTTCATGAATTTTCAAATGAATCAGATGAGCGAGTGGTCATCAATCCATGGAGGAAGATGGAAGTTAACTTACCTGATGACCTGTCTATTAGGCAGAGCGACTTCAACGACCAAGTCATTCTCCAAGCTATGGCTTCTGATGAATCCGGTCACCTCGTGGGATGTCGCATACAGTCTGAGAAAGCCTCCATCTTTCACGTCTATTAGGTAAACCTCTTTCTCGAATCCGTGACAACCGAACGGTTCCAACTTGAACGGACTAGAATGTGGAAGACATATGGCGTTTTCGCCTCTTTCCAAAACCAGATCGACTTTATAATTACCGTTCGGATCGGAATCTCGAACGATGGCGGACGTTTTGTGAGATGACCAGATCCTCACTTTGAATCCCGTCTGGACGAAATCGGGAACGGTCGTTTCGGAGGAGGAAACGGAAATGGAGTGGACTTGATTCTGAAAGCACCACTCGTTGTTCTCTATCTCGACGTCGTAGAACCCTGGCATGACTTCATTGAAACTGTACGACAGATCGTTTTTCTCGAGGATTTTCAACGCGACTAGAGAATTTTTCAGTTTGAGTTTGATGGTTAATTCCGCGGAAGTCTTTACTTCCGGAAGTTTCTTTCTTTCCGCGAATGTTTCCTCTGAGTTGGGTGAATTCGATGCCGGGGACTGGACCGTTTTTCACGTGGATTTCCTTCGTCAGTGGCAAATACCTGAAGAAGAAAAACCAAAACATATAAAACTTTTATTTTCTGACTGTCCCCAAGTCTGTTATAGCCTTCTTCTGTTCTTTATCTATTTCTACCTTGATTTTGAAATGTTTTAGTCTGTGTTTTCCATCTCTGAAGTTGTACTGGTTACTTGTGCCTATTCTAATTGTTTCTGCTGTCGGCTTAGACATAGACAATACTGTACTACATAATTACATCAAAAACTTAAATCAAATGTTAGTGTTCGTTAGAATTTTAATAAGACAGTAACTCTTTGATGAGAAACTTCACGGACGTTTTAGGTAAAGTAAACTAGGAGTAGTTGAGGTATTCGGTATTCGGTAGAGTGGAAAGAGCTCTGGTTGTAGTGGTCAAAGCATCTGAATATATAAGTTTCCTGGAGGTTTTATTCCCGCTTTTCACTTTTTTGGGGTATAACAGGATGCGGGAGGAAAATTGAAACTCACGAACATTGCGTCCAAGTCATAAACTCTAACCACTAAACTCCTCTCACATCTGAATATGTAAGTTAAGGTCCTCATTTAGAATCTTGTCCACATCCTGTTATACCCAAGAAAGAAAAGACGAAATAAATTTCATCCATTATAAATTATATTTGATAGATAAAACACTAACTAGACAAACCATCAGACAAAGCACAAGTCACCAACCCAACTGCAAACCTTACAGAGAACATTTCAAAGTCAAAAAACCGATAAAAAAAATTAATTTCTCAATAAAACAGAATAAAAAAGAGAGGCTCAAATATAAAATAAAATAAAAATGGCGGATGGGGAGGATAAGAAAAATAGTGAAAAACAATAAAAAATGAAGATATAAAGAAAATGGAAAACGAAAAAGACGACTCGTAATTTAAAGGAGAACGAATTGGAAAGAGGAGTCTTAAAAGGCTGTGAGCTGTAGTCGAACCCCTAACGAACTCATCGCTTGGATTTCACCTTCGAAACTCAAAATCCCTTTTTCCTTTTATTTTAAATCCCGTCTGCAAGAAAGTATCTACATAAAAAGATTTCCCATCAAATTCTTTAGCAGTTTCTAAATTTTATTAGATAATAAACTTTTTACGGTGTATTTAATGGAAGAGTCTTTAATTCCCCTCGGGGCTTCCCATCAAAATTAATCCCAATTCAAATTCCTTCAAGTAAGAAAAAAAAAGTAAAGGAAACAAGACAGAAAAGGGCGACAGATGACATGAATATATTCTGTGTTAGGATTCCAAAGAGTGTTGGTGCCTTTTGTGAGTGTGTAGTGGATGTATGTACACCTTGACTAACACACAAACAACTGTCAGTGTGTCTGAGTATATTGCACTGGCAGAAACTACAGGGGTTGTGAATATACAGGAGACGTATACATTGCAGCCTTCCGTGTTTCCCTTATTTTGTCAGATGTTAGAAGAATTAAGCAACTTGTAGATTTTGGTGTATACATAAGAGGACCGATAAATGCATATGAAGATTATCAATCCACCATGATGATGTGGGCTGAAAATGAAACAATGAGGGCCAAACATCCTACAGATAGCTTAGGAAATTACATCCATGTAGAAGTTTTGGTTCTTCCTGTAACAGTTTAGGTTTCCCAACAGTCACGTGGGAGTATTAATATACAATCCGGATTCCAGAGAGAGTGTGTTAAAACTTTCTACGATTGTGTAGCTTACATAGTTGATACATGTCAAAGGCGTAGCTATCGCATAGCAAATATACGCAAAGATGGGCCTGGAGGGGCTCTGGTTGAAGCCATCGAGCATAACGAACCTTCAAATACGAATTTAAAAGAACAGCTGTCAAGGTATTTGCAAAACAAAGCTAGGTCATTGGTCTAACTTGCTATTATATATATTATAAATAGTAAAAAAGGGTCTCCGATCATGTTTGCTCACTGGCCCTAAAATTCTAGCTACGCCACTGCCATGAGAAGAGGTTATGAGTATAGTTTATATGTAATTTCTTTGTGAATATAGTTTAACCAACAATTTGAAAGCGGTGTACGTTCATTCATTTCACTTTTTCTAAAGAAATAAACTTAAACAACTATCAAAACAGATGGAAAATATAAAACAGAGGATGTAGAGAAGGTAAAGAAGAAAAAAAGAAAAAATAGGAAACAACTTACTGCATTCCAGTGGATTTTTCATAATCCGAAACGATGACTTTCAGAGCGTATGTACCCGGTTTGAGGAACTCGCAAAATTTCCCCAGAATTCTCATCCACCGCCACCTTGATTATCGGCTGTTTATTTTTCGTTTGGCGGATTTCGACCATTCTCGTTTCATCTCTCGATAGCCACGGATTAACCAAACCGCAAATTTTGAATTCTGTTGGATATATGTTCTCGATTTCCGGTGTGTTTGGTGAGACTTTTACTTGTACTCCTTCGAATTTGACGTCATCTTTAACAACAAAATTATTTTTGATTTAGAATTTGTAATTTTTTTTCTCAGTGTCAGAAACATAATTATTTTTTATCTACTAAAGTATAAATTGGTTGTTTATACTTTTATCTGGAGATTTGGTACTGACAGGATTAAAGAAAAGTTTTATTTATGATGGATTGATTATTTGGGGTAAGTTAAACTCAAACCAGCTTTTCCCCCCAAATTCAGGAGATCAGTGTTATTCGAATCAAGTAAGATATGTCCATAAGATCACATTTTGGTTGAGAAAAAAATTTTCAAACTTTCAATATGTCTGGTATTCTGCTGAATTTTTTTAAACTCTGAATTGAAGTGAAATAAGCATCTTGGGCAGGAAGCTAAACACATTGCTAATGTAGCAGAAAGTCAATATCAACTTCACCACAAAACAACAAGCCCTCACCTGCTTCAACAGAAAGTATATAAGTTCCAGGTTCCATGCTGTCCAAGTTATACCTGCCATCATCATCAGAAACAGCCACTTTCACACCATTCAAGTATATCAGAGCATTTTTATGCCTGAACCACCAGGAGAAGTTAATACTCTACCTCCCACACTAAATCCTTTCACCTGAAAGCAATCAGATGTGTCATTGAACTATTTAACACAAACAAATCTTCTCGAACATTCAAAACAACACTCACCAAAAACTTATCGCTTAATAGTATATGTCCATGTCTGACAACAACATTGATTTCTTCTGGTTTAACATCAAACTTGGAGTAATAGGGTTTGATTTTGTAACTCCCAGGTGGTAGAGTCTTCATATGAAATACACCTTTTTCATTAGAGGTCACATGACACAAAAAATCCCTAAATGGATAATTCGGTAGTGGAGTTTTAACACAGTCTGTCAATTTCAGGTTTTTGTTTTGCTGAAAAATCAAATTGAAAGCCTGTTAATGTAAGCAATTTCAAGGATACAAACAATTTATTTAAAAATTCAAATCACTCACCTCATCATTAGCAAATAGAATGAAACTAACACCTTTGGTCGGTTCACCATTAAATAAAACTTGTCCTGTTATATCATAACCAGCGATTACCAATGAATCAATGGGCAGTTCACCAGTTTGTTCTTTAACTTTTATCTTGACTGAATCCTTTGAAAATTTGTATTTATCGTTTTTAACTTTGATCACATAATTATCTGGTACAACAGGTGTGAATTGAAAATATCCACTTTTACCAGTTGTCGTATTGGCTACTAATGATTTATCAGTCTCTGATATTAAATTAACTACAATGTTTTCAGGTCCTTCATTACTACCTGCACTAATAACCTACAAAATATTGCTTAGTTTTAATTTGAATAAAAATATATTGATTATGTAAATCCATCCAGAAGGTTTGAGGTTACTACTACAACTAGTCCTTGGCTCTATGGCTATAGAACTGCCTTGGCAACCAAGTCCCAGTTCCTGAGCACTAGTTTTCTAGTTTTTCAGGTCTGCTCCCACCCCATTCAGCCAACAGGATTTGGGATAAAGGTGTTAATAATCAAGGGTCTGAGTAAAATATTTTGTTAAACCCAAAGTTTATAGGTTTATGGGTTATAAGGTTAAGTTAAAAAATTAATGTCTTGTTCCATTTCTTTCAGTCTTGCCCTCATCAGACATAAAGATAGAGGTCTTAAGGCAATACCCAAACGAAATGAATTTCAATCTCCTTGGCATTGCACAGCCAAATCTTCACAGTTCTGCATTGGAAGGCCCTTCGAACACATCTTACAAAACTCTGATTTGGCTCAGTTTGTGCTGCAAGGTATGTACAGAAACATAATTCGATCAAAATAATTTTCATAACAAACCTTTCCACGAATGGCAAATCCCTTGAAAACAAAATTAATATCATTCGATTTAGAGCAGGGATCACTGACCCCATCAAAATTTAAATGAACTTCCTTTGGTTCAAAATACCAGCCAGCTGGTGGTTCTATTTTCAATAAATACTCTCCTTTATCATACAATGGAATGAAATAGTAGCCATTCGTCGGGGCGCAATCACTCGATTCTTTCAACGTCCCCTGTTTTGTGTACCTAAAACGAAGAAAGGAAATCGTTAAAATGCCAGCTCAACCCCAAAAAATAATCAGGATGCTCTTAAAACCATTTCAAAGGGTTTAAGTGATAATTCAACATTGAGAAACCTAACCTCAACTGGTTATAAATAAATATTTGTAACACTCACAATTTGATTTCTACTTTGGAAAAGTCGATGGAAACTTGACTCTTTACAAAACCCCCGCAGCCAACAATATCCTGATAGCTATTTTTAAAAACTAAACAAATAATAAAAGCTAGCCTAATAAATTTATACTGTAATAACCGATAAACCGATAATCTATCCGCCATCTTTTTATTTCTCTCTCTCCTGCTCAGTGGCGTTGCCATCCACGTTGCGAGTAAAAAACCGGATTTGGATTTCTCTGCAATGCGATGAATTTTCCTTTTTTTGGGGGGTCTGCCATTTCTCTTTCGGATTCGAATTTTTTTTGTCGTCCTTCCTTGGAAATTTGATCCCTTTCACGAGTGATTTTATTCAAAAGCCAAGATAAATAAATGATGGGATTAGAAAAGGGGATTAGAGGAATAATTAGATTTTAATTAAAGTTGCGATAATTGACGAATTTATAACTGTCACTTTTTCCCCTTTTCGAATTGGATCGAATTAAGATCTTTAGGTGATGGTGCTACCGATTCGTTTTGAAATTTAATGAAGATTACTTCCCTTTCAGAGACTCTGGGACTTTTTTTTTGTTATCGGAATGGAAGAATATTGCGGCGGTTTTGGGTTCCGTATCCAGAATTTATGGGAAACCTTTCCACGGAAACTGTCAAATTGTCACACCGAAATGGATTTAGGATTTACAAATGTTCTATTCGGTGAGTTTCGAAAATGTAATTATTCATTAACCTACCTGTTTAACCGGGACATTTGTGTTAGGATTTTTCTTTGTTTTGTACGATGGAGATTGCTTGTTATCCGGGACAGATTACACTTTTCCTCTCCAGTTACAACCAGGTGATGGTTGTAACAGAAACTCTGAGTGTTTGTAGTTTGGCTATAGAATGCAGTCTGGTAGAATTGATTTGATGGTAGTAGATATTCCAGAAATCTCGGATGTGAGATTGGGAGATGAAAAAATGTATGTTTCTTAGGGTAGTTTAGCTAAAAGCGTCAGTAAAATCGAAGGACTAACAGATAGAATCGGGCTTGTACAAACTAAAATGACAAGAAGGAGACATTTGACTACAATACAGGTTTTGGACCTACTTCTTGATCGGAATAAGAAAGCGATACGGGGGTTTGACAAAAACTGTCTTCTTCTTATTTTCCTTCTCCCAGTTTAGCTAAGGTCGACTCTACTTGTACTCTTTCTTCAGGATACCCTTTGCTGAGTTGTCGTAGGGCCGGTAGATTCTTTAGGTCTTACGGGATCTTTCCCTGGCCTTCCTCTTCCACGGAGAACTGTTGACAGGTTTAGAGCCACTCTCATGGAGTAATCCTCTTCCCACCTTATAACGTGCCCATACGTCATCGCAGCGTGCCTTCTATTAGTTGTTCGGCTATTGAGATGACTTTCGCCAAATCCTCAGCTAATTTTGAATGGAAATTTGACAGGAACTGTCGGAAACGAAAGGGGAACAAGTTATTAAACTTCTATTAATAAAAGAAACTGTATGTAATAGACCGTGCTGACAAAGGAATTTCTGAAACTTTTTTTATCCACTAGTTAACTACCACTTATCTCCAACTATGAGACGATAAGCAGTTTGTACGAATGAGTTTGAGGAGTAGAAACCATTGTCTTTGTTCATTGTTGGAAATTTTTTATTTAGGAAGGAGAGGTTGTGGTTAGAAAAGAAAATAGTGATTAGGGAAATATATTAAAGAGAGAGAGAGGAGAGAAAGTAAGACGTAAGAGAATAAATAATAAATAGTGTTCACTGACTATTATTACCTTTATGGAAGTGGCAACAAAATTCTCTGCCTGTCGCCATTTTAGTAAAAAGTACAAAAGGGTAGAAGACATGATAATGATAGGAAAGCGGAGGGTGAAAAGGAATAAAGGCGACTAATAATAAATGGGATGTAAAGGGTGGTAGTGGGGAAAACAATGACAAGATGACTGCTGAGGAATTAAGAAAGACGGATGGTTCTAATAAACGAGTTTAAATGAAAGCCCTGAAGTATGTAGTTATAGTTCAATGGATTTTGGCAAGGAGTTGACAAACCTTAATTTAATGTCGGCTTGTTAAAAATTTCCAAACCATCGGGTTTCAAATTATGAAATTTTATCATCGAGAAGCAAAGGTTGACTGAGGGAAATTTCCTCGGTGGAAAAACTTCACCCAATAAATCATAAATCTGAAATGTGACTACATTCTGCATCCGGTAGCATATTGCACGCGATACCTCCATGTTTTTTCCAACTCGCGTGTTCGTCGGCAACTGTAGGGTAATAATAAAAAAAAAGGAAAAAACCTTTTTTTGTTTTCTACCCAAAGTTTTGCCAAATTTCTCTTCAACAATGTTCGTTCATGCCTTCCCGATGAATTCTCACCCAGGTGCTGGATGTTATGTTCATCAACCGAGAGAAAAAACTGTGGGAACGTCTTCAATGGTACCAAACTGCACCGTGAACTTTTGAAACATTCTCTCAAAGCCACCCCCCTCCCATCTTGGTATATGGTCTAAAAGAAGGTTCTTCCTTTGTCTACCACCAATCCCAACACACCACTATCCACATAGCTCCCGTGTCAGACGGATTAACTAATCCAATTAAAACTTTCAAGGCTTTCATAATGTTAATAAAATCCAAGTTGGTAGCTACGGGGTGGAGATGGAGGGGGTAGTGGTGGGAGAGATAGAAATTAAAAGCAGCCCCCGCCATCACAGTGAAAGGCTCTTAGGAGAAGATCCGAGGTTCATCCGAAAAGGGTTTCATCCATCGATTGGGGCTTGGTGGAAACAGAGCTTCCGAGGACGAGTATGAAGCTTCCATTAAATTAACAATAAAACCTTTTATATGGTTCTTAACATTTATAAAATGGCTGCTAGAGAGAGAGAGGCTGGGGGAAGAGGATCATTACAACGAGATTAATCGAGTTTGGTTAAAATGGGTGAAATGTTCCAAAAAATATCATCCTCCATGTAAACAGACGTTAATTTTGTTTTTTTTTATGGGAATTTTGAAAAAAGGGAAAATTTTCACGGTTCGAGTCTCGACTGTATTATTATTTTTTATTCGAGTGTTCATTGGTTGGGGTAGTAATCGAGTTATCCTTCCTCCACGAAGGCTGACATTTTCTGTAGGAAATTAAGGCGGATTCTCGGAGTGTCTTTCTTTAAACCTATTTGAAATAAACTAATTAAAAGAGGTCACGGGAGAATAAAAGTGGAAGGAAGGCCTCGTGACGAAAGAGGGATTTATGAATGCCGCATAGAATTTTGGGATGTTTGACTTTGAGTCATGTTGACGCAGGTTTTTTCCTCGAGCTTTTCTTTTAGAACGGAATTGGATTTTGTTGAAAGGGGTGTTATCATCGTGATTAATTAATTGAGTGGATTTTAGGGAGTTGGAACTGTGTGGTTTCACTCTTTTCTGTTCTCCTCTCTCTCTTTAAATGAAAGCAAATTCTCTCTCTCTCTCTTTTACTCTTTGATCCTGATGCTAACTCTGCGAGGCGTTTTAGTTCTATCTATGTTAATCACGTTACTTATTCAAAGCAACTTTGTTGCAATGTTTGTGTTTTGGTGTTTTTATTGGAGCGTTATACCGACTTCTGGAAGAGCAAAGAGCAAAATATTATTCGCAGCAAAATCTCGATTTAACAATTTCATTCCTAGCAAAAAACAGGGATACAATCAAAAGAGCTAAATTTTTGGGAGCAAACATTGATCTAAGGATAAAATCTAAATTATGTGAAGACTACAAACTGATTCTGATCTATACAAAAATTATTTCTGGTACCTTTGACCAGACAGTATACTTTACAATTATAATTTACAGACAGTTTTGTGACTTCTAGACAAACACAACCAAAACTGAACGAATTGATCTGATCTTTGATTTTTTATTTGTTTACATATAAATTATTATACGAACCGGATAGTAATATCGTATATGTTACAGAAAACATTATAAATCAGGCGAGTATATACATAATTTTCGGTGATTATTCATACTTACAAACTAAGCCTGGTAAATATTACAAATTAATGAATATTTATCACATTTACCGTCTAATTTGTACAATCTCCAACTCGTAATGGGCAATTTAATAAATTTTTGTTCGTATGTTTGACTTCTGTCACTTTTCTGACAGAAGGCAGCTGTTCTCACGAGTAAACAGTGAACACGAATACTGGAGAGTAAGTGAGAGAAGGCAAGAATCTGAGCAAACTCTGATTGTATTGGCCCCTAAGAGTTGGCGATTTTATAAACTAGCCAGTAAATGTGAAAAATACCCAGTAATCTGTAGACATAGCCAATGTTTACGACTTGTTTGCGTCTTCTCACTGGATTAGACTAAATGTGAATATTATAAATTTTATATTTTGGGCTATTAGATTCCGATTCAAACTTCAAATATGCGAGGACGATGTAAAATTATCCCAAAAATTTGACTGAAATTGAAAATAGCCCAGAAATGAAGACCAGCAAGCGATAATGAATTAATTGATCCTCAATACTGGAATGAGATTGATGAAAATAAAAACTTGAAAAGTTATCAAGATTAGTTGGTGATTATTCATAATCGCCGGGAATTGCCTGACTTTTTGATATATCACTGAGATCGGAGTCGTTACCAGTGAGTACCAAACTCAATGTCATCGTCAGTACGTCTACAATATAGGCATGTCGGGGAGTCAACCAGGTGTAACTCACAGAACCGACATTATTTTTCGCTCCACCTAATGCTTGAACACATCAGAAGTCATTCCCCAATATGAGTTGGATATTTTATAAACTAACCGGTAAATGTGATAAATACTAAGTAATTGACCACGAATTTAATCTCTTTTTCAATTAATTTATGTATAATCGCTGGAAATTATATGTATTTGCCTAATTTATCACTTTTACCGTAACATACTGTATATATTAGGTTATGGGCATAAGCCTTTTCCAATACCTTGTCTCTTCTGGCTTCGCTATCTTCACTAAATCGTAGATCCATCTCACTCTTTGTCAAACCTAGTTTTCATTATTCGAACTCGAAGCTTAGTTTTTATGATAAACACGTATTTTGGTTAATTAATGTGACGTTTCAATCCGTCTGCTGTCTCTTCTGGGTGTAGAGAAAATCTCTCTCCAGTGAAACCACAAAGCGGGTGTCATACCTAATGCAACCAGTCATAAATCGGTTTGTTGACCTCCGACCCGTCATTATTAATCAATAGCCTGTGTCTCCCCTCAAATTAGGTTTTTGACACATTTAAAACTCTTTCGAATAATTAATTACTATAATTAGTCAAACTTCTAAAAAAAAAATTTTTTGTTGATGATTTAATATAAAACAAAAATTAGGTTTAAAGAAAAAAAGGTTTTAGAAAAGACACGCGAAGTTTTCGATAAAAATAAAGGCGGAAGGTTACGGGGAGGAGAGGGAGGCGTGGGGTTAAAAAGAAACAAAATTCGTTTCCCTTTCCTCTTAGAATCAGGAAACAAGGACACACCTGGAAAAAATAAAATTTAATCATAATATAAAATATGAAAGATACGCAGGGCAAAAAAAGGAAAAGTGGGAGAGACGGGGAGTACGAGAAAAATGCAAAATTTAGTTCCCGTTTCGTCCGCTGTAGTGAACGGCGTCGCCACTGTGCACACGACCTACTTCCTCCTTTCAGTTCACGAGAGCTTTAGGCCAGTCGATTCCGAGTCTTTGCCTGATCGTCAATTGTTTTTAAAATGGTGTCACTTTTCTTTGATGATGTTTCTCTGTGGTGTCACTCGTTCCAGAATGGATAGCTTCGGATTTTTCCAGAAGGTAAGAAGGGGACATGTTGTTTCCTTTGACCCGGAAATGAGCTTTCGCCGATTATTCTTCCTCCCCACTTTCTCTCCCTTTCTCTCTCTGTACTCCTCTTTTCTGTTTCTTCTTCTTCTTCTACTCTCTTTCTATTTACTTTCGTCTTTTGTGTTTTTCTTTTGAGTCTTTTTTGCTTGCCTTACCCGTGTTTTCCTTTTCATCTTTCTGTCAAATCTGGAATCGGATTTTTTTTGGGTTAGTAGAAAAATGAATCTTGAGAATTTGGGCTTTGGATGGGTTTCCTTTGATTAGTTTTGTTTCTTTCAGATGTGTGAACAGGCGGGAAGGGTGTCTTGTTTGCTGATATCTTTAGTTTTAGTTGTGTCTCCTACAGTCGAGGTTAAAGGGAAGGGGGTCCTGTTGGTTTCTGCTGAATGTTTTTTTGGTTTTGTTGGTTTGGTACTTCTTCCACAACCCATTCGAATTGTAGGTGTGGTTTTGGTGTTGTTGCTGATTTTTTCATTTTGGTCTTGTGGTTCTGCCTGGAATTATAGAAGGAGAAACGAGGAGGGAATGTTGAATAAAATTCTGTCATAAAATGTCGGCAATTCTCAAATTCTTTTGTCTTCCGGAACAAAGGAATTTTTTGGGAGGTTTTTGGAATTTAATTGTGAGATTCAAAGTTAAACGTGGAGTATTGAAGATAACTTTCGTTCTTCTCTTTCTTTTGCTCGAGGCTGAATTTTTGTGACTTCCTGTTGGTTAAGGATTTGTGAGCATTTCTGAAGGAGAGAGGTCTGATGAAGGTTTAAGAACTTGGTTGGATCTGTAACTGACAGATTTGTCTGTTGTAACTTTACTAGTGATATGGTCCTCTTGACATAAACCTATTTCTCTCTTATGCGCCATTTTAACAGAATCCATCTCTCCTACAAACCTCATCTGCTACTTTAGATCTTTTAGTACCTCTGAAAGTATTGGATGACGTATAATGGCGAGAGGAGAGACGTGGTCAAGCGTAAGAAATGATGTCCGGGCTCAGGGTCGAATCCAAACCCGACACTTGTTAAAAGATTAGAAACGGGAACTTTTTAAACTTTTTTCTTCTTATTTTTGTACTGTCAGGAGAGAGGTAGTCAGCAGGGACCAAGACTCCGATTTTGGGATTTGAGAGAGTGTTTATCATTTGTTTTTCTTTTCAAGTTTGGGATTAGAGCGATGAATTCTCGGGAGGAAAGGAAAATAAATAACGGCGGCGGGGAGGAAAAAATCACGAAAATAAGATAAAAATAAGAAGGACGAAGAGGGAGACTAATTGGAACACGAGAGAAGAGAGGAGAGGCAGAGGAAGAGAAGAAAAGAAGCGAAGGACGAAGTCGAAGGGTTGAGAATGGGTGGTCGATGTCTAAAAAGAATGTTTTCAATCTTGGAAAAATTTTTCAAATTACGTTCGGATGAGGAAAATGAGTTTTTCCTCCTCCTCCTCCGCCTCCTTTTCTTTTCTGAAGAAATTAAACATCAAATCATAAGATAAGTTTTAAATAAGCCGGCTTTCCTCTGCCTTTCCTCCCGTTCCTCTCCACTCTCGTTCTGTAAATTTATTATTACACCGTGATAAAACCTTTTTTCCAATGAAAAATTCAAAGCTACGAAAGGCCGAAGCCTTTTAATAATTTACGAAATTCTGGGAGGCTGCTTGGAACCCCCGGTTAAATTACAAGAGAATACCTATAAATCCCTACGTGCCTTCCCTCCCCGGCCTATTACCACTCTGCTATCCCCTTCCGGTTTATGCTGACTCCGTTTTCCGGTTCTCGAATTAAACGCTTTTCTCCCTCTCCCTCTTCCTCTCTCTCTCTCTCTTTAATTTAAAACCTGTTCAGCTCCTCCAGATTGGAATCGTTATGTCTGAGAAGATGAGTTAGTATCAGTTCAACGGCTTGAAAATTTGACTTTAGAAATGTTTTGAGATGCTTATGATAGAATGCTGCTGTTCTGTGACAAGAGGTTAGGATAATAATATCATGTAGATCGGAAAGTATTATCTTAAATACGTTACGGTAAAAGTGATAAATGTATATAATTTCCGACACCAACTATCTAACTATAATGAATATATATCAAATTTGAGGGATCAAATTTATAAAACATATATATAACCACCGGCGATTATTCATAATCACCAATTAGGCTTGATAAATGTGAAAAATTCATTCATTCATTAGCTCTACAGCCTTGTGTGGGACTTGGCCTTCCGCAAGAGTATTCTTCGTTCCGCCATATCCAACGCGCATCTCCTCCAGTTTTGGATTCTAAGCGCTCTGGACTCAGTCTTCCCACCTTAAGTTGGGGCGGCCTACTCCTCTGTTTCCCTCGGGCTTTCCGTTATAGATTTTGAGAATCAGCCTGTGTGATGTGAGAAATTATTGAGTATTTATCACATTTACCATCTTAGTTTATAAAACTTCTAACTAGTAGTGGGGACATTAATAAAGTTTGCTGACGTACTTAGCTTCTGGCATTTTTCTGACAAAAAGCAAGTAACCCAGATGTGCTCGCGAGTAAATAGTGAACACAAATTTATAAGAATAACTGACAGAAGCTAAGGATCCGACCAAAAATTTATCAAATACCCCATCGCGAGCTGGAGATTTTATAAAATAGCCGGTAAATGTGATAAATACTAAATAATTTGTCACACTTATCAAGCTGAGTTGATGATTAAGAATAATTTGCCGGAATTATATGTATATATTCGCTTGATTTATCACTTTTACCGGCTAGTTTATAAAATATCCAATTTGTAATGAATAATTTGTTCAGTTTGCTGGCTTCTGTCAAATTTCATCTTAAGTTCGTTTCAATGTTAATTACTTTTGGTTACACAAGGTCACCAGACTACGTGCTTTCGTTAAGGTTTAGGAAAATCCTGTGTGCACTAGAGCCTTTTTTTAGAAACACGGAAAAATGGGGGGTGTGATTGGATTGATTTCAAAACCGGAAATAAATCGTCCGAGGAGAAAGTACTGTGTGTGTTCGGGTTTTTGTGTGTTTTGGTTTTGTTTGTGGGTTGGTTTAAGGTTTGATAAAGATGCGGATGCTTAGCCACATGTCCGAGAGCTTTGTTGAATAACGTGTGCAGCCAGGGATCGTGGCCAAGCATCCGTGTTGCTCTCGGATTTTTAGAAAAGTTTTAATGGAATTATTAATATTAAAAAAAGCGTTCGCGTAGACGTTTGGGATTCGCGTCGGAGTTATTAGACACCGCACCACACAGACACGACACACTCGCGCTGTTCATTAAAATCCGTGTCTTCCTTCACACACTCACACATCATCTTTCCGTCTCGGAGTCCAAGTGTCAACGAACCGAAGCAAACCCCCTTCGAAACCCAATTATCCAATTTGTCTCTCCTCCTGTCGTCCTCCGTATTTGGATTACCGAACGTCTTTAACGACGAGAGCAGTCGTTCGAGATTTTTCTTCTTCTTCTTATTCTCCTGCCGTCTCGCGTCTCTGCATTCCTTTTAATTTCCATTTTTCGGGAAGCGGAGTGGTTGGGGGGGACGAAGAAACTTGTGCAGAGAGAAAATTAATCGGCGGAGTTACAAAGTCGGCGGCAGATGGTTGTCAATTTCAAAAACCGGGCCGGATGTGGGAGATGAGGGGGTTGATTATGGGAGAGTGGAGAGCTTTAAGGGTCTCTGCAGCGGATGACTTTTTCCGACAATCAAATCCCTAAACTAGGAGTAATTAAGAGGAAGCCGAAATTTCAGTGGATGACTTCGCCACTGGATTGTTGTTAGGTATCCGGAGATTTTGTAGGGCTTCCCGCAAGACTAATTTTCCACCCAGAATATCTTGGGCGAGGAAAAGGGGATGTTCGCGATTCGAGGAAAATGTTGCGATTTTGTTTTTCTAAGAGAAGCGAGAGGAAGAAGATGTGAGAGAGAGAGAAGAAGGAGGGGGTAAATGTTTTTCTAAAGTTTCCAAAAATTCATTTAAATGTAAACGGAAGTTTCAGAAGTCAAGAAAGTCTTAGGAATTGTTATCTAGGCCGAGTGAAAAAGTTTTTGGAAATTTAGATGTTTAGAAGGGATGAAGAGAAGGGAGGCTGGGGGTGTAAAAGGCGGTTTGGAAGTCATAAATATTTTTTCCTTTTCCGTTAAAAGTTGAAAGGTGTGAGAGGCTAGGGAAAAGTATCATCAATGATTGTCAGATCTTGTTTTACGCGTATTTGGTTCTTGTGCGTTTAAAATTGGGAATATTTTTCATTTCATAAATAACGCACAGTTTCACGAGCTATATATTTCATAAGTATTGCACACTCTTATCAATTTGTATAAGCTAGAAACTGTTATAATTCATGCATAATTTATGGGAGAGTTTATTTCAAAAGTAATGCACACTTTGCAGACGTATTCGTTTCATAAATAACGCACAGTTTCACGAGAAATATATTTCAATAATATTGCACACTTTTATCAAGACTTGGTGTTTTAAATAACGCGGTATTTATATGTGGGGTCATTTCAAAAATAATGCACATTTCCAGGAATAGTAAATTTCCATTGCACACTGGTATAAATGTTTCATTTTTTTAATTATGTACACTTTTAAAGAGTATATTTCATAAGTATTGCACACCTTGATCAAGATTTTGTGTGAGAAATAACGCGTGAGTTTTGAGAGAGTTCATTTCAAAAGTAATGCACACTTTTAAGACGAATTCAGTTCTTAAGTAACCCACAGTTTCATGAGATACGTATTTTACACCTATATCAAGACTTTGTGTCATAAATAATACACAACTCACGGGAGAGGTTATTTCAAAAGTAATGCACACTTTTAGGAAGAATTCATTTCATAAGTATTGCACACTCGTGTCGGTAATTCATTGGCTAAATGATTTTTTATAATTTATGCGAATTATTCTGTTGTCTGGCGTCACTGATGTTTCTTCTTTTCGTTCGTTTGTCTATGTGAGTTTGAGTTTCGTAAATCAGAGGAGATAAGTCGGAATCAGGTATCGTCGAAAGCTCACGTTTGGGCCGTAGGGCGGCATTCTTCGGTTGAATCTGACACACCTATCATGTGTCACTTTGGGTGTAAGATGTTCGAGGACAGAAAAGTTTTTTTTGTTGTGTATTTCAATTTTTCCATTTCCGGTGAATCGATATTCGGTTATTTGGTCGGGAGAGTATTCGCTAAAGTTTGTACAACCCTTATTTAATTTGTTTTTATATTTTCGATCAAAAGAAATTTTTTTCTCTTTCAAATTTGTAGTCAGTGCCAAGAATAATTATTTTTTCGTCTCGATCATTACTTAATGCGATTTTCAATCTGTCCAAAAAGCAGAGCATCAACCAGATTTCACTTTCGGAGGAGGAAGACATATACAACACACACACACACATAAATATGAGAGAGGAAGGAGAGGAGAGAGGGCGGGAGTGGGGTGAACGGAAATGAGAAACGTGTTTGATGAGACCAGTCCTCGACGTAGAAAAATTTGAAAATGTTGACGATGATAATGATAATGGGATAAATTTAAATGAAAAATTAAATTATAGCATCCGTGAACCTTTTTTTTTTGTTTCGTTGCTGATAAATTTTCCAGCGTTGCCGGATTTAGTTTAAAATATCGCGTTACCTTTTTCGAAAATCCGTTGTTGACGTCAGGGGCGTTTGCCTCCCTTTTTTATTGTCGGAATTAGGTGGATGGGTGAGACAAAGCACACAGGTATAATATATATATTGAGATAAAAAATATTTACAGTATATAGTATAAAGATTAGCGCGATCGTTCTATAACCCGTCTATGGTGGTTGTATTACATTGACTGATCTCTGTTGGTCACGTGGTCTATTTATCTGATCCCTGCAGACCCTCTAAGTTTCATTGTGCCCTCATCCAAGTGTCTTACGACCTCTTTGTTAGACGTCGAGACGTGTTTGAACGTGTTGCTTAGTCACGACAGTAATCAAAAACATGATTTCTGTCGGAACTCAGTGGATTGATGAAACAAAGCACTCACAAAATAGTATAGCATATTAGCGTTACGATAGCCGTTCGAGTTAGTTCGTCGAGTTGTCGTATTGCACTAACTGACTGCCAGTTGGTCGTGCTTTCTATTTATATGATTCGTATAGTCTATTTCCTGCGAGTCTCATCACCTCTTCATGCATGTTTCTGTATGTCTCGTGACTTGTTTGTTACAAGACCGAACGTGTTGCCTTGGTCGCAACAGTTTCGTCAAAATGACATTTAATGAATACATCAAACCTAAAGAGACTTCAATCGCATAAATAGAAACCCACAGTTCTATCAGGAAAAAGGTCGCCTACAGAATCAACGGATGTCTTGACACCATGCACAAAAGTAGCGGAGCCAGGAATGTTGTTGAAATAGCTAATTTTCAAACTAGGGGGGTTGGTGGAGGTTACACAATTTGTGGGAATAACAACCGGAAAGACTCCGACTGCGTCAAGAAAAATAATAGTGGCGCGTGTAAGGAGGCGTAACATGAAGGTGGAGATGGAGAAAGAGGAAGAGAAGGAGAAGAAGGAGGAGCGAAAAGGAAAATAATAAAAAAAAGAAATGAGAAAACACGAACAGCGACCTAGGTAAAGGAAAGAAAAATGACAACACGGGAAAATTGCTTCAATAACTTAAGCCCAACGCAGCAATAATTTTATTTTTATTATATTTTAAATCGTCCATTACAGATTTTCAGACGAAGAGAGAGAGAGAGAGAGAGGGACAGAGATACAATAAACCAACCGAGAGAGAGATTTAAGCTTAATAACAATTTAAAATACGACATTTTCATTCTCAGAAATCTGAAACTTTTGAGTTTTCTTCTTCTATCTTTCTCTCCTTGCTTACTTTAATTGTCGGAAGGGAATACAGAAGGCGGTGGTGGAAGTAGAAAGCTCCCGAGGTCACCTTTAATGGATGACCGTTGACGAAAGCCCCACCCAAACCGTTTCATCGGAAATAAAAATTTGCTTATTGTCCTGAGAGAGAGAGAGAGGATGAAAGAGAGGCAGAGGAGGAGGAAGAGAAGATGGACATTGATTGAAAGGAAGAGGAGAAGGGATGAAGGGAGGAAATGACGAAATGAGAGCCGTAAACTGAAAAGATTCGTTCGAGATTAATGCGAATTAAAAAAAAATTTCTCTCAAATTTGATTTTTTGTTCGTTTCGTTTAATTTTTGGCGCGCTTTTTTCTTATTTATTTATTTTAATTTTTTTAATTAAAAAAAAGTTTGTTTAATTTGTTTTTGAGGAATTTCTTTGAGTTATGTCGGTGTTATTTTGTTTTTATTGGCTTTCAATTTTTCTTTTTCTTTCTTCATTTTGAATTTCCGTCTTTTGCGGGGGTTTTGTTTGTAGGAAGAGGTGGTGGTGGGAAAGAGGAAAGCGGAAACGATTTCTAATAAGAATTTTCATTTCTTAATTAAAGTTTTATTTTTCTGCGCTGATGCTGGGAAGCAGAAAGATTGGGAGAGAGGGAGAAAGGAAAGCATAGCTTTGAGTGAAGCTTTCGAAACTTTCCAGCATGTTTTATCATTTCATGTTTTGCCCTGTCTGTTTCTGTATTTTGATATTTTTATTGTTCTTGAACGTATTTATTTTCATTGATTATGTATATTATGTATTAATTATCCTATGTAGCTATTGCCAAATTTGGTTCTTACACTCCTCCCTTTCATTTATTATATCTCTACTAGTTTCTACTTGTCTTGGGTCTTCTTCAATTTCTTTAAACCAGTTTGATTTGTTGACTGATCTATTTAGAACATCAAGAATCCTCTTTATAAGTCTGCTGTGGTTTATCGTATGGATGTGTCTGTTCCCGCTGTCCCTGAAGCGAGCGGTATTCGGTGCTGTCGTTTACTAGAAAGATTTGCGCATTTTTTTTGTTCGGGAATTCCTTTTGTTAAAAAAAGCAAAGGCGCTCTCTTAAAATATATTATTGAAAAATTTTACAGTATAATACAACATAATCAGTGTTGTATATCAGTGTTGTAATGATAGTCGCCGTTTTCTGATAATGTCTGTGAGTCTCTGTGTTTGCAGAATTCTTTGATTGGTCTCTTCATATATACTATCCTGCTATACTGTTCGAAAAAGTTTCCGTAGGATTTTGGATTTGGATTTTTTCTGTCTCTGTGATGCCTCATCCTCCAATTGTTGCCGTGTCTGATGTGTAGAGTGCTTCTGGTAGTACAGAATATTATAGTGTCAGAGTTTTGCTTGTATCAAAACTTTTCTTCTGTTGTAGTGTATCCTTGCCAATTTGTATGCTTTCTGAAGTTTTCCTGTTTGTTCCATGTCGTATGCCTTGTGTTGGGTTTTCTCATACGACACTTATTCACTTAGTGTCTTAATTTGTGTAGAAAGAGGATATTGTAACACCCGAAAATAGTATCCAATCACAAATATATCATATCATATTATCATTTCCTGCTTTTTAATTTTTTTATCTGCTGTGTGGCGGTGACGAACCCAAACGAACTTCCCCAAATTACTGAAGAATTTTCTCTGTTGCGCGTATAAGTTAGTTCTTCAATTTACGTAAGTTTCAAAGTTTTAAAGCTTTCAAACCGACCCCCTTCCCCTCCCTTCCCTTCACCCGACGGGAAACTCAAATCAGAATTCCCTTTTATTAAGTGTCAATGATAGGCACAATCACGCCGGAAATGAAACCATACAAAAAGGTAATTCGGTTGCAAATTGAATATTGGAAATAGCAGAAAATTAAAAGAGGAGAAGGAGGAGGAGTGCTGTTGGAAGCATGAGGATGGAACAGTGAAACAGGGGGGGGGCGTACAGAAAAAGGCTTCAAGGAAAAATAACAATAAAAAGGTTTGTCGAAAATGAATTCGGTTTGAGTAAACAATAAACGAGTGTTTGTTTCAGTTCCGAAAAAAATGGAAACAGATTTTTTTTTATTATTGTTTAGGCGCGATTCAAAACATGAGTTCTAATGGAATAACACGGGAAGGGAAAACCCGGGACAGAGATGTAAGGAAGTTTAATGAAAGAGGAAAGAGAGAATTTTTGCAGAAGGTGAACATGGTGACATTTGGGTTTTATGCTCAGGTTCCATCCATACGTAAATCCCCTTGAAAGACACAAATATGAAAGGTGACATTTTTTTTCCAAGGAGAAAAGTGTTTTTCCTTTGTTTTCTCTTTTTTCCGACGTTTTTGCGGATCATTTTATCCTCCCAACAAGAGAGTTGGGAAAGGATTTTTTAGGCGCTGTTTTGAATCCGACAAAATTCTTTCAATCTAAAAGGAGTTGTCTCGAAAGACTGAGCAAGATAGTTGGTTTATGGCGAGTTAAAAAGGATTATCGACATCGTGTGATGGAGGTTTTCATGTCTTCTGACTTTTGATAAACTCTCGATGATGAAAGGAATATGGTGAAGCAACACCAGCCCTTAGTGTTAGCATTTAGCGACGCTTTCGTAGACCTAAGGTGACTTTGCTGGGTAGTTATCAATATTAAAGCGAACTAAAGATGAAACTAAGAGACGGCGCGTTCCGCCTGGTTCCGGTGTGCACTACACCAAATATATTACGGTAAAAGTGATAAATAGGACGTGTATATATAAAATTCCCGGCTATTATTCATAATCACCAAATAAACTTGGTAAATGTGATAAATTATTGGGTATTTATCACATTTACCGGTTAGTTTATAAAATTTCCATCTTATAATGGGTGTTTAATTAATGTTTGCTGAGGTGCTTGGCTTCTGTCTCTTTTCTGACGAAGACAAGCAATCCAAGTAGCTGTGGTCGTCAGTAACAGTGAACGAATCCCTCGACAAGACCCGAGTTCATGAGAAAGCTTAGTTGGTGGTTATAGATAATCGTCGAGAATTTTATATATACTCATCCGGTTTATCACTTACCTTTATATATCCAGTTAAGTGTGTTTGACGACTATATCCGTCATGGAGATGTGGCAGAATTTTGTGTCTTGACGACTATATCCGTCATGCGTAAAATTTTGTTACAATTTGATATTTAAATTGTAATTTTGAAAACTAAATTTTATTCGTAATATGTTTAAAATGTTTAGAGGTCAAGATGAAATGAAACAAGCAAATAAAAATCATAATTTGAATTTAATTCATAACATCCTGAGAGCTAACTCGTAAACAGTGCAGTAACACTGGATCTTTGATTATCCCGATTTTCATCTTGATGTACCAAAACCAAAAAGTATATTAGATTCTTTATTCTTTTTTATATTATATTCTCAATCTGCGGTGATTCCTGGAAAGAGCTCATGTGCGCTCTATCTCACACGACAGCAACAATTTAAATTTTTACACAATTTTTTTCTAAGTTTTCTGTTTATTATGTATAAATATATGTTCATACTAAGCGACTGTGTAAATATTACAAATAAAATTGTTCATTTTCTAAAATAAAGTAGTCTTTTTGACCCAATATTTCAATAGCGCCACTTACTCTGTGTTTGACGACTATACCCGTCATCGCTTGATTCTCGCGACACACACTGGTGCGCGCTTTGTCAAAAAGTCGCCGCTTAACTGGATATTAGATAGAACGCACAGAGTCGACATTGTTTTCTGGTTTAGCTGGATTGTACCAATATTTGATACATTGGAATGAAGTGTTGTTATTCTACTTTTGAGTTAAAAGTCGTAAATTATCTACTTCAATTATCTACTCCTCATGAGTGGAGGTGTGTTAGCTGGAGTAGACTTGAGTTTTCTGAAAAGATTTTTAAAAATATTTGGCATAAGTTCTAAACAAACCAAAAAAAAGTTTTCGAGTTAAATGAAGAAGAGGGGCGAAGGAAGAAGGACGGACTTTGAGGTCAATTATTTTGACCATTTTTAATGAAAACGTTTAAGCAATGCAGTCATCATCATCACCATCACCATCACCATGAGAACAAATCTAATTTTAATTTGGAGGTCGAGCAGAAGAAATTAAGAAAAAGCCTCACATGACTCACGTAGAAGGCTTACAACTGAGGGTAAATCTTAAGGACAACAATATGCGAGAAAAACCATAGGACGAAAGAGAACAAAGGGAAATGGGGGCAAACACAAAGACCAGTAGAGGTCAAAGGATGACTAATAGCTAACGATAGAAAACGGGAGGAAACGAAAGTAGATAGACGTCACCATTTAGAGAAAGACAAAAGAGGAAACAGGTAAAAGAGACCACAATTAAAAAAGGGAAAGCATTCCTGTCGGAAAAGGGCAAAATTGGGAAAAAGGGGAAAACGGATTCCATAAAGTCATCCATGCGAGGTTCTTGAGCGAGGAGAGCAAACAGAGAGAGAGGACGAAGCAGGATTTTTGGATTTTGCTATCGGTAAGAAATTCAGGAATAATACAACAGGAAAAAAAGGAGGAGGGGGAGGAGAAAATGTTTTTTTGAGGAGCGCGAAAGTCGACGGAGTCAGCATTTGCTCAGGAGACGGGAAAACAAATCATTGTTTGCTGACGGTTTAAATTAATATTTACGTTTCTGCCTTGTTTTGGAGTTTTCTCCGTTTCGGCACGCTTTCCCGTTACGTCTTCACCTCGGCCAATTATTCAAAAGCCTTTCGCCCCCACCACCACCACCTACACGTTCGCACGCGCCTCCAGGTTACGTCACACATAATTTTATGTTGAATGATATCGCGTGCATGGAAGGCGGTGGAGAGAGGTCTAGGGAGCCCCCGTGGGAGTAGGGGGAGGTGGGGAGCTATTTCCCTCTACGAAAACCGCTTCACACCTACTTTTCCCGGTTTTTCACCCGAATTGATTCCTCTGATAATTGGTTAGACGTTTTTGGGTTTTTCCGTTTTTCCCCCCCGCTTCCTTGGAAAATTGAAATAAGGAGGCTTTTTTAACGCGATCGTACCTACTATAGAAGTCACCATCTTTAGCGTAAAATGAGACTTGGTTGTGCTTTGTCTTGTATCATTATAGTTGTTAGCTACCTCGACCCGTTTTTAAGAAATCCGTGTATTAAACAGTAAGAGTTTTAATAAAACCGGGTCGTTTCATAAATATTGCACACTGATTCTTTATTTATTTATTGGAGCATTTTACCAGGCGTTTTGTTTTTTGAGTACTTGACGTTATCATTTTTGATGGTTTGATTCAAATTCAGGTCTCCAATGTGAAATAAGCGGTTTTTTGGTTCACTAGGGCTGTTGTAGTTAACTCCATCTTTCGCACAAAATAAGACATCAGCATTTTCACCTTCTGTCTTTTATTAACCTCTCACATGGATTGAACCGTATGTTCGAATATTAGGTGCACCAGAAGATAAAATCGGTTCTGTGCATTACACCCAAAATACGTGCTTCGGTAAAAGTGAAAAATCGGGCGAATGTATATAATTCCTCGTGATTATTCATAATCATCAACTAAGCTTTGTAAATGTGACAATTATTGAGTATTTATCACATTTACCGGCTAGTTTATAGAATATCCAACTCCTCAGTGGTAAATTCAACTAAAATTTGACAAAAAATTTTCACTTAATTTGCCTCATGTATAAAATTTGGTGATTAGTGTAATTACTGATGGCTTCACTGGTCAAATAATGGGTCTCAACTCACCACAACCTGAGGGCTGTTTCAACCTTTTTGACAGGCAGGTTTCCTGTTGACCTTCTCTAATTAACGATTGATTGTATTCACAACAGTTGATTACATTACTGATATTCACAACAAATGATTCACACAGATAATTGAGACAACCGTCCACTAATGATTATTCACTCATAATTGTCCAGTGAGAATTAAATAATGGCCGGGAATTATATATATTCGCCGAATTCATCACTTTTACCGTACTACGATATTACTTTCCGCTCTACATGGTATGTATTCTTAATTTGAGTCTCAGTCAGTTGTTGGGCAAAGGGTTAATGTCTTGAATCTGGCCTCGTTTTAGGAAATTTTGTTACATTCAGAGGATTATGAGAAGGACAGGGAGCATTTCAAAAGTGATGCACACTGATTCTTTTTTTTTCATTTAGTACTCCTACCCGTCTTCCAGGAATTTACCGTTACTTTTAGTTATCAATTAGTGTTAGTATTGTTTTTGGCTTTTACTCGGCGTCAAGTATTTAGAACAAGAAGTGAAGTTACTCTAACCTTCTTAGTTATTCTAAAACTAAAATGATTTTTCATAACTTTAAAACTATATTAACAGATTATCAACTTATATTTATTTTTAATTTTATTTTAAATGTAAGAAGACAGTGTACTTCGTTTAATTTACATTAATAACTGCATCATTTAATTTTTTAATTTTTAAAATTTTACGAAATTATGTTTTAATAAGGATTTATTTATTAATAAAAAGTTTAATAGACTATAAGAAACTCGGTAAAACCCAAAACTGTTCAAAAATAGTCTGATGAAGAGTAGGTTCAGTGAAAGACGTCAGAGTTGAGTGGAAAGGCTTTCAGTATGTTTGGATCTTTTCGGATGGGTCATAAAGAAGACGAAAAGAAAATTTTTTTAAAGGTTTTCGGAGGGAGGTGAGGAAACGACGGGGTGGTGGTGGGGGTAGAGTGTTAGGATATTGATAACTTAAGGGAAAAGGAAAATTTTCCCACAAATAAAGTTCGTTTCGAAGGCGATGCTTACGATCGAAATTCTTTTTATGACAGAGACATAAAAAAAAATTTTTTTTTTATTTTTATCGACGTCAAATCGAGATTTTCGACAAATTTTTTATTTTTATTCATTTTCCCTTGGTCCGTTCGTCCGTCGGTTCGTCTTTCTCTCACACCCTCGGGGTTATGTTTGTCCTTTCAGTCGTCCTTTTTATTTTATTTCTTTTTCTTTCTCTAGCTGTGAAAGAAAGGAAAAATGTTTACTTTGTAAAAACGCGTTCGCAATAAAGTAAGAAAGAAGGCGGTCAAAGTTTCCACCTCTTCTTTCTTCTTCATCTCCTCCTCCTCCTCCTCCTTCAACAGCCCTTTGGTCAAATCTTTTCTTCTTTCTTTTTCTTTTGTTCTCGTCTTATTTTTGCGAAAAACCCCATCGGACACGGTCATGAGTAAACCCCATTCCAGGAGTGGGTTGAGGGTGTGATGGAGGACAAAAGTTTCCAGTCTTTCTTTCCGGATAAATTTTCGCAGTTGTCGCCCGCAGAAAGTTTTCGGCCGTGAAATAGCGATAAATTCGGAGGAAAAAAGGAGGAAGGAAGGGAAAGGCGACACCCTGAAACATGTTTTTACAAGCAGGAGTTATTAAAAGCCTAATGTTTCGCATTTCCACGGGTTTTTGCTGTTGCGTAAAGATAAATGACCAGAACACCCGAACACAATAATTAATAATAATATAAAAGTTTTATGAGGAAAGGGAGGTAGTGGGGGTTGTTTCACATTTACAGGTCTGCGTGATGAGATAAAAACTTTTCCCAGGCCCTTCGGGGCAGTTTTGATTTTTTTGGTCTCTGATGAGGAGCAACTAAAATTTTTCTTCTTCCAAAGATGAATTTTGAGTTTAATATAGAGAAGGGAAGAACACTTCACCGGTTCTTACCCTCAGAAGAAAGGTCAAAGAAATAATGACTGAGTGAGGTTGTGGTTGTGGTAGCTGGAGGCTGTGACTTGTCGAGGAAGGAACACCATCCTGATTGTTATTCTCGGTGTCGGCGAATGGTTAATTAAGAGAGTTTTCGATTAGAACGTTGAATTCTGTTGGACGTCGTCGTTTCCGGTTTTGCCTTTGTTTTCGTCGCTGATTTGTAAAGTTTTACGAGAGGCGACAAAGTAGTTTCCCGACTGTGGAGAAGACCTAAAGAGAAAGTCGTTTTTGGAGTCGTTGAGACGGATTTGTGTGGAATAGGGATGGTGGAGGAGAGGTCGGGCGGGGTTAGTTTCAGTTTGAGTTGAAAGGGTGTGAGGACTTTAATCGCGTTTTAGGTTAAACTGCATGTTGATGACTAGATAAAGACACCGATTTATCTTGTTTATGGAGTAGAATGAGATGTGGAACGATCTTGTCCTTACAGCATCTCTTCCTCTCTTTGTTAAAAAATTTTTTATTCTTGTCCTGATTGTCTGGCTCATTTTTTTTCTGTGGTCCTGTTGTACTTTATCTCACCCTCTTCCTCTTTTTCAATTTCAAAAACCATGTGAGTCTACTCGTTTAGGAATGTGTTTCAGTGAACGCGCCTAAAATCATACAGAAGGAAGGATAAAGAAGAAAAAGAACTCCGGGGTGACCTTCTGTCCCAGAATTCTTGTTTTCACATCCATTTTACCGGAATAAATTTTATTCTCGTTTTTCTTTTCCGGCAAAATGAAAATATTTTGAAGTTTTTCTTCTTCTTCTCTCTCTCTCTCTTCTTGTGTCGTCCGTAAATTCTGGAGTCACGTATTTTCATGAATTTTTTAATTCTGTTTATTCTTTTTATAAAAAAGAGGAAGAAAATTGCAGAGGACGGGTCGAGAAAGGAAAAGATTCTTCTTCTTTCCTACCCCCTTCTCCTCTCCGCCAAAGAAGTAGAAGCGGTCCTTTCTTCTTTTTTTATTTTCTTGGTCGCTGTCGTGGGTTCCCCGAATTTCAAGGGACAGGAGTGGACGGGAGCGGGGTTGATGCTGCGGCAGTGGTGGTGAAGTAGGAGAGGAGAGTTGAAGGGGGGGGATAATTACCACGGATCCGTGGCCTTTAAAACCCGGGAAAATAAACAACGGGAAAAGCGTAATAAAATTTATGAAGCTGTCGCCGTTGTAAGTGGGCTCATTTTAACCTCATTCCCCGGGAAATCTACTCGAAAGGTCGAAAGGAGAGAGAGAGAGAAAAAATTAGTTTGTCTTTCGTCATAGTTTGAAAACAAATATTTATGCATTTGGGAGTGGTTAAGGGTAAAAAAGGTGAGAAAGGAAACGAGGATGACAGCGGAGGAAAGTTAGGAGAGACTCGAATTTAATTGATAGGTCTCGAAGTTTGATATAAACTATTAATCGGTTACGGCGTTTTTAGTACCGGCGCCATTTTTTTAATGTCTGATGTTGTTGAGAGCCTGTAGTGAATAAAAAGGAAGTTGTAGTCGTCACTTTTTAATGGTTGAGTTTAGTTTTACTTACGTCTCCTTTTCCTTTTCTCTTTGGAGTATTTAGGTTATGTTAATTGAACTAAAGCGCAGATTTAGTATTATGCAATTTGTAGCCATTGGTTTAGGTATTCGATTGTATACTAATACAATAATTAAGTTAGTTGCAAAGTCTGATGACCCGAAGTAGCAATGACCTATGTCTCTAAATATGTATTACCATAGAGTGACCCATATTTTCAATTCCGAAGTTTTCTAAATTTTTGGAAATTCGTTAGTTATGGAAATCACACCCGAGTTAGTGTAAATACCTCCCTGAATCCTAGTTAGTTAGTCGGTTAGTCAAAAATCCGAACTCTGTCGAAGTTAGTAGTCGCAGTGCTCAAGTCAATCAGTCAAGGATTAGTAATCAGTCCAAGTATAGTGTCCATACAGTGTACATCTCGGGTTAGTCTGAGTATCCACTACTAAAATCGACTAATCTGTAAGATTTAAGAGTATCTAGGGAATTAGTGTAGCGAATAAGCTTTATACTAATTTAACTACTCGGGTTCTTTATTTATTTCCCGGCCTCTTGGTGTTATAATTTAGTCATTCCAAACATTCACTACAAATTAAATTGGTGTCAGAAGTATCCCACAGCCTCCCGATTGTCCTCTCCGACAAAAAACTACTAAACTTCAATAGTCTACATTACTACAACTTAAATCAAATTCACTACAAATTAAATTGGTGTCAGAAGTTATATAGTCCGTCCCTGCGTTTCATTACTAAAAGAGTCGTTATCAGTAACAACGACGACAAAACTCTTTTCTCTTTCAGTCTTTCCTTCCTTGTCTTCCTTATCCTTCACTTTGTCAAATCCTCCCCGGAAAATTCATAATCTTCAATAAACCTTTAATCAAAACACTGCCAAGCACAAAAGGCTTTCAACCGTAAGCGTAGATAATTATCTGGAATTAGGTCGTTAGTAAGAACATTTTGAATAAGCTGGAATTTGGAAAAGGAGGCGAAAGAATTTCAGGTTTTAAAATCACGGGAGAGGGGTGGAGGGTTAAAAGACAGGATAATTAAGTTAATGACGGTAAACAAGGGAAGAAAATTTTTTAGATTTTTAAGTTTCAAATTAACTCCGAAAGGAAATGGATAGATGAGAGGGGCTAAGATACAATTTCCCTCAAAAATTTTTGGATATAAATTTTAAAAGCGATCTCAAAATGAAATTTTTGAGGTTTCTGGAAAGCGGAAGTGGAGGATAAAATTTTCTTTTTATTCTTTTCCCTCCTTCATACTTGGAGGAATAAAAAAAAATTATGGCTTTCAATTTTTTAAATGGAAAAATAAAAAAATTTGCGCTTGGCCAGCTGTCTCTCATCACTTCTATCCTCTTCCTTCCTTTTCTCTTTTTTATCTTCATCCTCTCTTTATCTTTCATACTTTTATTTCTCGGTTTGTAAATCTGGGTTTCCGCCTGATTCTAATCTCCTACTTTCCATGTCTAGGATCCTTAAATTATTTGAAATCGCACTCAAGTTACAAAAATAAATTTTAATGTCAGAGTTTTATTTATTTTTATTAATTTTATTTATTATATTATTCGTTATATAACATATCAATATATAACATTTAATTTATTATAATTTTATTGCGTAGTGTAGTGGTTAAAGCTCCTGACTTGGGCGCAATGATCGTGAGTTCGAATCCTCCTCCCGGATCCTGTTATACCCCCCCAAAAAAAGATGAAAAACGGGGCTAAAACCACCACTATAATATTATTTAGTAGCATATTTGTTTAATTACATGTTTATATATTTATTTATTTATTTAGTTCAGGAGTGTCAAACTCATGGCCCGAGATAAACATTTTTACTGCCCAGTCAATATTTCCGACCCAAAATAAATGTGAATTAGAAAACAGCGTATAAAGTAATGATGTACTTTATTCATAAACTATACAGATCATTTTAAACAATAAATTAACTTTATAGATGTTTATTACAATATACTATTCAAAATAAAAATATTTGTTTCTATGAACATTTATTTTTTTCTTTGCGGACCAGTTAGAGTTAAACATTGTTTATTTGGCCCAAGTTAAGCTTTTGAGTTTCACGCGTCCGATTTAATTATTTTTATTTGTTCATTTTATTTATTTATTTATTTATTCATATGTTATTGGCTTTTGTAGTGTTATTTATTAGCATTTTTGTTTGTGTAGTGGTTTGTTTAGATTTTGTTTGTTGTTATTTCCTAGTTATTATTTTTTTAATTGTTAGTTTTGTTTAGTTTTATTTATTGAATTATTTATGATAACTAACTAATTATTTTACGTAAGTGGTTCTGTATAGTTTATTTATTTATTTGTGTTTGAATTTTTCTCTTAAGTAAGTAATTTGGAAAATCTAAGAAGCCATGTGAACCAGACTCTCCTTAGAACTTAGGGTTACAAATAAGAAAAATTTTTTCCCCATGTCAACTACCATCTACGACAATTTGTAGTTGGTCTGGCTTAAAGGGACTTTATATTCAGAAAGCAGACCCAGTGTCTCAACCCCAGGATAGGACAAAAGGATGCGACTGGAAGAGCAGTCTAAAGAATGGGATAAGAGAAGGGATGGAAAATATCATACTAGTAAGAAGAAGAAGAAGATAGAATAATGAGGAATAGATAAGATTGAAGGTAGACAGTGGAAGAAGAGGGGAAGGAATGAAAAGAAGAACTGCTTTAATGATGATAGGATAGCAGAAAGATGTAGAAATACAGTAATAGGTGCAAAACGATGGGAATAAAATGATAGAAAAAGAGGAAGTAAAGTAGAAAGGTGAAGAGGAGTAGAGGGAAATAATAAGTAAAGGTAGCCTGTAGGAGATGAAAGAGAAATAAGAAAGGAGACAATAAGAGGAAAATAATTGACGAGTGAAGGAGAAAATAAATGAGATGAGGAAGAAAAGCGGATGAAATGGATAAGAAGATGAGTGGAAATAGCGATAGAGATTAGTAGAAGACTGATAAAAATGGAGAAGAAACAAACCCCAAATGAAAAGTTACCAGTAGTATAAGAGTAGAAGATGGATATATAAAAGTAAAGAAGTAGGTAGAGATGAGAGGACAGATTAAAGACACAGGAGAAGAAAAAGGAAAAAGTAAAGAGAAAGCGGAAATAGATGAAAAAGGGAAATTCTTTAATCCTATTCAATTCTAAGGCGAGCTTTTAGGGAAAAATTTTCCCCCAATTGAAGGGATGACTTTTATAGTAGGCGGTGGAACCGAAACCTGTTGAAGTAATCACAATTTCGTCTCATCTTTCTTCCTTCCCTCTCCCTTCATTCCCCTTGGGTCTTGTTGAAACTGGGCATTAAACTTCTAAATTCCTACCATCTCCCAACATTTTACGGTCGAATCAAAATGGAAGAAGACGAAGACGAAGCAGATGAAGAAGAAGACGTGAATTTTTATTGGAGTAAGAAAGCCCCGGAACGAAAAGGTAATTGTTATAGCTTGAACGGAATGAGAATCGGTCTGGTTCGCCATCACGTTCACCGTTGAAACGTTGCCTTTTCGACAATGCGGATTACGTTCGTCCTCAAAAGGATAAACCCTTTCCTCCTTCCATCTACTCAACCACCCAAACTTCTTGGTTCTTCTCTTTAATAATGTAATTCTTATTTTCTACTCCTTTTTATTTGATTCCTCCTCCTCCTCCTCTCTCTCTTTATCTATCCATCTCTCTCTCTTTCCTTTTCTCTTATTTGGCTAATTGATCTCTCCAGCGGTTAAGACTTCTTTTTATCGTCCATCAGTTTTATAGTTTCGTTGCGGACTATGTGAAATCTCCCATCTTCTCCTCCTCTTTCGTTCATCTTTTATCGATTTTCAAGGGGAATAGTAGAAAGAAGATGGAATCAAACACAAAAATCAATTTTCTTAATTAATTTTGTAAAGTCAAAAGATTTTGGTCGGTTTTGTTCTGTTTGTCAGGGTGGTTCGATTGTTTGTCTGTTTGTCTATTTGTCTTGCTTTCTTTAACAGATTGGAAGATTGAGTTTTCTTTTGTTTAAGTTTTGAGATTTTTTTCTTTTCTTTTTCCTTCAAAAAAGGTGAGAGAGAGAAGATCGAGGAGAGTAGACGAGAGAATCAGATTAGTGTAATTTCCTTGAGTTCTTCTCGTTTTTGGTTTTAATCTACTCATTCTGACTATCTATTTTTTAGGCCGTTTTAGTATTAATCTCTATTTATATGAAGGTCATCAACCCTAGATTCTTTCTATTTGCTGATCTTCTTGTCGTTTTGTTATGGGAATGGGTAGATGTACCTGGAAGTTGACAACCTGTTGTGGTGACCACCACCAATTTATTCAACAATCTCCTGGACGCTTTAGCGTTAATGTTGTTGTTTATCGGAGCCAACATTTCCATCTTCTGTTTTGTTTTGACCTCAAAAGACAAAATCTATTCGTGAAGGAGAAGAAGGAAAGATCAGGCTCCAGTCTTCCAAATGCAAAACGGAAAAAAGGCGAAAAGATTTAGAAAAGCGAATCACAAAGAAAAGAGGAAAAAAATTGTTTCGCGGAGGTGTGGGAGTGAAAGGTGGGGATGATGCCTGAGTTTTGGAGAAGAGGAGACGAAGAGAGGTAGAGGAGGGAGAGGAAGGAAGGAGGAAGAAGCAGAAACGTAGAGGATGGAATTTTAATACAAATCCAAAATCGATAAATAGATTGGAAAATGATCGTAACGTCCTCGCATCCCATTTCTTTTTTCTCTTCTTTCATCCCCTACCCAACCAACCCCTGACAACCCCCAAAATTCAAATTCACTCTTCCTCTCTCTCTCTTTGAAATTCGCTTCGTGTTTCAGGATCACTTTCTTTTTTTAAGTTGCTCTTTTTAATTTATGATCTGTTGAAGAGAGAGAGAGAGAGATCCCGCCATTTACACTCGAAGATCACAAAATGCGACGACGACGACGGTAGTGACGACGACACTTCCGGTTTATTTAAAAGACGAATTTTTCAAAATAATTTACAGCTTTAAATGGGGCGAACATTTTTTTTTGTGAAAACGGGAGAGACGGAGAAGAAGAAAGGAGGAGAGAGACACCGAGGGTGTCTTCCAATTTCTCTTTGTCTCTCTCTCAACTCCTTCCGGAAGATGTTTTGTGATAAATGTTGAAAGGTATACTCGGGTCAAAAGTAATTTATTTTTTTTTAATTTTTTGATTTTTTAAACTTGTACATCAGGAACGGATTAAGGAATGAAACATTTTTTTTATGGGTTTGGTGAGGCATGAAAAAAAATTTTCGGGATTTATTGAGGAGGGTGGTGTTAACACGTCGTCTGCAATGTTTCCCTTCCTCCTTTTTGGCTTCCCTTTCCGTTTGTTGTTAATCAAACTTCCGGGTTTGGGAGAAAGGGAGGCGTCGCGGATAGTGTTCCCATGGGTGACAGATCCTAACTCGGCAAATCTACGGGGACGTCAGTTCTTAATCTCTTTTTAATCCCTTCTTTGAAACCTTTTTTGAGTTTAAAAGCAGTCACGGACTCGGGGGAATATTTCTGGAACATATATCAGGGTCGTGTCTGACCTTAGCTCAAGGTTTCACGTCTCTTTTAGACCTTGAAGTTTTGCTGTTGGTTTTGCTATCATTTAACCGGGGATGTGGTTGGGTTGAGTTGAGATTGGGTTTGGGACCTTGGAAAATCCCAAATGTGACTGGCACAGAGGTGTTAGGTCTTATTTTACCCAGATCAGACTGTTTTCAAGGTCATTTCTGTTTTTCGGTTTTGTTGACTCCTAGAATTATTATACAAACACGGTTTTTGAAGTACTGTCATCCAGTTCATCGCCAAGTTATTTCCAAACATGAGACAAACACTTAGCAATATGCAAACTTTTATACAGAATTCATTTCATAAATCATGCACACCTCTGTTGTTTATTAGCTCTGTTTACAGAGCTTCATCTCGAAATTGCTTATTTTATAGTGACAGAACTGGTTGATTACAGAATTTTTGTCAAATTTCTTACCAAACTTCTCGAAATTCCGATGATTACCGATGATCCGAGTACTCATTGTATCTGAGCGCTTGCAATATTCTTAACTTAACCTATAGATTCCATAACCTAACCTCGCCAAACTATCATGACCTTATCAGGAAAGGTAGAATTGGACAGTTACGTGATGAATCCCACATTGTCCCGGGATTCAGAAGGTGGTTTCCTGGCCTTGAATGAGTCGAGTTGTTTGTGACAGACAGAAGATGAAATCATTTAGTACATTGTCAAGGGTGAAACAAACAGGTAGACTTTCAGCCCTTCTACCTTGTGGTAGAGTCTCATCCCTTTGACAATGTTATCAATATCATAACCGGAGCCTCAAGTCAGTCAGTAAGTTAGGTCAAAACCTATCAGTCAGTTAGTCAGTAAAATTTTTGTGTCTTAGCCTCAGAAGTGGATAAAAGAGTTCAGTCGGAAGTAGAGATAAAAGTGGAGAAGAGTAGTGCGAAGGAACCAGAGAGGAGATTAGTGATAAGAGAGAGGAGGGTGGGAAGAAGAGTTAAACCGAGGATGGTGTGATCTAGATGAAGAAAATGGTGTTAAGGGGAGTAGGTCAATAAACAAAGATGAGCTAGACTAGAAGAATAGTAGCTGGTAACATAATAAGAAACGAGAACTAGGGGGAAAATAATAAATAAATTAATTAATAATTAGTGTGCATTTTAATTGGAATGAATCATAAATTGATTTTTTAATTATTTCTTTAATTAAATTAATTAAGAAATAAAAAGGAAACGACAGCAAAGTATTTGGTTGATTAATAAATTAATTAATTGACCTTGACACTCGATTAATATTTGTAGTATTGTGGGATGAAGTACCAAAACCGGAAGTCCAACCTCCCGAATTGTCCTCACCGGTTGTCCTTCAAGAGTTCCTCTGAACTGGTCCATTTCACAACATCCTTACTCAACAAACGACAGGATCACTGACTTCTCAAAAGCCTCCGTAACACACTTCTCTAACCATTCTCTCTTTTATTACTTCCGTTGTTTTGAGTGTTTTGCTCTCATTTTCCTTTTCACTTACTTCTCATTTCCTCTGAATTTACTCGACTACCATCTTTTCGACTTTTCTTCATCTCCATTTGTCAGCCTTTTCTCCTACTTCTATCCTCTTTTCTTTCTTTCCTTTGTTTTTGAGTGATCACTGTTTTCTTTTGTTTTCTTATTACTCCTCCTCTCGGTTTAGTCTATTCTCGGCTTTCTTATGGTATCTGTTTATGAGGATTTTTATTTTCCTGTCGCTTACATTTTCTGGTTTAGTCCATTCTGATTCGACATGTAGGGAGTAATTAGGGTCAATGTTTGCTGTGGTTTTGGAATTTAGAAGATTATAGAGTCATGTGGTAAGCAAGTGTACGTCGCACAGGGAGGATCAATTGGTAGTTCTTAGTGTGAGTCTATGGTTTAGTGGTTGTAGTGCCTAACCGTAGAAGTCGTGGTCCTGAGTTCGAATCCTCTTCTGTATCCTGTTATAAATATGTTTGTAGTTTATCTGCTGACTCATTCACTCGACCAATCACAAAACGTCTGAATAGTTTTGAAGAATCGACATAGGTTTGAACTGTCTACTTTTAGATCTATGTCACTGGTTTGTTCCTTACTATCCCCTAAAGCTACAGTAGATATATAGGCTACTTTCTGTCTTTTACTTATACCTAACGTTTCAGCAGGAATCTGGGATAAAAGTACGGATACACCCGGGCAAATTTCTGATTTCTACAGGCGACTTTCACACATTTTTCCATCAGATTACAATGTTGTTCTAATCAAGAGAACAAAACCCGCGTTAACTTCAATATGTATACTCATATTGATACTGTAAATACTTTAAATCACTGTTTTTGGTTAAGAACTCAACACTAGCACACACTTGCAGGAAGTCAGTATGTACGAAAGTCGAGGGCCTACCGTATACCAATGGGCCAACTGTTATTACTCACCAACATTTGGGGGGCAGCGTTCTTGAATATGTAAAAGCAAATGAAAGCTCTGCGTGAGTTTGTGATGGACGTGCAACGAAGAAACGAAATGTTGAGTTTGTATACGTCGTCACCTACCCTCGGAATTCCCCTGAAAGAAAACCCTCAAAAAAAAATGGGAAAATTTAAAATTCATGGAAAAGTCAAACCCCATTACGGAATTTTCCTTTTCAAAAAGATTTTTTTCCCTTTTTCCCCTGCCGAAACTTATTTATTTAGGATTTTTTATATATATATTATAATATATTATACTTAATATATCGGCGAATGTTTATTATCGATTTTTCGAAATCTTGAAAGCCGTTCACGATTATTGGAATTTTTTTTACTTTTTTCTTCTTTTTTGGTTTTTCAAAGGAGGAGAGTTTAACGGGTAGTTAGTAGGAAGAGGAGGAGGAGAAAATGTTGGAACGAAATTCCTGAATGTGACAGCTTTTAAATAAGACGAACTGTTTCCCAGAATCAGGGTGATGACATCAAAGATCTTTTCAGGTTTTAGAGGATAAAATGGTGGTAGTGGTGGGAGTGAGGAGGAGAAGAGATAGTTCGTGCTTTCAACTACCGATTTAAAGGTCATGAGTCGACTGTTTGTGATCAGCTTTATGTGTGCTTTTCCTTTTCTAAAATATTTTGTGTTGTCTCTGAGAATCCGTATTATCTCTCTCTCTCGAAGCTTTTGATGTTGTAATGTCAAAAGGCAGTGTTGTCAAATTTAACTTGAAAGCTTTTCTCTCGAGTTGAGACATTTTGATTTGCCTTACCTTGTTGAAAGGGTTGTGGGTCGAGAGGATCATAAGAAATTTTTGACTCATGAGGAAACCTTTTCGTGTTTAGGTTTATTAGTATTATAGGCTATGGGTTTGAGATAGTAAGGCCGATCAAAATTAAAGATGAACCTTACAAAGTGAGCATGGTACACGGACTGAATATTTCGAAAAACGTTGGCTTCTCCTCCTGTATCAACTGAGTTGAGTATTTAAGCTTCAACTGTTTATCACTCCTCCGATGTACCTCGCATTAGTCTTTTGTACTGTCTGACCATTGAGGGGTACGTTGGAGGAGAGAAAAACCCTCGAGGAGAACACTCAGTGTCGGAACCATATATTCCCGGCTGTTGGAAACCTTCTCGATTGGTTTAATATGACTGACGCGATTATTCTAATACTGCGAAGGTATTCATGGACAAAACCCAACACCTGTGTACAAATTTGTTGGGATTGTATATAGGGAACAGACCTGTCTTAACCACAGGAGCGGAAATAATGTAGAATATAAGTAAGAGAGTAAGTGTGATGGTGTTTTATTTGTTAATGTTTCAAAGAGAGAGTGAAGGAAGCAAAACTAAAGCAGATAATAGCTTGAAAGAAGGAAATTTGATTATTTAAGAAAGAACTAGAGAAAGGGAGGGGAGGAAGGTTGTGAGTGGCGTGAAAAAAACGTTGAAATAGAAACAAAGAAAGAAAGAAAAGAATAACACCTGAAAGATAATTGCTGACTTAATTGACTACGGCGTTCACAAATTACCGGACTTTAAATTAACGAAAGTATCCAAATTAAAGCATTCGCGTTTCTCCGTCAGTTGGTGCACACACACAATCTCTCTCTCTCCTCTGTGTTTCTGTTTTTGCTTTTCGTCTCTTTCTCTCTCTCTCGACTGGCATCTCAATGGCAAAGCTCCAAACCAAACGCGTTTGCCATTAGATTTATCGATTCTGTTATTGTTGTCAAACGAGGAGAAAGGAAGCTTGACTAATATCACCATCATCCGTTGCCGTACCCCATTCGCTCTCTCTCTCTCTCTCTCTGTCTCTCTTTTTATTTTTCTTTATTTTATTTCAACAAGTTTGGTGATAATAATGATGATGATGATGATGATGTGGACGTGTCATCTCTCGACACCGTAATCGTGGAAATGGTTTCCTAGATGGTCTGGTCTTGGTGAAATGGATTCTGTCGCTTGTTCGCGCTTGTTTCTTGTCGTCTTTGGAATTCTGTTTAGTGTTTGGCTGTCGTTCACTTTTTAGGCTACCAGACATCGGTGTATTGTAGCTTTGTATCATAACGACTTGTTTGTGTCTTCTTCCTCGAGACATGAGGAAGGTCGTTG